>CM077082.1:189560097-190163398 GCA_039513925.1 Platanthera zijinensis
ATCATCTGAGCTTAGCTCATCAATGAATCTGTTGATGTCTTCAGCTGTAGACAGTAGGTGAGCTGTATCTGAAATTTCAGATTCAGGAATTGCTGATTGAAGATGAGCTGGAGTAGGAGAAACTGGAGGAGTAGCAACTCTGACTTCTTCTTGTGCTGGAATCACTGATTCAGAAGAAACTTTAAGCTGAGAAAGAGAAGAGGCAGGCTCCCCCTCAACTAAGGCACCAGAGGTAGCAATAGTTTGATGTAGAGGAGGAGATGGGATCCTGTCTTCAGGTAAGCTGCTGTCTTGTTGTAGTTCTGAGATGGCATCAGCCTTTGAGGCTTGGGCAGGGTTCAGGATCTTGAGGTCATACCTCTGAATGGAAGAGATAGAAACTTTCTTCATGTGGGGAAGAGGAGTCCCTTTAGAGAAGTCAAACACTGTAGGATTGATCTCATGGAGGAGGAGGGAGATAATCCTAGCAAAACTGGGATGTTTGACGCTTTCTCGGATCTTATCCAGTATCATCATTCCGAATTGGAATTTCTTCCTGCAGACAATAGCTTGCATCACGTCGAATAGATTCTGGGATACATCTCTAATGGAGTAAGTCTTGCACCATAGGATTTTGGCAATGATGTCAACGAGAAACTTCCCTTCTGAATTGAACAAGGATCGATTCAAGGTTGCACCTCCACCTTCAGGATCTCGACCACAGAATAGAGAGGTGCGGTCGGCATCTGCCTTGTCTAAGTCATCTTCTTCGTCGACCACTGGCATCCGAAGCAGAGTGGCGTCTGAGGTTTTATCTAACCGAATTTCAACTCCCCTTACCTTGGATTTCAGAACGGTGCCATTGTGTCTAACCTTCAGATTTTTGTAGAACTCTTCAACATCAGGAAGCAAGAGGCGGCAGGGTTCTTGAAGAACGAAGGTCAATCCGGCCGTATCCAGGAGAATCAGTAGGTTCTTGAAGTCATCCAAAATATCTTCAATGCCATCTGTCACTAATTCAGAGCCGATTCCAAACTTGGAGGAGGGAGGAGCCATCAGCGATTCGGAAAACTTGCAGCGAAGGAAGACGAAGAACAGGAGTCGGGAATACGAGAAGTCGGCGGCTACTCGAGTGAATGAGAAGTGGAAAGGACTTTTTCGTTATGAATATATATATAAATAATCCTAATTAGGTTTAGAGAGAATTAAGTATAATGACACACCTGAACGAGGCGGCAAATTGCTGGGTGCGAGTAGAAATTTTGAAAATCAAAAGGAATCCGAGTACTCGAGTAGAAGATGACAGCATACACGAGTATGAGGTTTAGTATACTCGAGTGCGCACAACATACACGAGTAATCAATAATTCATACTCGAGTATGTAACCAGCATACACGAGTATTAAGTCCTTAACGAATTTTCATACTCGAGTATAAGAAGTTCATACACGAGTATCTTTTGGATTACTCGAGTATATGAAACTTTTTACTCGAGTATTAGCCGTTTACTCGTGTAAGTGTAACGATGCTCGAGTCTCTAATACTTGAAGGAATTGCCCTGGTAGATGTCTATTTCCACTGAAAAGCTGTACCTCTGAGCAGCCAATATTACTGATATCTTCTTAATTTGAGAGTTCATCACTGGTCTTCTTTGTTGAGCAGTCCAAGCTCAGTTTTGAAGAACGAGAACTTGGACTCGTCCAGCGGCTTGGTAAAAATATCTGCAACTTGCCTGTCTGTGGAGACATACTGTAGAGCTATATCTCCATTTTCCACATGCTCCCGGATGAAATGATAGCGAAGCTCTATATGCTTGGTCCGGCTGTGGGAGACTGGATTGTTGGCTATTGCTATAGCGCTGGAAGAGTCACAGAACAGGGGAATGTTCTGGAACTTTATGTTGTAGTCTTCAAACTGATTCTTGATCCATAAGAGCTGTGCACAACAGCTGCCTGCAGAGATGTACTCTGATTCAGCCGTTGAGATGGCTACACAGTTTTGTTTCTTACTGCTCCAGGAAATGAGTCTCCTTCCGAGAAATTGGCAAGTCCCGGAGGTACTTTTCCTGTCATCTTTGCTACCTGCAAAATTTGCATCTGAAAAACCAATTAGTTCACTATCATTACTTCTTGGGTACCATAAGCCAAGATTTGGTGTACCTTTGAGGTATCTCAAGATTCGCTTTGCAGCGATGTAGTGAGATTCCTTAGAGTTCACCTGAAATCTAGCACATACACATGTTGAGAACATTATATCTTGTCTACTCGCAGTAAGATAGAGCAAGGACCCAATCATGCTCCTGTACTTGGTTTCATCAAAAGGTTTCCCTTTCTCATCCTTGTCCAGAGACATAGCTGAGGCCATTGGAGTCCTCATAGAGGTTGCATTCTCCATTCCGAATTTCTTAAGTAGCTCTTTGGTGAACTTGGTCTGTGAGATGAAAATCCCATCTTCAGATTGTTTCACCTGAAGCCCTAAGAAATACTTTAGCTCTTCCATACTGCTCATTTCAAACTTCCCTTGCAAAAGTTTAGAAAACTTATTGCAGAGGTTGTTATCCGTAGAGCCGAAAATAATATCGTCGACATAGATCTGCACTAGCAAAATCTTGCCTTTTATTTCCCTAAGAAATAATGTTTTGTCTATCTTTCCTCTTGTGAACTTGTTCTCAAGAAGGAAGCTAGACAGAGTCTCATACCAAGCTCGAGGAGCTTGTTTAAGACCATATAGTGCTTTTTGTAATAAATATACATAATTAGGATAGGTTGAATCAATAAAACCTGGCGGTTGCTCTACGTACACTTCTTCCTTTATGTCACCATTCAGGAAGGCAGACTTTACGTCCATCTGATAGACGGTAAAGCCCTTAAGTGCAGCGTAGGCAAGAAATAACTTGATCGCCTCCAGTCTTGCTACTGGAGCATAAGTCTGGTCGAAGTCGATTCCTTCTTCTTGGCGATATCCCTTGGCGACAAGTCTGGCCTTATTCTTTACGATTATCCCATCTTCATCCATCTTGTTCCGGTAGACCCATTTTGTCCCAATGACATTCTTACCTTTGGGTCTAGGAACAAGTGTCCAAACCTTGCATCGTTTGAACTGATTCAATTCTTCTTCCATGGCTAGAATCCAGGATGCGTCGGAGTTGGCTTCCTCAAATTTCTTTGGTTCAAACTGTGAGAGAAAACTTAAGTGTAAATTCTCGTTAGTTGTACCTCGACGAGTTCTGACGCCATCCCGAGGATCTCCTATTATTTGGTCAACAGGATGATCCTTCAAGTGTCTGAACTCTAAAGTCCTTGCATCTGGGATCTCTTCAGCCACTGGAGTTGCATCTTTAGCTGGGATGTCTTCTTCATCTTGATCATTCACCTCTCCAATGGTGGTTGTAGAGGGGACCTTGATGAATGTCTCATCTTTATCTTCACTAGGTTCATCCAAGCTAAGTTCTTTCAACTTTATACCTGCATCTACAATAGGCACACTAGACGAGTTGCTTTGCAACAGACTCGTCTCATCAAATACAAGATGTATCGACTCTTCCACCACCAGAGTTTTTCTATTGAATACTCTATAAGCCTTACTATGGCTACTATATCCTACAAAAATACCTTCAAAGATTTTCTCGCTAAACTTGGTAGAGTGATACTTCCCGTTGTTGAGCACGAAGCATTTACACCCAAAGATTCTAAAGTATGAAATGGTTGGTTGCCTGCCTTTTAGAAGTTCGTAAGGAGTCTTATCATGGTTCTTGTTGATGAGTGCTCGATTTTGCACGTGACAAGCGGTGTTGACGGCTTCAGCCCAGAAATACTCCGGAAGTGAGGCATCACTCAACATGGTCCGACAAGCCTCTATGAGTGTTCTGTTCCTTCTCTCAGCTACTCCATTTTGTTGTGGAGTGTGAGGAGAGGAAAACTCATGAAAGATACCTTGACTTTCACAAAATTCTGTCATGGCTCCAGATTTGAATTCCGTTCCATTGTCACTTCTGATTTTGACTACGGAACAGTTGTATTCATTCTGGATCTGCCTCACAAAATTAGTGAAAATACCGAAGGTATCTGACTTGTGTTTTAGAAAGAACACCCACGCAAAGCGCGAGTAATCATCCACAATAACCAACGTATATTCCTTACCTCCCAAACTTCTAACCTGCAGTGGACCAAACAAGTCCATATGGAGAAGCTGTAAACTTCTATTGGAATCCTTGCCTATTATGCTTTTAAACGAACTTCTTGTTTGCTTGCCTTTAATACAAGCGTGACAAGGGCTGTCCGTAACGCACTTGACATTAGGCGCATCACGTACTAAGTTTTGAGAGAATAATTTATTAATAGTTTTGAAATTAATGTGTGCTAGTCTCTTGTGCCATTGGTCAGCAAGAGATGCACTACTTTTTGCCAAAAGACACACTGGTGTCGAAGAGTCTATACAAATAAAATTTAGACAGAAAATATTTCTGCTTCGAGTGCCTGATAAAATAGTTTCCATATTGTTAACCAATTTTATCAAACACTTGTCAGCATGAAATTCAACTCCGTATCCTTTGTCGCATAGTTGGCTTATGCTAATGAGATTGTGTTCCAATCCTTCAACATAAGCTACATCCGAAAAGGATACGCTACCGTTAGAGATCATACCATAGCCTTTAGTTATTCCTCGATCTGAACCTCCAAAGATGACCTTTGGTCCGTTGCAGACTGAGGTGTAATTCTGTAGTAGGCTCCTTATCCCGGTCATATGCCGAGAACATCCACTGTCCAAGTACCAGATAGGCATTTTGGTGGCCTTTGGACATACCTGCAATTACAATTATTTATCCTTAGGAACCCAAACAGGTTTGGGTCCTTGGTCTCGAGTTAGAGTACTCCCCCTACGAGTATTAGCCTCATGAGTGGTCACTCTCACGTTGCTAACTTTAGGGGTTGCAGCATTTTCAGGATTGAACCAACAATCACTGGCAAAATGACCAATTCTGCCACAGCACCAACAGTTGAACCTATTGTATCTTTGCCTTGTGTAGTCCTGCTTGACTTTCTGGAATGAAGGTCCAGCAGGAGCTTTACTCTTGGAGGAGGAGGCTTCATGATGATGGAAGTTACATGAGGTCTTCTCCTTCATAGGCTTTTCTACAATGGGTTTTACTCTTGGTGTCTTTTTGAAATTATGACCATGAGCATAAGGTCCATAGCTTTGAAGCTGAATCTCCTCATAAGGTGCCTTGAAGACACTCTCGCCAAAGTTACGAGGACGAGTCCAACCTTGGTATCTTGACTTAGGCTTCTCAGGGATTGGCCTAGAAAAGTGTCCGTAGGTGGACTCATAATCGAGTTCGTTCGTGGGAAAGATAACTTTCTTGAACACAACAGGTTCCAAGGGAGCTTTCCCTTTTTCTTCAGCTAGAGCCTTCCGGGCAGCCTTATTCTTTCTCTTGGCCTTGTTTCTCCTAGAGGATTTACTAGAAGAGACAAAGTGGCCTAAACCAGCACCCTTGGCCTTAGCAGAGAATTCAGCAACGATTGGAAGAACTGTCTTAGGCTAGAAAAACTCTCAACAAGCTTCTTTTCAGCCTCGAGTTGTCGTTCCAATTCTTTGATGATTTCCTCTTTAAGGTCGATGTGCTTGAGAGCTTTATTGTATCCCTCCATAGCTGCATTGAGGTTCTCTTGAAGAGAGTTAGTCTTATCGACTTCTTCTCTCAAGCTGCTCTCACTAGCTCGTAGAGAATTTATCTCTTTGGCTTGAGTTTTCATTAATCTACGACATTTTTCGTAAGCGGTGAGTAACTCCTTATACTGACCCATGAGCTCAGATTCATCTTCAGAGGAATATCCCTCTTTCTCATTGTCATCATCAGAATTAGAGAGAGGAGTGTGAGATTTTACCTCCCCAGTAAACTGGAGGACTTGTTCATCATCCGAATGAGCCATGAGCCCAAAGTAAGCTTCCTCTTCTTCACTCGACTCAGATGAGTCAGAGTCGCTGAGAGTTTTGCTCTTCTTGGCTACTAAGCTTTTCTCTTTCCTGTTCTTATGGTGTGAGAATTTCTTTTCCTCTCTTCTTCCACCTTCTTTCTTTTTGTGAGGGCAATCGGCGATGACGTGACCTGGCTTATTGCAACAATAACAAATGATGTCAGTTGAGATCTGTTTGTTCTGTTTAGGATTATACCTGTCATGGCTGCTTGAGCCTTTCTTCTGATGATCACCGTCATGTCGTGATCTTCTATATGAGTCATCCTTGCCTCTCCATTGCTTCTTTTTGTTCAAGAACTTCTTGAACTGCCTTGAGAGTAGGGAGAACTCTCCATCAGATAGTTCTGAGCTAGATGAGCTAGGCTCAGATGATTCTTCTTCATCAGCCTCAGGAATTGGGGCAGGAGAGCTAGCCTTTATCTTCCTTGAGCCATCTGCCTTTAGAGCGACAGATTTCTCCTTGGATGCAGACCTGCTTGTCTCTTCTTCAGCTTTTCTTGAGTTGATTTGCAGCTCGTAAGACATAAGCTTTCCGAACAGATTCTGCGGGTCCGTCTCAGCTAACCTTCCAAACTCCCGAATGGCACATACCTTATTGTCCCATTCCTTGGTTAGGGATCTTAAGAATTTGTCATTGAGTTCCCCATTGGTGAAGACTCGGCCATAAACTCTTAGGCCGTTCACTATCTTGAAGAAGTTCTCGAACGTGTCAGCTATGGCTTCCTTGTGACCTTGCCGGAAGGCTTCATACTTTTGATTCAGAAGGGATCTCCGATCATCCCTCACTTCCTCTGTACCTTCCATTAGAGTCACTAGGGATTGCCACATCTCTTTGGCAGATTGGCAATGAATCAAATTTTGCAGCATTGAGTCATCGACTGCACTTGCTATGATATTCTTTGCTTTCTTGTCCAGAGAGACAAGTGCAATCTCATCCTTGTCTAGATCCATCATTTTCTTTGGTACCTTTTTGGTTGGATCTATTGTTGATGCGGTCATAGGAACATGAGGACCTTCTTCAACAATCATGAAGATCCGAGGGTCTACAGCTTCCATGAAGAATTTGACCCTTTCCTTCCACATAGGGAAGTTGTTCTTGGTGCAGATAGGGAGCTTGGCAAAATCCTTAGTCTTACTCATGCTTGATACTCAACTTAGAAGGATACGATCAAGGTGTTAGCCTTTTAATGATCAACCTCCCTCTGATACCAATTGAGAGGTCTAAGTTGTTAGCCTAAATCACCTAGAGGGGGGTGAATAGGTGAAATGCGTGTCAAATGCGGAATTAAAAAATTAACACAGCACACATCAAGCACTCACAGACGACAAGAGATTTATAGTGGTTCCCCAACCTTGGGTACGTCCACTTTCCTCACCGATCTAGCAAATCACTAGACTCGGCTACTCCACTATCTCGGATTGAAAACAATCCTACACCTCGGAACCACGTTCCTACAAAACTCGATCCAACTGGATCTACAAAACTCGGAAGAAAGATCTTCCTACAAATCTCGGAGAAAAACTCCTACAAAGAAATTTTGGTTTGAGAATAAAAATTCAAAACAACAAATTTCAGATCTTGATCTTTGACAGTCTTCTTCTTTAGGAACTTCAGCTTGATCAGAAAAGGTTGAAGATGACTTGAGAGAGATCCACAAATCTGAAAACTAGAACCACCTCGATCGAGAAGATAGATCTGAAATCTTTGGGGCTCGGCGAGATCGAGTGATTCACTTTTGTCTGGATCACTGGAGAAATAGTCGTTGAAGACGGAGATCGACGATCCAGGCTTTCTTCCGTGAACAGCAATGGCGGCGGCTGCGTGAGAATTAGGGTTCACGGAATTTTCTTTTTCTTAAAAAGAATATCTCTGTAATCTTGTTAATTAGTCAATTCTGAAACGACCTTTTTATAGGTGGACTCCAACGGTCATAATCTTAATTAAGGATGACACGTGGACCAATCAGAAATGACAGATTCAAAAATACTTAAGGCGAATTCGAACTTAGAAGAATTCTGGAATAGAGAACTGCTATACTCGAGTAAGAGAAGATATACTCGAGTATGGGAATTTAGATACTCGAGTGACAAAGAGAAATATACTCGAGTAAGGGAAGAGAAATTTACTGAGTGAAAGATGAACTACTCGAGTATCAGAAGAGATATACTCGAGTATCAGAAATATATACTCGAGTATCAGAAATATATACTCGAGTGAAAGAAAGATATACTCGAGTGAAAGGGGAAGTTACTCGAGTATCATAATATGTATCCGGGAAACATTCACTTACTCGAGTATCAAAGTCAATTACTCGAGTATGGAAATACTTACTCGAGTATTAAAACAACTTACTCGAGTATCAGAATACTTACTCGAGTATCAGAATACTTACTCGAGTGACTAACTAACTACTCGAGTATAGAAATATATACACGAGTATACAGACCCAACTCGAGTAAGTCTAACTAATTACTCGACTATGTCTAACTAACTACTCGAGTATTAAGTCTGATACTCGAGTATAACAAAGGGGTTACTCGAGTATTTTGGACTTAGAAATTTTTCTGAGGAAATTAGCTCCAATGCTTCTGTCCATCAATCCAAGTGCATATAGGAAGTGTATCCCAATAGAGAGGCTATACATGGGCCAACACTTTGGATCACACAATGAGGGATTACATTGTATGGTCCTGTGTTTGGTGACCCATTATAGACTGACATTAGTCTACACTTGGCATTAAGGACCTGCACACATACAACTTAAACACAGCATCAAATACACCTTAATTCATCTTAGTTCAAGGTCTGACCTCCTACAAATCTGAGGTATTTGTGGAGACAAATCCCAGCACATGCTGAGCCAGTGATGGGCACCCCCGCCCCATCCGTACCTACACAATTCCAACAATCAGATCTGGGGCAGACGCTCACAGCAATTTTGGACGCCTTTAGGTCCCAATCTCAGCAGGCACCTGTATAACAATAGGGTCCAGGATCTAGTTGGTTAAGCATTTTCCGAGCTCTCTCCCCTCCCGCTTATATTGGGACAGAGTCGGCGGTGCATACAGAAGAGTGGCTCGACACTGTACAAGAGTTGTTGGCAGGAATAAGATGCCCAAACAACATGGCGGTGACCCTTGTGGTGACACTCTTAGAGATGCACGCCAAAATGTGGTGGAAGTCCCTCATGGGCTCCCCTTTTCATGGAAGAGTGTTCATGGACATTAGTTGGAGTGAATTCTCTGAAGCCTTCTTAGAGCATTTCATCCCCTCGGTCGCTCGGGATCAGATGTATGCCTTGGATAAGACTCAGGAGCGGAATACTCAAGAGATGATTGCAGGTACGATTTGAATTAGCCATTTTGCTTCCGTTAATATCCTCTAGTGTCTTAAGATATACTAGACGTCTAGCTTGAGTATTATTAATGATACTTAGGCACCGTGATGGTCGGCGGGAAACTAGCTTATACGTTATTTGACACCGGTGCCTCTCATTCTTTCGTATCTGAAGACTTCATCAAGGATATACACGGAGTGCAATATTTCACTGGTATTGCTCGAAGAGTATGCCTCCTAGATGGATCTGAGATGACGGCAACCGGGAAGTGTGAGTTGGAGATAACCATTGGGGGAAAGACCTTTGATACCCCCGCCACAATTTTTAGAATACCAGAATTCGACCTCATTCTGGGCATGGCGTGGCTGGATTGGCACCATGCAAGAATCGACTGTACGGAGAAGCAAATCTATTTGATACATGGAGATACTGATGTAATCTTCCAAGGTATAAGTTTCGCACCACGATTAATCTTATCCTCAATACAGACCTTGAAAGCTCATATGAGAGGGGATGAAGTCTACATGATATGTTTTGAACTGAAGGAAGTGAGGGTAGATGTGAAGGATGTGCGGGTAGCATGGGATTTCCCTTAGGTATTTCCTGAGAAATTACCAGGGTTACCCCCGTATAGAGAAGTGGATTTTCAGATTAAGCTTGTATCAGGAGCTAAGCCTGTTTCCAAGACCCCTTATCGAATGGCCCCAAAATAACTCGCAGAGTTTAGAGTTCAACTGCAGGAGTTGGTAGAATCAGGGTTTGTTCACCCCAGTTCATCACCTTGGGGAGCCCCCTATTCTATTTGTTAAGAAGAAAGATGGAACCCTGCGTTTATGTATAGACTATCGGGAGCTCAACCAACTGACGGTACGGAACACCTATCCGTTACCTCGGATCGATGAGTTGTTCGATCAACTAGTGGGAGCGCATTTGTTTTCCAAGCTGGATTTGCGCTCGAGGTATTATCAATTGAGAATACAAGAGGATGATATCCATAAAATGGCTTTCAGCTCAAGGTACGGCTTATATGAGTTTACGGTGATGCCGTTTGGGCTCACAAATGCCCCATCAGCTTTCATGAGCTTGATGAATAAAGTGTTTGAGCCCTATCTAGATGTCTTCATCATTGTGTTCATTGACGACATCTTAGTGTACTCGTAGACGGAGGAAGAACATGCCGAGCATTTGGCCTTAGTTTTGGAAAAGTTAAAAGAGCACGCCCTATTCGCCAAGTTTAGCAAGTGTGAATTCTGGCTTAGGGAAGTGGCTTTCTTGGGTCATATAATCAGTGGGGCTGGACTAGTTGTGGATTCGGCCAAGGTGCGGGCTGTGAAGGAGTGGTCGCCCTTGAAGTCGGCGGCCGATATGAGGAGTTTTCTTAGACTTGCCGGATACTACCGCAAGTTCGTAAAAGGATTCTCCAATATTGCCCTCCCGCCTACTTCTTTGACAAAGAAAGGTGTGCCATTTGAGTGGACACCCCAATATGAAGCGACATTCTAGAAATTGAAGGATAGACTCACCTCCGCCCCCATCCTTGTCCTGCCGTCTGGGAAGGAAGGATTTCAAGTTTACACGGACGCATCTTATCAGGGGTTGGGAGCGGTGTTGATGCAGCACGAGCACGTGATTGCTTATGCTTCAAGACAATTGAAGAAGCATGAAATCAATTACCCGGTGCATGATTTGGAGCTAGGAGCAGTGGTGTTTGCCTTGAAGGTATGGAGGCATTATCTATACGACATCCACTGCGAAATCTTCTCGGACTATAAAAACTTGAAGTACGTTTATACCCAGAAGGAGTTGAACCTAAGACAACGGCAGTGGTTAGAGTTTCTATGCGATTATGAGTTCACCTTGATCTACCACCCCAGAAAAGCAAACTCTGTAGCCGATGCGTTGAGCAGGAAAGTACCCGGCTCGAGCCCAGAGTCTCGGTTGATGAGCATGGAGCTGGCGCAGATGATTGAGGAGATGGATATTACATTGATATTTAAGGCTCCTTCGGCAGAATATACGGAGTACTTGTCCAGCATGAGCATAGTTTGTGATATCCAGGACTGAATCCGAGTGGAGCAAGGATTGGATGCGGCTCTGGCCCCGGCACTCAAGTTGATCGAAGACGGGGATACCGATGAGTACACACTAAAGGACAACCTCGTTTACTTTCGCGGCCTTCTCTACATTCCCAAAGACGGTAAAATCTGGGAGGATATCTTGAGAGAGGCGCATTGCTCTCAATATTCAGTGCACCCGGGAATTTCCAAGATGTACGCCGGCTTACGGAAGACGATGTGTTGGCCAGGAATGAAGAAGGATGTTCGATACTTTGTCACGCATTGTGAAGCATGCCAAAGAGTGAAGGCGGAGTGCAGGAGCCCCGGTGGCCTGTTGTAGTCATTGCCAATCCCCGAGTGGAAGTTCGAGGATATTTCCATGGACTTCGTACATGAGCTACTTCGCTCCCGCTCATGAAATGATTCGGTATGGGTGATCGTTGATCGCCTGACGAAAGTTGCCCAGTTCATTCCTATGAAGAAGGAGGCTCATGTGGATGTCTTAGTACGCCTTTTTGTGGAGCAGTTTGTACGGTATCACGGCGTACCTAAGACGATAGTTTCGGACCGTGATGGTCGCTTTAATTCCAAGGAGTGGAAGGCGGTACAGGCGTATTTGGGCTTGCGCCTTACCTTCAGCACCGCATTTCATCCTCAAACGGACGGGCAGTCTGAGCGGACCATCCGAACATTAGAGGACCTATTTAGGTTGTGTGTGATAGATAGGGGAGAGTCGTGGGAAAGACTCTTGCCCTTAGTGGAATTCTCCAACAACAACAGCCATCAAGCTAGCATTGGCATGACGCCCCATGAAGCCCTATATGGAAGGAGGTGTAGGACCCCCTTGTCTTGGGTACAAGATGAGGACCCGAAGACTTTGTGTGTTGACTATATAGATGACATGGATGCGGTGGTTAGGTTGATACGGGATCGTATGTTAGAGGCTCAAAGTCAGCAGGCGAAGTATTATAACGCAAGGCACCGTATGGTGGAATTTCAAGTGGGTGATAAAGTGTTCCTGAAAATCCGGCCGATGCATGGAGTGTCACGGGTGAGGGGAGTGAAGAAACTCAGCCCACAGTATGTTGGGCCCTATGTCATATTGGAAAGGATTGGACCTTTGGCCTATCGCCTGGAGCTATCGCCCGAGCTAGAGAATCTCCACGACGTTTTCCATGTATTGTCACTTCGGAAGGCGCTGTTGCGGCCCGAACAATACATCCCCACAACTGATGGTACTGTGGCGTCTGACAGATCTATGCGACTGGAGCCGGTGCGGATCGTTGATAATGAGATAAGAACCTTGCGCTGCAAAAGTGTTCCCTTGGTAAAAGTGCTATGGTCTAATCATGGGAAGGAGGAGTTCACATGGGAGCCGATGGATTTGATCCAAGGACGCTACCCGGAGAAGTTTGCTTCAGGTAGTTTTATTTAAAAGCATATGTTATTTTGTATTCTTTACTCCCCATAGCCTCAGCCTGATTTCAGGGATGAAATCTTTTATTTTGTTTATAGGATTTGTAACGTCCCAATTCGCGCTAGGCCCCCTCGTACGAGTTCTGAGTCAAGAGACATGACTCGGGCTCGGGGCGCACTGGCAAAAGGTGTCAAGTGTGTTGAATGGAGTGAGGGGTTGAGTAAAATTCGAAGAATTCGTCGAGAATACCCTGCTATACCCACCGATCGTCGAGTATCGCTGACTGATACTCAACGCACTCAACGCCAGGATTTCTGATAAAATGGTCAAGGGAAATTCGTCGGGAATCATTGTTGATACCCGACGAATTCGTCGAGAATACACGGCTATACCCACCTATCATCGAGTATCGTTGACTGATACTCAACGCACTCAATGCTAGGATTTCCGATAAAATGGTCAAGGTAAATTCGTCGGGAATCATTGTTGACACCCGACGAATTCGTCGAGAATACCCGGCTATACCAACCGATCGTCGAGTATCGTTGACTGATACTCAACGCACTCAACGCCAGGATTTCCGATAAAATGGTCAAGGGAAATTCGTCGGGAATCATTGTTGATACCCGACGAATTCGTCGAGAATACCCAGCTATACTCGCCGATCGTCGAGAATGGAAGTTGATTCCCGCCGAATTTTACTTGTGCGTTTTTCCTCCCAAGCAGATTCGCTGGCTTGTACAAGCGGACTAGACTGGACTTCGGGATTCGTGCTGGATGATCCCTTGGACCGGTCATTTCAAATAAGACCTAATTTGGGCGGTCCAATCAGAAATTGACACATGGCGAAGTAACATAACCCTAATGCGCTAATATAAATAAGAAGCAAACGGAACCCTAGCCGTCACTCCGATCAGCCGAGCCCTTACCCGCGCAAAACCATCTGGAGAGAAGCGGATCGTCGGAGTCGGAGCTCTGGAGGAAGAGAGGCTTGCTTGAGCCAACCAAACTTTACAAGAGGAGAAACACCATCGCCGTCAAGGAGGAAATGATGCCGCGGAGGAGGATGACTAGATCCATGGCCGAGAATGATGGTACCGCTGGAAATGAGGTGAGCTTCCTCTCCTATCCCTTGGTGCTAGATCTGTAGTTAATATTCTAGGAGAGATATCGACTCCATAGAGTCTTGATGGTGAGGAGGAGATTTCTTAGGGAAAAGCCATGCCTAGGTCGTTTTCTAGGCTTAGCCTCCTCCAACCTCTTCATTCTTCAAAGTGAAGATGAGAGAGTGATTCATGGAGAAGTATGGCTTGTGAGGGTGAATAAGGGTGGACGTAATTCCTGGAGAAGTTTTTGGGAGATCGATGCAAGGAGGAAGATGAACGGATGTCGTTCATCTCACCTTAAGATGCGTGCAGAAATCTAATTTCTGCACGCAGCGATCTTCGTGGCCAATTTCGGGGGTGTTCTCGCCAGATCTGGGTTTTTGACTCAACATGAAAGTCGTATCCCTCGCGAATACCTTTCCAGCAAGTTATTGCATGTTTCTGGGCGATACCTGTAACCACGGGAAAGTCCGTTCGAGTTTGCTGCGATTGGGGGAAATTATGTCCAGGAAATCTGTATCCTGTACGCAGCAGACTTCGAGTCGAATTTCTAGTATGATGCGGTCATATCTGGGCTTTTGACTAAACACAAAAGTTGTAGCTCTTGAAATTATCTTTCCAACGAGGGGTTACATGCACTCGCCGAATTTCTGTAGCCACGGGAATCCTTGGTCAAAGTTTCTGCCCGGATTAATGCTGCACCTAAATTCTAGGCTGTGCAATGTGGAATTTGATTTGGTGGAATTTAATGTTGCGATCCAACTCGAGGTTTGGGTGAACTCTTTTGACATAATCATCATAATGTTATGATAAGTTGATGTTATAAATCTGAATTCGTATAATGAGCTATGGACAAGCTTAATTTAAGGAAAGAGCCGGATATAAATTAGTAGATATATTATGTTGAATTCATTTGGAAGGGCATATAAATGACTTAAATATGGCCATGATGTATGTTGAATGGATAGAAGGGAATTAGTAATCCAATGCTTAGAGTGTCGTCTCCCTACGGGTAGCATTGTGGAAGTTAACCAGTGCAGTGTTGACCGTCACTAGTTGGAATGAGGTTGAGTTGAGTAAAGTTGGACGGTTGGGCTTGGTCCTCGGTGTTCACGTCTCGAGGCTCCTTCCGTATTTGATGGATGGTTGGGCTTGGTCCTAATTGTTCACGTCCCGAGGCTCCTTCCATGCCACGATATTGTGTAATTGCATATGGTGTTAGTCGACACGCAGTGTCGCAATCCCGGGTTAAGGATAGTGTGGCAGGTCTACGAGCTCGCCAATCATCACACTGATGGGAGTTGACAGTTAGACCTTGGGCGGTTGGGCTTGGTCCTCGGTGTTCACGTCCCGAGGCTCCTTCCGTGCCAAGTGAACGGTTGGGCTTGGTCCTCGTGCTCATTTCCAGGGCTCCTTCCATGTCTTATCTTAGGCCAGTTCGGGGCTAGGATCTTGGTGCACATTTACCAAAGAGAACCCGCTGAGCCATAGTACGCATGTGAGCTCCGCTGTTGTGTTCTTAGTGTTGAGGCATACGAATTCCTAGGCCAGGTAGTGTGGAGACCAGCCTAGTAGTGGAGATGCCCTCTCTACTATCATCGTTTGGCCACGACGGTTGACGCCTGAGAGGTTAGCTACCTGCTTGAATAGTGGGAACTATAAGTCTGTGTCGACATAGCGATTGCATGTGCTTGATCATGGGTGTGTCATTGCATTGCATACATAGCATTGCACTTCATTACATACACAAGAACCTCATCGTATAAGTCTGTATGGGCACTCCTATACGATGAGTTACTTACTGCTGAACGACCCTCAACTTATATTCTTGTATGGGCATCCATATAAGTTAAGTTACTTACTGTTATAACATTATACTTTCTTGCTGCTGTAGATGGTAGAATTGTAGAATAAGAGGTTGCTCATTTATACACTACTTCTATTGCTACTTATGACATGTATACTTACTTCACCTGCTTGTACTACTATTTTATATATTGTACTTATTCCTTTCTCCGCCAGTGCCGAGGAGTCGCTGGGGGAGCGGATGTGAAGCCACATAGTCTTTATGACTAACGGTTGCTACATCTTCCTTTTTAGGAGGAAACCCCACAGGTGGAGCAGCAGGTCATGATGCTGGACAGCCAGGCCAGGACGACAGGGCCTGAGGGGACGGTACCGTCGCTACCGTCGGTTACGGATGTGAGTGAGAGAGATTTTATTGTAGCCCTTCGGGGCAAATCTATTTACGTACTCTGATTATGTAGAAGCTTGTTTAGCTTCTCTTTTGTTGTACTTATGGACTTATATGATTAGTGTGGATTGACTTTTTTATATTGTTATGGTTCGGTTGGCATTTATATGATGATATTGGTTGTAGCCGGCAGAATAGGTGTCTTGTGGTACAGGCTAGCCCGAGTGCTAGTGTTACCGCAAGGCGGCTGTTCTGGGCATAAGATCCCTCTCGTGCCGTGTTTTGTGTTCCGGGAGGGGGGTTTTACATGTTGTTGATTCAACATCCACTTTAGTGGATTCATCTTCACTATCTTCAATAAAATGTGGAGAAGGATATGCAGCATCCTCATTAGTGAGGGTCAACTCATCCAACTTCTCACACAGATGTGATTCCTACAAAGTCTCACTGGTAGAAGTTATCTTCTCCTTATAAAACATGTTAGCCTCATCAAAAGAAATATGAATATATTCTTCCATTTTCATAGATGTTTTATTATAAACCTTATAAGCCTTGCTTACTTGGGAATATCCAAGAAAAAATCCTATTTCATCTTTGGCTTCAAACTTTCTAATGTGTTTCTTATTATTTTTATGAATGTAGCAAATACAACCAAAAATTCTAAAATAATCTACTTTAGGTTTCTTCCCTTTGAGTAGTTCATAAGTGGTCTTGCCCTTAAGCTTATGAATCAAACTTCTATTCAGTACATAGTTTGTTGTGCTCACATCCTATGCCCTAAAGGATAGAGGCAAGTGAGCATCTGCAAGTAATGTGCCTGCAGCTTCAATTAGTGTTCTATTTTTCCTTTCAGCTACCCCATTTTGTTGAGGAGTTCTAGGAGTAGAGAAGCAATGTCTGATACCTTCCTTCTCACAGAATTTTTGCATGGGAAGTGACTCAAACTCAGTACTATGATCACTTCTGATCAATGCAACTGGAATAAAATACTCAATCCTTATGTTCTTAAAAAAATCTATAAGAACCTTGAAGTTTTCAGACTTATTTCTCAAGAAGAACACCCAAGTGAACCTTGAGAAGTCATCAACTATCACTAAGGTATAAGAATTCCCTCCTAGGCTCTGTACAGTACTTGGTCCAAACAGATCCATGTGAAGCAAATACAGAATCCTAGGTGAATCACTCTTATTAAGTGATGTAAAACTATTTTTAGTTTGCTTGCCTAACTAACAAGTCCTGCAAAGGTTTTCCATCTTGTAGGGGCAAGAGGGCAATCCTCTAACAAGGTTGTCCCTATAGAGTTTAGCAATGTTATTCAGATTAACATGTCCTAATCTCTTATGCTAAAGTTCATTATTATTACTAGTTTGATTAAATAGGCATATTTCAGTTTTAGCAAACCTAAAGTTAACTACATAGATGTTACCTACTCTAGTACCAGTTAACACTACTTGGTTATCTACTGAAGTAATAATACATTAGGTTTTTTTAAATGATACCTAAAACCTTTCATCACATAATTGACTTATGGATATCAGGTTATGCTTCAATAAACCTACATAAGCTACCTTCCTGAAGGTGACAGCTCCAATTTTGACCTTTTCATAGCCTTCAGTCTGCCATAGTTAGAGTCACTAAATATTACTTTGGGTCCTAGCTTAGACTTGTAGTTGATTAGGTTGTCCTTGCTGCCAGTCATATGCTTTGAATAGCCACTATCAAGATACCACTGTTGCTCTGTGGTGGGATAGTCTTTCACCTACAATTAAACAGATTAGCTATTCCTTACCCAGGTCACCTTGGGTCCTTGTTTATTCACCTAATTAAAACTGGAAGTGTAAGAGTATTCAGGTTGATTTTTATAACCTAGGGGGTGAAATCTTCTAGGTGGAATTATCCACTAGGTGAATGGATTAACATATTCTCTTGGTTGATTAAATAATCTGGAAGATTTAAAGTTTTTGTTATTCTGAACTGGGGTCAATGAATTCTGGTAAGTTTGTTGATCTGAGGTTGACGAACGGAAATGAGTTCGTCGAACTCCGCTCAGAGAATGAAATTATTCATTCTTTGTACCCTAATATCGTCGATCTCTGCTCGAAGAACATACTGGTTTCGTCATTCGTAGTTCAGAGAATAATCATAATAAATGTTTGCATTCGGAGTTTGTCGACTTGAGTTTGACGAACTGTACACATTTCGTCTATCTGATTTTGCCAAAATCTGTTGAACATGATTTTTCTTATTCTTTCTCTTTTTCTTATTTTTCTGTTTTAATTCTATTTGCTTAATATTATGATCATCTACCTTTTCTTTGCCTTTTTCAGAGATAAATTTGATAGGTATAGAAAGTATATTTTTCTTTAATATGGGGGGTAAGCTTGATGAAGCACCTAAGCCTAGCTTGCCATTTAATCTGGGATTTATAGTGCTTGTGAAGTCCATCAGCTTAAGGCTTCTCCCATTAAGAGATTCATCAAGTTGCTTTATCTCACATAATTCAATTTTTAGTAAAATGATTTGTTCATTAGCAATAGTTAGTTCATCCTTTAATTTGATGTTTTCTTATAGAAGATTGTCTTGTTCAGTTATCCTATCTCTAGGTAGTTTAATTTCTTTCTTAGAATTAATCAAATCAATACATAGTGATTTAAATTCAGTTCTAAAATCATCTGAATCAAAATAAAAGGAGGACAGTACCTGATCTTCTTCAGATAGAGGTTCTTCATTGTCTCACTGCTCATCATCTGAGAGGCTGCCTAATGGATTGATAGCCATCAAGAAAGCTTCTCTTGCTTTTACTTCCTCTTCATCTTCACTAGAGCTGGAAGATGAAGATTCATCTTCAGTTTCACTCCAGGTTTCAGCCACAAAGCCTCTCTCCTTTCTCGTATGCTTACTAGAGGAGGGCTTACTGTAGTGCTGCTTCCTGGGCTCCTTTTCTCTTCTTCACTCCTTCTTTTTATTCTTTGGACACTCTGATACGATATGTCTAGGTTTCCTGCATCCAAAATACACAATCTCTTTAGTAGATATTTTGTCATACCTTGGTTTTTCATCCTGTCTGGAAGACTTCCTTCTGAAATCTTTCTTGCCCATTTTGTTGAATCTTTTATCTAGGAGACTCAGAAATTCTTCACTTGCCAATGGTGCTTCTAATTCTTCAGATGCCTTGAATGTTATGTTATGCTCCTTTCTAGCGGATGAGGGAGTCTTTTGCTCAGCAACTTCTCTAGTCTTTATTAACTGCTCATATGATTTGAGCTTTCCCAATAGAGATTCAGTGGAAATCTCATTCAGGCTTTTAGCTTCCTTAATTAGACAGATTCTGGAATCTCATGATTTTGGGAAGCACATGAGGATTTTATCATTGACCTCAGTGAGAGTTATGTCTTTATCTAGAGTCTTCAGCTCATTGATGATTGAGCTTAGTCAGTTGTACATGTCACTCACTAACTCTGACTCTTCTTTCTGGAAGTTCTCATATTGGGAGATAAGATTTGATCTCCTATCTTTTCTCTCATCTGCAGAACATACAACCATCTGATTCAGGGAATCCCAGATAGCCTTAGTTGAGGTGCATTCAGCCACCTTCTTGAATATGTCATCTGACATAGTCTGTGCTAAGATGTTCTTGGACTTAACATCTGCTATCTTGGCCTTCTTTTGTGCATCTTTCCACTCAGGTGGTGGCACAGTATGTGTGCTGGAACTTGCAGTAGATTTAGCCACTGGAGTTGGTGGTCCAATCAAAATAGATTTGAAAATATGTTCCATAATGGAGTTTATATATAACTTAATTCTTGCCTTCCAGATAGCAAACTTATTCAGATTGTAAACTAGAGGTCTGGTGCTTGCATAATATTTGTTCTGTACCATGATATGAAATGAACAAAAAAATTAGGGAAGAGAAATCAGATCTAACAAGGATCTTTTGGTTCAAGTGTTAGCTTGTACAACCAAAGGAACACCCCACTAATACCAATTGAAAGATAGGAGATAGACCTGATTTACTCTAGAGGGGGGGGGGGTGAATAGAGTAAATAAAACTTTTGGCTGTTTTTAAATTTATCAGAGAAAATAAGTGATACTAGTAGTTATAAAGAATGAAATAGAAACAGACTAACTACACTACCACAACACAGCAAAATAAAAAGAAAATGATTAACCAGACAACACAAGAATTTTATAGTGGTTCCCAAAAATGGGTACATCCACTCTTCTACCACCCTAGTAGGAATCCACTAACAGGTTTTTGATTAGGTGACTGCCACCACAGGTTTTTGCTCAGGTGCCCTGTCACCACAAGATCTATTTGTATGGAGATCTCACAACCCTTTAGGCTTTTGATCAGGTGCCCAAACACCAACAATAAACTTTTGAAGGGAGTTAATAAACACTTTTACAGTGAGGTTGAGAGAGTTGATGGTGTCTTCTCTTTTCTCTATACAATAAGGAAGACAAGTGGATTGCTGTTGTCAAAGCTCCTTCTGAAATGTTGAGATGTTTAGAAATCCTGGAGCCTTGCTTAGGGTATAGGTCTTCAGCCTTGTCTTGAAGAGATACAGGAACTTGCAGACTAATCAAGAGTTGTTGTCCTTGAAGATTCCTGGAGTAGAAGTTGAAGAAGACTCTTGATATTTGATTATTGTTCTTCTTCAGCTTTCTAAAAGATCAAGGGAAAACAGAATGTTTTCTGCACATAGAAGAAGCAGTTATTCTTCTTTATGTTCTATGTATCTTCTCTGTATTCTTATTGCTGTCTAGCCGTCTGAAGAGAAAATCTATTTTATATTCTGCTGTCAAAATTCTCCTTTAAAATTTGAATTCCAAGAATTAATTGCTGACTGATTCTGGAGAATGAAACGGCTGGAATATCTGCTTTAATGAGTTTCCCCAACTATCCCACTAAAATAAGCAAGCAATTTACTCTGATGAAATCCATAATTAATGCTGCCAAGAACGGCTATATTCTGGAGAATATGAGCATTAATTACTCAAAGAATTCCTGCTAAATAATATAATAAATTAGGGACGGAAATAAGGAAAACTTCTCATTCTGACTCAGGACAGAAATCATCGACCTCTTAACAGAATTTGTCGACTAGAGTTCCAAGATCGTCGAGCTGAGAAATCCTGTTCGTCGACCTGAGCTCAACTAACCTCATTATGGAAATATCTTGATAAATCTGCACTCCAGGATCGTCGACCAGAGAATCTGGCTTGAGGAAGAAATCTTCGACTTGAGCTCGAATATCGTCGAACTCAACTCAGAGAAAGAACTCTGAGTTCGTCGATCTGAGATCGACAATCGTCGAGCTGAGTTCGAAGAATTTCGAACTAATATTTTGAACTCTGAATTCTTCCAAGTTTGAGTCTACTGAAGTCCTCTGCTGGCTTGTCCATAAAGATTAAACCTAAAGACTAGCCTAGACTCTAGGACTAACAGACTTGACCCTAGCTATACAATGTGGGTCAAACACATCCTAATTAGTGAACTTAGCCCAAATCCAAACTAGGGATCCAACATGAGAAGATGCTCGTAGCAAGCTTCTCGAAGCCTAACACTGTCCTTACTCTTATCGATTGATTTTATGCTCCCAAGAAGGGTAGTGGATTAACACAAATCCACTGAGGGTAAAGGGAAGGCCCCTCAAAGTCAAACCACCTTTAAGAATCTCATCTTCCCTACAAACAAGTATGACTTTGAGGCATCCTTTAGTCACTTTGCTAGGTTGACATATGTTGACCCTAACAAAAACTACCAGGGATAGAGCCTCCCTCAAGTGTCATAAAAGTGCTTTATAAAGAAATTATCCTTAAGGATTATGGTCCTTATTTTCATGCACCGAGTGCTAAGAAAGCACCAAAGGCAAAACCTGCTGTTGAAAAGAAACCTGGGAAGAAGAAGTCATGTGTTTGCTGCTCTCATAAGGCTTCGACTTCGAAGTCAGTAGCTCCTACTAGACCTCCCATTCAAAAGGTAAAGCAGGGGAATAAAAGAGATACAACAGGTTTGAATGTTGGTGTTGATGGAAGGTTGGTCACTTTACCACTGATTGTTGCTTTAATCCCAAGAACTACTGATGGTGAAAATCATCTCACGGACTACAATCTGAATAGGCAAGTGTACCTAGAGTTTTATAGTATTGTGATATAAATAAATGAACGTCGTATAAAAACTCGGGGCAGGAAAGTACTATTACTCACAATGACTCTATTATCCTACCGAACGATTGATGGGTTTTGAAAACGAAAATGAACTAAGCTTAATTAAAAGAGAAATATAATATTGCGAAAGCGTGATCGATCGACGATTCACTTTGAAATAAAATAATGGAATAAATTAGTTTAACATTTGCAATTCTATTAAGACCGTGACTGATCCAAAAATAAGAAATAATCTCGCTAGAGCATTAAATCTCCTAACTTCTAGACATTTTGACCGAAATCTTTTTGCAAATCAAAAGGCCTAAAGTCGCATTATCGAGGTGACCCGCACTATTGGATTTGACTCCAATCCAGAGGATTTACGTCGTCCTATCTCTAGGATTGCGTGCAACTTCTTCCTTCCTTGTGTGATCTTTCACATTCACGAGCCTCTCGGCTACTCAAATATGAGATCAGAATCTACTACCCTATACTAAAAATTCGGAGTCGATACGAAATAATTCAAGGTCGGATCAAAAATAAAAAATACAAATGCAAACACAAAATAAAAGATGCGTTATTTCCTCGCAAAGTTCATCACGATCGGGAACAAAACAAAATTAGCTAAGCATTATATAGAGAGAAAAAGGAAACATTTATATTCATTAAAAAAGAAAATAAGAGTACATAACAAGACTAAGATGAACTATTACATGAATAAATAAGAGAAGACAACAAGAAAGAAATACGACAACGAGAAAGGAATAAAATTACTAGAAATTCTCTAACTCTTCCCACCTCTTTATGCTTGAGGCAAGGGTTCTTTTTATAGACTTGGGGGGAAGGTTTTAGATGGAGAAAATGAAGAGGCAAAGGGGGTGGCCGGCCAAAGCATGGAGAAGGGGTGCATGAATGGTTTAAATGAGGGGGGAGAGAAAGGCTAAGTGCAATGCATTTTAGCTTAAAGAAAAATAAAATGACACATAAAATTAAAATAGAAAAAGAGGGGGGTTATAAAATTAAAATAGAAAAAGAGGGGGGATGGATGAGAAATAAAGAGGGGGGAAAGAAAATAAAAGGGGAGAGAGAGAAAAGGAGGGAGCCGGCCATGCATTAATTTATTAAGTGGCAATACATGCAAGGGGGAGGTTTAGAATAATTAAAAATTGATGGTGGGCCATAGCATTCATGTAGTGCTTACAATTTTAAATTAATTTAATGCATGGGGTGTGGAAATGAAGGAGAACAGGCGTGAATTATTGAAGATGGTGGACTGCAATTATATGGAGAGGCGATGGCATTGCAGTATGATTATTGACAGCGCGACGATGACGACATGGACGGGCACACAACTGCGAACATGACAACTTCATGCAAAGGTGCGCTGAGCATGGCGGTTATGACGACGACAATATTGAACATTTTATTATTCTCTATCGCAATGAGCGCGACCGCAACAACATTCCTACAAAAATAATCAAAACATTAATATGTGAGATAAAATTAAAATATAAGATTTATTAACAAAAACAAAAATGATCTTTATAAATTTATAGTAAAATTATACTAAAAATTATAATAAAAATACCTATAAATTAAACTCATCAAATACCCTCTTGCTTAGGCTTTTGCTATTCCAGAGCAAAAGTATGAGAAATATTTATAAGACATTTATAAAATTTTCAATTAAAATAAAAATTTATTTACACAAAAATCAAGCGAAAAATAAAATTTTGGGATTTACGAATTAAGTCCTAAATTATGGAATTAAAGTGAAAAGAGAGAAATATTTAGCCAAAAATTCTCTAATAAATTTACTAGCACTAAAAATTGAGTAAATTACTAGCAAGGTTAGATTAAAATTATAAAAATCATAACTTAAAAGTAACTTAAGGAAGAATGTAACCTACTACTTATACTCTCCTAATATTTTAATTTAAAATCTAAAACAATAATATTGGCTAAGGGGTTTGGGGAGGAAATCAACAAGAAGAGGTCTTTGATTGGAGGTGATCATCATTATGTTTTTTTTTCACACCTCACCAAATTTTTTTAAATAAAATATATATGTAATACCAGAAAATGATAGACTAAAATCCTATCACTTCCCAAGACATATATGAACTTTTAATTCCTCTCTTTATCTGGGTTGCATATGTTTACCAGAGAATAAGGAACTAACATCTCCTTATTCCCATGATATATGATCTAACAATAAAAAGAAAAAGGAAGGGGTTAAACAAAATTTTAGAAAATAAACTAAAATACTAGAAAGAAACTACTAGTAGATTGAGATTTCCTAAGAATCTAAAAGCATGAGGTAATAATAATAAGAATCCAAAATTGTTAAGCAAAATTACTACAAAATTGAAACTATTTAAAATAAAAGAGAAAAAATGCTAAATAAACTATTCTAAGCAAATTAAAACAATAAGATAATTCGCAAAACAAAATCACTAAATATTAGATTTAACTAAATATGATGAAACAAAAGATTAGCAAATCAAAAATAGTAAAAATGCTTATAAACAAACTCAAACAAAATTTCTGAAAACATCAAAAAGACTAAGCAAGGGGTTTATTATATTTTTGGATTTTTCTAAGATTTTTCATTTTTTTTTAATTTTGAAATATGATTTTTGGAATTTTTTATTTTTTTAGGTTTTGCTTTTTGTATTTTTTTTGGATTTTTGATAAAGCTAAAGAGGAAAATAGAATTCCTAAGATGCATAATATAATAAAAAAAAAATTGTTGTTTTTTAAAATTTTAAAGTAGTTAAAAACAAACATATTTTTTGAAAAACTTAAAAAGAAAAGAGATTTTTTTTTTTAGTTTTTTTGGAAAAAGAGAAATTTAAAAGAAAATAAAAAGAGCGAAGCCCTCCCCAGGCTTAAATTTTGCATTGTCCTCTATGAAAAATAAAAACAAGAAAGAAAAAGAAAGAAGAAAAGGGAGTGGGATGCAATAAAGTAAATACATAAAAAGAAAATGACTTCCCCGAATCTGTAAGGCCAAATGCAGATGTCGCTCCCCCATGCTTGAGCTGGACACCGACTCAGGCCTAAGGAAGAGAGGAAAGGATGGAGCCAAACAAACCGCCGGGGGCATTATTCCTGCAAAACAAAAGAAGCAAGCAAAAAGAAAAAGAAAGAACAAAAAGTGATAAGCAAGGGGTGCCTCCCAGGAGCATTTTTTGTTTAACATCATTTGAACCTGACATTATTGGTTAGCTAAATGGATAATAAAAAGTAATTCTAAGTGGTAACGTCCTAAGTATGCGCTTAGGAGAGTAAATTAAAAAAAAAGTGAAGAATCACACCGACATGCGGTGGAATCTTCAAGGGAATTACGCCCAAAAATGAACGGATGGAGTTATAGAAGAACTCCGCCTTAAATAAAATGGAAAAGAAGGGGTTGTCAAAAGAAGAAGAATAGAAAGAGGGATAAAAGAAGGTGAAAAATAAATTTCATCAACGGAAATTTTACAAGAAGGGAATCTTGTGAAATTTCGAGAGAAGAAGGGGTAGAAAGAACTAAAGGATGATCATCTAAAATAAAAGAAGAAGAAGAAGAAGAAGAAGAAGAAGAAGAAAAAGATTCCCTAAAAATACAAAAATTTGGAACAGTTGAAATTTGAAGCGAAATGGAATCACAAATGTCTTTAGAAAAAGAAAGAGAATGATGAGACGTCTCGTCATCCTCAAAAGGTAAGAAGCACGTCGGAGTATCCATAAGGGTGTCATCCAAAGGAGGAAGGAAACAATCCGGAATGTTCGAATAGTTCTCCTACTTGAGAGGTAAAAGACAAGCCGGGATATCTGATGACTCATTACATGAAGAAATTGAAGAAGAAAGAGAAGAAGATGAAGAAAACGATGCGGCCTCACGAGAAAAATAATCCATAATAGTTTTGAAATGCGAATTAATATTACCAAGAGAAGTTTGCAATTCAAAATACTCATTATCGATTGAATTAAAATTTAGAGGTGCGGCGCTTTGCGGGGCAAAATCATATGAAAAAGAAGACGGCTTATCCACCTCCCAAGTAGGATAAAAGTTGGAGTAAGGGTCAAATTGGCCACTTGGACCTGCTCCAAAATAATTGAAATCATTTGAGGGAGTCGTTCCTGAAAGACATTCAAAATTAAAGTGGTCGGGCAACCCGCAAAAAGTACAAAAAATGCCAAAAGAAAATGATTCCATGATAAAGAGAAAAAAACTGTTATAAAAAAGAAAGGGAAAATTTTAAAAAAAAAATTGTTTTTTTTTTAATTTTAGTAGAAATAATAAACTCTGTGCTTTCGTAATATTGCAAAAAAATAGTCCCCAGCAATGGCGCAAAAAACTTGAGGGTAAAAATCATCTCACAGACTACAATCCGAATAGGCAAGTGTACCTATCGTTTTATAGTATAGCGATATAAATAAATCAAGGTCATATAAAAACTCGGGGCAGGAGAGTACTATTACTCACAATGACTCTATTATCCTACTGAACGATTGATAAGTTTTGAAAACGAAAATGAACTAAGCTTAATTAAAAAAGAAATATAATATTGCGAAAAAGTGCTCGATCGACGATTCACTTTGAAATAAAATAACGGAATAAATTAGTTTAACATTTGCAATTCTATTAAGACCGTGACGGATCCGAAAATAAGAAATAATCTCGCTAGAGCATTAAATCTCCTAACTTTTAGACGTTTTGAAAGAAATCTCTTTGCAAATCAAAAGGCCTAAAGTCGTATTATCGAGGTGACCCACACTATTGGATTTGACTCCAATCCGGAGGATTTATGTCGTCCTATCTCTAGGATTGCATGAAACTCCTTCCTTCCTTGAGTGATCTTTCACATTCACGAGCCTCTCGGCTACTCAAATATGAGATAGGAATCTCGTATCGTATACTAGAAATACGGAGTCGATACGAAATAATTTAAAGTAGGATCAAAAATAAAAAATACAAATGCAAACACAAAATAAAAGATGCGTTATTTCATCGCGTTTGGGCACAAAAAAAAATTAGCTAGGCATTATATAGAGAGAAAAAGGAAACATTCATATTCATTAAGAAAAGAAAATAAGAGTACATAACAAGACTAAGATGAACTATTACATGAAGAAATAAGAGAAGACAACAAGAAAGAAATACGACAACGAGAAAGGAATACAACTACTAGAAATTCTCTAACTCTTCCCACTTCTTTATGCTTGAGGCAAGGGTTCATTTTATAGATGATGGGGGAAGGTTCTAGATGGAGAAAATGAAGAGGCAAAGGGGGTGGCCGACCAAAGCATGGTAAAGGGGTGCATGAATGGTTTAAATGAGGGGGAGAGAGAAAGGCCAAGTGCAATGCATTTTAGCTTAAAGAAAAATAAAATGACATATAAAATTAAAATAGAAAAAGAGTGGGGATGGATGTGAAATAAAAAGGGTGGAAAGATGTTGGGTACACAAGAAGTATGTACCATATTTGGAGAAGATTCATCCTAGTCAATGATATACATCAATATGTATTTGATGTATGTTTAAGTTTCCTTGTGCAGAGTTAAGAAATGGAAGAAAAATATTTTAAGTACAAGTATCGACACTTGTGAAGAATTGTGTCGACACACGGGACATGTGTCGACACTAGCAGCAAAGCATTGTGTCGACACCCAAGAACTGTGTCGACACCAGAAGCAGAAATTGTGTCAACACCCAGGAACTGTGTCGACACCCAAAAATTGTGTCGACACCAAGGAACTGTGTCGACACCCAGAAGCTATGTCGACACCAAAGGCAGGAATTGTGTCGACACTTAAAGCAGGACTTATGTTGAAACCTGAGGCAAGGATTGTGTCGACACCTAGAGCAGAGGCTGTGTCAACACCTAGAAGTTATGTCAAGACCAGGAGCAGTTGTGTCTACACACTGTACTTGTGTCGACACATACAAATATAAGATGTGTTGAGGAGCAGAAGAATGACTGTGTCGACACTTGGAGTATTGTGTCGACATCATCAAGAATTGTGTCGACACTTTGTCTACTTGTGTCGCCACATGTGAAGCAGATTGTTGAGTGGATCATGCTGAGTTGTTAAGTCTCTAAGGAATCAACTGTCATGACTGGTGGGTCGACAACTGTCATTACTAAAGTATCTAGTGTCAACTAAATCCTCCTATGGGGGGGGGGGAATAGGTTACGTGCAGTCTTTTGCGGAATTTAATATACCTGCACAAATAAACAAACACAGCACAGAAAAGCACACAAGCAATTATAGTGGTTCCCCGATTTGGGTACGTCCACTCTCCCCCTTCGACCTATCTCCCACCAAGGGATGACTCGGTCACTTCAGCAACTGGATTGAAATCCAATCCTCACACTACGGAAGGAACCCTTCCAACCAAAGGAGTCACTACTCCTCCACCACGGGTTACACCCAACCCTTACAACTAGGAATAAATATTCCTTTAGATCAAAAAAAAAATTGAATGTACAAGAAATACAAACAAACTTGGAGATCCCGATGTCCTTCTTCGTTCGTTGAAGTTTTCTTGAAAGAGACGAAGAATCCACGACTGGTGTTCTCTCTTGGAGAGCATCTTGACAAGATCGGCGGAGGCAAGTGAATGCGGCGGCGATGCTTTGTAGATCCAAACTTCTTGACGAAGCAAGTAAGGTCTACCAATGATCTCAATCGGATCAGTCATCTCAATCGATTCAGAATGAAGAACTATCCTCGTTCAACAAATCGAGAGACAAGAGATCTCGAGAGAAAAGCGTGACACGCTAGGCTTGCCTCAATACTATCGCCGGAAGATCAAAGACGATCTAAGATCAGCGGCGGCGACTAGCTTGCGAGCGGAGACGGCGGTCGGTGAAGTTCCGCTATCGAATAGGGCACGCTCGGCCTCGGCTTTACTATTCGTTCTACGATCTACTGGTATGTT
Source organism: Platanthera zijinensis (assembly GCA_039513925.1). Lineage (NCBI taxonomy): Eukaryota > Viridiplantae > Streptophyta > Magnoliopsida > Asparagales > Orchidaceae > Platanthera > Platanthera zijinensis. The sequence continues at coordinate 189,589,251 of CM077082.1, forward strand.
CTAATATGAGAGTATATATACTGGAAGCCAACCCTAAATGATCATTGTGGGGCCCACAAGGTGAAGCCCTAGTCCCGGTCAAGACAGCCCGCAGAGAACTTATTTCGGTCCAGCGAACGGGAATTTTGTCAAAGGCAAATTTGGCGAGAATCGTTGGTGATTCCCGTCGAAGTCGGCGGGAATCACTCACGATTCCCGTCAAATTTGCCTTGGCAGAATTCCAGTTGGAAATCTGATCATTTGGAGGGAATCGACGGGAATGCAAGGTGATTCTCGTAGAATCGGCGAGAATCACTTGGTGATTCCCGTCGATTCTGTCTTAGCAGATTTATTGTAGGAGGACAGTCAGCCTGATGAAGTTGGCGGGAATCACTGACTTATTCTTGACAATTCGGCGAGAATCACTAATGATTCCCGTAGAATCGACAAGAATCACTTAGTGATTCCCGTCGATTTTGACTTAGACGCTTTTTCTCTTCCTTCCTATGAACTTGTTCTTTGACCCATCTTTGCTCCTCTTATGCTCTTGATCTATCTCGACCCTGTACTTGAAAATAAGTACACTCCAATAGAGAGAGCACACGTGAGTCAACACACTGATCTGCTCAACGAGGGATTACGTTGCGCAGACCCGTGTATATTGACCCACTGCACCCTGACATTGGTGTGTACTTAGCATGGAATAGCTGCAAGCACATCTTGATAGAAAATCATCAAATACATTGTGAATCCATCTTAGCTTGACTGGAGTCTTCTTCAAATCCAGGTAATTGTGGATACAATACCCAACAATCTCCCCTTATTTGAAGAAGCCAAAATCCTACTAGCTAAGATGAATTACACTAACCAGAAGGATATACATAAACAATATGCGAGACAAGAAATCAAAATAATAAACGCATTCAGAACAACAATTGAATCAACATGTGATCAAATATATATATATATATATATATATATATATATATATATATATCCAAAGGTTGTTCATTTAAATACACGACAAGATATACACGTATATAGAGATTAAAAACAAATCTAGATTCCAATTCTATCTCTCCTTTGCCTGAGCATCTCTTAATTGTTCTGCCATGTACTTCTTGCTTTGCCTCTCAAAGAATTCCTTCGGCTTCGAGTAATACCGGGGTGGAGGAGCTTTATTTTCCACAGTGTTAGACCTGAATATTATGTTTCTTTTAGCCTCATACTCTTTGTGCATCTCCCACTCATACTGACTATATACATCATTTCTATCAAGCTCTCCCCGTTGTTGTAGAATAAATGTATCCAGTATGATGCTCCTGGACGTAGGACTCCACCGTTCATTCTTAACATCACTTTCCTTCAATCTTAATTTCCTCTCAGCTGGAGTTTCTTTGGAAGTTCTTTCTTGAAGTTTTCTTTTCCCTTTTTCAATGGCCTCTTGATCAAACATAGCCCTGTGAGCAGCTTTGGAAGAGTCCCTAGCAGCCTTTTTGGCATCAGCTTCACTCAAGGGAACCTCCTCAGCACTTGCAACCTCATCAGCAATAGCAGTAACAACCTCATTAATAGGAGGAACCAGAATTTGTATACCCGATGCTTGCTGAACTAGCCAGTGACAGCTTTCAAAAACATACTCATTAGACTGCTTGAAGTTGTCAACTATGATTTGTTGTAATCCTTCCATCTTAGCTGTATATCCCTCCTCCCCCTTTTTGGCTTCTTGAGCTATTGAGTGTGCATAAGAATGCAGTGACTCATCTATATACTTGATAGTCTTAGTAAACTCATTCAGCAGGGATGTCTGGTTTGCGTTGAGTGTCACCATGTTGGCATCAAACAATTTGATGTTGTTGGCCACAATATGTGCATTTTGGTTTACTACTGCCAGATCAGTTGTATTCTTCTTAAGCCCTTGCATTAAGAGGTTGACAGCAGTGCTAACCTCTGCATACTTAGCTTCAAACTTTTGTTCCATCATATCCAGCTTATGATTTATCTCCACAACATTTTTAAGCATCAGATCCTCAGATTGCTTAATTCGTTTCAGCACCTTGTTGTGAGATCGTTCAAAAGAGGCCTTGAGTTCATCCACTATACCTTGAATGATATGTACCGTGTGATTTGCCAGGCTAGGTCATAGCGGATGAACCTGATGAATGGCCTGGTCATGCTTAGGGGGGATAGGACTCTGGGAGTCGGGATTTTCATCTGCAGATACACTGGTGGAGCTAGATAGATTCACAGTCTCTTGAGGGGGATTGGGGCAGCCTCTGTCATTTTTTCGTACATACTCATCATCCCCTGTCTGGAGGTCTCCCACTCAATTATTGCACCAGATACATCAGGAACTGCTACCTGAACCTGTTCCACAGAGGGGAGATCAACATCAATTTCCCTCATGTCCATCTAATTTCCAGCTTGGTCATTGTTCACATCATCAGTGTCCGCATTCTCCATATCATCCTCATCAGCAGCATCATCCTCCATGTCATCCTCCACTTCCTCCTCGTCAGCCTGATCGATAACGAGGGTATCCACAGCATCCTTCGCGATCAGGGTAATATTAGTAATGGCGTTTGCTTGATCTGAAACTGAGACATCCATCCTGAGGGCATCAGAAGGAATGGTGAAAGACTCCCCCTTAGTTCCTGCATGCAGAAGATCAGGAACTTCATAGGGCTCATCCAAAGGATTTCTGAACTCCGGAGCTCTGTCTTCTTCATCACCACGTGCTTCAGCTGCACCTCCTTGGCCAATTCTCCTCTCTCATCTATCAAAAACGCTGGAGTCCATCTTCTTTAAGTAGTGAAGAGGAACTCCCTAGCTTATATCAAACCTGTCTCCGTCCATCTGATTCAGGTATAGGCTGATGATTCTCCCAAAGTTAGGAGTTCGTAGGGTATCTTTAATCTTCTCAAACAACATGGCCCCCAAGTTGAATCTCTTCCTGCACACCACCTCCATAAGGATCTTAAACATATCCCCTGAAATATGATCATGGGAGCCGGGTTTGCAGATCAGAACTTTTCCTATGATATCTGAGAGGAGCTTCCCTTCCTCGTTCATGTCCTTTCGTTTGATGGCCTTAGTCCCTCAAGCTAGTCCGCAGAATAGTAGTGTCCTTGCACGATCATTTTCATCCAGGTTGTCCTCTTGTACTGAGCTGGTGAGCTGCAGATGATGTGATAGTCTTCCAACAGTCATCTTGATTCTTTGTCCAGCAATCTTACACTTTATCAAGGTGTCGTCGTGTCGTAGCTTTGCGGTTGCATAGAACTCAAGAACTTCCTTATCTAGAACCTTGCATGGGTGCTCGAGTATAAAGGAGAGCCCGGCTTGCTCGAGCATCGGGATGATGTTCCTGAATTCATCAGAAGCATAGGCGAAGCCAGTCCTAACAAACTCACACCTAGTGAGGAGCCCGACCGTGGTTCGAGGAGCCATTATAAACCTAAACAAGTAACATCCAAGGGATTTAACTCTATCTAAATCTATAGATTAGGAACTAAACTAGTAGGAACTAGAGAAGTTACAAACAAGCTAGTGATTCAATGAGGAACGGTCGTTACCCTTGCGCCGAGCGGAGAGAAGCCCTAGTGGAATAAGCGGCTTGTGTCGGGACTGCAATCGACGGATGCGTGAGTCGACGAGAATGGGAATGCTGGCGGTGAATTGGCGGTAACTTGCGTCAAGCAGATGCCTAAGACGGGAACACCGAGCCGACAGAGAGAGGACAACGGCGGACTGCAATCGACAAGAGGCAATCGGGAGTCGATGAGAACAACAAGCGACGGAAGCAATGGGAAGAATTTTCGCTATTTACTGAATACGAACGGTCGGGACTTCCGCAATAAGCGATATTTATTTCCTAAGATAGCCGCTATATCCGATATTTTTGCTGGGAATGACAGGTTTCCGCTTGACCGTTTTTATATCGATAAATTTAAATAGTCGATTTGAATTTCTGTTAATTCGAAACTTTGCCCTATTAACTATTGGATAATAAATATCCTGGTTAGAATAACTAAGCCGAGTCAAAGGGAGGTTAACCCTAGAATTAAGCACTGGCTATTTCTTGATGAGTCAAAAGGTAAAATTTTCGTTGCAACTACTGGCACACGTCCTTTGAGTTTCATCGGACCGATTGACACCCACTGTCACACATTATCAATAATATATATATATATATAATTCCAATTTAAGGATCATACAGGTATTAGCATCCGTGTCCTTCCATCAGATGTGTGTGTATATATATATATATATTTATATCTTGAAGGAGAATCTATATATTTGTTTGGATATATATATATACTTCAATGTAATGCGATTCAACTTTCGAAACTGAATGCGCGTACCTGGGATAATTAGGTTGATCATTCGGATCCTCTATTTGAAGTACAACAGGTATCTAGTTCAAGTAGGACAATGTAGTTAGCATTATCTCTTATTCCATATACTTTTCCATAGCATTCCTGGAACACCTCTTGTCTAGGTCCCATTATGTTCAAGGGTACCTAGACTATCCTGCAAAAATGAATTACCTTACCTTAGGAACCCAATATGTATTGGGTCCTAGGTTCTTGTCAGCATAAAATACAGGATGACTTCCTAAAGGATTTCTGTCAGGAAGGCTATCTCTAACCAAGGGATGTGGACAAACCCTTGCCCTTGGCACAGAAGGATTGTGCCAACAATCTATGGCAAAGTGACCCACTTTGCCACAGCACCAACACTCATGAATGTTATATCTCCTTTTCTGACCAGATCTACTGACCGAGTTTTTCACGATCTTAGGTCTGACAGGGGGCAGAGCAAGTTCTGCTCTCAGATTTACCCTTTCCACCGAGAAACGAGGTAGGGTGGATGGATAACATGTGGTGAGTGTTATGAGGCCTGGGAGGTGGTCCCTTATTTTCAGTCAGCACACATCCGGGGGCCCCATAGATACTTGCTATATGTTTGCCAACCCCCTTTCCCTGAGTCCTAAGGTTGTGAGAGGTACTGTGAGAGCTAGTTCCTGCACTCTCATGAAGTGTTGAGGCTGAGGCAGTGAATACAAAAGGTTCATGATGAGCCAAATGTATTTTCTCATGGGTAGCCATAACAACACTTGCACTATGGGTATTTCCACATGAGGGTTGATCATTCTTGCAGTGACCATAGTTGTTCTTATGGTCATACCTGAAGGCATGATGTGTGCCCTTCCTACTCGGTGTGGGGGGTCTGTAAACAGTTTCCCCATTTCTCCACGATTTTATAATTTGTGACATCCACCCATTTTCTCCCTTTCTCTTAATAACATCTACCTTGGAAAAGTTAGATACTATTCTCTTCTCGGTCTCTAGAGAAAACTCTAGATCCGAGATCCTTGAGTCCTTCACCTTGATGGATTCCAATTGGAGATCCATCATGGTCCTCAACTGAGCAATTTCCATAGCTTGTTTCTCCACAAGCAAGTTGCTCTTCTGAAGGGCACTACGAAGGGAATCAAGAGTTTCAATCTTTTAATTGAAGCTACCAATCTCCCTTGCATCACTTGATGGAAAATCCTATGAACTTCTCCTGTCTTCAGGAGATTCAAGAGGAAAGGAGCCAGATGAGGAAGATACCTGATCTTTATTATGCTGATCAGGGTTAGCGTTAAGGTCTGCAGAGACTGATGTTTCAGCTTCATTATAACTGCATTCCTCAATCTCTTCTTCAGTCTCAGATAGGGACACGGGAGCCCTTATACTTAGATGTTGTTCTTGACTTTCATCATCAGAGACAAGGACCCCCATATATGCTTCATCCTCTTGCTGGCATTCAGTCCCGGCAGTCTTCTTTCCCTCCATGAGGTCAGAGATTGTTTCCACATGGACTTGGCAGTCTTGCACTTATACAATCTTATAAGAGACGAGCCTGACCAAATATCAGAGATAATCTATCATACCAGCTTGTCCAAGTTGAATAGTGAACGCTTGGTTTCAGACATCTCTGCGGTACTCTTAGGGATTTGGTGATCTTTTCTAGAGTCAGAAGCCTTCATTGGAATGAAGGGACCCTCTTCCAAAATGAATAAAGCACGGGGGTCAATCGCTTCCAAATGAAACTGAACCCTCATTTTCCAGATGGGATAATATTCTTTTGTGCATGAAGGCAGTCTTAGGGGAGAGACATCTGTGTACAGCTCCATGCTTGAGTCTTGTTTTCTTCTTGACACTAGATGCAGGATCTTACTCAAGGTGTTAACCTTATTGATGAGTAACCTCCCTCTGATACCACTTGAAAGTATCTAGTGTCAACTAAATCCACCTATTGGGGGGGGGGGGGGAATAGGTGACGTGCAGTCTTTTGCGGAATTTAAAATACCTGCACAAATAAACAAACACAACACAGAAAAGCACACAAGCAATTATAGTGGTTCCCCGATTTGGGTACATCCACTCTCCCCCTTCGACCTATCTCCCACCAAGGGACGACTCAGTCACTTCACCAACCGTATTGAAATCCAATCCTCACACTACGGAAGGAACCCTTCCAACCAAAGGAGTCAATACTCCTCCACCACGGGTTGCACCCAACTCTTACAACAAGGAATAAATATTCCTCTACAACAAAACAAAAATTGAATGTACAAGAAATACAAACAAACTTGGAGATCCCGATGTCCTTCTTCTTTCGTTGAAGCTTCCTTGAAAGAGACGAAGAATCCACGACCGGTGTTCTATCTTGGAGAGGATCTTAACAAGATCGGCGGCGACAAGTTAATGCGGCGGCGATACTTTGTAGATCCAAACTTCTTGACGAAGCAAGCAAGGTCTACCAATGATCTCAATCGGATCAGTCGTCTCAATCGATTCGGAATGAAGAACTATCCCCATTCAACAAATCGAGAGACAATAGATCTCGAGAGAGAAGCATGAGATGCTAGGCTTTCTTCGGTACTGTTGCAGGAAGATCAAAGACGCTCTAAGATCGGCGGCGGCGACTAGCTTGCGAGCGGCGGTGGCGGTCGGTGAAGTTCCGCGATCGGCTAGGGCACGCTCGGCCTCGGCTTTACTATTCGTTCTGCGATCTGCTGGTATGTTCAAATACGAGAGTATATATACTGGAAGACAACCCTAAATGACCGTTGGGGGACCCACAAGGTGAAGCCCTAGTCTCGGTCAAGATAGCGCGCAGAGAACTTGTTTCGGTCCAGCGAACGGGAATTTTGTCAAAGGCAAATTCGGCGAGAATCGCTGGTGATTCCCGTCAAAGTCAGCGGGAATCACTCACGATTCCCGTCGAATTTTCCTTGGCAGAATTCTAGTTGGAAATCTTGTCATCTGGAGGGAATCGGCAGGAATGCAAGGTGATTCTCGTCGAATCGGCGAGAATCACTGGGTGATTCTCGTCGAATCGGCGAGAATCACTGGGTGATTCTCGTCGAATCGGCGAGAACCACTTGGTGATTCTCGTCGAATCGGCGAGAATCACTTGGTGATTCCCGTCGATTCTGCCTTAGCAGATTTCTTATAGGAGGACAGTAAGCCGGATGAAGTCAGAGGGAATCCCTGAATGATTCTCGATGATTCGGCGAGAATCACTAATGATTCCCGTCGAATTAGCGAGAATCACTTAGTGATTCCCGTCGATTTTCACTTAGACGCTTTTTCTCTTCCTTCCTATGAACTTGGTCTTTGACCCATCTTTGCTACTCTTCTGCTCTTGATCTATCTCAACCCGGTACTTGAAAGTAAGTACACTCCAATAGAGAGAGTACACATGAGTCAACACACTGATTTTCTTAACGAGGGATTACATTGCGCAGACCTGTGTATATTGACCCACTGCACCCTGACATTAGAGTGTACTTAGCATGGAATAACTGCAAGCACATCATGATAGAAAATCATCAAATACATTGTGAATCCATCTAAGCTTAACTGGAGTCTTCTTCAAATCCAGGTAATTGTGGATACAATACCCAACAATTACCAACAAATCTGACACCTTTGTCAGAACTGTCAGTAGGTTGTTACATAACGGATCAGCCGGTAACCATGAGGAATCTCTATATAAAGGGCTGATCCTTAACAACCAATAACAACAACACAGTGAAGGCCAGAAAATCCATCAACTAAGAGAGAGAAAATTCACAATAAGAAAAGGGGAAAACCTTTAAGAAGGCAGTTCCAGAACAGTCTGCGGAGAGGATTTAGATCTCATTCTGATTCAAGGAAGGAGATGACAGTGGATCAACTTCTACATCAAGAACAGTCCAACCTTATTTTGTTCTATCAAGAAGCTTTGAAACAGCTAAGTCTGGTTGGAACTGAAGATTAAGAACTGATCAAGAAGAACATCAATAGGGGGATCTATCTGGTGATATCTTTTGTATCTCTTTTATTACACAATTTCTTGTAGGATCTATTGTAGATCTGAGCTGTAAGCCTATAATTATAAAGACTGAGGTAGGTCTGTGAGCCAGAGTGGTAGGACTTGTTAAGTCCGAGTTGTAAGCCTTGAGATATGGGCTGAGGTAGGGCTGAAGCCTGAGGTAGGATTCTGGGAAGGATCTGAGGTAGGACTTGCAAAAGTCTGAGATGTAGGAACCATTTTGTTCTGAGTTGTAGGATCTTTGGATCTGAGAAAGAGGAAAGAAGATAGGCTGAATCCAGTACTCTACTGGATAGGCGAAGGGGGAAAGTGGACGTACCCATATGAGGACTTTGCAGCCTTCACAAGACAGTTCCAAAGATTCATGAAGAAGAAGAAGTGGAGAACCAGACCTTCTTCATCCTTTTCAAAGGATGAGTACTACAAGAAAAAGAAAACTTCTAAGGAAGACATGTATGCTTCTAAACCTAGTAAATAATCTAATTCTAAGATTGTGTGCTATTATTGCAACAGGCAAGTACATGTCATAGCAGACTGTCCAGACAAGCGGGCTGAATAAAAAGATATGAAGAAGCAGCAAATGAATGGCAAGAAAGAAAAATCTTTTGTTGCCCAAAAGAAAAAAAGCTGGAAAGATTCTTCATTATCTGAATCAGGAGAAGAAGAAGAGGCTGAAGCATGTGTTGGGTTATTCTCAACCTAAGAGGATTCTAAGGAGATAAAATTTCTACAAATGCTGGGCTCCATAAATGGAGTGGAAGAATACTGTTGCAGAGGGCTGATGGCCCTAACAGAAAATGATCAGTGCCTGGATCAAGATGGTCCTAGTAAGGTATATAACTCTCCTACAACATTTGATTATTTTATTAGATCAGAAGCATAAACATACAGAGAAGTGGATGGTTCTGAGTCTAAAGGGGATGTACACCAACTCATTGATGAGTATGGTGGATTGTTGCAAGCTCTAAAGAGAAGCAAACTTCTTGTCAAAGAGCAGACCAAGGAGATTGAGTCTCTTAAGCTGGCTGCAGCAGATTCAGCAAAGCTGTTGGATATAAAATTGAATGAGGTTGCCAAACTGAAAAACATTACTGTTATTCAGATGGGCACAATCTCTTTAAAGGAGAATCATATCAAGAAACCGTAGGCAAAACTTCAGCAAGAAAGAGAGCTAGTTGCTAAATTCTCCAAACCAAAATCGGTTTTACCCTTAATAGACAATTACATCTCACAAAAAGGGAAGACTGGTCTAGGTTTTAAGGGAAGAACTAGGGCCACCAATTCACAAAGAAAAGGTAAGGCCCCAGTTCAGCCTCTAGCTGCAAAACCCCCTATCTTCTTTAGGAAGGTGATGAATCCTACAAACAGGTATGATCATGAAACTACTCGTGGTCACTGTGAGTATGGAGTTCACCTTTGCAAGTGTGCAAATTCCAAGAGGCCACTCTATAGGCAAGCCCATCAGATTCAAAAGGAATTCATGGGGTTTGCTGCTCCAGCACCCACACTCAAAAAGACTGTTGGCAACATAACTGTGAAGTCTGTACCTAAGTAATGGTTTAACAGATTTGAGTGTTGGTATTGTGGAAAGGTAGACCACTTTGCCATGGACTGTTGGTTTAACACAAGTGTTAAAACCAAGAGTAGTTTACCTATCAGAAAATCTGTAGGTAAACCTGTTGTTTCCAAGACTAACAAGAACCTAGGACCCAAAAATAGCTTGGGTTCTAAGGATAAGTAATCCTTTATTTGTTACAGGTGAATCCAAGTGACCATACCCCTATATGGTACTTGGATAGTGGCTATTCCAGACATATGACTGGAATAAGACGAATGTTGAGGGACTTTGTACCCATAGAGAATGGTCCAAAAGTCATCTTAGGTGGATCAGAAAAACGAGTCATCAAAGGATTTGGTAACATCTCTAGTGACTCAATTACTATCACTAAAGTGGCTTATGTGAAGGGTCTAAAACATAACCTAATTAGCATAAGTTAGCTTAGTGATCTAGGTTATGACATCTCCTTTCACAAAGGGGTGTGCCAAATTAAAAGGTCAAGTGATCAAGAGATCATTTTGACTGGCACTAGGATAGGAAATGTTTATTGTCTTAACCTAGATTGTGAGTTAAACAACTAACCTATTTGCTTGGTTGCAGATGAGACATCCTCACTATGTGTCAAATGGCACAAGAGGCTAGCTCATCTGAACTATAAGTCCATAGGACTGCTGTTCAGCATGGGTTTGGTGAGGAATGGTCCTCATATCAAGTGCATGAAAGAGGGAGTGTGTTCAGCTTGCCAAAAGTGCAAACATACCAACTCCTCTTTTCCAGCACTAGATACCAAAGATTCATTGAGATGTTTATATCTCTTGCATATGGATTTATTTTGTCCTATGCCAGTTCAAAGCCTTGGTAGAAAAGCATACACATTAGTTGTTGTGAATGACTATTCTAGATACATATGGGCATTCTTCTTAAGGCAGAAATCTGAAACCCCTAGTATTTTCCAGACTTTTGTTAGACAAGTTCAGAATGAATTTAACAATTCTATGGTTAAAATCAGAAGTGACCATGGAACTGAATTTCAGTATGAATGTATGACAAAATTCTGTGAAGAACTTGGGATTCATCAGTTCTCCTCACCTAGAACACCTCAGCAAAATGGAACTGCTGAAAGAAAGAATAGAACTCTCATTGAGGCTGGTAGAACTCTACTCAGTGACACTACTCTGCTTGAATATTTCTGGGCTGAGGCAGTAAATACTGCTTGTCATGTTCTCAATAGAGCATCCATCAATAAGAAACTTAAGTTGACTCCCTATCAGATTTTGAAAGGCAGAAAACCAAACATTTCTTATTTCAGAATCTTTGGCAGCAAGTGCTATATCCTAGTGAATGGTAAGCACTACCAAAAAAAGTTTGTTGCCAAATCCCTAGAAGGGATATTTGTTAGGTACAACAACAATTGTAGGGCATACATGATCTACAACTTGACTACCCAAGTTGTAGAAGAGTCAGTTCATGTTGTTTTTGACGAGTCTAGATTGATTAATAATGAATTGTCTAGTGTTTCAGTTAGTTTTATAGGTCTAACAGATAGGATGGACAAGATGACAATCAATGATGAAGCTCCTGCTAGGATGGATGATTCATGTTGTCAAGGGGGAGAACAAAACACACTGGAAGCAGAAGAGAGTGAGGAGCATCAGGTGGAGGAAAATTAAGAAGGTCATGAGGTAGACAAGTTTCCTCTAGCAAAAAGACACCTAAAGGATCATCCAGCTCACCAGATAATTGGAGATGCAAGTCAAGGTGTTCTAACAAGGATCAAGAGCATGAACATAGTTTTGTGTTCTAGCTTTTTGTCTCAAATAGAACCCAGAAAGTTTGAAGAAGCAATGCTAGATGCTAACTGGGTTTATGCAATGCAAGAAGAGCTGAATCAATTCAGGAGATGTAAAGTCTGGAAACTGGTTCCTAAACCTAAGGATCACAATATCAAAGGAACCAAGTGGATCTACAGAAACAAACTTGATGAAAATGGAATAATTATCAAGAACAAGGCCAGGCTGGTAGCAAAAGACTACAGACAAGAGGAAGGAATTTACTTTGATCAAACCTTTCCCAAGTAGCAACACTGGAGGCTATAAGGAAGTTCCTAGCATATGTTGCCTATCAAGGGTTCAAGGTATTTTAGATGGATATGAAGTCAGCATTTCTAAATGGTGACTTGAAAGAGGAAGTCTATGTTTAACAACCCTCTGGTTTTGTAGATCTTCACTATCCTGAATATGTATATAGGCTTGGGAAAACCCTATATGGTTTGAAACAAGCCCCCAGGGCTTGGTATGAAACCTTGTCTGCTTTCCTTATTTAGAATAAATTCTCAAGGGGAAATATAGATCAAACTCTATTCTATAGGGAATCCAAAGGCAAGATACTCTTAGTCCAGATATATGTTGATGACATTATCTTTGGATCTACTGAGAACAACCTTTGTAGGAAGTTTGCCAAACTTATGCAAGGGAAGTTAAAATGATCAGTATGGGTGAACTGAAGTTCTTTCTGGAACTACAAGTCAGACAGACTGATAATTGATTATCCATATCTCAGTCTAAGTTCACTAAGGATGTTGGGTACATTGGAAAATGTGTACTATATTTGGAGAAGCCACAACTTAGTCAATGATATGCATCAATTTGTATTTGATAGAAGTTTGAGTTTCATTGTACAGGTTTAAGAATTTGAAGAAAAAGTTTCTAAGTACAAGTGTCGACACTTGTGAAGAAACTGTGTCGACACTCTGGGAACTTGTGTCGATACTCAGGCAAGCTTTGTCGACACACAGGTAAGTTGTGTCGACACCCAGAATTTGTGTCGACACTTATAAAGAAACTGTGTCGACACTCAAAGCTATGTTGACACCGAAAGAAGCAGTTGTGTCGACATCCAGAAATGTGTCGATATCTGAAGCAGGACTTGTGTCGACACTAAAAACTGAAGCTGTGTCGACACTCAGGAGATATGTCGACACTTGAAGCAATTGTGTCGACACACAAGACTTGTGTCGACACACCAACTCTCAAAAGGCTGTGTCGAGTTCAGAAGTAATTGTGTCGACACACAGGACTTGTGTCGACACACACTCAATGCCATTTGACAAACACTCAACGCCAACTGTCTGCAACAGAAATGTCGAGACAAGAAGCTGCTGTGTCGACACACATGACTTGTGTTAACATATACAACAAAAGCAATGTCGAGAAGCAGAAGTATGACTGTGTCGACACTTGGAGTAATTGTGTCAACACCATGAAGACTTGTGTCGACACTTAGTCTATATGTGTCATCACATGTGAAGCTGTCTGCTGAGTATTATGTGCTGAGTTGAAAAGACATTGAGCAACCTGGTGATGTGACTGGTGACTTGACAACTGTGATAACTAAGCGGTCTGACACCACTGTCAGAACTGTCAGAAGTCTGTTATAAATCAAATCAGCCGGTAACCATGGAGCAAGCTCTATATAAGAGACAGATTGGAAACGACAGAAAGTAATTAAGAAATCGAATCAATAAGAAGAATTCTGACAGATCAAGGGCTGTCTGCAAGAAAGATTCAGAGTTCAATCTGAATTTACAGAAGAAGCTGACTGAGGATCAACTTCAACATCAAGAGAAGATTCATCTTATTTTGTTCTAATCAAGAAACTTTGAAAAGTTAAGTCTGGTTGGATCAGAAAGATCAGTCTATACAAGAACTGATCAAGAAGATAACATCAACAGAGAAATCTAGCTGGTGAAGTTTTCAGTTACTCTTTACTCACAAATTCTTGTAGGATCTACTGTTAGATCTGAGATTGTAAGCCTAAAATTATAAAGGCTGAGGTAGGGCTGTGTGCCTGAGGCAGGACTTGTGGAATGTCTGAGTTGTAAGCCTAATTATAAAGGCTGAGGTAGGGTTGAGGCCTGAGGTAGGATTCTGGGGAAGAATCTGAGGTAGGACTTATGTAAAGTCTGAGGTGTATGAACCATCTTAGGTTCTAAGATTGTAAGATCTGCGGATCCGAGCCAGTGGAACGAAGTTAGGCTGAATCCAGTTATCTGCTGGATAGGCGAAGGGGGAAAGTTGATGTACCCATATCTTGGGGAACAACTATAGATCTGGTGCATTCTTTGTTGTGTTTATTTTCTGTAGATTTATTAATCTGTGCTGAAAGAAGTCAGATAACTGTTTGCCTAAAAAATTAAAAAGACACAAAAAGATTAGAACCTATTCACCCCCCCACCCCTTTAGGTGTTTAGGCTCTTGAAATAAAGTCTTTCATGTGGTATCAGAGGGAGGTTGCTCAAAGTTTGACCTAACAGTCAGAGTATTTCTCCAAGGCAAATAACAGATAACAAGAATGGGTTTAAGTGAAAATCAAAAGGAATTTGGATCTATGAAATTGCCCATATGCAGGAAAGAATCTTTTGGCACTTGGAAAGAAAGGGACAGGCTGTTTTTGGAAGCATTTGATCCAAGAATTTATATCACAGTACAGGAAGGCCCCTTCATCCCAATGAAGGTATCAGTTCTTGATGCAAGCATTCAAACTCCAAAGAGTTATTCAGAGATGAGTAAGGATGAAATCATCTTGGCTATATTAGATAAAAGTGCTCAGAATATAATTGTAAGTGCCATAGATGATGCAACATTCCAGAATCTTGTGCACTGTAAAACTTCCAAATAAATGTGGGATACATTGATTGTCTATATGAAAGGCACATAAGAAGTCAGAGAGCACAGAAAGTCTATGCTGAATCAAGAGTATGAGAGCTTTAGGCAGACTAAAACTGACAGCATAGCTGAATGCTATAAAATTTTTTTCAGAATAGTGAATGAGCTGATGACATATGAAAGAATCTTCAGTACTTATGAACTGAATGACAAGATTCTTAGGTCCCTAACAAAGGATTTGGACACTAAGATATTTGCCATCATGGAAGTGGTCAAACTGGCTTACACACCTCCACCTACACTTTTTGGAAAACTGCTTTCATATGAAATGCAGCTTACTGCTAGGAAAGATGAAGAGAAGGGCAGCAAATCTGAACATAAAGAAAAGTCAGTAGCCTTCAAGTCTGAGGGCTCAAGGAAGGGTAGGAGAAAATCTCCTTCTCCACCTAGAAGGAGTACTGAAGTAGAAGAAGGAGTTCTTGAAACTAGTACATCAGATAGTCACACATCTGATGAACACTTTACTGCCTTCACAAGACAATTCCAAAGGTTCATGAAGAAAAAGAAATGGAGAACCATGCCTTCATCAACATCATATTCCAAAGATGAATACTACAGGAATAAGAAAACACCTAAGGAGGACAGGTATGCTTCTAAACCTAGTAAACAATCAAATTCTAAGATTGTATGTTATTGCTGCAATAGGTCTGGGCATGTCATAGCTGACTGTCCTGACAAAAGAAATGAGTAAAAGGACAAGAAGCAGCAACTGGTCAAAGGCAAGAAGGAGAAGTCTCTAGTGGCTCAGAAGTAGAAGAGTTGGACAGACTCTTCATCTTCAGAATCTGGAGAAGAAGAGACAGAAGCATATGTTGGACTCTTCTCATTAGAATAGGATTTTAGGGAACTAGAATTCCTACAGATGTTGGACTCCATAAATTGAGTGGAAGAATATTGCTGTAAAGGGCTGATGGCACAATCTGAAGAAGAACTATGCCAGGATCAGTCTGGACCAAGTAAGGTAAACAATTCTTCCCCAGTCTCAGATTACTTTACTGGATCAGAATCAGAAGCACCTGCTTCAAAAGAAGTTGATGGATTTGAGTCTGAGGGGGATATTCACCAACTCCTTGATGAGTATGGTGGGTTATTGCATGCCCTAAAGAAGTGAAAGTTTCTTATTAAAGAGCAGGCCAAAGAGATTGAGTCTCTTAAACTGGCTACAACAGATTCATCAAAACTGCTAGATCAAAAACTGAATGAGGTTGCCAAATTGAAGAACATTACGATTATTTAGATGGGCACAATCTCATTCAAAGAGAATCATATCAAGAAACTGGAGGTAAAACTCCAGCAAGAGAGAGAGCTAGTGGCTAAATTCTCCAAGCCAAAATCAGTCTTACCTTTGATAGATAATTTTGTTTCACAAAAAGGGAAGACTTGTTTAGGCTTTAAGTGAAGAACTAGGACTACCAATTCTCATAGAAAAGGTAAAGCCACAGTTCAGCCTCTAGCTATTAATCCCCCTATTTTCTATAAGAAGGTAGTGAATCCTACTAACAGTTATGATCATGACATTACACATGGTCACTGTGAGCATGAAAATTTCATGAGTAAGGGTTCAAATGTCAATAGACCAATCTATAGGCATGCCCATCAAATTCAAGAGGATTACTTGAAGAATGCTGTTCCAGCACCAACACTTAATAAGTCTACTGGCAACAAAGTAAGAAAACCTGTACCTAAGAAAAGGTATAATAGGTTTGAGTGTTGGTGTTGTGGCAAAGTGGGCCACTTTTCTATGGATTGCTGGTTTAACTCAAGTATTAAAACCAAAAGTAGGATTCCTGTTCGATCAGTTACAGGATTTCCAACTTACAAGGACCTAGGACCAACTATCAAGTTGGGTTCTAACGGTAAGTAATTCTTTATTTATTGCAGGTGAATATAAGTGACCATACCCCTATATGGTACTTGGACAGTGGCTATTCCAAACACATGAATGGAACAAGGAGAATGTTGAGGGACTATGTGCCCATAAAGAATGGACCTAAAGTTATCTGTGGTGGATCAGAAAAGGGAATCATCAAAGGATTTGGTAACATCTCTTGTGATTCAATTACATTCACTAAAGTGGCTTATGTAAAGGGTCTAAAACATAACCTGATTAGCATAAGTCAACTTAGTGATCTAGGTTATGATATTTCTTTCCTCAAAGGGGAGTGCCTAGTAAAAAGGTCAAGTGATCAAGAGATCATTTTGACTGGCACTTGGAAAGGAAATGTGTATTGCCTTAACCTAGATTGTGAGTCTAACAACTCACCTATTTGTTTGGTTGCTGGAGAGAAAGCTTCTCTATGTGTCAAATGACACAAGAGGCTAGCTCATCTGAACTATAAGTCAATAGGATTGCTATTCAGCATGGGATTAGTGAGGAATGGTCTTCAAGTTAAGTGCATAAAAGAGGGTGTGTGTTCAGCTTGCCAAAAAGGCAAGCAGACTAAGTCCTCTTTTCAGTCACTTGACATCAAAGATTCAAAGAGATGTTTGTATCTCATGCATATGGATTTTTTTGGTCCTATGCCAGTTCATAGTCTTGGTAGGAAAGCATACACCCTTGTTGTTGTGGATGACTATTCTAGATTTACATGGGTTTTCTTTTTGAGGCCGAAATCTGAAACTCTAACTGTTTTCCAGTCTTTTTTCAGACAAATACAGAATGAATACAACAGTTCAGTGGTCAAAATCAGAAGTGACCATATAACTGAATTTCAGTCTGAATGTATGACAAAATTTTGTGAAGAACTTGGGATTCATCAGGAATTCTATTCACATAGAACTCCTCAGCAAAATGGTGTTGCTAAAAGAAAGAATAGGACTCTAATTGAGGCCAGTAGAACTCTACTGAATGACACTACTCTCCCTAAATACTTCTAGGCTGAGGCAGTAAATACTGCATGTTATGTGCTCAATAGGGCCTCCATCAACAAGAAACACAAGATGACTCCTTACCAGATTTTGAAAGGCAGAAAACCAAACATATCTTATTTAAGAATCTTTGGTAGTAAGTGTTTTTTACTAGTCAATGGTAAACACTACCAAACTAAGTTTGCTGCCAAATCCCTAGAAGGGATATTTGTTGGGTACATCAACAAAAGTAGATCATACAGAATCTACAACTTGACTACTCAAGTTATAGAAGAATCTGTGCATGTTGTATTAGATGAGTAAATATTTATTAACAGTGAATTGTCTAGTTCTTCAGTTAGTTCTATAGGTCTAACAGATAAGCTGGACAAGCTGACCATCAATGAAGATATTCCTACTAAACTGGATGAGGATAAAGATGCCAGCTATCTAGGGGAGACCATGTCCCTCTGGGTGAAGAAGAAAATGTGGAGCATCAAGATGAGGAAACTGGAGATAGCCATAATGCTGACAGAATTCCTCCAGTAAGGAGACACCTGAAGGATCATCAAGCTCACCAGATCATTGGTGATGCATGTCAGGGTGTTCTAACAAGGAGCAGGAGCATGAACACAGTTCTATGTTCTAGCTTCCTCTCTCAGATAGAACCCAGTATGATTAAAGAAGCAATGCAAGACACCAACTTGATTGATGCAATGCAAGAAGAGCTCAGTCAGTTCAAAAGGTGTAAGGTCTGGGAACTGGTGCCAAAACCTAAGGATCATAACATAATAGGAACTAAGTGGATCTACAGGAACAAGCTTGATGAGAATGGCACTATAGTCAAGAACAAGGCTAGACTGGTAGCAAATGCTACAAGCAAGAGGAAGGTATTGATTTTGATCAAACATTAGCTCTAGTGGCAAGGATGGAGGCTATAAGGCGGTTCTTGGCCTATGCTGCCTTTCAAGGGTTCAAAGTATATCAGATGGATGTGAAATCAGTATTTCTGAATGGTGATTTGAAAGAAGAAGTCTATGTAGAACAACCCTCAGGTTTTGTAGACTCTCACTTTCCTGATTATGTATATAGGCTTTGGAAAGCACTATATAGTTTGAAACAAGCTCCATGGGCTTGGTGTGAAACCTTGTCTGACTTCCTTATTGAGAGCAAATTCTCTAGAGGAAAGATAGTAAAAACTCTATTCTATAGGGAATCAAAAGGCAAGATAATACTAGTCTAGATATATGTGGAAGACATTATCTTTGGTTCTACTGAAAATAGCCTTTGTAGGAAGTTTGTCAAACTTATGCAAGGTAAGTTTGAGATAAGCAGTATGGGTGAGCAGAAGTTCTTATTGGGACTTCAAGTTAGACAGACTTAGAGTGGGTTGTCCATATCCCTGTCTAAGTTCACCAAAGAGTTGATTAAGAAGTATGGTTTGGACTCGGCTTCTACTATGAAAACTCCAATGGGAACAAGTATGCCTATATGCAAAGATGAAGCAGGGAAACCTGTTGATGAGTCTTTGTATAGAGGGATAATTGGCTCCCTACTATACTTGACTACTAGTAGACCTGACATCATGTATGCAATATGTGTCTGTGATAGGTATCAAGCATGCCCTAAAGAATCTCATTATACTACAGTTAAGAGAATATTGAGATATCTTAAGGGCACTCCTAATCTAGGCCTTTGGTACCCTAAGAATAATGATTTTCTATTAACTGGTTTCTCAGATGCAGATTTTGCTGGATGCAAAGAAGACAGAAAAAGTACCACAGGAACCTGTCAATTCCTTGGTGGGAGGCTGGTGTCATGGAGCAGCAAGAAGCAAACCAGTGTAGCTATATCAACATCTGAATAAGAGTATATAGCTGCAGGTAGCTGTTGTGCACAATTGATGGGGATAAAGCATCAACTAGAAGATTATGACATCCAGGTAAGTAGAATTCCACTATTTTGTGATTCTACAAGTGCTATTTCTATTGCTAAGAATCCTGTATCACACAGTAGGACCAAGCATATAGAAATAAAGTTTCATTTTATCAGAGAACATGTAGAGAATCAAAATATTAATTTAGAGTTTGTAAAAACTGATAATCAAATAGCTGATATTTTTACAAAACCTCTAGATGAAACTAAATTCAATAATTTCAAAATTGAATTAGGTATGTTGAACCTAGAATAGGTTAACACAAGTTTCCATTAGTAGCATATGTAATCACCAAATTTCTATTGAAATTTGGCTAAGTACAAAGTTTGTGTCGACTCAAGCAAGTTGTGTCGACACACTCAGTTTGTTGTGTCGACACAGAAAAAGGATGTGTCGACCTAGAAATAGTATCTGTGTCAACAGAAGAATAGGTGTCGACACAACCTTATCGAGACTATATGTCGAGAGGATATTTGTGTCGACACAAAAAGTTAGTGTCGACACAACTCTGTCGAGACTAAAGTGGTCTATGTCGACACAGACACAAGTATGTCGACACAGACTCAAGTATGTCGACACATAAATGTGTCAACTTAAAATACGTTTTGTCGACTTAGACATTAGTATGTCGACACATAGTCGTGTCGACTTAACTTAAGTTCTGTCAAGACCTAGGTCATTTTTTTCGACACAAAAACTGATTTGTCAACTTAGGGCCGACTTTTGACCTGCCCTTGACACAAGTACTATAAATAGGTGAATCCAAAATCTGGTCGACTACGCTATCAGAATTTTTGAACCTACACCTTCTGTCGACATAGACCTTATCTTCTCTTCTCCTCTAGCACTTACGTCAATGGCGCCACACCAAGAAGATAAGGTTAATGAAGGTTATGAACTGGTTCGCGAAGGGTTCACGACTACTTCTGATGAAATTCAGGGAATTATTGCCCTAATTTCTGAAAATGGATTAGAATTTTTGGTCTCTGAAACGACCAAAATATGGAAAAAGGAAGTCATGGAGTCTACTCAACCGCTATAATGGAATCTGAAGGAAAGAAAATCAAGGCATCTATTCAAGATACCCGGGTGAAGCTCACTTTGAAAACAATCAGGAAAGCATTACATCTTCCTTTGATCAAGGATAAAGATGAAATAACTCCTTCCGAGATAACTGAAGCTTTAAGCTATTGTGGACTGAGTCCCAGTATTAAGATTGGATCATCTATCAATAGAAAAGGGATGAATTCCCAAGGAAAATTTCTTTCAAAAGTTGTGGGCAAAGTGATTATTTGCAAGACTGGTGGACATGATAGGATTTCTGCCCACATGTTCAATCTTATGGTGAGGGTTATATTCAAGATAAACACTGACTGGGCGGCAGTTGTGTTTGATAAAATTCAAGAAGGAATTAAGAAACCTAACCTGGGAAGGATCCTCAGTTTATGCTTAACATCAGTAATTCCAGATGTTCTGAAACAAGCAAATGGCTCTAAGATAAATCACATGAGGAAAATGGATGTGAGGATACTGTCAAGATGGGACAGAGTTCTGACCAACGAAGTCCCTGCTCCCAAGGAGCAAACTAAGAAAGACAAGATGAAAAAGAAAGTGGTTGTACAGGCTAACTCCTCCAGTGATTCTGAGGAGGAAGTGGTCTTTAGTTCTGATGAAGACCAGCACCAACAGGATGCTCATGATCAAGTAAAGGACAGTGAGCCCCAAGAGCAATAAGTTGACTCCACTCCAGGGGGAGAAAACTTAGAGCAAGAAACAGAGCTGCCTGCCCATAAGGGAGGTATTGATGATGCTGTCCTAGACAGTGACTTAGCTACAGATACAATCATGGATGTAGTATCCGAAATCAACACTACAGCTGAAGAAACTGATAAGAAAGATGCTTAAAATGAGCCAGTAAGTATCTTCTCCACAGTCTAGTGATATATGATGGTATTATCCTCAAAAATTATTCTAGGGGATACTTTTGTTTACACAAAAAATCTTTCAAGTGGTATTAGTCTTTTAAGTAATACTTTAAAAACTAATCTTATTCCTTCTGTACAGATACAGTAGAAATTTACAATGGAAGAATTATTTCTTGATCCTCCTCAAGATAGGACTGAGGGGGAGCATATTGAGAAAGGAAAAGATATTCCAAGGACTGAGGGGGAGTTATCAAAGGATACTGAGGAGGATGCCTCAGCTGAAAAGAATACTGTTAATATTAAAAGTACAACTAAATCTTCTGAAGATGAAGAAGCCATATTGGCTAAGAAAAGAAAGCTGACTGTGTTAAAGAAAAAGAGTTCTGGATATAAGAAGGCTTTACAAAAGGGAACAGCACCATCTACATCAAGTATGGACTTCAGTTCTTTACTAGTCCAGATGCAAATAAAATTAGATAATCAAAGACAGACAATAGAGAAATATGTGGATGAAACTCATAAGGAGTTACAGTTTCAGTTTGCCCAGGACATACAAATCTATTAGGTTTGAAGTAAATCAGAATAAGAAGGAGATGACAGATTGCTTCCATAAAGGAGGTAATGTTGTGGTGTTCCTGGCCAAGCAACATCAAGATATCAAAGCTACAGTGGATGAAATTGAAGTGAAGCGAGGCTATATACTGGAGAATAAGATCAGAATGAATGAAAACCTTAAGGATTCACATCATGCCATATTAACAAAACTCACTGATTCTAGCACTGCTCTGAAGGCTGAAATCTCCAAGCAAATCCAGGAAGATATATTTGCTGTCAAAGCCACATTTCAATACTCTCAGGAGAAGATTAAAACTTTCCTGACAAAATTCAGAGCTTATTTTCAAGAGGGAACTTAATATGTAGCTGATCAAGTCCGATTCTAGAAAGAAGATTTAAGAGATCATGTTACAAGAGAAGTCATAAAGGGGGAGAGATTACTAGTCAAAGCTAGCTCTGACCATGCTAAATGGACTTCCAATAGCATCAGATCTACTCTTGGATATCCTCCTCTCTGTGATGATGATAATGTAGCAGAGTCTGGGATACAACCTGCACATTTTGAAGGAGATCGGCCTGAAGTTGCTAAGGTGATCTACCCCCCAGCTGATTTTGAGATGGTTCAAGAAGAATTGTTGAAAATGTATAGTCCTCCACAAGAGGCACAAAATATAATTCTGGAAAAGGTTGAAATGTCAGAAGCTGTATTAGAAGCTCAGAAGGAAGCTCAACTTTCAAAGAAGAGATTCAGAGAGCAGGCTGAGCTGAAGCCAGGTTTTGAGCAGTGGAGCCCAACTTCTAGAAACATCATACTTACTACCTGGAAAGCTGTAAAGGATAAAACCCATGACAGGGGTAAGTGGTATTCTGAACAAGAGTGGAATAAATATCAAGCATGACAAGAAGCAATCCTTCAACATAGAACAAGTGCTAAGGCTGGGAAGCAACCTGCTAATGCTTAAGAGCCAAGCAAGTACTTCCCCAAACCTTTCCACTATTTTGAAAGACAGAAGATCAAGGCTGAACAATTATAGAAGAAAGCTCTAAAAGGGAAAAAGCCAGCTGAGGATGCTGAACCTTCTGTGCAGGCTAAAATCAAGTCTGGCAATGGAATAGTTATTATGGAGCCTAGTCAATAATAGGATTGCTAGGTTTATGTAATAGAATAATATACTAATTTGTTTCTTTTGTTCTATAAGAAATTCATGAAAACCAAAGTTTTACTGATTAATGAAATCTGTTTCAGTATTAAGTGTTTGTTGTTTACAATGATTATGTGATAACCTGCTCTGAAATGTTTTTACATCTATTTACAATTTCGTTTTATCTTAAGAGATGTACATCTTTGACTAAGGGTTATGACTTCTCCAAATAGGGGGAGATTGTTGGGTACATTGGAAAATGTGTACCAGATTTTGAGAAGCCACAACTTAGTCAATGATACGCATCAATTTGTATTTGATAGAAGTTTGAGCTTCATTATGCAGGTTTAAGAATTTGAAGAAAACTTTTCTAAGTACAAGTGTCGACACCTGTGAAGAAACTGTGTCGACACTCAGGGAACTTGTGTCGACACTCAGGCAAGCTGTATCGACACACAGGCAAGTTGTGTCGACACCCAGAATTTGTGTCGACACTTATAAAGAAGCTGTGTCGACACTCAAAGCTATGTCGACACCTAAAAAAGCAGTTGTGTCGACATCAAGAAATGTGTCGACATCTGAAGCAGGACTTGTGTCGACACTTAAAACAGAAGCTGTGTCGACACTCAAGAGATATGTCGACACCTGAAGCAATTGTGTTGACACACAAGACTTGTGTCGACACACCAACTCTCAAAAGGCTGTGTCGAGTTCAGAAGTAATTGTGTCGACACATAGGACTTGTGTCGACACACACTCAATGCCATTTGACAAACACTCAACGCCAACTGTCTGCAACAGAAATGTCGAGACAAGAACCTACTGTGTCGACACACAAGACTTGTGTCGACACATATAATAAAAGCAGTGTCGAGAAGTAAAAGTATGACTGGGTCGACACTTGGAGTAATTGTGTTGACACCATGAATACTTCTGTCGACACTTAGTCTATATGTGTCGACACATGTGAAGCTGTCTGCTGAGTATTGTGTGTTGAGTTAAAAAGACATTGAAGACCCTGGTGACGTGACTTGTGACTTGACAGCTGCCATAACTAACCGGTCTGACACCACTGTCAGAACTGTCAGAAGTCTGTTATAAACCGGATCAGCCGATAACCATGGAGCAAGCTCTATATAAGAGACAGATCAGAAACGACAGTAAGTAATTAAGAAATCGAATCAATAAGAAGAATTCCGACAGATCAGGGGCTGTCTGTAAGAAAGATTTAGAGTTCAATCTGAATTTACAAAAGAAGCTGACTGGGGATCAACTTTAACATCAAGAGAAGATCCACCTTATTTTGTTCTAATCAAGAAGCTTTGAAAAGCTAACTCAGGTTGGATCAGAAGGACCAGTCTATACAAGAACATATCAAGAAGATAATTTCAACAGAGAAATCTAGTTGGTGAATTTTTA
The DNA here is from genome assembly GCA_039513925.1 of Platanthera zijinensis. Taxonomy (NCBI): domain Eukaryota; kingdom Viridiplantae; phylum Streptophyta; class Magnoliopsida; order Asparagales; family Orchidaceae; genus Platanthera; species Platanthera zijinensis. The sequence goes on from CM077082.1 coordinate 189,613,709, forward strand.
AGTTACTCTTACTCACAAATTCTTGTAGGATCTACTGTTAGATCTTAGATTGTAAGCCTGAAATTATAATGGCTGAGGTAGGGCTGTGTGCCTGAGGTAGTACTTATGGAAAGTCTGAGTTGTAAGCCTAATTATAAAGGCTGAGGTAGTGCTGGGACCTGAGGTAGGATTCTGGGGAAGAATCTGAGGTAGGACTTGTGTAAAGTCTGAGGTGTAGGAACCATCTTGGGTTCTGAGATTGTAAGATCTGCGGATCCGAGCTAGTGGAAGGAAGTTAGGCTGAATCCAGTTATCTGCTGGATAGGCAAAGGGGGAAAGTGGATGTACCCATATCTTTGAGAACCACTATAGATCTGGTGCATTCTGTGTTGTGTTTATTTTCTGTAGATTGATTAATCTGTGCTGAAAGAAGTCATATAACTATTTTCCTAAAAAAATTAAAAAGACAAAAGATTAGAACCTATTCACCCCCCACCCCACCTCTAGGTGTTTAGGCTCTTGAAATAAAGTCTTTCAGAGGAGTTAATTAAAAAATATGGAATGGACTCAGCTTCCACCATGAAAACTCCAATTGGAACAAGTATGTCTATAAGCAAAGATGAGGCAGGGAAACCTGTTGATGAGTCTTTGTATAGAGGGATAATTGGCTCCCTACTCTACTTGACTGCTAGTAGACTTGACATCATGTATGCAACATGTGTCTATGCCAGGTTCCAAGCATGCCCTAAGGAATCTCATTAAACTACAGTTAAAAGGATTTTGAGATATCTCAAGGGCACACCTAATCTAGGTCTTTGGTACCCTAAGAAAATAGATTTCACACTAACTGGTTTCTCAGATGCAGATTTTGCAGGATGCAAAGATGACAGGAAAAGTACTACAGGAAGCTGTCAATTCCAAGGAGGAAGACTGGTGTCTTGGTGCAGCAAGAAGTAGACCAGTGTAATTATATCAACAGCTAAGTCAGAATATGTTGCTGCATGCAGCTGCTGTGCACAACTATTGTGGATAAAGCACCAACTAGAAGATTTAGACATCAAGGTAAGTAGAATTCCACTGTTCTGTGATTGTACTAGTGCTATTTCTATTGCTAAGAATCCTGTATCACACAATAAGAAAAAAGCATATAGAAATTAAATTCCATTTCATTAGAGAACATGTAGAAAAAGAAAATATTAGTCTAGAGTTTGTGAATACAAATAATTAAATTACTGATAATTTTACAAAACCTCTGGATGAAACTAAATTCAATTATTTTAAAATTGAATTAGGTATGTTGAATCTAGATTAGGTTAGCACAAGCTACCTTTAGTAGAACATATAAGCTCAAGTTTTCATAGGAAACTTGGCTCAGTACCAAGTTTTTGTCGACACAAACAGACCTTATGTCGACACTCTCAGTATGTTGTGTCGACAAAGAAAATGGATGTGTCGACACAGAAATAATATCTGTGTCGACTAAAGAATAGGTGTCGACACAACAATGTCGAGACCATATAACTAGAGGACTTTTGTGTCGGCACACAAGAGTGTGTGTCAACACAACTATGTCGAGACTATCAGTTAGCTGATTTTTTTGTCAACACATAAAAATCAAAGTCAACACTCTGTGTCGAGACATGTCGACATCTATGTCGACACTGACATAAGTATGTCGACACATACATGTGTCGACTAAACCTCAGTATTGTAAGACCCCCTTTTTTTTTTTCTTTTTCAACCACCGGGGTCTTAGGCCCAGAACCGCCGCTTTGCGGTGACACCTTCACGTCCTGAAGGGTCATCACCACAAGGCGCCGATTTTGCCGGCCAAATCGATCACAAAAAGTAGCACAATTATTGAAGTAATAGTAAACAGTCCACAATAACAAAAACCACATATATAAATAAGTAAGCTCCACGAAGGGAGTGTCCACAGAAACATCAGAGTACTATAAATACGGGCTTATGCCCGGTACAAAATGTCCTCACTACAAGTCTCTCATGCGGAAGCGAAACAGTAAACTACTCAAGGATCGAGACTCACGGTCCCGGCTGTGTGAACTCCGGAGCTAGACTGCCCCATCTCCAGGCGCACCGATCTCTGGGGCTGCTCCTCCATGCTGGGCTCCACGATCCCCTAAATGATGCGGTTCGAAAACCGTTAGTCATAAAGACTAAGCCCTATCATCCCCTACCCCTTCCTCCATGGCTCCTAGGAACCGAGCGGAGAGGAAGAAAGGGAAGGACATGAAGGTGGAGATTAAACATGAACAGATGGCAGCGGAAACAAATCTAGCAAGTTGTGTTAGGTGAGCAGTTAATAAAATGTTATAATAGGTCTAGCAGTAAGGAAAGTAATTAAATGAATTTAAACCTTCACTTATGCGAGAACACATAAGCAAAGGGATCTTTTACAAGGCTCCCATCGTATAAGTGTCCCATACCACTTATACCTTGGGGTGTCGGTTATCAAACAGCAGGGGTTATTATATATCGAAAATAACCTTTGATTTATAAACTTGCCCACACAAGCTTATAGACCAAGGGGTCGTTTTGCAGGTCCTAATGTATAAGCGTCCCATTCCACTTATACTTTAGGTGTCAAGGTTGTTATGAATGATTATGAAATGCAACTATATGGTGGGTATGTTATGTCATGCAGTGCAACTCACACACCCGACTCTGTGCACACAGACCTTTAGTTCCCCCTTTCGGAGCCGTTACCTCCCAGGATACCTCCGTAGTGGCAAACGGAAGCGGTGGGTTGGGCCTCGCCCACCTCCAAAACCAGTAAAGCACACTGGTCTGACCTATCGTACGCCTCAACGCTTGGTGCACAAAGCGGACGCCTGCGTACTCTTGCCGGCTGGCGCACCGGACTTCTGTTGGCGTAGTGCTAATCACCCCGCCGAGTCAACGATATCGGTGTCGGTGCAATCGAACTCCCCGATATCGATAGACCCACCACCTTAACTTTTCCTATCTTATGCACATGCAAGTTAAATCGTAAGCACACAAAACCGAGCCGAAGCTCCCCGGACCAAAACGTCCGTCTCCAAACCAACCGAGCCGAAGCTCCCCGGACCATCCCGTCCATTTCCAAATCAACCGAGCCGAAGCTCTCATCAACCTTCCTGTGCCAACAGTGTTGTGAAGAGTGCAGCCCTAGTTACTAAGTTATTCTTGTCGGTTTGTTATTACAGTTTACGTTAGCCCAGGACTGCCCCCGGTATACCCCGTGAAGGGCTCTCAAGGGGCACTAGGAACCAAGACGGTGCATTACGGCCCGAAGTTCCCTTTCGCAAGGCACTTATTGTTATTGGTTGTTTTCCCTTAGCCCGATTTCCTTCTCATATTACGATAGACTATCCTAGGGTTATTTTTAAACCTTCCACTCTTCGGGAAAAGCGATCTTTCGCCAAACCCGAGCACCTCTTAACTCTAACTAACACCACTACTCACTACTCTTTATATCTTCATCAGATCACGTCCTATTGCATATCACAAACTGCTATATGCAGACCGACCTAATCTACATGTCGAACCGGTTATGCAATGGTCCATTACTCATCCAAATGCCCTAAATTAATTACTGGAGGCTTTCCATGATATAAACAACCTAAATCCAGAAAATGGGAATTTTCCTAATTTATTTGGCATTTAATTAAATTCCTCAAAAATCCAAGGACTACCGGTTTGAACATGAACTACCCTAACTATTCATGCAAGATGTCCAGCAAATTTATGATAATTAAAAGGTTATCTCAGAAGGCTAAATCCTCAGAATCACAATTTTTCTATCTTCAAAATGACATGAAAACTATTTTGGAAATAATCTCTAATTTCTATAGTTTATGAAGCAAGTACAGAAAATATTCTTCCAAAAATTCTAAATAAATTATGACATGATGAATAAGGCCTAAAATTTGCACTGGCTAAGTTTCATAATTTTCCAGCAAGCATTTTATCCATAATAATTTTTTTAAACATAAAAGCCCTTTCTATCATTTGTGAATAAAGTGCTAGATTTACTCAACATAAAATTCTATAACAATTCAGGGATCAATGTTCTACAAGTCAAGATCTAAATCCAGAATTTTAACTGATTATAATTAATGTAAAGCCTCAAATTAATTGAAACAACAAATTGGGCTAATAATCCTTTAACACACAAAGTATAATATATATTAATCATAAAATTCCAGAAAAATCACCATGAGTCTAAAACATCCTAAAACCCCCTCCTCCCGAGTTTCATAATTTTTGGATTTGCTTTAGTGCTTAAAATAACTAAATTACATTTCTATCCTAATCCGACATCTCGACTTTTGAGGTACCTAACTACCTCCAAATCCATCACTATTTCAACCGGAGGGTTTTCATCATATCATCCCCCTCTCCTCCAAATTTCAAGGGCATACAAGAGCTTTTGCTCCTATGTCCTTCACAAACCTCAAACTCCCACCCGTTAGAGTTGAGCCAATCTCTTAGGGTAAAATCCATCCTAAGCCACACTATGTTACCCAAGAGGGTAGACATAGACTCAACAAATCAGTGGCCGACAACTTCAGCCTCTCTTAAGGAGATTTGTCCACTCCATCTCCACTTGTACTTTTCCCCAAAGTACCCCTCACCAAGGCCTATCTAGGACTTGATAATTCCCTATTCAAAACTCGACCAATCGAGTTGAAATTTTGTACAGATCTTAATATTGATGCCAGGGACCACCACCCAAAATTTGGGGGAGTTTGGGCTTAATTTCATCTCCTAATTAATTTTATATTGTTTATTAAATTTTTACAAAAACTTTAGGCAAAAGTTCTCCAAAAATTCTCATTTTTGGACAGCCTCTCGATATACATATTATAGACCTCCAGTCCAAATTTCAAGTCATTTGGACATGATATGAACCATAGGCAACCATTTTAATTTCTGGTTAACCTAGGTCTTGACCCCACCAAAATGAGTGCTGTGTTCAAACCACTCACCCAAATTGAATAAAATCAATTTTAAATTAAAGTAGACCCCGAGGGCTACAACTTCTGTGTCTGGTCATTTTTCCTAAATCGGCCTCTAAGTGCCTCGTTTTGCAGCCTCAAAAATACATTCAAATAATCTATTTTCATTAAGCAAAATAAAACAACCTATGCATTATAATATTAATTCCACTGTTCATCTTCTTCATGAACCCGAACAGACACAGGAAAATATTTTTCCTGTAAGCATTCAGTGATCCGTCGCCGGCCGTTCGGTCACTTCCCTGGCCAGCCACCACCACCACCACCTCCGTTGAGGCGATGGCTAGCGGTCGGCGGTGGTTTGGCCGCCGGAGGTGGCGGTTTCCGGCGAACTCGAAATATCTTTTTCATGGTTTTTCCATGAAAACGAGGGATGGATTCGGCTCCGTTGGGCACGAATCTCCTTCCTAAGAATCCTAAGATCTACCCATGAAAGAGAAGGAGTAGAGGAGGACCTTGTTCGCGGTTTGGAGGCGAGAAGAGCGACGAGGTGCCATGGCGCGGTGGTGGCGTTGCTGAACTCCTCTTTACAGCAAGAACAAAGATCTGCTTCGTTTGCTTGAGCGTGTAACCCTCTCCTCTTTCCCCAAGTGGGCTTTTATAAGTCAGATAATGGGAAGATGAATGGGTAAATCCATTATGGCCATGACGGTTCTCCCCTTAACGTTTCGGTTACAGTGAAGGGATGTGAAGGGATAAGAAACGGTGGAAACTGAACAGGTGCGTCCAGCTGGCGGTTTTCTATTGGACCACCTTTTCCTCATTTATTATATAATTACAGAAGGAAAACGGCCGGTAGTTACTCCTGGTGTAACTTCCCAAGCCAGCATTTATTTCCACGCGCGTTAGAATTATTTCGGGCCTGAACCGTCATTTCGGCCAATGTCACGGGCGTGACACATAGGTCACGGGCGTGACAGGCCCGGGTAGCCCATTCTGGGTTCTACGATCGTCGAACTGAGATCGACGATCGTCGATGGATGGTCACGGGCGTGACATCTTGGGTCACGGGCGTGACAGGCCCGAACAGCAGATTTCGAGGTCGACGATCGTCGAATTGAGATCGACGATCGTCGATGGGGTCACGCCCTAGGTCACGGGCGTGACAGTCATGTCACGGGCGTGACATGCCCGGGGCGCAAGCTCCACGATCGTCTCACGGCGATCGACGGTCGTCGATGGGGTCACGCCCCTAGTCACGGGCGTGACACCTTGGTCACGGGCGTGACATGCCCCGTCAGCACGATCGACGATCGTCTCGTGGAGATCGACGATCGTCGACGTAGTCACGCCCAAGTCACGGGCGTGACATCTTGGTCACGGGCGTGACATGCCCAGACAGCGCGTTCGACGATCGTCTCGTGGAGATCGACGATCGTCGAAGTAGACACGCCCAGGTCACGGGCGTGACGGGCCGGTCACGGGCGTGACCAACCCGTGACCCGCAATACTGGTCGCTTTATTTCCAATTTTGGGCCTCCTAGGGTTCCGTCACGACAAATCTGACTCCTAGGGGTCTAGCCGGAAATGGGATGTTACAAATCCCAATAAACAAAACAAAAATTTCGTCCCCGAAATTGAGGTTGAGCCTACGGGGATTTCTATCGGAACAAATTAATCTTGTAACATCCCATTCGATCTTTCTATTGGGTTCAGGCGATCGTTCGTTTGATAACGAAGACAATCTCCCCAATAAACAAAAGATTAGCCCCTACCATTCTGATTAAGTGTGCATACCTAGGTCCTAGATTTCCCTTGTCTAGTCTTAACATTCCAAAACAAGAAGGCAGTTTATAGTATACCGAGAGGTGGTGAGATGTACCTGACTGAACAACTCCGGGTATCTTTGCCTCATCAGATCCTGCGGTTCCCAGGTGTGCTCCTCCTGACCGTGATTTCTCCACAAAACCTTGACTAAGGGAATCTTCTTGCGGCGCAAGATCCGCACTCCTTTGTCATCGATCCGAACCGGCTCCAAGTGAACAGATCGGTCTGAAGCTACCGGCCCTTCTGTGGTCAAAATTCGCTGCTCCGGGCGTAGTAGAGCCCTTCTCAGCGAAGAGATATGGAAGACGTCGTGTAGAGCTGCCAGCTCTGGTGGCAACTCTAGCCTGTAGGCTAAGGGTCCGATCCGCTCCATGATCCGGTAAGGGCCCATGTACCTAGGGCTGAGTTTCTTCCTCCGACCGCGCACCCGTGAGACTCCGTGCATGGGCCGGATCTTCAAGAACACTCGATCTCCTACCCGGAACTCCACCTGACGATGCCGAGCATCATAGTATTTTGCTTGTCTGCTCTGCGCCTCCAGCATCCTATCTCTGATCAGTCTCACCTGGGCCTCTGTATCTTCCACAAAATCCGATCCCAACAGCTTCGGATCCTCGTCTTGAACCCAAGAAAGCGGGGTCCTACATTTCCTTCCATACAAGGCCTCATAAGGCGCCATCCTGATGCTGGACTGGTAGCTATTATTGTAGGAGAACTCGACCAACGGTAACATCTTCTCCCACGGCTCCCCTCGGTCCAGTATACACAGTCGTAGTAAGTCCTCCAAGGTCCGGTTGGTGCGCTCGGTCTGCCCGTCCGTCTGAGGGTGGAAGGCCGTGCTAAAAGTCAACCGGGTGCCCAAATATGCCTGCACTGACCGCCACTCCCTGGATGTAAACCGTCCATCGCGGTCCGACACTATCGTCCGGGGCACGCCATGATATCGGACATACTGCTCCACAAACTTCCGTACCAGCACTCCCACCGAGTCATCCTTCCTGATCGGTATAAAGCGGGCCACCTTCGTCAAACGATCGACAATCACCTAAATCGAGTCGTTCCCTGTCCGAGACCGGGGAAGACCATGTATAAAATCCATCGCTACGTCGTCAAACTTCCACTCCGGCACCGGGAGTGGCTGCAACAGTCCTGCGGGGTTCCTGCACTCCGCCTTCACCAACTGACACGCCTCGCAATGGGTCACGAAGTACGTAATGTCCTTCTTCATGCCCGGCCAAAACATCGTCCTCTTCAGATCAGCGGTCATCTTTGTGATCCCCGGGTGCACGGAGTACCGGCTGCAATGCGCCTCCGTCAAAATATCCTCTCGGATCTGGCCTCCTGCTGGTATATATACTCTGCCTCTGAAGTGGAGTAACCCGTCCCTCAGGGAATAATCCCCTGTCGAACCTTCCTCCAAAGCTCGGAACATCGGCTCTGCCCCCGCATCTGTCCTCTGTCCATCCCGGATGCGATCCCGAATATCGTCAATGGCCACTATCGATGCCAGATACTCCCTATACAGATCTGGGTCATCCTCGGACACTAGGGATATCTGCATGTCTCTGAATGACTGGACCAGCTCCATAGACATAACCTGGGGCCCAGCTTCGGAAGTGGCCGCTCTCCGGCTCAATGCGTCGGCCACCACGTTTGCCTTCCCTGGGTGGTAGTGCATCTCATACTGATAATCTGCTAAGAACTCCACCCAGCGCCTCTGCCTGATATTCAGCTCCTTCTGAGTGTCCACGTATTTCAAGTTCTTGTGATCGGAGAAGATATCGCAGTGGACTCCATAAAGGTAATGACGCCAGACCTTTAGAGCAAAAACGACCGCTCCCATCTCGAGATCATGCACCGGGTAGTTCCTCTCATGGGTCTTCAGCTGGCGGGAGGCATATGCTATGACATGTCCGTTCTGCATCAGCACCGCTCCCATCCCTTGGTATGATGCGTCGGTATACACCTGGAATCCCTCCCTTCCGGATGGAAGGGCCAGGATAGGGGCCGAGATGAGTCGGTCCTTCAGCTCCTGGAAAGCCGCCTGGCACTGCGGGGTCCAAACAAAAGGTGCCTCCTTCTTTGTCAAAGATGTGAGGGGGAGGGCAATCCGAGAGAACCCCTCCACGAACTTCCAGTAATAACCGGCAAGTCCCAAGAAACTGCGTACATCAGTGGCTGTCCTCAGCTGCGGCCAATCACGAACTGCCCGAATCTTTGCTGGATCTACTGATAACCCGGCTCCGCTGATGATGTGGCCTAGGAAGGCCACCTCCTTCAACCAGAACTGACACTTGCTGAATTTGGCGTAAAGGCGATGCTCCCGCAACCTCTCCAAGGTCAGTGCCAGATGCCGAGTGTGCTCCTCCTCCGTCCTAGAGTAGATCAGGATGTCGTCTATGAACACTATGACGAACACATCCAAGTAGGCCTCGAAAACCCGGTTCATGAGACTCATGAACGCCGACGGAGCATTCGTGAGCCCAAAGGGCATCACGGTGAATTCATACAGGCCATATCTGCTACTAAAGGCCGTCTTCGGGATATCCTCCTCTTGGATCCGCAGCTGGTAGTATCCTGATCTCAAGTCCAGCTTCGAGAAATAATGGGCCCCCTCCAGCTGGTCGAATAATTCGTCTATCCGTGGGAGCGGATAGGTATTCCGGACGGTCAGCCTGTTTAGTGCTCGATAATCGATGCACAGGCGGAGTGTCCCATCCTTCTTCTTCACGAACAGGACCGGAGCTCCCCATGGCGAGGAACTCGGTCTAACAAAACCTGCCTCAACTAATTCCTGCAACTGAGTCCGAAACTCTGCCAACTCCTTTGGGGCCATCCGATAAGGGGCCCTAGACGCCGGCTTGGCCCCCGGCACAAGCTGAATCTGAAAATCCTGCTCTCGGTGTGGTGGTAGTCCTGGCAGTTTCTCCGGAAAGATGTCAGCGAAATCTCGCACCACCGGGATGTCTGTCACCGACTCCTTAACCTCTGCCATCTCAAATAGAATCTGATAGACCTCCTCTCCCTGCAGGTGGGCCTTGACGGCCTGTACCGAAGATAAGAGTATGCGAGAGACAGGTCTTATACCTTCAATGGTAATGAAAGAGTCCCCGTGTCTCACGGTGATCCTCTTTGCCTGGCAGTCAATCTGGGCATAGTTCCAGTGCAGCCATACCATGCCCAGGATCAGGTCGTAGTCCGTCAGCTTCAAAATCGTCGCTGGAGCCTCGAACGCTTTTCCACCAATCTCTGCCTCCATATTGCAGTGATCCGTGGTAAGGAGCTCAGATCCATCCGGTAGTCGTACCCTCATCCTCGAGCCTGTGAACCGCTCCACACCTTCCAGTCCTTCCACGAACGACTCCGAGACAAAGGAGTGAGTAGCTCCAGTATCGAACAGCGTGCGGGCAGGCTTGCCGCTGATGAAGACTATACCTGGGGTGATTAGATATCTTAGGGTTCTATAATGAGTTTTACTTTCCTTGCTATCAAACTAGTGCGATTCAAAGTTCTAACAACTTAAAGGGGAAATTCTATGAAAACAAAGAAGCATTTCGGCATACCTGCGATGACCTGCTCCGGATTCCGCGGCTGTGCAAGGTCCAAGGCATATACCTGCTCTCTTCCCTGTCTACGATCTTCCCCCTGGTATCCTCGACCGCGGCCGCGTCCTCGGCCTCCGTAATGCTGAGCTGGTGGGCCGCCTTGATGTGCTGGAGGTGGTGCCCCCCTCATGGGGCAGTTCCTCCGAATGTGCCCAATCTGATGACAAAAGTAGCACTCTGGGGGATACGCCATTCCCCCGGGTCTCGGCATCTCCTGCATCCGAAGGGGTGGAGGGGCCAATACCACCTGTTCTCTCGGCTCCGGCCTCACGTCCTGACGAGGCTGGTCCTCTGTCCTCCTCCCCTCTGGTACAGCACCTCGCCGCTGGTCATTCCTTCCTCTTCGTCCCTGATCCTCTGCTGGCCGTTTCCGGCCCCGGGTGGTGTGCCAATCTGCCTCAATCCTTTTGGCCATCTCCAAAATCCGGGAGATGGGCCCGTCTGATACAAACAAGAGGGCCTCCCTCAAGTCCTCACGTAGGCCCTTGTAGAACCTCCTGATATACCCTGCCTCGTCCAGCTGGTAGGAATCTGCGTATCGAGCCAGGTGGTCAAACTCTCGATGGTACTCCACCACAGTCCGAGTACCCTGCTTCAGCTGTAAGAACCGCTCCTCCAAATCATCCCTAGCCGACTGCGGAACGAAATGCTCCAGCAGTGCGGCCCTGAACTCCTCCCAAGTGATCTCCGCAACCTCCCTATCAGCAAATGTCGTGTCCAACAGCGTCTTCCACCACCTCTTTGCATGGGACTCCAGGCAGGAGACAACCAGAGCCACCTTCTCCTCCCATGGACACCGAATTCCGGTCAGCATCTCGTACATGATATCCAGCCATTCCTCCGTCCGAACAGCCGACTCTGTCCCCAGATAGGACGGGGGAGAAAGACCCCGGAAGATGCTGAGCCAGTTGGCCCCCAGATTGGGCTGCGGGACCGGAACCTGCTGGGCCCTGAAGGCCTCCAGAATGGCAGTCAGGGTCTGTCCCATATCTGACTGAAGGAAAGGAGTGGGGGCCGGTGGGGGTGGTGCAACATCCTGAGCCTGTGGAACTCCACCCTGAGGCGTAGTCCGTGCTGGAGGCTGCGTAACAAAAACACACGCTGAGAAAACGTTCAAATACTACATAAAGGTGGACAAATTATATGTGATCCCCATATGGGCACACCACTGCTTCCGCTGCTTAGTTTGTCCCCAAACTAAACTCGAGCGGGGGTGACCGAGAGTTTGTGGACTGCCACTTCCTTCTGATCGATGTTTTCCTCTGATACCACTTGTAAGACCCCCTTTTTTTTTTCTTTTTCAACCACCGGGGTCTTAGGCCCAGAACCGCCGCTTTGCGGTGACACCTTCACGTCCTGAAGGGTCATCACCACAAGGCGCCGATTCTGCCGGCCAAATCGATCACAAAAAGTAGCACAATTATTGAAGTAATAGTAAACAGTCCACAATAACAAAAACCACATATATAAATAAGTAAGCTCCACGAAGGGAGTGTCCACAGAAACATCAGAGTACTATAAATACGGGCTTATGCCCGGTACAAAATGTCCTCACTACAAGTCTCTCATGCGGAAGCGAAACAGTAAACTACTCAAGGATCGAGACTCACGGTCCCGGCTGTGTGAACTCCGGAGCTAGACTGCCCCATCTCCAGGCGCACCGATCTCTGGGGCTGCTCCTCCATGCTGGGCTCCACGATCCCCTAAATGATGCGGTTCGAAAACCGTTAGTCATAAAGACTAAGCCCTATCATCCCCTACCCCTTCCTCCATGGCTCCTAGGAACCGAGCGGAGAGGAAGAAAGGGAAGGACATGAAGGTGGAGATTAAACATGAACAGATGGCAGCGGAAACAAATCTAGCAAGTTGTGTTAGGTGAGCAGTTAATAAAATGTTATAATAGGTCTAGCAGTAAGGAAAGTAATTAAATGAATTTAAACCTTCACTTATGCGAGAACACATAAGCAAAGGGATCTTTTACAAGGCTCCCATCGTATAAGTGTCCCATACCACTTATACCTTGGGGTGTCGGTTATCAAACAGCAGGGGTTATTATATATCGAAAATAACCTTTGATTTATAAACTTGCCCACACAAGCTTATAGACCAAGGGGTCGTTTTGCAGGTCCTAATGTATAAGCGTCCCATTCCACTTATACTTTAGGTGTCAAGGTTGTTATGAATGATTATGAAATGCAACTATATGGTGGGTATGTTATGTCATGCAGTGCAACTCACACACCCGACTCTGTGCACACAGACCTTTAGTTCCCCCTTTCGGAGCCGTTACCTCCCAGGATACCTCCGTAGTGGCAAACGGAAGCGGTGGGTTGGGCCTCGCCCACCTCCAAAACCAGTAAAGCACACTGGTCTGACCTATCGTACGCCTCAACGCTTGGTGCACAAAGCGGACGCCTGCGTACTCTTGCCGGCTGGCGCACCGGACTTCTGTTGGCGTAGTGCTAATCACCCCGCCGAGTCAACGATATCGGTGTCGGTGCAATCGAACTCCCCGATATCGATAGACCCACCACCTTAACTTTTCCTATCTTATGCACATGCAAGTTAAATCGTAAGCACACAAAACCGAGCCGAAGCTCCCCGGACCAAAACGTCCGTCTCCAAACCAACCGAGCCGAAGCTCCCCGGACCATCCCGTCCATTTCCAAATCAACCGAGCCGAAGCTCTCATCAACCTTCCTGTGCCAACAGTGTTGTGAAGAGTGCAGCCCTAGTTACTAAGTTATTCTTGTCGGTTTGTTATTACAGTTTACGTTAGCCCAGGACTGCCCCCGGTATACCCCGTGAAGGGCTCTCAAGGGGCACTAGGAACCAAGACGGTGCATTACGGCCCGAAGTTCCCTTTCGCAAGGCACTTATTGTTATTGGTTGTTTTCCCTTAGCCCGATTTCCTTCTCATATTACGATAGACTATCCTAGGGTTATTTTTAAACCTTCCACTCTTCGGGAAAAGCGATCTTTCGCCAAACCCGAGCACCTCTTAACTCTAACTAACACCACTACTCACTACTCTTTATATCTTCATCAGATCACGTCCTATTGCATATCACAAACTGCTATATGCAGACCGACCTAATCTACATGTCGAACCGGTTATGCAATGGTCCATTACTCATCCAAATGCCCTAAATTAATTACTGGAGGCTTTCCATGATATAAACAACCTAAATCCAGAAAATGGGAATTTTCCTAATTTATTTGGCATTTAATTAAATTCCTCAAAAATCCAAGGACTACCGGTTTGAACATGAACTACCCTAACTATTCATGCAAGATGTCCAGCAAATTTATGATAATTAAAAGGTTATCTCAGAAGGCTAAATCCTCAGAATCACAATTTTTCTATCTTCAAAATGACATGAAAACTATTTTGGAAATAATCTCTAATTTCTATAGTTTATGAAGCAAGTACAGAAAATATTCTTCCAAAAATTCTAAATAAATTATGACATGATGAATAAGGCCTAAAATTTGTACTGGCTAAGTTTCATAATTTTCCAGCAAGCATTTTATCCATAATAATTTTTTTAAACATAAAAGCCCTTTCTATCATTTGTGAATAAAGTGCTAGATTTACTCAACATAAAATTCTATAAACAATTCAGGGATCAATGTTCTACAAGTCAAGATCTAAATCCAGAATTTTAACTGATTATAATTAATGTAAAGCCTCAAATTAATTGAAACAACAAATTGGGCTAATAATCCTTTAACACACAAAGTATAATATATATTAATCATAAAATTCCAGAAAAATCACCATGAGTCTAAAACATCCTAAAACCCCCTCCTCCCGAGTTTCATAATTTTTGGATTTGCTTTAGTGCTTAAAATAACTAAATTACATTTCTATCCTAATCCGACATCTCGACTTTTGAGGTACCTAACTACCTCCAAATCCATCACTATTTCAACCGGAGGGTTTTCATCATATCATCCCCCTCTCCTCCAAATTTCAAGGGCATACAAGAGCTTTTGCTCCTATGTCCTTCACAAACCTCAAACTCCCACCCGTTGGAGTTGAGCCAATCTCTTAGGGTAAAATCCATCCTAAGCCACACTATGTTACCCAAGAGGGTAGACATAGACTCAACAAATCAGTGGCCGACAACTTCAGCCTCTCTTAAGGAGATTTGTCCACTCCATCTCCACTTGTACTTTTCCCCAAAGTACCCCTCACCAAGGCCTATCTAGGACTTGATAATTCCCTATTCAAAACTCGACCAATCGAGTTGAAATTTTGTACAGATCTTAATATTGATGCCAGGGACCACCACCCAAAATTTGGGGAGTTTGGGCTTAATTTCATCTCCTAATTAATTTTATATTGTTTATTAAATTTTTACAAAAACTTTAGGCAAAAGTTCTCCAAAAATTCTCATTTTTGGACAGCCTCTCGATATACATATTATAGACCTCCAGTCCAAATTTCAAGTCATTTGGACATGATATGAACCATAGGCAACCATTTTAATTTCTGGTTAACCTAGGTCTTGACCCCACCAAAATGAGTGCTGTGTTCAAACCACTCACCCAAATTGAATAAAATCAATTTTAAATTAAAGTAGACCCCGAGGGCTACAACTTCTGTGTCTGGTCATTTTTCCTAAATCGGCCTCTAAGTGCCTCGTTTTGCAGCCTCAAAAATACATTCAAATAATCTATTTTCATTAAGCAAAATAAAACAACCTATGCATTATAATATTAATTCCACTGTTCATCTTCTTCATGAACCCGAACAGACACAGGAAAATATTTTTCCTGTAAGCATTCAGTGATCCGTCGCCGGCCGTTCGGTCACTTCCCTGGCCAGCCACCACCACCACCACCTCCGTTGAGGCGATGGCTAGCGGTCGGCGGTGGTTTGGCCGCCGGAGGTGGCGGTTTCCGGCGAACTCGAAATATCTTTTTCATGGTTTTTCCATGAAAACGAGGGATGGATTCGGCTCCGTTGGGCACGAATCTCCTTCCTAAGAATCCTAAGATCTACCCATGAAAGAGAAGGAGTAGAGGAGGACCTTGTTCGCGGTTTGGAGGCGAGAAGAGCGACGAGGTGCCATGGCGCGGTGGTGGCGTTGCTGAACTCCTCTTTACAGCAAGAACAAAGATCTGCTTCGTTTGCTTGAGCGTGTAACCCTCTCCTCTTTCCCCAAGTGGGCTTTTATAAGTCAGATAATGGGAAGATGAATGGGTAAATCCATTATGGCCATGACGGTTCTCCCCTTAACGTTTCGGTTACAGTGAAGGGATGTGAAGGGATAAGAAACGGTGGAAACTGAACAGGTGCGTCCAGCTGGCGGTTTTCTATTGGACCACCTTTTCCTCATTTATTATATAATTACAGAAGGAAAACGGCCGGTAGTTACTCCTGGTGTAACTTCCCAAGCCAGCATTTATTTCCACGCGCGTTAGAATTATTTCGGGCCTGAACCGTCGTTTCGGCCAATGTCACGGGCGTGACACATAGGTCACGGGCGTGACAGGCCCGGGTAGCCCATTCTGGGTTCTACGATCGTCGAACTGAGATCGACGATCGTCGATGGATGGTCACGGGCGTGACATCTTGGGTCACGGGCGTGACAGGCCCGAACAGCAGATTTCGAGGTCGACGATCGTCGAATTGAGATCGACGATCGTCGATGGGGTCACGCCCTAGGTCACGGGCGTGACAGTCATGTCACGGGCGTGACATGCCCGGGGCGCAAGCTCCACGATCGTCTCACGGCGATCGACGGTCGTCGATGGGGTCACGCCCCTAGTCACGGGCGTGACACCTTGGTCACGGGCGTGACATGCCCCGTCAGCACGATCGACGATCGTCTCGTGGAGATCGACGATCGTCGACGTAGTCACGCCCAAGTCACGGGCGTGACATCTTGGTCACGGGCGTGACATGCCCAGACAGCGCGTTCGACGATTGTCTCGTGGAGATCGACGATCGTCGAAGTAGACACGCCCAGGTCACGGGCGTGACGGGCCGGTCACGGGCGTGACCAACCCGTGACCCGCAATACTGGTCGCTTTATTTCCAATTTTGGGCCTCCTAGGGTTCCGTCACGACAAATCTGACTCCTAGGGGTCTAGCCGGAAATGGGATGTTACAAGTATTGTCGAGACGTAGAACTATTCTGTCGATACATATAAGATTTTGTCGAGTACTCCTAGTGCTAAGTCGCGTCTTTTGAACTCCCCTTTACACTTAGACTATAAATAAGTGAAGCAAAAATCTGGTCGTCTACGCTTCCTGATTTCCTGGCTCTGTACCCTCTGTCGACGAGAATCATCTTTCCTTTTCACCTCCATCTCTCTCTTCTGGTAATGGTGCCTCATCCAGAAGAGAAGGTGAACGGAGGATATGAGCAGGTGAAAGTGACTAGTGTCAACTAAGTCCACCTATGGGGGGGGGGGAATAGGTCTCGTGCAGACTTTTGCGGAATTTAAATAACCTGCACAAATAACAAACACAGTACAGAAAAGCACACAAACAATTATAGTGGTTCCCCGATTTGGGTACGTCCACTCTCCCCCTTCGACCTATCTCCCACCAAGGGACGACTCGGTCACTTCACCAAACGGATTGAAATCCAATCCTCACACTACGGAAGGCACCCTTCCAACTGAAGGAGTCACTACTCCACCACGGGTTACACCCAGCCCTTACAACTAGGAATCACTATTCCTTTACAACAAAACAAAAATAGAATGTACAAGAAATACAAACTACACGTGCGGAGAACCCGATGTCCCTCTTCGTTTGTTGAAGCGTTCTTGATGAAGACGAAGAGTACACGACCGGAGCACTCTCTTGGAGAGGATCTTCCCAAGATCGGCGACGACAAGTGAATGCAACGGCGATGCTTTGTAGATCAAAACTTCTTAACGAAGCAAGCAAGGTCTACCAACGATCTCAATCAGATCGGTCGTTTCAATCGATTCGGAATGAAGAGCTAACTTCGTTCAACAAATCGAGAGATCAGGGATCTCGAGAGAGAATTGTGAGACGCAATACTTAGCCTCGGTCCTGTCGCCGGACGATCAAAGAGGATCTAAGATCTGCGGCGGCGACAACTTGCGAACGGCGACAGCGACAGAAGAAGTTCCGCGATCGGCTAGGTTACGCTCGGCGGCCTTTTTATTCTTAGTTAATCGCTGCTGTTGAAGTTCGAAATAAGTGAGTATATATACTGTAGATCAACCCTAAATGACCGTTGTGGGCCCCACATGAAGAAGCCCTAGATCTGGTCAAAACAGCGCCCAGCATTTTAGTTCGGTCCAGCGAACAGAGCAAATTTGCCTAAGGCAAATTCGGCGAGAATCATTGGTAATTCTCGACGAAGTCGGCGGGAATCACTCATGATTCCCGTCGAATTTGCCTTGGTAGAATTCCAGTTGAAATACTTGTCATCCGGAGGAAATCGGCGAGAATCAAGATCATTCTCGACGAATCGGCGAGAATCAAGATCATTCTCGATGAATCGGCGGGAATCAGTTTGTGATTCCCGTCGATTCTGCCTTAGCAGATTTCTTGAAGGAGGACAGTCAGCCAGATGAAATCGGCGGGAATCGGCGAGTGATTATCGACGATTCGGCGAGAATCACTAGTGATTCCCGTCGAATTGGCGAGAATCACTTAGTGATTCCCGTCGATTTTGACTTAGAGGATTTCATCTTCCTTCCTCTAAACTTGGTCTTTGACCCATCTTTGCTCCTCTTCTGCTCTTGATCTATCTTGACCCTATACTTGAAAATAAGTACACTCCAATAGAGACATCACACGTGAGTCAACACACTGATCTGCTCAACGAGGGATTACGTTGCGCAGACCCGTGTATATTGACCCACTACACCCTGATATTTGTGTGTACTTAGCATGTAATAGCCGCAAGCACATCATAAAGAAATATCATCAAATACATTGTGAATTCATCTTAGCTTGACTGGAGCCTTCTTCAAATCCAGGTAATTGTGGATACAATACCCAACAATCTCCCCCTATTTGAAGAAGTCAAAATCCTACTAGCTAAGATGAATTACACCAACCAGAAAGATATACATAACAAATATGCGAGACAAGAATTCAGAATAATAAAATTTCACGCATTCAGAACAACAAATGAATCAGCATGTGATCATATATATATATATATATATATATATATATATATATATATCCAAAGATTGTTCATTTAAATACAAGAAATGATATACACGCATATAGAAAGAAAATCTATTCCTTTGTCTGTGCATCCTTTTGTTTTTCAGCCTAGAACTTCTTGCTTTGTCTTTCAAAGTACTCCTTTGGCTTCAGGTAGTATCTGGGAGGAGGAGCTTTATGTTCCACAGAGTTAGTCCTGAAAAATATATTTCTTTTAGCTTCATACACCTTGTGCATCTCCCACTCATACTAACTATACACTTCATTTCGATTTAGTTCTCCCTGCTGTTGTAACATGAATGTGTAAAATATAATGCTCCTCGATGTAGGGCTCCATCGTTCATTCCTCACTTCACTTTCCTTCAATCTTACTTTCCTCTCAGCTTGAGTCTCTTTGGAAGTCCCTTCTTGAAGTTTTTTTTTCCTTTTTCAATGGCCTCTTGATCAAACATAGCCCTGAGAGTAGCTTTTGTAGTGGCCCTAGCAGCTTTCCTGACCTCAGCTTCACTCAGGGGAACCTCCTCAGCACTTGCCACCTCATCAGCAATAGTGGTAACCTATTCAGGAGGAGGAACCGGAATTGGAATTTGTATACCGGATGCTTGCTGAATTAGCCAGTGACAGCTATCAAAAACATACTTATTTGACTGCTTGAAGTTGTCGACCATAATTTGTTGTAGCCCTGCCATCTTAGCGTTATATTCATTCTCCCACTTTTTGGCTTCGAGGGCAATGGAGTTTGCATAGGAATGCAGTGACTCATCTATATGTTTAACAGTCTTAGTGAACTCGTTCAGCAGGGATGTCTGATTTGCGTTGAGTGTCACCATGCTGGTATCGAATAACTTGATGTTGTTGGCCACAACATGTGCATTTTGGTTTACCACTGCCAGATCAGCTGTATTCTTCTGAAGTCCCTGCATTAGAAGATTTACGGCAGTGCCGGCCTCTGCATACTTAGTGTCAAATCTCTGTTCCATCACATCCAGTTTATGATTTATCTCCACAACATTTTTAAGCATCATATCCTCAGATTGCATAATTTATTTTAGCACCTTGTTGTGAGATTGTTCAAAAGAGGCTTTCAGTTCATCCACTATACCTTGAATGATATTTACCGTGTGATTTGCTAGGTTAGGTCTTAGTGGATGAACCTGATGCATGTCCTAGTCGTGCTCTTCTGCAGATACACTCGGAGAGCTTGATAGGTTCACAGTCTCCAGCGGGGGGATTTGTACAGCCTTTGTTGTTTTTCCATGTATACTTGTCATCCTCTGCCGGGAGGTCTCCCCCTCCATTGCTACACAAGATTCATCAGGAACCTTCAATGGAACTTGTTCCTCAGAGGGGACGTTAACATCACTTTCCCTCATGTCCATCTCATTTACAGCTTGATCATTATTCACATCATCAGTAGCCATATTCTCCACATCATTATCATCATCAGCATCATTCTCCATGTCCTCCACTACCTCTTCTTCAGTCGGATCAAAAGCGAGGGTATTTACTGCATCCTTTGCAATCTGGGTAATGTCAGTAACTGCATCTGCATGATCCGAACCTGAGACTTCCGTCCTGAGGGCATCAGAAGGAATGAGTAACGACTCCCCCTCAGTTCCTGCATGCAGCCAATCAGGAACGTCACTGGTGTCATCCAAAGGATTTTTGTACTCCGGAGCTTTGTCATCATCATCACCCTGTGCATCAGCTACACCTCCTAGGCCAATTCGCCTCTCCCATCTATCAAAGATGTTGGAGTCCATCTTCTTTAAGTAGTGAAGAGGAACTCCCTTACTCATATTAAACCTGTCTCCATCCATCTGATTGAGGTACAGGCTGATGATTCTCCCAAAGTTGGGAGTTCGTAGGGTATCTTTAATCTTTTCAAACAATATGGCCCCCCAGTTGTATCTTTTTCTACACACCACAGCCATCAGGATTTTGAACATATCCCCTGAAATATTATCATGGGAGCCCGGCTTGCAGATCAGGACCTTCCCAATGATGTTAGAGAGGAGCTTTCCTTCCTCATTCATGTCCTTGCGCTTGATGGACTTGGTCCCCTGAGCGAGTCCACAGAATAGTAGAGTCCTGGCATGATCATCTTCATCCAGGTAGTCCTCTTGAGCTGAGCTGGTGAGCTGCAGATGATTTGATAGTCTTGCAGCATTCATCTTGATTCTCAGTCTAGCAATTTTACTCTTTATCTGGGTGTCCTCATGACGTAGCTTCGCGGTTGCATAGAATTCAAGAACTTCTTTATCTAGAATTTTGCACGGGAGCTCAAGGATAAAGGAGAGCCCAGCTTCCTCAAGCATCAGGATGATGTTCCTAAATTCATCAGAGGCATGGGAGAAGCTGGTCCTAACCAACTCACTCCTGGTGAGAAGCCCAACCGTTGTTTGAGGAGCCATTGCAAACCTAAAAAAAAAGTAACATCCAAGGGACTTAACTCTATCTAAATCTCTAGTTTAGGAACTATACTAGACAAGTTACAAACTAGTAGGAACTAAACTAGAAGGAACTAGAGTAGTTACAAACAAGCTCGATTCAAGGAGGAATGGTCGTTACCCTAGCGCTGAGCAGAGAGAATCCCTAGTCGACTTGCGTCGGGACCGCTGGCGACGGGAATGGGAGTTGACGAGAGAGGGTAAGCTGACAGTGAATCGGCAAGTTCCTTTTGTCCATAAGATGTCGGAGATGGAAGCACCGAGCCAACGAAGGGGGGACTGCAGCAGACTGCAATCGACGGAGCTGGAGTCGACGGGAGGCAAGGAGGAGTCGATGAGAACACCAAGCGACTGAAGCACGGGAGGAATTTCCGCACGAATCGACGGGATTAGGCGATGTTTCCGCAGTTTCGACGGGATTTCCGCAAGGTCCAGAATGTGAAGGGTCGGGATTCAGTGGTTTACACTACTTATATCCTCCGAACTCAGGGGTAGCCGATATTCCCGCTGTGAAGGGCATGTTTCTGCTGGCCATTTTGAATTTTGAACTTTTTGAAACTTTCCTTTTTTTGTTTCGAAACTTTGAGTTGTCGATTTTAATTTTGAAACTTTGCCCTTTTTATGTAAAATTTTTGTTACAACTACTGACCCACGTACCTTGAATTTCTTCGGACTGATTGCCATCCATTGTTATACATTATCAATTGTATATGTATATAAAAAGAATTCATCAGATGTTCAACTTAAGGATCATACAGTTTTTAGCATCCGTGTCCTTCCATCAGGTGTGAGTATATATATATATATATATATATATATGTATATTTATATCTAGAGCGAGAATCTATATATTTGCTTGGATATATATATATATAACCATCAATGCAATGCGAATCAATGTTCGAAACTGAATGCACGTACCTGGGATCATTGGGTTGATCATTCGAATCCACTATTAGAAGTACACCAGGCATCCAGTTCAAGTGGGACATTGTAGTTAGCATTATCTCTTATCCCATATGCTTGTTCCATAGCATTCCTGGAACATCTCCTGTCTAGGTCCCATCATGTTCACGGGTACCTAGACTATCCTGCAAAAACAAATTACCTTATCTTAGGAACCCAATATGCATTGGGTCCTAGGTTCCTGTCAGAATAAACTACTGAATGCCTTCCTACAGGATTTCTGTCAGGAAGGCTATCTCTAGCAAAAGGAAGTGGACATACCCTTGCCCTTTGCACAGAAGGATTGTGCCAACAATCTATGGCAAAGTGACCCACTTTGCCACAGCACCAACACTCATGAATGTTATATCTCCTTTTCTGACCAGATCTACTGACTGAGTTAGTCATGATCTTAGGTCTGACAGGGGCAGAGTAGGTTCTGCTCACAGATTTGCCCTTTCCACCGAGACACGAGGGAGGGTGGATGGAGAACATGTGGTGAGTGTCATGAGGCCTAGGAGGTGGTGCCTTCTTTTCAGCCAGCACACATTCGGGAGCCCCATGGGTACTTGCTACATGTTTCCCAACCCCCTTTCCCTGTGTCCTAGGGTGGTGAGAGTTACTATGAGAACTGGTTCCTACAATCTCATGAAGTGTTGAGGCTGAGGCAGTGAATACAAAAGGTTCATGATGAGCCTTGTGTATTCCCTCCTGGGTAGCTATAACAGCTCTTGCACTGTGGGTATTTCCATATGAGGGTTGATCATTCTTGCAGTGACCATAGTTGTTCTTATGGTCATACCTGAAGGCATGTTGTGTGCCCTTCCTACTCGGTGTGGGGGTCTGAAAACAGTTTCCCCATTTCTCCACGATTTTATAATTCGTGAGATCCACCCGTTTTCTCCCTTTCTCTTAATAGCATCTACCTTTGAAAAGTTAGATACTATTCTCTTCTCGGTCTCTAGAGAAAACTCTAGAGCCGAGATCTTTGAGTCCTTCACCTTGATGGATTCCAATCGGAGATCCATCATGGTCCTCAACTGAGCAATTTTCATAGCTTGTTTCTCCACAAGCAAGTTGCTCTTCTGAAGGGCACTGCGAAGGGAATCAAGAGTTTCAATCTTTTGATTGAAACTTTCTATTTCCCCAGCATCAAAAGAGGGACAAACCTCTGAACTTCTCCTATCTTTAGGAGATACAAGAGGAAAGGAGCATGATGAGGAAGATACCTGATCCTGACGGTGATGATCAGGGTCAGCATTAAGATCTGTAGAGACAGATGTGTCAGCTTCATCAGAACTGCATTCCTCAATCTCTTCTTCAGTCTCAGAAAGAGACACGGGAGCCCTGATATTAAGAGATTGGTCTTGACTTTCATCTTAAGAGATGAGGATCCCCACATATGCTTCATCCTCTTTCAGGCATCCAGTCCGAGCAATCTCCGGTCCCTCTATGTGGTCAGAGATAGTTTGCCACATAGACTTTGCAGTTCTACACTTGTCCAATCTTGAACGAGACGATCCAGACCAGACGTCAATGATGATCTGACGAATCATCTTGTCCAGGTTGAAAAGTGAGAGCTCAGTCTCAGACATCTCTTCGGGACTCTTGGGGATTTGGAGACCTTCTCCAGATCTGGAAGCCTTCATGGGAATGAAGGGACCCTCTTCCATAATGAATGATGTGCGAGGGTCAATGGCCTCAAGATGAAGCATAACTCTCATCTTCCAGATGGGATAGTACTCCGTTGTGCAGGCAGGGAGTCTCAAAGGAGAGACATAAGAGTATAGCTCCATGCTTGAGTCTTATTTTCTTCTTGACACTGGACACAGGATCTTACTCAAGGTGTTAACCTTATTGACGAGTAACCTCACTCTGATACCACTTGAAAGTGACTAGTGTAACCTAAGTCCACCTATGGGGGGGGGGGATAGGTCTCGTAAAGTCTTTTGCGGAATTTAAATAGCCTGCACAAATAACAAACACAGCACAGAAAAACACACAAGCAATTATAAAGGTTCCCCGATTTGGGTACGTCCACTCTCCCCCTTCGACCTATCTCCCACCAAGGGACGACTCGGTCACTTCACCAAACGGACTAAAATCCAATCCTCACACTACGGAAGGCACCCTTCCAACCGAAGGAGTCACTACTCCCCCACGGGTTACACCCAACCCTTACAACTAGGAATCATTATTCCTTGACAACAAAACAAAAATAGAATGTACAAGAAATACAAACTACACGTGTGGAGAACCCGATGTCCCTCTTCGTTCGTTGAAGCGTTCTTGATGATGACGAAGATTCCATGACCAGAGCACTCTCTTGGAGAGGATCTTCCCAAGATCGGCGGAGGCAAGTGAATGTGGCGGCGATGCTTTGTAGATCCAAACATCTTAACGAAGCAAGCAAGGTCTACCAACGATCTCAATCGGATCGGTCGTCTCAATCGATTCGGAATGTAGAGCTAACTTTGTTCAACAAATCGAGAGACAAGGGATCTCGAGAGAGAAGCGTGAGACTCTATAATTAGCCTCAGTCCTGTCGCCGGACGATCAAAGAGGATCTAAGATCTGCGGCGGCGATAACTTGCGAGTGGCGACGGCGACGGAAGGAGTTCGGCGATCGGCTAGGTTACGCTCGACGGCCTTTTTATTCTTCATTAATCGCTGCTATTGAAGTTCGAAATAAGCGAGTATATATATTGTAGATCAACCCTAAATGACCGTTGTGGGCCCCACACGAAGAAGCCCTAGATCCGATAAAAACAGCGCCCAGCATCTTGGTTCGGTCCAGCGAATAGAGCAAATTTGCCTAAGGCAAATTCGGCGAGAATCATTGGTGATTCTCGACGAAGTCGGCGGGAATCACTCATGATTCCCGTCGAATTTGCCTTGGTAGAATTCCAATTGAAATTCTTGTCATCCGGAGGAAATCGGCGAGAATCAAGATCATTCTCGACGAATTGGCGCGAATCAAGATCATTCTCGATGACTCGGCGGGAATCAGTTAGTGATTCCCGTCGATTCTGCCTTAGCAGATTTCTTGAATGAGTACAGTCAGCCAAATGAAATCGGCGGGAATCGGCGAGTGATTCTCGGCGATTCGACGAGAATCACTAGTGATTCCCGTCGATTTTGACTTAGTGGATTTCTTCTTCCTTCCTCTGAACTTGGTCTTTGACCCATCTTTGCTCCTCTTCTTCTCTTGATCTATCTTGACCCTGTACTTGAAAATAAGTACACTCCAATAAGAGACAGCACACGTGAGTCAACACACTGATCTGCTCAACGAGGGATTACGTTGCGTAGACCCGTGTATATTTACCCACTGTACCCTGACATTGGTGTGTACTTAGCATGGAATAGCTGCAAGCACATCTTGAAGAAATATCGTCAAATACATTGTGAATTCATCTTAGCTTGACTGGAAGCTTCTTCAAATCCAGGTAATTGTGGATACAATACCCAACAGCAGGTCTGTGGTGAGTTCGTGACAACATCATCAGAGATTCAGGGAGTAATATCCCTAATTTAAGAAATCGGTTTGGAATTCTTGGTCTCTGAACCAACAAAGATATGGAAGAAAGAAGTTATGGAATTTTATTCTTCTGCAACTACAAACGCAGACGGGAAGAAGTTGAAAGCTACTGTTCAAGATACACGAGTGAAAATTACCTTGAAAACAATCCGAAAAGCACTCCAACTCCCAAAGGTTAAGGAAGAAGATGACGTACAACCATCTATGATCAAAGAGGCCTTAAAATGGTGTGGGTTAAACCCAAATACTAAGATAGGATCATCTATCAACCGAAAAGGGATTAATTCACAAGGGAAGTTCCTTTCTGAGATTGTAGGGAAGGTCATACTGTGTAAAACAGGTGGACATGACAGAATCTCAGCCACTATGTTCCACCTGATGACCAGGATCATTTTCAAGATTAAGACTGATTGGACAACCATAGTATTTGACAAGTTATGTTAAGGTATCAAGAAACCGAACATGGGGCAAATTCTGAGTCTATGCCTATCATCTATAATACCAGAAGTAATGAGCCACCTTCCTGGTACAAAAATGGGATAGGGTGTTGACTAAGGATGGGATAGGGTGTTGACTAAGGAGGTTGCTGCTCCTAAAAAACAGACAAAAACAATACAGAAGAAGAAGAAAGTTGTTTCATTGGAAGAATCATCTAGTGATTCAGAAGAAGAAGTGGTCTTCAGTTCTGATGAAGACAGGCAACAACAACAAGATGCATAAGGACAAGTGGATAGTAGTATGCTCCCAGAGAAATAAAGAATCTCTAATCCAGGGGGAGAAGACCCTGCACCAGCAGTATAAGACACTATACTTACTGATCTGCCTGGTCAAGGGGGAGTAAATGGTGCTGCAACACAAGACAGTGAATTAGTAATTGATACTGTGATGGATATAGTCTTTGATATAAATAAGGAAGCTCTATTGCATGTAGAGGAAGAGGCACCTGAGATTCATATGAAGGATACTGCTCAGATTGGGCAAGTAATTTTCTCCTTCCTAGAAAGTGTAAGATCCAACTCCCCCTTCCGGGAAGTTAACCCGGATCTTATGCCCAGAACCGCCACCTTACGGTGACACTAACATACGGGAAAGTCGACACCGCATGACGCCGATCCTTCCGGCTTGTAAGATCAAAACCTATTTGGCCACATGAGAAATAGAAGTAAAACAAATCAGTGTATAACAATATCTAGTCCACAGTCACAGTACAAAACATATGTTTATGAATGAAAAGTACAAGTCCATCATGAATATAATAAAGAAGAGTAATAAGGGCTTATGCCCTGTACATCATATCAAATCTCTCTATCACAAATCAAATACGGAAGCTAATCAACTAATCTCATCCCTCCTGAGGTCGTGCTCCAGTATTAGTAGGTGACACAGGTACCTGCACCTTATGTCCTATATCCTCAACGTGCTGGTCCATCTCCTCGAGCTCCTAAAATTATATGGTCACCGACCATTAGTCAAAAAGGCTAAGTAGTTTCCTCCGCACCTCGCCCCGCAACTCCTAGGCACCGAGTAGGAGGTCGAAGCGGAAGACAACGAGGGGTAGGAAAGGAAAGAAGGTGACAAGAAGCTAGCAATCAAGTATGTATATTGTTCTACTCTAGCAGTTCTAAGCACATGCTATAAGTGAAGTAAAAGCATAGTACAAGTGAATAAGGAACTGAAATAAGAGCAGAAAAGTAAAGTTAAACTTCCAGTATTCTATCATCACAAATCGTACCTTAACTTATAAAAATGCCCATACAAATTTATAAGTTAAGGTTTTCAGGAAATTTAACTTATCATATAAAAGAACCCATACTAATTTATATGATAAGGATCTATGAAGCATATGCCCTATTATAAATGAATATTATGATGCAAATTATGCAACAAACAGGTGCAACTCATACACAATGACTCTGTGATCACAAACCTTTTGTTCCGGCTTTTCGGAGCTAGAAACACTCTCTGGTACCACCGTTGTGGCAACGGTAGTAGTGGAGCGGGCGTCTACACTCCTAGGTAGGTATGCACACTACCAAACCTAGACCTCCCATACGCCTCTGTACATATCCTAGGTGCACTCTAGAGTCTTGCATACTAATTGCTGACTACCCGTCAGTCTTATTGGGTCGGGTATTTGCTTTCGGGGAATGTCCTCCAGACCGCAGTATAAACAACCTACTGGCCCCTCAAATCCTCACACCCGCCTGGTTCACCGTACTTCCATCAAGGTGAAGATTGGCCCAGTACCGCATGACCCGCCACTAATTTTATGCACATGCAAGTATTTCACCTCGAGCCTTCAGCTCGCAGGACCAACCTATCCTGAATCCCTCCAACCCTATACGGGTGAGCATATAATAAAATTCCCTCAAACCCTAGACGGGCAAGAATATTATCATGAATCCCTCTAACCCAGTACGGGTGAGAATGATGATACGATGCCTAACCTATTAGGCTACTCTTGTCTACGGGTTATTATACTTAGAGACTTAAGATTAATCCCAGACTGCCAAGGGTATACCCGGTGAAGGGCTCTCGGGGGCACTAGGAACTACGATGGGCTGAAGCCCAAAGCTCCCTTTTTCAAGGATACTTACTTTAGTGGATGTCTACCTATGATTCCCCTTTTCCTCTCATTTTTACTCTTGGGCGATCCAAATGTTTTAAGATGTTATTAAAGGGGCGACGGTCTTCCGCCGGCCTCTACCTAGTTGTTATCCAAGGTTTGAACTTTACTCTCGTCACTAAGACAACCCTACCAATCAGGGTTATACTCCACTTGTAATCTCTAGCTGAACCGTCGATCCATCCCCCGGTGGTCCTTATAGTATAACCTACTTTCACTATGCGCAACCCATGCCCTAATACCACCCCGAAATAGAACTTACAATTCCTTAGGCCATATGCCTCAAACTATTTATCCTAAAATGGTATGGACCTATATGATGACCATAACGATTTCCATAATTTTCCAAATTAATTACACCATTAAATTAATTCATTCAATTAATTGTTCAGATCATTTAACACATGAAAAATAACAAATTATAATCCTACTGATGTAAGAAATTTTCCTGACCTATAATATGGTGAAATATCACTATCTTCTAAAAATCATAATTTTCCTTTAAGTATTTCTATTTATTTCTTAATTGATACAAAATTCACATAATTGTCATTTTCCAAATGAAGTATAAGGAATTCATTAACCAAAATTTTAAAAAAATTACAGAGTACATGTATTGATATGCTAAGGCTAAATACAGAGTTTCATAAACTTCTAAGGTATAATGGCCTACCAATTCCATTTTCAAGTAATTTACGAAAATGCCATTATGGGGTTTTGAACATTATTGAGACACCCAAAAATATTGAGATAATTATACAAGGTTCTTTATACAGTAATACATCTCTATAAATTTTCCACAATTTTTATACTGCATATTTCTATCAATTTCTAATTAAATATAATAAGGGTAAAAAGGTAAATCCACATAACTCCAGTTACAAAATTCATGAAATAGAGAAGAAAAATTTTTAGGAGTTAACAATGTCCTCTTTGTGATCTTGACAAAATTTGGGGATTTATCTCTATGCTAAATCTATTTTCCAATTTATTTATCAAAAAGGCCTAATATTTCAAAAATTCCAAGTAATGGGATTTTTGCTCCCAAAAATCCCATTATTAGTGTGAGGGTTGTAATTCATCATACAAAACCCATATCCAGAGTTTCATTGGCATGCATGAGGTGAAAGTGGCTAAATCCCTATTTTGGAGATTTTGCTAAATGTACCCCATATATATATATACCCTACACATGTAGTTGAATTAACTCCACATACAGTAGGCCAAATGTCTGAAATTTCTAACATAGGTTTAAAATGTCCCCAAGGACATGAAACCAAAATTTGGGTCCATTTGGAGCCATAACACTGCACAAATTTCATTTATTTAGTTTTGAGTATTTTGATAAAAACTGTAGGAAACAATTTCCCAAAAAATCCCAATCTTTGGCAGGGGCTAGATATGCCTAAGTTAAGCTCATGACCAAAATTTTTGGTCATGTGGACCTCTGGTTTGGCTTGGGCATCCATTCTAATTTCTGCCCTAGCCTAGGACCAGTCCTAGATAAATTGCCCTACAGGAGAATCTACTGGTCAAAGTACAAGTTTAGGGTGGCATTTTAAATTTAACCCAAAGTTCTACATATTTCATGTTCATTTTATTCTCTGGAAATGGCTCTAAGTGCCTTATTTTTGACATGCAAGTGGACTGTTACAGTGTGACAAAAAAATTAAATTCATTTCATTAATTATTAAAAACCATAAGTATATAATGAAACACTTAGCAAGAATCCTGAAACATAAACCGACGGCATCGGTTCATCCCCTACCTCCAGCCAATGGCCGGGATGAATCCGTCCTAGAGATTTTGGTCTTGCTTTTCCGGCCACCTGAGCCACCGCCACCGCCGACGATTGTCGCCACCACCTCCACTGAGATGGCGGCTAGCGTTTCCCGACGGTGAAGCCGCCGGAGTTGGATCCTCCGGCAAACCCGAGAAAGAAGAAAAACTCGGAAAATTCGCACTTTTATCAAATGGAATCGGGCTCAATTGAGCCTGATATCTCCCCTAGTTGATCTAGAAAGCTAGTTTGAGTAAAGGTGAGGTGAAACGAACCCGGAGAGAGGCTTGGCGGCGAGGGTGGTGGTGGGTGGCCATTTACGACCTTGCTCTGGTGGCTACTTCATAAATCCTCGATTCTCCCCCAATTCCTCCGCTCCAGCACACGTTCTCAACTCCTCTCGACGTTCTGAAGCTGTTGGTGGGCTCAGATCTGGCTGATATGGGCTATAAGGGGAGATACGGCTGAGGTAAGCTCGGTTTGGAGCATAGGATGCTTCACCCCTTTATTGCCATGTGGCCATTATAGCCAGCCCCATCTAATAAGCCCTAGGAGGCCGGCCAGCAAGCTTTGGGGCTGAGGGAAGGAGCCATGTGGCCACCATTCCCATCCTT
The DNA here is from genome assembly GCA_039513925.1 of Platanthera zijinensis. NCBI lineage: Eukaryota > Viridiplantae > Streptophyta > Magnoliopsida > Asparagales > Orchidaceae > Platanthera > Platanthera zijinensis. The sequence continues at coordinate 189,644,213 of CM077082.1, forward strand.
CCCCTTTCTCTCTCCTACTTTGTGTGATTTCTCAAAAATACCCCCATGCATGTGTTCTCTCTCTACAACCAGAGGGGTAGGGGTGGACTTTGACCACTTGGGATAGTCTTGGGTAAGGTTGGGTAAGCCTAACCCAAGGGAAATGGCTTGGTCTTCATTTTCCTCCTTTAGCTCAAATAGTTGACTTGTTGACTTTGGGAGTTGACTTGGTCAACATGGTGAGTAGGCTGACGTCACTTGATGGTCATGAGTCAAATGGCACTACCCAACTTGGGTTGGGTCAATGTGGTGCCCTACTTAGGCTAATTGGGCCTATAGGTATAGGTTTAACCAACTTAGGGCTAAGGTTGACTTTAGTCAACTAGGGTCAAAGGATTGACCTAGTGACATGCCCTAGGGTCCACTTAGATTACTTTAGGGGTTAGGGCAATGTGGTGGGGTTATGGTATGGTTAGGGTTCCTATTTAGGCTAGGTTGACCTAGTTTGACCTTGTCCCCTTAGTGGGCCCCACATGGCTACAACCCACTCCCTAGTGTCAAACCTAGATAAATTCCCTATCCTCCACACCATGCCTAACCCAATCTAAGTTAAGGGGTCTAGGAGTAACATGGGATGTTACAAAAAGGTCCCTGGACAAGGACATGGAAGTCTAGGGAGAACCATGTATTTTACCAACTAATCTTATTCCTCCTGTTCAAATGTTGTAGGAGGTAACCTTGGAGGAGTAATTCCCTGACTCACCAGCAGTAAGGACTGAGGGGGAGCAACAACCACAGGACAAAGACCTACCGGAGACTGAGGGGGAGGAATTGCTGAAGCATAGTATAAACAAAGAGACTGTTGCCATAGAAAGTTCATCTTCTGATGATGAAGAGGCCAACTTGGATAAGAAAAGGAAACTTGCTGTAATGAAGAAGAGAAGCTCTGGCTATAAGAGGGCCTTACAAACAGCCACACCACCTCCAGCTCCAAGTATGGACTTTAATTCCTTAATGGTCCAATTGCAACTAAAACTAGATGAACAAAGGACAGCTTTTGAAAAGTATGTGGATGAAACTCATAAAGAGCTGCAATACCAGCTAGCTCAGGACATCAAGTCAATCAAATTTAAAGTGAGTCTGCACAAGAAAGAAATGACAGACTGCTTTGAAAAAGGAGGCCATGTAGTTGTGTATCTGGCCACTCAGCAGCAGGAACTGAAAACTAAAACAGTTGATATGACAGAGAAACATGCCTATATCTTAGAAAATCAATTTAGAACAAATGAGAATCTCACGGATTCTCATAATGAAATTATCACAAAGATTGCAGCACTATCTGTTGCAGTCAAAATAGAAGTTACAAAACTAATTCAGACTGATCTAGCTACTGTCAAAACGGCGATAGAGGCTGCCCAAACAGCTATTACCACTCAAATTCATAAATTTGGGGTCTACTATAGAGAAGGGATTGATCATCTGGAAGGTCAAGTAAGATTTCACAAGGATGATCTCAGAGATCATGTTGAAAGAGAAGTCTTAAAGGGGGGAGAGTGTTAGTCCAAGCTAGTTCTGAGCATGCTAAATGGGTTTCCAATACCATCAGAGCTACTCTTGGCTTCCCTCCTTTATGTGATGATGATAATATGGTTGAATCTGGAATACAACCATCATATATTAAAGGAGATCAGCCAGAAGTTGCTCAGGTTATATATCCTTCTACTAATTTTGAGATGGTTCATGAACAAGTACAGAAAATGTACAGCCCTCCACAAGAGGCACAGAATGTGGTCTTTAAGAAAGTTGAAATGACAGAGGCTGCCAAAGAAGCTCAAAAGGAAACAATGCTATCTAAGAAGAGATTCAGAGAATAGACTGAGTTAAATCCATACTTTGAGCAATGGAGCCCTACATCAAGGAACATCATTCTGAATGCATGGAAGGCTGTTAAGGATAAGACCCATGATAGGGGTAAGTGGTAATCAGAGAAGGAGTGGAATAAATATCAAGCTAGACAGGAAGCCATTCTTCAGCACAGGAGGAGTGCAAAAGCTGGGACGCTACCTGCAAATGCTATAGAACCCAGCAAGTATTTTCCTAAGCCCTTTCACTACTTTGAAAGGCAAAAAATAAAAGCTAAAGAACTAAAGAAAAAGGATCTTAAAGGAAAGAAGGCTGCTGAAGATACAGAACCAGCTGTGAAGGCAAAGATAAAGTCTAGTCAAGGCATTGTAATAAGGGAGCCTAGCAAATCTTAGGATAGATAGGCTTATGATAAGAAACAATGTAACTTTTTTATTTTTGCTCTAAGAGAAAACATGTAAAACAAACATTTTCTGCTTAATAAAATCAGTTTTACTATTTATTTTATATTGTTTACATTTTTTGAATGTTTACTTGCAATGGAATGAATGTACATCTATGTCTTATGTGTTTTATCATGACTTGTGTATACCTTTGACTAAGGGTTATGACTTCTCCAAATAGGGGGAGATTGTTAGGTACACTAAAAGTATGTACCAGATTTGGAGAAGATTCATCCTAGTCAATGATATACATCAATATGTATTTGATGTATGTTTAAGTTTCCTTGTGCAGAGTTAAGAAATGGAAGAAAAATATTCTAAGTACAAGTATCGACACTTGTGAAGAATTGTGTCGACACACGGGACTTGTGTTGACACCAGCAGCAAAGCATTGTGTTGACACCCAGGAACTGTGTCGACACCAGAAGCAGAAATTATGTCGACACCCAGGAACTGTGTCGACACCCAGAAATTGTGTCGGCACCCAGGAACTTTGTCGACACCCAGAAGCTATGTCGACACAAAAGGCAGGAATTGTGTCGACACTTAAAGCAGGACTTATGTTGACACATGAGGCAATGATTGTGTCGATACCTAAAGCAGAGGCTGTGTCGACACCCAGCAGTTATGTCGAGACCAGGAGCAGTTGTGTCTACACACTAGACTTGTGTCGACACATACAAATAGAAGATGTATCGAGGAGAAGAAGAATGACTGTGTCGACACTTGGAGTATTGTGTCGACATCATCAAGACTTGTGTCGACACTTTGTCTACTTGTGTCGACACATGTGAAGCAGATTGCTGAGTGGATCATGCTGAGTTGTTAAGTCTCTAAGGAATCAACTGTCATGACTGGTGGGTCGACAGCTGTCATTACCAACAGGTCTGACACCTTTGTCAGAACTGTCAGAAGGTTGTTATAAACCGGATCAGCTGTTAACCATGAGGAATCTCTATATAAAGGGCTTATCCTTAACAACCTGAAGAATCAAGCGCATACCCAACTGCACCAAAAGCCCGGACTATTGGAGAGGGTGCTACTTAATTTTTTATATAAGTAGCAGAGCGCCACGGGTCAAGTGAAGGAACACCGAACCCAACAATCCCCCCCGGCATCCAGCACAACCCGTCGGCTAAGAGGTGGGGTTACCACGTGTCCACGGTTGCCTGACCCACCGGACCCACACAGGTAGAAGGGAAAAATCAGGATTTAATAGCGCCCCCCGGTCTTGAACCCGTGACCTCCTCTAATACAAATTGAAGGATCAAGCGCATACCCAACTGCACCAAAAGCCTGGATTGTTGAAGAGGGTGCTACTTAATTTTTTATGTAAGTAGCAGAGCGCCACGGGTCAAGTGAAGGAATGCCGGACCCAACACAACAAATAACAACAACACAGTGAAGGCCAGAAAATCCATTAACTAAGAGAGAGAAAATTCACAACAAGAAAAGGGAAAACCCTTTAAGAAGGCAGATCCAGAACAGTCTGCAGAGAGGATTCAGATCTCATTCTGAATTCAAGAAAGGAGCTGACAGTGGATCAACTTCTACATCAAGAACAGTCCAACCTTATTTTGTTCTATCAAGAAGCTTGAAATAACTAAGTCTGGTTGGAACTAAATATCAAGAACTGATAAAGAAGAACATCAACAGGGGGATCTATCTAGTGATATCTTTTGTATCTCTTTTATTACACAATTTCTTGTAAGATCTGTTATAGATCTGAGCTGTAAGCCTATAATTATAAAGGCTGAGGTAGGGCTGTGAGCCTGAGTGGTAGGTCTTGTGAAGTCTGAGTTATAATCCTTAAGATAAGGGCTGAGAAAGGGCTGAGGCCTGAGGTAGGATTCTGGGAAGGATCTGAGGTAGGACTTACAAAAGTCTGAGGTGTAGGAACCATTTTGGTTCTGAGTTGTAGGATCTTCGGATCTGAGAAAGAGGAAAGAAGTTTGGATGAATCCAGTACTCTACTTGATAGGCGAAGGGGGGAAGTGGACGTACCCATATCTTGGGTAACTACTATAAATCTGGTGTTCTCTATGCTATGAATGTTCTGTACTGTGTTTTATTTTATTTGTGCCAAGCAAGATCTGTTTTATTGCCTAAAATATTAACGGAAAAATTAGAACCTATTCACCCCCCCTCTAGGTGTTTAGGCTCTTGAATTAAGTCTTTCAAAAGAAAATAAAAGGGGAGAGAGATAAAAGGTGGGAGCCGGCCATGGATTAATTTATTAAGTGGCAATGCGTTCAAGGTGGCAGTTTAGAATAATTAAAAATAGATGGTGGGCCATAGCATCCATGTAGTGCTAGTAATTTTAAATTAATTTAATGCATGGGGTGTGGAAATGAAGGAGAACAGGCGTGAATTCTTGAAGGTGGCGGACTGCAATTATATGGAGAGGCGATGACATTGCGGCATGATTTTTGACGGCATGACGATGGCGACATGGACGGGCACACGACGGCGGATGCGACAACTTCATGCAAAGGTGCGACGAGTATGGCGGTGATGGTGATGACAACATTGAACATTTTATTATTCTCCATCGCAATGAGCGCGACCGCAACAACATTCCTACAAAAATAATCAAAACATAAATATATGAGATAAAATTAAAATATAAGATTTATTAACTAAAACAAAAATGATCTTTATAAATTTATAGTAAAATTATACTAAAATTTATAATAAAAATACCTATAAATTATACTCATCAACTACAGAACTCTATAAGTTTACACGGTGAGAGCGACCACTCACAATGTTAACACTCCCAGTGGTGTTAGGCTAACCAAGAACACGGGAACCAAACCAATTTGGGTTCCTAAGGGAAATTAGTTTATAAATGCAGGTATGTCCAAAGGCCAATAGAACACCAATATGGTATTGGGACAGTGGATACTCTCGGCACATGACCGAGACACGAAGCCTACTTCTAGAATATAACCAGTTGGGGACAACCCTAAAGTCATTTTTATTGGTTCAGACAGGGGAATTACAAAAGGCTACGATATTATTTCTAACAGTATAGTCTCTTTCATAGACATGACGTATGTTGATAGATTACAACATAATATCATATGCATAAGTCAATTATGTGACAAAGGCTATATGGTAGATATCTACACGGATAAGTGCTTGATAAAGTTGTTTGATAGCTCAGAAACTATTTTAACAGGCACTCGTAGTAAAAATGTCTTCTGCTTAAATTTTCTTTGTTTTCTCTTCTATACTTGTGTGCTTTTAATAAAAGATAATGCGTCTCTCTATGACAAATGACAAAATAGATTAGCACATTTTAATTTCAAAACTATTAATATGTTATTTTCTCACAACCTAGTGTGTGATGCTCATTCTATTAAGCGCGTGAAAGAGAGATCTTGACACTCCTGCCAAATAGATAAACAGACAAGGGCTATCTTTAATAACATCATTGGCAAAGATTCTACCAAATGCTTATATTTGCTATATATAGACCTATTTGGTCTCTTGCAAATTTGTAGCTTAGAAGGTAAGGCTTATATGTTGGTTATTGTTGATGATTACTCAAGTTTTGCATGGGTATTCTTTCTGAAACACAAGTCAGATACATATGATTCCTTCACCAATTTTGTTAGGTAAATTCAGAACAAATTAAACTACTCTGCGGTCAAAATCAGAGATGACCATAGGACAGAATTTGAATCTGGTGCCATGACAAAATTTTATGAAAGTCTAGATATCTTTCGTGAGTATTCCACTCCTCGCACTCCACAGCAAAATGGAGTCGCTGAGAGAAGAATAGAACTTTCATAGATGCATGCAGAACTATGAGGAATAATTCTGCTTTATTAGAGTATTTCTCGGTAGAGGCCATCAACACTGCTTGCCACGTACAAAACAGAGCACTCATAAACAAGAACCACCGTAAGACACCTTATGAACTATTGAAGGGAAAAAAACCAACTGTGTCTTATTTTATAATCTTTAGAAGCAAATTCTTTGTACTTAATAATGGGAAGTATTACAAAACTAAGTTTAGTGAAAAGTTTTTTTGAAGGTATTTTTGTAGGCTGTAGTATCTATAGTAAGGCTTATAGGATTTTCAAAAAGAAAACCCTTGTGGTAGAATAAACCTTTAACGTTGTATTTGATGAGACAAACATGCTTCATAGCAGCTCTTCTAGTGTATTTATTGAAGATACCAGTATAAAATTGAAAGAGCTAAGCGTGGAAGAAAATGAAAAGGAAAGTGATATAACCTCAGTCAAAGTCAACATTCCAAGCCTGGTGGAAGAAGAACCTCATGATGAAGAGCGCCATCAAATTGAAGAAGATGTACCAGAAATAGCAGAACCTCCTGGCGGCATAGAGGATGCTAGGGATCTATTGATCGGACAATCAAGAAAACATCCAATTTATCAGATCATTAGAGGCCCTCGTGATGGAGTAAGAACAAGAAGAGGTAGAGCTAATGAAAATTTGCACATAAGTTTTCTCTCGCAAATTGATCCAAAGAAGTTTTCAGAAGGAAATAGAGATGCTTCATGGATCATTGCAATGGAAGAGGAGCTCAATCAATTTAAGAGGTGCAAAGTTTGTAAGACGGAACAAAGATCCAAAGGACAAAATGTGATCGGGATGAAATGGGTCTTTAGAAACAAGCTGGATGAAGATGGCGTGATCATATAGAACAAAGCCAGACATATAGCTCAAGGGTACAAACAAGAAGAAGTGATCAAATTTGATCAGACATTTTCTCTAGTGGCCAGACTCAAAGAGATCAGGTTGTTCCTCGCATACGCTGCTCACAAAGGGTTCAAGGTCTATCTAATAGATGATAAATTAGCCTTCTTTAATGGTAATTTAATTGAAGAATTAAACGTGGAACAACCCCCAGGTTCTATAGATTCTTCTTTCCCTAACTATGTTTACTTTCTACATAAAGCTTTATATGGTCTTAAACAAGCTCCTCGAGTTTGGTATGAGATGCTATCAAGCTTTCTTCTTAAGAACAATTTCACACGGGAGAGATTGATAAGACATTATTTCTTAAGGAAGTTAAAGGCAAGATTTTTCTAGTGCAAATCTATGTTGACGGCATTATCTTTGGATCTAAAGATGACAACCTATGCAAAAAGTTTTCTAACTTGATGCGAGGGAATTTTGAAATGAGCAGTATGGGAGAGTTGAAGTACTTCTTAGGACTTCAGGTGAAGCAATCTGAAGATGGAATTTTCATCTCTCAGACAAAATTCACAGAAGAGTTAATTAAGAAATTCGGAATAGAGAACGCAACCTCTATGAGGACTCCAATGGGTTTAACAATGACTCTGGACAAGGATTAGAAGAGAAAACCGTTTGATGAAACCAAGTACAAAAGCATAATTGGATCCTTGCTCTACCTCACTACCAGTAAACTGGACATAATGTTTTCAACTTGTGTATGTGCTAAATTCTAGGTGAACTCTAAGTAATCTGTTTATATCATTATAAAGAGGATTTTGAGATACCTTAAAGGCACACCAAATCTTAGCTTATGGTACCCAAGAAGTAATGACTGTGAACTGATTGGTTTTTCAGATGTTGACTTTGCAGGAAGCAGGGATGATAGGAAAGGCACTTTTGGGACGTATCAGTTCCTTAGAATAAGGCTTATTTCATGGAGCAGTAAGAAGCAAAATTGTGTTGCAATCTCAACTATTGAGTTAAAGTATATCTCTTCATGTAGTTGTTATGCACAGCTTCTATGGATAAGGAATCAGCTTGAAGACTAAAACGTGAAGATGAAGGAGATTCCCATGTTTTGTGACCCATCCAGCGCAATATCAATTACTCACAATCCAGTCTCTCATAATCAGACAAAGCATATCGAAATAAGGTACCAATTCATCTGGGAGCATATGAAGAACATGGACATAAATCTCAGTTATGTACCGACAGATAAGCAAGTTACCGACATATTCACAAATCCACTGGGCAAGGCCATGTTAAACTTCTTCAAGATGGAACTTGGTATGCTTAATAAGGAGTCATAAAGAGTCGAGAAATCAGCAAAAGTACATAAATTTATCATCTTGGAAATTCTAAGGAAAATTTGTCAAATATACCTAAGTCATTTCAATGAATTTGTCGAGACTTTACCGAAATCAAGTCTTCATCACGAGTCATTTCGATGAATTACTTAGATCACACATGCCGTTTCAACAAATTTCTTAGGACTTCTCGGGACATTTCGCTGAATATTCTCAAGGTCAATTTTTTCTAAGTATTTATGTATTGGATCCGAAGATTCATTTCCAAAAAAGTACGCGCCTCTCCCTTCAAAACTTTTAAACTATATAAATTAGACTTAAGGCATTCAGATTTCACACGATTCATCAAGATTTCTCGCCTCCTTCTGACGATCCAACTTTCAATAGAAGGTCTCATCGTCGATTCTTCTCCGTCAGAGCAGGACTTCGTCGTCAATTCCGTTAAGACAGTCATTCTAACTTCATCTCAGGTCGTGTCAACGTTCTTCTTTGGAAATTCTTCCAGTCAGGTTCCCGATAGTTTGGGTTTTAGAGAATGGCTCCCAGAGGCAGTGGAAACCATCAAGTAGGCAGTGACCTTGTACGCACCAGTTATGATACAGCCTGTAACATCCCCGTCTATCACATAACATATAATAGAAGGTCCGGTCGGGTCCCGATGCCATATACTACAAACAGTCGAAGAAGTTACTAATTGAAATCATAAACTATGTACACGCATCCTGACACAGAGTGCATTTTAGTAGAAGTAATTTAGAGGTAAAAAAATAGAACCCAACAAAAACATGAATGTCCACTACCAATATTAGAAATGTAAAACAAATACAAAAATAGTCTTGGCCTTAGGGCCTTATATTTTAAACTCAAATTAAAATATCTTGCACACATCGGCACGCAGGTCGACCACACATGAACAATAATATAAGCAGGTAATTCACTTTGGCCTTCACGGTTAATTTTAGAAATCCTGGGCTACAGCCCACTTTATCATGCTTGGCTCAGTTGCACCTGCACGAAACATTCCACTGCACGGTGGGAAATAATTGCAACAGTCAATATTAACTGACTAATTATAACGACCTCACCCCTTACTCGGTGTGCCGGTGCTTCTTCCCAGTAGGCATTAGTATTAACATATATTGTCAATTAGACTATGCAAATTAAACACCATTTACTACAGACATTGGCGCAAATGCCCAACACCCCGTGCTCTCTGGGCACATTCTCGGTGCACAGGACCATAAAGGTTGCACCACCGTTTTCTGTGATGGTCAACAACATTTGAGCTTTCAGTATCACAAGGGCTAAGGCCAGAGACAATGCCCTAATGCTACAACAAGTCATGCGTTTTACACATTGACCGCTCCAAGTCGACCAGCATAGGGGAGGGTAAAGTACATCCATATCCCGTGCACAAATTGTCCGGCTCATAGGCTTAACGCGGGTCAACATCCCCTTTCCCTTTTCCATATGATCGATAACTCTAAGGATCCTAGGCTAGCACTCATTGCCACCAAAGCTGAGCAATTCAAGCTCACGCTCCACAAAACTGGTCCCGATGTATTCGAGAGATTGGTCATCATAGCCTCCAAGTCTCACAAGACATGCCTAAAAAAATAGCACACAAGTCTCCCTGAGACAGGCTTCAACAAACAACCAAAAGGTGTCCAAGAAATAGGCCTCAACAAACAACACAACGTTCACTGGGAGCTATTGCCAGCAGTAGCCCTATCCCCGTATGGTAGGGGGATAAACTATCGATTCTTCCCCCAAATTGGGTGTTTTCCTTGAGTCTACACCCAGTACTCTCAACGCAGCCATCTGCACACCCCACGACTACGAAATCTATGTGATAACCACGAAGTCTTCTCCAACATACCAAATGTACAAACAATAATAATCCAAACCAACCTGTCCGGATGGGCTTCACACAGCATACCTATTTTGTACTTCGATTCCGGATCTAAATGCAAAACCAACGGGGATATACAGATCTACCCACCGGGAGAACCACTTCCACATGTTTGTGGAGTGTCTACACTCTAGTGTCAAAAGAAAGGACTTAACATGTCCAAGGAAGATGATCATTACCTTATAACTCCGCTTTGCCTCCATGCGAGAGAATCTAGTTGGATAGAAACGACCGCTTTGGCTTTGCCTCCATAGATCCGAACTTACCTCACAAATCTGAGTTCTGAATCTCAAACGGCAGCGAGATCTCCTTTCCGGCACTGCCGCTCCTCCTCCAAAAGATCTAGCCAAGTTCTCAACTCCAAAGGAAAATGAAGTTAATGGCCAAACCAGTACTATAAAAAAAGCTACCCCCGCACGGTACCAATAATCAATGCCTCGATTCAAGCGCAACAACCCAGGCCCTCTAATCATAGGCCGACACATGGCCACGTCATTACATCTTTGCTATCGTCGGGAATTAGGATGCTAGTGCCTCACGGTAGCTAGCGACGGTTACGGCACAACCGCTCCTGCTACTGCCACGAGATAGCTACTACTGCCGCGCGGTAGAAACCCGAGCGCTTAAAATAATTTATTGCCAAGCTACCGCCTTTAGTAACTCTACTGCTGGGCGATAGCTTCTCGAGAGCTCGGCCAAATAAATGGCTAATGTCGCGCACAAACAACGTACCACCCCGTGGTAGACAAGGCGTTGAGTCACCGTACCTCACTCAATGCTCTGGATTCCTGATGCTACCGCCACGCGGTATCATGCTACCACCGCGCGGTATCCTCTTTTCCTGATTACAAAAACTTGGGGTGTTACAAATCTCCCACACTTAAAGAATTTTGTCCAGAAATTACACATTATAGGAAAAGAAAGAGTATTAATACTATGAAAGTATACCTCAAATGAAAAGCTCTGGGAACTCCGCCTTCATGGTTTGTTCCCACTCCCAAGACGGCTCTTCTTGATCACAAATGTCCCAACAGACCTTGACCATTGTAACGCCCCGAAACTCAAAAGAGGAATGGGCAGCGTTTGAGCCAATTTTAGGTCTTGGCAAGGTGAACACGGCCTATGACACGGGCGTGTCACATGGTCGTGTCGTGATTGGGTTGTACGATTTTCCGTGAGGTCGACGAGTTGCCGTCAACGATCGTAGAAGGCTGAGAACATGTCTTGATACACGGGCGTGTCTAGGGATGTGTCCTGCTCTGGCTGTTTGTCAGACTGTGTGGAAAGAGTGTCACGGCCTGGGACACAGGCGCGTCCCAGGGCGTGTCTGGCACACGGCCTGTGACACGGGCGTGTCACAGAGCCGTGTCCTCTTCGGGATATTTAGGTCCTGTGTCTATTCAGGGAACACGCCCCTCAATACATGCATATACTTTATGACACTAGCGTGTCAATTGTGACACGGGCGTGTCTAAACCTGTGTCCCGTTCGGGACGTGATGGTTTTAGTGCCAATTGAGGAACATGGCCTTGGACACGGGCTTGCCACAAGCCGTGTTTGGCCCAGTAATTTGACTTTAAGACCAAATTGTGGCCGTTTGTTTCCTTATTTTGGGATCCAAGGGAGCAGGCTAGTCTATGTTGGGTTAAGGCCGGAAATAGGGTTGAAAACCCTCATTCCACTTGGTTTATTCTCTTTCTAATGTTCTAGAGAGAGGGGAGAGTAAGGAAGAAGAGGAAGAGGAAATCAGGGTGCCGGAGAAGCTTCAGAGCCTCGATTCTCGATCCGAGTCCAGATCTACAAAGTCGAGGTCGATACGGTGCTCTCCATCCGTCTAGATCTTCATGGCACCGAAGAGAAATGCTAGGGTAATGGTTCTCTACTTGGTCATGTGAAGACCTCTTTCGTTTTTGCATAGGAAGCCCGCTCTCGCGAGTATGCGGAGAGTGTGAGGTGTTCCTTCGGGTAGATATTAATAGTCCCCGTTGTCTTGCATGTAGAGTCCGGAATCGAACTACGGAAATAGGCATGGTGTGTGAAGCCTACCCGGACAAGTTGTTCTTGATCGGTGATGTTTTTCTATGCATGAATAGCCGAAGAAGACTCCGTGCCGATGGTTATTTTTTGGGTTTTCTATGCGGTAGATTGCGATAGGGAGCCTTGGGGAGTAACTCCAAGGTGCACCCGGAAAACTGGGCGGAAACGCATTTCTGCCAACTTGTAGGCCTGGGAGCCAACTTGAACATAACTTGGTTATGTAATTTTTGTGTGATGGATGTGGGACTTGGGGAAGCTTGACCCGCGCATATAGCTTAAATTGATGTTGCGGTGTGAGCTACAGGTTAAGCAGAACCATACCAGCTCTATGTGGTTCGGTTAAAGCGGCCTAAGGTACGTAGTACTTACCGTTGGCATAGATGGAGGGTCTTAGGCTATGGGCCAGAAAGACTATAATGCTCACGAGGTTTGCCGTCATGGAGGTTGTGGTGAGACCACAAACTTTGACTTGGTTCACCGAGTAAGTGCCCTGATAGCACGGGGTGTGTGGCCGTGTGAGCGTGCATCTGTGATGAATTATGCAGATATGGTACTTTCTCTTTAATCGTTGGAATATACTAATGCAATGCAGGGAAGGAGCACCGCCACCCCAAAAGGGGTGGGGTCGTTATAATTTGGTCAGCATTAGCTGACCGTTGCTTTTGTTTGCCACCGTGCGGTGGAATGTTTCTTACAGGTGCTGCGGAGTTGAGTGGCAAATAGCGGGCTAAAGCTCTTGTTGCAGTTCTTGCCCTCAAAGGCCAAAGTGTATTGTTTACTTTATTCTCATGTGTGACCGGCCTACGTGTTGTTTTATGGAAGACACATTTTATTTAAGTAAACTTTTGTAAGGCCATAAGGCCAAGTACCTTGTGTGTTTTGTACATTAATTCCTATTTGGGTATTTTTGTGGACATTCATGCTTTTGGCTTGGGTTCTTTCTTTGAAACTTATAAATTTCTTCCGCTAGAATAACCACTGTGTAGGACGTATGTTATTGGTCGAATGGTTTCATTCTGTAACCCTTCGGTCTGTCTGTGGTTTATGGAATTGGGCCATGACCGGACCTACTTCTATATGCTATGTGACAGATAGGAGTGTTACAATCATCCTGATTTGATTTATTGCAATGTTGCTTAACTTCAGAGTCTTTAATATGAATGGGCTTGACCCTCGTTGTCGACCCACAATCAGTCCGCACCTGATCCGCCAAAACTAATTGTGCACACTCTTGTACCGCCTTCTGAAACATAGATATGTGGAATATGTCATGCAGACTACTAAGATATGTTGAAAGCTTCAATCGATAAGAGACTTCACCAACGCACTCCAAAACCTAAAACGGCCCAAGGTTTCTCAGACTTAGCTTTTTCAGCCGACGAATCCTCAACACATCCTTGAACGGTTTGATCTTCAGGTAAACCCAATCACCCATGATAAACTCAACATTTTTTTGCTTGGCATTGTAATATTTAGGCTGTATATCCTGCGCCACCCACAACCGCTCCCTGATAGTTCAAACAATAGAAGTCATATCCTCAACTTCCTTTTGCTTATATAACTTTGACTTGCCTGTCTCTGTAAGACCCCCCTCCCGGAACACAACACACGGCACGAGGGGAGTCTTATGCCCGAAATAGCCGCCTTGCGGTAGCACTAACACACGGGTTAGCATTTACCATAAGACGCCTATTCTGCCGGCTACAATCCATATCACATAAACTATGCCAACCCAACCATAACAGAAAAGTAAAGCAGTTCAATTCACAACTAAGTTTAAGTTCAAAAGAGCGGAAGATAACAAGCACAACATGCTTGTACAAAAGAACAAGAGTCTAGAAATGTTTTGCCAAACGGCTACATGAAAACACTCACGACTGTCACTGACGGTGCCGATGGCACCACCACTTCAGGTCCTATCGTCCGGGCCTGGCTGTCCTGCTGCATAATCCGTTGCTGCTCTACCTGCGGGGTTTCCTCCTAAAAAGGAAGACGTAGAAACCGTTAGTCATAAGACTAAGTGGCTTCACATCCGCTCCCCCGGCGACTCCTCGGCACCGGGCGGAGAAAGGAACAAAGGTACAATATGTATATATATAAGCAAGTAAACAAGCAGGTGACTGTAAATATGGTGGAGTATAAACTACGCTACACAACTAGCAGTTCTACAAATATCTATAATATATGACAGCAGGTATAAGTAATCAGAATAGTAACTTAACTTATAAGAGTGCCCATACAAACTTATAAGTTAAGGATCGGCTTAACAGTAAAGTAACTCATCGCATAAGAGTGCCCATACAAACTTATACGATGAGGATCTTGTGTATGCAATGAATGTCATGATATGAATGTTATGTTATGACCGAATCATGCGCACGCACATGCAAGTTGCTATGTCGACACAGACTTGAAGTTCCCACTTTTCGAGCAGGTAGCTAACCTCTCAGGCATCGTCCGTCGTGGCCAGACGGCGACAGTGGAGCGGGCGTCTCCACTACTAGGTGGTATCACACTACCTATCCTAGGCCCCCGTACGCCTCAACGCTAAGAACACAACAGCGGAGCTCACATGCGTACTACGGCTCAGAAGGGGTCTTGGGTAGATGTGCACCAAGAACACAGCCCAACCTGGCACTTGATTTCGAACCGGATGGAACCTCGGAAACGCACGAGGTGCAAGCCCAACCGTTCTCATGGCGCAGAGGAGATCTCGGGTTATGGACACCAAGTATCTAACCCTACCGCCCAAGGTCTACCCATTGGCTCCCATCGGTGTGACAACTGGCGAACCCGTAGACCTGCCACAGTCATTATCTCAATATCGCGACACGATGAATCATCGCACATCGCATGCCCCAAAACAACTCACTCGATGCTACCCGTAGGGAGGCTTCAACTCTAAGCATCGGTTGTTAATAAACCCCTTGGGCTCGGATTACGATTACAAAATACTCTTCACATAGTGTTCATCATATTCACGCCTATCTATTCAATGAATTCACCTCAACACTTCGCATACTAGATATGTTCAACACCAAACTATATAAATATATTCTATACCAATCTCAACTCTTAATTTCTAGCCTTCTCATCCAATCCATTTCACTACCAATACATGGTTATTCCTCATTACACAACCAAATGGGTAACCATGCTAAATTACAGTAACTACAACATTATAAATATATGGGAGCAAGATAACAAATGAGCAAATCACACCTATTGCAAGAGTGCTAACATTATAAATTAACAAGTGCATTAACATAGGATAGCCCGATACTAAAACTGGGATTCCCGGAGCTACAGGAATCCGATCACAATGCTCAACCTCTCATTGGAAAGGTATTCGCGAGGGCTACGACTTTCGTGTTGAGTCGATCGCCCAGATCTGGTCGCAACATACCAGAAATTCAACTCGAATACGTACAGGAAACAGTTTCCTGTACAGGATTTTCCCGAACGCAGCGGACTCGAACCAGCTTTCCCGTGGCTACAGGTATCACATGGAAACGTGCAACCACTCGTTGGAAAGGTAATTTCAAGGGCTACGACTTTCGTGTTGAGTCGATCACCCAGATCTGGCTAGAACACCTCTGAAATTGGCCACGAAGGTTGCCGCGTGCAGAAATCAGATTTCTGCACGCATCTTAAGGCGAGATGAACGGCATCCGTTCATCTTCTTCCTTGCAACGACCTCGCATAAAATTCTCCAGAAATCACACCCAACCTTATTTCTCCTTTCAAAGCCAAACCCTCAACAAAAACCCCTCTCATCTCCACTTTGAATGATGAGAAGGTTGAGGGAGACTAAGCCTAGAAAACCTAGGCATGGCTTATCCTAAGAACTCTCCTCCTCACCATAAAGACTCTATGGAGTCGATGTCTCTCCTAAAATAACTACAGATCTAGCACCAAGGGAGAGGGGAGAAAGCTCACCTCAAGTTCAGCGGTACCACCATGGCCGGCCATGAGCCTCGCACTCCTTCGTAGCGGCATTCCGTTTCCGCCAAGGATGGCCCGGCAATCTTCTTCCAAGGATGGCTCCGGCAAGCCTCTTCCTCCTCCAGCCAAGAGAACTCTCTCAGAAATTTCGGGGCAGAAGAAAGGGGATGAAATGCTAGGGTTTCACATCTTTTTCGTTTTTATACACCGCAGACACGGGTAGGCACACGGCCGTGTTCCTACCCGTGTTCAGGTGACACGGCCGTGTCGCCTGCCGTGTTTAGGGCCGTGTTCATCCCAGAATATTTTTCATCCGTGTTCGGGTTGCGGCACACGGGTGGAGACACGGCCGTGTCTCGACCCGTGTCCTCAGCACACGGGTAGGGACACGCCCGTGTCTCAATACCCGTGTACTTCTCTGACTGGTAAGCCTAATATTGGCATGAGGCACACGGGTATGGACACGGCCGTGTCCATACCCGTGTCGGCCAAAATTACCGTTTTGCCTTGTTTTCCTCATTTCCCATACGTTCGCACCTGTTCACCCACACCCCCATTGGGCTCACCACAGCCCCCTTGACTCAAATACGCAATCAAGGGGCCTAGCGCGAATTGGGACGTTACAAATCCTATAAACAAAATAAAAGATTTCATCCCCGAAATCAGGGTAAGGCTATGGGAGTGAAACACATAAAAGGGAACTATGCTTTCAAGTAAAATTTTTTACCTGGGGTAAATAATTCCGGGTAGCGCCCTTGCATCAAATCATTTGGCTCCCATGTGAACTCCTCCTTCCCATGATTAGACCATAACACTTTCACCAAGGGAACACTTTTACGGCGCAAGGTTCTTGTCTCGTTATCAACGATCCGCACCGGCTCCAGTCGCACAGACCTATCAGACGCCACGGCACCATCCGTCGTGGGGATATACTGTTCAGGCCGCAACAAAGCCTTCCGAAGCGACGATACATGGAACACGTCGTGAAGGTTCTCCAGCTCCGGTGGTAACTCCAATCGATAGGCCAGAGGGCCAATCCTTTCCACTACGACATAGGGCCCGACATACCTTGGGCTGAGCTTCTTGACTCCACGTACCCGCGACACTCCGTGCATCGGTCGAATCTTCAGGAACACCTTATCACCCACTTGAAACTCCACCATACGGTGCCTTGCGTTGTAATATTTCGCCTGTCGGCTTTGAGCCTCTAGCATTCGATCCCGGATCAACCTAACCACCGCGTCCGTGTCATCAATATACTCATTTCCAAATGTCTTCGGATCTTCATCTTGCACCCAGGACAAGGGTGTTCTACACCTCCTTCCATACAAAGCTTCATGAGGTGCCATTCCAATACTGGCTTGATGACTGTTATTATAAGAGAACTCCACGAGAGGTAAGAGTCTCTCCCATGGTTCTCCTTTATCTAGCACACACAACCTCAGAAGGTCCTCCAATGTTCGGATGGTTCGTTCAGATTGCTCGTCCGTTTGTGGGTGAAAGGCTGTGCTAAAGGCGAGGCGCGAGCCCAAATAAGCCTGTACAGCCCTCCATTCTCTTGAAGTAAACCGACCATCCCGGTTGGAGACGATCCTCTTCGGCACACCATGGTACCGCACAAATTGTTCCACAAAGAGACGCACTAAGACGCCCACCTGCGCCTCCTTCTTCATTGGGATAAATCGGGCTACCTTGGTCAACCGGTCAACTATCACCCACACAGAATCATTCCCCGAGCGCGAGCGAGGTAACCCGTGGACGAAGTCCATGGAGATGTCCTCAAATTTCCATTCGGGGATGGGCAACGACTGTAGCATTCCACCGGGGCTTCTTCACTCCGCCTTCACCATTTGGCAGGCCACACAATGAGTAACAAAGTACTTGACATCCCTCTTCATGCCCGGCCAACACATTGTCTTTCTCAAATCGGTGTACATCTTTGCGTTCCCCGGGTGCACCGAGTACTTGGAGCAATGAGCCTCCTTTAGAATATCCTCCCGAATGTTGTCACCTTCGGGGATGTAAAGCCGGCCACGAAAATGGACGAGGCCGTCTTTTAGGGAGTATTCTTCCGTAGTCCCATCCTCCATTGACTTGAAAGCCGGGGTTAAAGCCGCATCCTTCTTTTGTTCTGTCCGGATCCGGTCTCGTATATTGCAAACTATACTCATCGCGGCCAAATATTCTGTATACTCTTCCGATTGATTCTTAAAGACCAAAGTGATTTCCATCTCTTGTAGTATCCGGATTAACTCCATCCTCATCAAGCGGGATTCCGTGCTCGTTCCCGGTGCTTTTCGGCTCAAGGCATCAGCTACGGAATTAACCTTCCCGGGGTGGTAGTTCAAGGTGAATTCATAGTCGCACAAGAACTCCAACCACCGCCGCTGTCTCAAGTTTAACTCCTTTTGGGTGTGACGTACTTCAGGTTTTTGTGATCCGAGTAGATCTCGTAGTGGACGCCATATAAATAATGCCTCCAAATCTTCAAGGCGAATACCACCGCTCCCAACTCTAGATCATGCACCGGGTAGCTGGCTTCATGCTTCTTCAACTGTCTTGAAGCATAAGCGATCACATGCCCATTCTGCATCAACACAGCTCCCATCCCTTGATACGACGCATCCGTGTAAACTTGAAAGCCCTCCTTCCCAGATGGAAGAGCTAGGATGGGTGCAGTCGTCAATCTGTCCTTCAACTCTTGGAATGCAGCTTCGCACTGGGGTGTCCATTCAAACGGCACACCCTTCTTGGTCAGCGTAGTAAGGGGAAGGTCGATCTTCGAGAAGCCTTTCACGAACTTGCGATAGTACCCGGCAAGTCCAAGAAAGCTCCGTATGTCGGCCGCTGACTTTAATGGCGACCACTCCTTCACGGCCTGCACCTTGGCCGGATCTACTGCTAGCCCCGCCCCACTAATCACATGGCCCAAGAACGCGACATCTTGAAGCCAAAACTCGCATTTGCTGAACTTGGCGAACAAAGTGTGCTCCTTTAGCTTCTTCAGCACTAAAGTTAGATGTTCGGCGTGTTCTGCTTCAGTCTTGGAGTAGACTAGGATATCATCAATGAACACGATGACAAAGATGTCCAAATAAGGGCTGAACACCTTGTTCATCAAGCTCATAAAGGCGGAAGGGGCGTTTGTGAGCCCAAACGGCATCACGGTGAATTCATACAAACCATATCTCGAACTGAACGCCGTCTTCTGAATGTCATCTTCTTGTATCCTCAGCTGATAATATCCCGAACGCAGATCTAACTTGGAGAACCAATACGATCCCACCAATTGATCAAACAATTCATCAATGCGCGGTAGGGGGTAGGTGTTCCGCACCGTTAACCGGTTCAACTCTCGATAATCAATGCATAACCGCAGGGTGCCATCCTTCTTTTTGACGAACAAAACGGGCGCTCCCCAAGGCGACGAGCTTGGGCGAACGAACCCTGCTTCCACCAACTCCTGAAGCTGGACTCTAAACTCTACAAGTTCCTTCGGAGCCATTCGGTATGGAGCTCGCGAGACGGGCTTGGCACCCGGAATTAGCTTGATTTGGAAGTCCACTTCCCTATGCGGGGGTAGTCCCGGCAATTTCTCGGGGAATACCTCGGGTAATTCTCGCACCACCCGCACATCCTTGACCTCTAATGTCAATTTCTTCAACTCGAAGCAAATTACATAGACCTCGTCCCCTTCCATATGAGATTTCATAACTTGAATTGAAGATAATAATTTACGGGGTGCGAATCTAATACCTTGGAAGATGACTTCCGAGTCTCCATGCCTCAACATAACTTGCTTCTCCGCACAATTGATCCTGGCGTGGTGCCAGTTCAACCACTCCATGCCCAGGATGAGATCGAACTCCGGGATTCTTAACACTGTAGCCGGAGTTTCAAAGAACTTTCCTCCAATAAGGGTGTCGAAGTCGCAACTTGCTGACGACGTCATCTCAGAGCCGTCCGGAAGGCGCACCCTTTGAGTAGTGCCCGTGAAGTGTTGCACTCCCTCCAAGTCCTTCACGAAGTCCGCCGAAATGAATGAGTGAGACGCACCCGTGTCAAATAACGTATAGGCAGGGCTCCCGCTAACCATGACGGTGCCTAGGTTCCAAAAAGGGTAATCACTATTCAGAATTGCGCGTATCATTTGTATCGTAAACCTAACAAGTCATATATTATTAATAAATTTTGCACGTACCGGTGATGACTTCCTGCGGATTTCTCTCCTGAGTCATATCCAATGCGAATACATGCTCCCGTGCATGTCCTTGATTTCTCCCTGGTGGTCCTCTTCCTCGGCCACGCATGTGCCCTCGCCCCCGTGGAGCTACTAGAGGGAGAGCAATAGGAGCATCCCCGATCAGTCGCGGGCAAACTCGTCGGACATGTCCCGGTTGGTTGCACTCAAAGCATATCACCTCACGTCGGCCCCCAGGTTGTTGATAATATTGCTGCTGCGGTGGTGGAGGTAAAGCTGGTGGTTGCGGAATTGGGTACTCCACCCGATAGTTCCGGTTGACCCACCGACCGCCTCTGTGGTTTCCCCTTCCTCTGCCATGATCATTCCGCCTTCTATTACTAGGGCCGACTTCAATTACTCCTTCCCCAGGTCTCTTGCCACATCCCATGTGGTCCGCCTCCAGTCTCTTTGCCATGTCAATGATTTCTGCCAGGCTTGCATCGGCTATAAACAAAAGGGCCTGCCTCAGGGGGTCCCTTAATCCTTTGTAGAAGCGCTTCGCGTAGCCTCTATCGTACAAATCATAGGAATCGGCAAACCTAGCGAGGTGTTGGAACTCCCTCTGCTACTCCGTTACCGATTTCGATCCCTGCTTCAGCTGCAGAAATCTTTCTTCAAGTTCATCCTGAGCAGAAGAAGGGATGAAGTGATCCAGAAAGGCCTCGGTGAACTCGTTCCAACTGATGTCCGTGTACAACCGCCCTTGGAAGGTGGAGCCCATGAGGGACTTCCACCACCTTTTGGCGTGCAGCTCTAGCAGCGTCACTACCAATGTCACCGCCATGCTGTTCGGACATCTTATGCCAGCCATCAATTCCTGCACGGTATCAAGCCATTCCTCGGTGCGCACTGGCGATTCTGTCCCAAGATAGGCAGGAGGGGACAGGGCACGAAAGGTGCTCAACCAGTTGGAGCCTGGCGCTTGTTGTTGCACCGGAGCTTGCTGGGCTTTAAATGCATCCAATATGGCTGACAGCGTTTGTCCCAGTTCCGACTGCTGGAACTGTGAAGGGACGGAAGGGGTAGGAGTGCCCCCAACCGGCTCCACCTGCGCTGGGACCTATACGCAAGGTACAAATTAGGGTCAGGTTGGCTAAAACTAATGTCAAAGTTGGACAACTTAGTGCGAATTACATATGGGCACACCACTGCTTCCGCTAAGTCGGTTTGTCCCCAAACCGACTAATCGAACGGGAGTGGCCCATTGTTACATGACTGCTCTAGTTGAAGATCAGCTAAGTCTGATACCATTTGTAAGACCCCCCTCCCGGAACACAACACACGGCACGAGGGGAGTCTTATGCCCGAAATAGCCGCCTTGCGGTAGCACTAACACACTGGTTAGCCTTTACCATAAGACGCCTATTCTGCCGGCTACAATCCATATCACATAAACTATGCCAACCAAACCATAACAGAAAAGTAAAGCAGTTCAATTCACAACTAAGTTTAAGTCCAAAAGAGCGGAAGATAACAAGCACAACAGGCTTATACAAAAGAACAAGAGTCTAGAAATGTTTTGCCAAACGGCTACATGAAAACACTCACGACTGTCACTGACGGTGCCGATGGCACCACCACTTCAGGTCCTATCGTCCGGGCCTGGCTGTTCTGCTGCATAGTCCGTTGCTGCTCTACCTGCGGGGTTTCCTCCTAAAAAGGAAGACGTAGCAACCGTTAGTCATAAGACTAAGTGGCTTCACATCCGCTCCCCCGGCGCCTTCTCGGCACCGGGCGGAGAAAGGAACAAAGGTATAATATGTATATATATAAGCAAGTAAACAAGCAGGTGACTGTAAATATGGTGGAGTATAAACTACGCTACACAACTAGCAGTTCTACAAATATCTATAATATATGACAGCAGGTATAAGTAATCAGAATAGTAACTTAACTTATAAGAGTGCCCATACAAACTTATAAGTTAAGGATCGGCTTAACAGTAAAGTAACTCATCGCATAAGAGTGCCCATACAAACTTATACGATGAGGATCTTGTGTATGCAATGAATGACATGATATGAATGTTATGTTATGACCGAATTATGCGCACGCACATGCAAGTTGCTATGTCGACACAGACTTGAAGTTCCCACTTTTTGAGCAGGTAGCTAACCTCTCAGGCGTCGTCCGTCGTGGCCAGACGGCGACAGTGGAGCGGGCGTCTCCACTACTAGGTGGTATCACACTACCTATCCTAGGCCCCCGTACGCCTCAACGCTAAGAACACAACAGCGGAGCTCACATGCGTACTACGGCTCAGAAGGGGTCTTGGGTAGATGTGCACCAAGAACACAACCCAACCTGGCCCTTGATTTCGAACCGGATGGAACCTCGGAAACGCATGAGGTGCAAGCCCAACCGTTCTCATGGCGCGGAGGAGATCTCGGGTTATGGACACCAAGTATCTAACCCTACCGCCCAAGGTCTACCCATTGGCTCCCATCGGTG
This sequence comes from Platanthera zijinensis, assembly GCA_039513925.1. Lineage (NCBI taxonomy): Eukaryota > Viridiplantae > Streptophyta > Magnoliopsida > Asparagales > Orchidaceae > Platanthera > Platanthera zijinensis. The sequence goes on from CM077082.1 coordinate 189,667,106, forward strand.
TGATGACTGGCGAACCCATAGACCTGCCACAGTCATTATCTCAATATCGCGACACGATGAATCGTCGCACATCGCATGCCCCAAAACAACTCACTCGATGCTACCCGTAGGGAGGCTTCAACTCTAAGCATCGGTTGTTAATAAACCCCTTGGGCTCGGATTATGATTACAAAATACTCTTCACATAGTGTTCATCATATTCACGCCCATCTATTCAATGAATTCACCTCAACACTTCGCATACTAGATATGTTCAACACCAAACTATATAAATATATTCTATACCAATCTCAACTCTTAATTTCTAGCCTTCTCATCCAATCCATTTCTCTACCAATACATGGTTATTCCTCATTACACAACCAAATGGGTAACCATGCTAAATTACAGTAACTACAGCATTATAAATATATGGGAGCAAGATAACAAATGAGCAAATCACACCCATTGCAAGAGTGCTAACATTATAAATTAACAAGTGCATTAACATAGGATAGCCCGATACTAAAACTGGGATTCCCGGAGCTACAGTAATCCGATCACAATGCTCAACCCCTCGTTGGAAAGGTATTCGCGAGGGCTACGACTTTCGTGTTGAGTCGATCGCCCAGATCTGGTCGCAACATACCAGAAATTCAACTCGAATACGTATAGGAAACAGTTTCCTGTACAGGATTTTCCCGAACGCAGCGGACTCGAACCAGCTTTTCCGTGGCTACAGGTATCGCATGGAAACGTGCAACCACTCGTTGGAAAGGTAATTTCAAGGGCGACGACTTTCGTGTTGAGTCGATCACCCAGATCTGGCCAGAACACCTCTGAAATTGGCCACGAAGGTCGCCGCGTGCAGAAATCAGATTTCTGCACGCATCTTAAGGCGAGATGAACGGCATCCGTTCATCTTCTTCCTTGCAACGACCTCACATAAACTTCTCCAGAAATCACACCCAACCTTATTTCTCCTTTCAAAGCCAAACCCTCAATGAAAACCCCTCTCATCTCCACTTTGAATGATGAGAAGGTTGAGGGAGACTAAGCCTAGAAAACCTAGGCATGGCTTATCCTAAGAACTCTCCTCCTCACCATCAAGACTCTATGGAGTCGATGTCTCTCCTAAAATAACTACAGATCTAGCACCAAGGGAGAGGGGAGAAAGCTCAACTCAAGTTCAGCGGTACCACCATGGCCGGCCATGAGCCTCGCACTCCTTCGTAGCGGCATTTCGTTTCCGCCAAGGATGGCCCGGCAATCTTCTTCCAAGGATGGCTCCGGCAAGCCTCTTCCTCCTCCAGCCAAGAGAACTCTCTCAGAAATTTCGGGGCAGAAGAAAGGGGATGAAATGCTAGGGTTTCACATCTTTTTCGTTTTTATACACCGCAGACACGGGTAGGCACACGGCCGTGTTCCTACCCGTGTTCAGGTGATACGGCCGTGTCGCCTGCCGTGTTTAGGGCCGTGTTCATCCCAGAATATTTTTCATCCGTGTTGGTGTTGCGGCACACGGGTGGAGACACGGCCGTGTCTCGACCCGTGTCCTCAGCACACGGGTAGGGACACGCCCGTGTCTCAATACCCGTGTACTTCTCTGACTAGTAAGCCTAATATTGCATGAGGCACACGGGTATGGACACGGCCGTGTCCATACCCGTGTCGGCCAAAATTACCGTTTTGCCTTGTTTTCCTCATTTCCCATACGTTCGCACCTGTTCACCCACACCCCCATTGGGCTCACCACAGCCCCCTTGACTCAAATACGCAATCAAGGGGCCTAGCGCGAATTGGGACGTTACAGTCTCTAACCATGACAACAGAGTACGACACTTTCTACCATATAGGGCATCGAAGGGCGCCATTTGAATACTTGCTTGGTAGATATTATTGTAAGCGAATTCGATCATATAAAAGTGATCCTCCCACTTTTACCCAAAATCTAGGACGCACATACGAAGCATGTCCTACATTGTCCTGTTTACTCCCTCGACCTGACCATCCGTTTGCAGATGAAAGGTCGTGCTTAATTTCAATTAGGTACCCAACAATTTATGTACCAGCCTCCAGTCATTAGACGTGAAGCGTCCATCCCGGTCACTCACAATGCTACGGGGAACACCATACAGTGGAACAATATTACCCAGATGTCGTCGTTTCCCTTCTGTGATTTCGGCAAACCATGCAAGAAATCCATGGATATATCATCTAACTTCCATTCAAGTATAGAAAAATACTTCAAAAATCCACCGGGCTTATGACATTAATCCTTCACCAAGGCACAAGTCTGACACTTTGCTACATATAAAGCTATGTCCTTCTTCAGTCCTGGCCACTAGAACAGCTTTTTCATTTCTTTAAACATCTTCGTACTCCCTGGGTGAATCGAGTACTTGGTATAGTTAGCCTCGTACATTAAGTCTTCCCATATTTTACCCACCTTTGTGATGCACAAACTACTGTCTTTCCACAACAGCCCATTATCAACCTTAAATTGGGCATTTGACCCTTCCAAAGACTCAGCCATGTAGTGTTTCATGTTGTCATCCATCTCCAAAGCCTACCAAATCCGGTCGGCAAGGTCATTATGTACCTCGATCCAATGCAAATGTGCTTAGCACTAGACCTCCTATCAACACAAGAGATCTCTAAGGCCTCCAAGTTTCAAACAAAATGTTCATCATTTATTAATAACCAATTGGCATGCATGGGAGCCCTGCGACTTAACGCATCCGCAACTGCATTACCTTCATCGCCGCGCAATTGCGTGGAAAATAATATATTTAAAAGGGATTAATCCCTCATTTTGCACTCACAAAATTATATTAGTGGAAAATTCTAATAAAACTATTCAAACTCAACGCCGCCTAAATCCTAATATGAAGAAGGTGGTTAAGGCGGAGGTTATAAAATTATTAGATGCATACATCATCTATCCGATTTCGGATAGCACTTGGGTAAGTTCAGTCCAAGTGGTTTCCAAGAAAGGAGGATTAACAGTAGTACCAAATGATAAAAATGAATTAATCCCTACTAGAACCATTATCAGATGGCGGGTTTGCATCGTCTACCGCAAATTAAATGATGCAACCTGAAAGGATAATTTTCCTTTACCATTCATTGACCAAATCCTTGAACGACTATCTGGACACTCTTTTTAGTGTTTTCTTGATGGTCTCTCGGGATATTTCCAAATCCCAATTGCGCCCGAGGACCAAGAGAAAACAACCTTCACTTGTCCGTTTAGCACCTTTGCCTATCGGAGGATTCCATTTGGTCTATGTAACACGCCAACAACCTTTCAAAGGTGTATGCTAACGGTTTTTGACGAACTAGTGGAGGACATTATTGAAGTTTTTATGGATGATTTATCCGTTTTTGGAGATTCGTTTGATTTATGTTTAAAAAACCTCTCCCGTGTTCTCCAAAGATGTGAGGACATAAATTTATTTTAAATTGGGAGAAGTATCATTTTATGATCTGAGAGGGTTTAGTTTTAGGCCATAAAATTTCAAGTAAGGGTATAGAGGTAGACAAAGCCAAAATAGAAACCATAGAAAATTACCTCACCCTTTGAATGTTAAGGTCATACGTAGTTTTCTTAGGCACGCTGGTTTTTATCGTCGGCTTATTAAAGATTTTTCTAAAAACACCAAGCCCCTCGCTCACCTTTTAGAAAAAGATGCATCATTTATTTTTGATAAACATTGTTCACATGCTTTTTCCATTATTAAAGACAAATTAATAAATGCACGTATCATGATAGCTCCCAATTGGGATCTCCCTTTTGAAATCCTGTTCGATGCTAGTAGTTTTGTCATTTGTGCGGTCTTAGGACAACGCATCAATAAAAATTTCCATCATATATATTATGCGAGCAAAACCCTAACCACTACAAAAAAAAACAACACAACTACCAAGAAAGAACTACTAGTCGTTATTTTTGCTTTTGATAAATTTTGTTCTTATCTCACCTTGTCCAAAGTTATTGTTTTTACCGATCATTCAGATTTGCGTTATTTAGTAACAAAAACATATGCAAAGCTTCGATTGATTAAGTATGTTTTGCTTCTCTAAAAATTTGACTTGGAGATCCGGCACAAAAGGGGAGCAAAAAATTTAGGGCGGATCACCTTTCTCAGTTGGAGAATCACAATTCGGAAGAACTTAACGAGGAGGAAATTGATGACACTTTCCCGAGGAGTGGCTCCTCGCTTTATATAAGGTAATAACTCTCCCCTCTCCTTGGTTCGCCGATTTCACGAACTACCTTACTGTGAGATTTTTTCCCGAAGGGTTTTTCTTATCAAGAAAATAAGAAATTCTCTTCTGATTTGAATAAATATTTTTGGGAGGATCCGTTTCTTTTTCGATTTTGCACGGACCAAGTTGTACAGAGGTGTGTTTCTCACGAGGATGGCACTCAAATATTAAAACATTGCCATAAGGGACCCTCTAGTGGGCACTATAAAGCCAATCAGATGGCGCGGAAAGTTCTTGAAGCAAGCTTTTATTGGCCGAGCATCTTCAAAGATGCTCATGCTCATGTAAGTATTTGTGAACAATGGCAATGCTCAGGTAATATTTCCCGTCTTGATGAAATGCCTTTGAATTCATTTTTATAAATAGGGGTTTTTCATTTATGGGGAATCAACTTTGTCGGCCCTCTACCAACGCCTTTTGGTAATCGATATATTTTGGTAGTGGTCGACTACGTGTTAGAGTGGGCGAAAGCACAAGCTCTTCCTACAAATGATGCCCGAGTCATGACCAAATTTCCCAAAAAACTCTTTTCATGATTTGGAGAGCCGCAGACAATAGTAAGTGATAAGGGCACTCACTTTTGTAACGCACAATTTGCTAAAGTATTATCTAAATATGGCGTTACACATAGGTTGGCCACCCCCTATCACTCTCAAACAAGTGGCCAAGTAGAGGTAGTAAATCGTGAATTAAAACGAAATTTAGAATAAATGATTTCTATTAATATAAAGGATTGGTCGGTTAAGCTAGATGATGCAATATGGGCTTATTGGACCGCGTACAAGACCGCTATAGGTTGTACGTCGTATCAATTAGAATATGAGAAAGCATCCCACTTACCGATTGAGATAGAGCACCACACCTTTTGGGCGCTTAAATTTTTAAATCTTGATGAAAATTTATCTTCCAAGCCCCGAAAATTCCAAATTAACGAGCTTGATGAGTGGCGCTACTTCGCCTACGAAAGTAATAAATTTTATAAGGAGCACACAATAATTTATCATGATAGAAAAATTAAGCACCAAAAGGAGTTCAAACAAGGAGACCAAGTTCACCTTTATAAATTGCGTTTACGTCTTTTTCCGGGAAAACTTAAGTTCCGCTGGTCCGACCCCTGTATCGTAAAAGAGGTTTGTCCCTACAGAACAATTCAGAAAAAGGAGAGTTCAAGGTGAACATGCACCGATTTAAATTATTTTTCTCCGGCAATAATATCACTGTGCACCAAGATGAAATTAACCTCCCTAACCCATAACTTTGTGCACTAATTTGGTCGAGCTCAACCACCATAAACAAAGAGCTCTTGGGACGCACCCCATGGTTATCTTTTGTATTTTTAGTTTTACAGGTTTGAAGGTTTGTTGATGGATGATGGTTAGCCTGGATGCCAAGATTCACGTACTCTTCGGTAAATCATGTTTTATTTATTTTCTATTTTTTTTATTTTTAGTAAGTAAATTTTAAAAAAAAATCTGCAATTTTACTTTTACACGCTCCGGTCACGGGCATGAACTTATGGTTACGAGCATGACCGGCAGCCGTGTACTTCCTGGAATACGGAACCCGGTGCTGGGTCCGAGAGGGAGTTTTCATGTTTATTTTTCGTTAATGACACGCACGTGGTCTTCTTTGGTCATGGGCGTGACATTGACGGAACTTTTCTGCCCCGAGTGAAAATATCTAAAAAATTCGGTTTGTAGGTCACGCCCGTGACAAACATGTCATGGCCGTGATATGGGGTAGGAATGCCTATGGCTGACCCGTGAGCAAAAATAGATTTTTTTTCAAAAAAATACACTTTTTAAAGTTACACGCCCCAGGTCACGTGCGTGACCCTGGGCCGTGTCAAGTGCATCTTAGGTATTGACTCAGTCAATGCCTAGGGTATTTCTTTTTATTACTCTTTTATGTTACATGCCCCAGAGTCACGGGTGTGACTCTGGGGCATGACCTTCAGAAAATCAATTTTCTGCGTTTTCTCGAGAAATCGCCATTCTCCACACCCGTGTATGCTACAATCCCTCTAGTCATGGGCATGATATGGGGGCGTGACCTCTCAAAATTTTCAAATTTAAGTATCTTTCCCCCTTTGTTTCCTCCACACCATCTAGCCCTCCTCCTTCCATTCTCCAATCCGAAAACCTTTCATTTCCCTCCAAAATGCCTCGCCACCAACCTCGATCCACCGATTCCTCCTCCGAGCATCCCGCGGACCCCTCCATGGTGGAGGCGATGCTTATCTTTGAAAACTCAACTCAACAGGAGCAGAGTGATCGTGTATGAGCCAAAACCTTTGGCGTATTTCGTATTCTTGATCGGGGGATCCTTGCAGCCTTCAGTGTGGCATAATTGGTTCGAGAATTTCTATCCACCCCTGGATGGAGTTCTTTTTTCGCCATTTCAGAGCTCGCCTTCCTGGAGCTCATCGTTGAGTTCTTCGGCTCCTTCAAGTTTCGTTGGGGTGCGGAATAAGATTTTATCATCTTTCGGATGGGCGACATCGCACATCAGCTCACCATCTGCCAACTCAACGTGGTGATGGGTTTTTGCGATGAGGCATTTTCTCTCTCGCCCTCTTACTCCGCCCTTCGTTCTGATTTCCCTTCCGATTTTAACCTTCTTACTTTTTTGTTGGAAATAAGCAATGATTTCGTCCCCTACACTCCCAAAAATCAAAAGGCAGCCACCTCATTTCCCCCGCCCTTCATATTCTCCATAACCACCTCACCTTTACCATCACCGGTCGTGGTGATAGCCATGACGTGGTCACTAGGGCAGATTTACTATTTTATGTAGTATGTTCTATCGGGTCCTACTCAACCTAGGCTACGCGCTTGCAATCTTCTTTTGGCATCAAGCCGAAAATGAGAGGTTGGGAGCCGCCCATGACGGGAACTTCATCACTTGTCTCGCCAAATATATGGTGATTTGGGATACTCTTCTATGACTGACCCGTGTTCTGATGTCGCTTATCATTTAGTTCTAAACCCTCTAGGCTTTCGTCCTTACGCGACGATGTGACAGCGAGTTCGAGGATATCCCGCCAGTAGTGGGCGGTGGAGACTTTGATCTTGATCTTTGGGCAGGTCCCAGTGGCACTTCTCACTCTCGAGAGATTCCACCACCACCGATGTAGCCTTCCCCAATGCCCGACCCTTTGATATATTGGGATCGCGAATTTTGGTCTATTCATACTGAAAGTGAGGGATAGATAGGTTTTACTATAGAGGGGGGGGGGTTGAATAGAGTATTAAAAAAAATTGTTTAGATTTATTGTGGAATTAAAATGCTAATAAAAGTAACTGGAGAAAGGAAATAAGATAGACTACTACAACAACACAGCACACAAAGAAATCACAGAGCAACACAGACAACACAAGAAAATTTATAGTGGTTCCCCAAATCTGGGTACATCCACTCTTCTACCACCCAGGTAGGAATCCACTTAGGTTTTTGATCAGGTGCCCTATCACCACAAGATCTGCTGCAAGTAGATCTAGAGACCCTTTGAGCTTTTGATCAGGAGCTCAAAATCCAATAGGTTTTTTATCAGGTGCCCTATCACCAAGGAGTTCACTTTTGAAGGGAGAGATAACCCTGTATAGATGGAGGTAAAAGAAAAAGTTTATGAGAATCTTCTATTTCTCAGACAAGTGATAAGATTATGTGGATTGAGAAGAATGTCCAAGCTCCCCCTTAGATATTGTATGGATCTAGGAAGATGAAGCTTGGCCCTGGGTGTAGGTCTTCAATTAGAAAAAGTTGTAAAGCCTTTTTGAATCTGATAACAGTTATTGATTTTGTGACTCTCTGTGAATCTTTGAAGACTGAAGAGAGAAGAAGACTGGAGAGAAATATTGTTTAGAAAAAGTTTTTCTTCTTCTTCTATTTAGCAAGCATGCAATATCCACTGAGAGCAAAGGAAGATTCTTTTTTTAATTACTAACTAATTCCTGTCTATCTTCTTCTTTTTGTTATATGAGATATATGTTCTGTCAGTGTGAAGACAAAATGCTAGAATTTGAATTCCCAAGGCAAGGCATAAATTACTGCAAGAATTGAGGAGCCCAATTGGCTAGAATGGCTGGCAGTCATAAATACAATCCATAACTCTCTATACAATATTCTGTGAATACCATAATAAATGCTTCAAGAAATGCGGCTATCAGCCTTGGGAGTATCAACATTTATTATCAGAATATATCTTGCCTTAAAATAAATTTATCATAACCAAAATAAAACTTCTGACTGACCTGAGAACACTGATAGAAGAAGGCTGCATAAAATCATAGGGCTTAGTTCAGAGATCGTCGACCAGAGATAAGAGATCATCGGTCAGAGATAAGAGATCGTCGACCAAAGAATGGCTATCGTCGAGCTTCGATTACTGCAGAGAGACAAGAGATCGTCGACCTGAGCTCGTACATCGTCGAGCTCAGTTCAGAGTAGGAGACTCTGAGATCGTTGATGGGAGGTCGACGATGGTCGAGCTGAGTTCGACTATAGTCGAACTGATATAGATTGTTCACAACATTCTCTGAATCTGAGTCTGAGTCCACTGCTATTCTGGTCTGCCCAAAACTGATCTAAAGGGGATCTAACTAAGACTAAAGACAGAGACTCGTGCTATACAAGAGGGTCTAAACATCCTAAGAGTGAACCTAGCACAAATCAAAATAAGGGTTCCAACACATACACGTCTAGAATAGATGCAGACCCATTTTCACACACGTTTTACGAGCTTTGATTGTCGACTTACCATGCTAGAGCAGAGGTACGCTTCTTCCATGGCGCATATTACGTGCGAGTTTTCGGAGCTGCGGGCATACTATCAGTGGTATGGACATAATAATGATAAGGATTAGGTTATCCTTTTGTTTTGAGTATGTAGTAGGAATTTTGTATCTGTATCTATTATGTTTTTATGATCAACATTACGTTGTACTTTATTTTGTTTTAATCAAAAATATTAAAAAAATCATGTTTTTCTTTAGTGTTTTATTTCAAGTCAGACTTGGTGCAGATTTGGGCTCTTTAGGGAAGTTTTCTCTTCTCCTACTCTTTATTTTCATACATTGGGGATAATGTTTTGTTTAAGTATGGGGGAGGGGAGGATATTTCTGAATGAGATAAGTTGTCAACCTAAATCACCTAGAGGAAGGTGAATAGGTGAGTTGTGTGTTTGTTTACGGAATAAAAATTTAGAGATCTAGCACACGCAATCAAGCAATCACAGAAGGACACAAAAGATTTATAGTGGTTCCCCATCCTTGGGTACGTCCACTTTACCTCACGGTTCTAGCAAATCACTAGATCTGGCTACTCCACTATCTCGGATTGCAAACCAATCCTACGCCTTGGAACCACGTTCCTATAAACTAGATCCAAATGGATCTACACTCGGAAGATGAACTCTTCCTACAACTCGAAGAACCACGCTCCTACACTCGGAGATTAATCTCCTACAAGTTTTACAAAAGATATGAAAAATATAAGCACAAAATATCTCAGATCTGTAAGAAATATATCTTTAGGTCTTCTTCTTGAAGTTGCGGCCCTTTTCAGATTTGTGGAAGAAACCATGCAGATTGACCTGAGAGATTCTCAATCTACCGGATGAAGAAGAACAAAACCTTTCTTGAACCAGTAGATCTTCTTAGATCGATGATGCAAATCGCTTCTAACAGTCGAAGAGATGAAGATCGATCAGAACGAGAGCGTCGGCGGCAGCTTTATGTCGTCGGGTTTGAGAGAAATGCAACTGAACCAGCGATTTTGGAAAGTAAGGAATTGCTCGATCAATCTCTTAATCCTTCTTAGGGTTATGTCTTAGTGAGAAGACATTATATAGGATGTCTCTAACGGTTGGAATTATCATAAATGATGACACGTGGACCAATCCTGTCGGGTTGAATTAAATTCCGGCCAATCTGGACTTAGAGAAAATTTCTGGAAAAAGATGAACTTAGTTCTCGAGAAGTTTAGATAGTTCTCGAGAACTATTTAATAAGCTTTCGAAAACTATGGCTGCATCTCGATAACTGATCTCCTTGAAATAGCCTTGGACTTCTCGAGAACACGGGATTATAGTTCTCGAGAGCAAAATTGACTTTTCGAGAACTTGACAGAAAACTTTTCGCGAACAAAAACTTCTCGAAAACTTATATAACACTTCTCGAGAACTTTACTTAGAGTAAACTTCTAAAGAAATACCTGAACTGAATACTTCTCGAGAACTTATAGAATAGTTCTCGAGAACTTGATTTGAGTCCAATTCCTGAAGAGAAAGCAAAACTTTTCGAGAGCCAAGGAGTACTTCTCGAGAACTTCTATAGTAGTTCTCAAGAACTTTATTACCCTCTCGAAAACTTCAACTTAGAGAATTTCTTGAACTGTCCTGACTTCTCGAGAAGTAGAGTCTGAGCCTCTCGAGAACTATGTCATACTTCTCGAGAACTCTGAGAGAACTTCTCGAGATATGGACTTTGAGATTTTTTTTCAAGAACTTCATGTAAGATTTCCTTCTGGACTTGTCTCCATCTTTTGCTCCAATGTTTGAATATGAAGTGTATCCCAATTGAGAGGCTACACATGAGTCAACATTTTTGATCACCCAGTGAGGGATTATACTGAGAGGTCCGGTGTTCCCTACCCACTGTAGACTGACATTGGTCTACACTTAGAACAGAGGATCTGCAAACATACGCTAGAACACAGATGTCAAATACAACTTAATTCATCTTAGTTCAAAGGATGACTTCATGCAAATCTGGGTTATTGTGGAGACAATACCCAATAATCTCCCCCTATTTGTAGAAGTCAGAACCCTTTATACTAAGGTGAATTATTATAACAAAAAAAGAGCATGTAAGAAGAAAGGTAAGAGCAGTAAAAGCATAGAAAGAAAAATTAGAAATTATAATTAAGCAAAACTAGGAAATGTTATATATATCAAAAATATTTTAGGGTTTTAATCAACATTCATTTCCTTTTCAGTTCTCAACACCACAACAGTCAAGAATCATCTCTGTTCTGCTGTTGCTTGTCTTGTTTAGCCTGTTGTCTTCTATGGTAGCTGAAGGGTTTGGGATAGTATCTGGGAGGTTTTGGAGGAGCTTTAGGATTGTTTTTACCATATTCTCTGTCATATAGTCTCCTTTTAGTCATTGACTTCTCATATAACTCCCATTCCAAATAGCTGTAGTGCAGGCGTCTTTCCTCATTCAGATCCATTACAAGTTTTAATGTATCAAGAATTAAAGATTTTGAGGTTGGGCTCAATACTTCAGCAAACTCTTGAGCTTTTCTCTTTTCTGCTTTAGGCTGAGGAGCTGATCTACTAGCAGAGGGTCCCTCCCCATACTTCCTTTTCTTTGGGATATGAATCTCTGGTAGATCTTCTGGTATAACATCATCCCAGACCTAAGAGTAAGAAGCTGGAGGAGGTTCATGGTCTTCTGGCCTAGGAGAGAAAGTGGGATATTGAGGTTGAGGCACTTGGGGTTGAGACACTTGGCTAGATGTACCTTCAGCAAGAGGATTTAGATGGTGAGGGATCACATTTGGGTCTTCCTGAAAATCTGGGAATATCTAGTTGTGCATTTATACAGCTGTATCATAAGTATGGAATTTTACAGATTGAATTTGTTCTAGAACATCCTTATTGATCTCAGTAACTTTTGCAGTCCACAGATTTTTTGCTTCATTATTAAGCTTTTCAACTTGGGCTTTGACAATGTCCTCCCCCTTTCTGATTTATACAGATAGGGTAGCTATGGCATCCTCCTTGAAGGTTCCAACCTCATTGCATACCTTCATTATATTTTCTACAGCTCGTTTGTCCAGTTGTATCTGATTATTTGCAAGAGTAACTTATTGGTCCATGACTTGTCCAATACTGTTGTTTGTATGATCTAAGGTCTTCCCTCCTATTCTGAATAATTCTTTGAGCTGGTCAGTGTTGACTTGAATTTCAGCGAAACCTCTGCTCATCTCTTGTTCCAAAGCAGTGACTTGTTTCTGAATGTTCTGAAGGGATTCATCGAAGTGTTTTATTTGGGCAGAGAGCATTTCTTCTATCTTGGAGAGAATATCTGGGTTCACCATAACAGCAGCAGCAGCAGTAGTAGGAGCATGAGGGATGGAAACAGTCTGAGCTAGAGGGGTATCTGATAAGGAAGTAGAGGCAGGAGCACTGGTAGGAGAAGCTGGAGGTGGAGGGGCTTGCCATGGAGGATGTTCTTCTAGAATAACAAAGCTCTTAGCTCTTACAGTGCAAGAGACTGGATCACCCTCCTCATCAATGAATTTTGGAAGGTTGAAGTCTAGTGTCCTGAGAGGGGGTTCTACCTCCTCAGGAGCTTGCTCATCCTCTTCAGATGATAGGATTGTCTCTGGAGGAGTGGATACTTGTCTTGGGGATTGAGGAGGAGTAGGAGTACCTTGATGTGAAGGTAGGGGGGATGGAGTATCTCTGGGTAGTTTAGTAGCACCATCTTTTGGAAGAGGAGGAAGAGGGTCCTCAGATGAGAGTTCCTCTATCACTTTATCTATAGCTTCATCTGTATCCTTGAGTACCTCTTGAGCTGGTAAATCTGACTGGGTAGATATTGGAGAAGACTCCCTGGGGCTCCTGAGTGGAGTAGAAATCCTGAAGGCTGAGGTAGAAGGTGCAGGCACCCCGTCTATTGCTGCACCAGATGGTTCAGCAGCATGATGTCGAGGTGGAGATGGAGTCCTAACTTCTACGACAGTAGCACCAACATCCTTAGCTAACTGTCCAGGGTTCTTTAATTTAAGTTCCCATCTCTGGATCGAGGTGATAGATATCTTTTTTGTATGATGGATAGGGGTACCTTTGGAGAGTTTGAATGCTACTGGATCAATCTCACTCAATAGCAACGAGATTATCCTTGCAAACTTGGTCTCATGAATGCTGTCTCTGATCATTTCAAATATCATCATACCAAACTGAATGCTTTTCCTACAGATCACTACTGTCATAACTCCAAACAAGTCATGAGATATGAAACTTACTAATCCTATAATGCACCACAGTATCTTGCCAATGATATATGCGAGGAGTTTTCCCATGTCATTAAGTAGATTTCTCCTGAGGGAGTTGTATTCCTCTAGAATTCCACAGAAGGAGTAGGCTCTATCATAATCTTCTGGAGTGAGATCATCTTCCTCATGGACAATTGGCAATTTCATAAGTTTAGAAACCCTGTGCTTGTCAAGCATTATCTTAATTCCCTTAACTGTGGTTTTCAAAATTGTTCCATTTCTCCTTGTTTTGGCATTCTTGAAAAATTCCTCTACCACTGGAAAAACAATCTTCACGGGCTCTGTAAGTACAAACATCAGTCCGGCTGTCTCGAGAAGTATCATCAAGTTTTGTAAATCGTCAGAAACGTCCGCCATTCTTGCAACAATGAGTTCACTTCCAATCCCAATCTTGAACTGTGAGCCATTTGCGTCGGTGAAGGCAACGAACGGAGCGGAGAGAGAGCGACAGAGACGGAGATGTCGGTCGGCAGAAGATGAAGAGGTGCGAGAGAATTTTTGAAATGACGGTTGATTTCGTATTCTAAAGAGATTTTGATATATATAGTATCCTCGTAATGTTAATTATAAGTCTAATTAGCCTTAAATTAGGGCAGAAATCATGTAATTTACGAATTAACAGAGTTAAGAATTTTCGGCAGAAGGTCGGTCCAGCTCTCGAGAAGTAGGTTAAACTTTTCGAGAAGTGGCCGAGAGTTTTCGAGAAGTTAGAAAGTTCTCGAGAACTGGTGTCCAGAGTTTTTGAGAGAGAGAATGACTTTTCGAAAACTAGTCTCCAGAGTTCTCGAGAGAGAAATGGACTTTTCGAGAACTTCCTTCCAATTGGTAAAATCTGACCTTTTAGGAGTATCCTCGATTCTTGAGCCTTTGAACTGATCAATTTGGTTTAATTTTCCTTGTTCAGCAACCCAAGTTTAGTTTTGAAGAAATTGAACTTGGTCTCGTCTAGCGGCTTGGTGAAGATATCTGCAACCTGCCGATTTGTAGGCACATACTTCAGATCTACATCCCCTTGCTCCACATGCTCCCAGATAAAGTGGTATCGTAGCTCGATGTGTTTAGTCCGGCTATGTGAGACTGGATTGTTTGCGATTGCAATGGCGCTGGAGGAGTCACAGAACAAAGGAATGTCCTTGATCTTCATGTTGTAATCCTCCAACTGGTGCTTTAGCAAAAGCAACTGTGCACAACAACTATCAGTAGAAATATATTCTGACTCGGCCGTTGAGATTGCGACAAAGTTTTACTTCTTACTGCTCCATGAGATTAGTATTCTTCCTAGGAACTGGCAAGTCCCGGAAGTGATTTTCCTGTCGTCTTTGCTTCCTACAAAATCTGCATCTGAAAATCCAATCAGTTCACTATCATTACTTCTTGGGTACCATAAGCCAAGATTTTGTGTACCTCTAAGATATCTCAAAATTCGCTTTGCAGCAATATAGTGAGATTCCTTAGAGTTCACCTGGAATCTAGCGCATACACATGATGAAAAACATGATATCTGGTCTACTTGCGGTAAGGTAGAGCAAAGATCCAATTATGCTTCTGTACTTGGTTTCATCAAAAGCTTTCCCTTTCTTATCCTTGTCCAGAGACATAACTGAGTCCATTGGAGTCTGCATAGAGGTTGCATTCTCCATTCCAAATTTCTTAAGTAGCTCTTTGGTGAACTTGGTCTGTGAGATGAAAATTCCATCCTCAGATTGTTTCACCTGAAGCCCTAAGAAATATTTCAGCTCGCCCATACTGCTCATTTCAAACTTCCCTTGTATATGTTTAGAGAACTTCTTGTAGAGGTTGTTATTCGTAGAGCCAAAAATTAAGTCATCGACATAGATTTGCACTAGAAAAATCTTGCCTTTTATTTTCTTAAGAAATAATGTCTTGTATATCTTTCCTCTTGTGAACTTATTCTCAAGAAGAAAGCTAGATAGCGTCTCATACCAAGCTCGAGGAGCTTGTTTAAGACCATATAAGGCTTTCTTTAGTAAATAAACATGATTAGGAAAGTTGAGTCAACGAAACCTGGCGGTTGCTCTACATACACTTCTTCCTTTACGTCACCATTCCGGAAGGCGAACTTTACATCCATCTGATAGACGGTAAAGCCCTTAAATGCAGCATAAGCAAGGAATAACCTGATCGCCTCCAGTCTTGCTACTGGAGCATACGTTTGATCGAAGTCGATTCCTTCTTCTTGACGATAGCCCTTGGCAACGAGCCTGGCTTTGTTCTTTATAATAGTTCCATCTTCGTCCATCTTGTTCCGATAGACCCATTTTATCCCGATGACGTTCTTGCTCTTAGGTCTAGGAACAAGTGTCCAAAATTTGCAATGTTTGAACTGATTTAGCTCTTCTTCCATTGCTAGAATCAAGGATGCATCCGAGTTTGCTTCCTCGAACTTTTTAGGTTCAACCTGTGATAGAAAAATTAAGAATAAATTCTCGTTAGTTGTACCTCTCCGAGTCCTTACACCATCCCGGGGATCTCCTATGATTTGGTCCAAGGGATGATCCTTCAGGTGTCTAAGCTCTAGAGTCCTTGCATCTGGGATCTCTTCAGCCACTAGAGTTGCATCTTCAGCTGGAATGAGTTCTTCATCTTGATCATCTACCTCTCCAATCGAGGTTGTAGAGGTGATCTTTATGAACTTTTCATCTTTATGTTCAGTAGGTTCATCCAGTCTGAGTTCCTTTATCTTTGTACCTGCATCTTCAATGAGCACACTAGAGGAGTTGCTTTGTTGCAAGCTCGTCTCATCAAATACAATGTGTATCAATTCTTCTACCACCAGAGTTTTTCTATTAAATACTCTATAGGCCTTACTATGGCTACTATAACCTACAAAAATACCTTCAAAGCTTTTCTCGCTAAACTTGGTAGTGTGATACTTGCCTTTGTTAAGTACGAAGCACTTACACCCAAAGATTCTAAAATATGAAATGGTTGGTTTCCTGCCTTTTAGAAGTTCGTAAGGAGTCTTATCATGGTTCTTGTTGATGAGTGCTCGATTTTGCACGTGACAAGTGGTGTTGACGGCTTCAGCCCAGAAGTACTCTGGAAGTGAGGCATCACTCAAACATGGTCCGGCAAGCCTCTATGAGTGTTTTGTTCCTTCTCTCAGCTACTCCATTTTGCTGTGGAGTGCGAGGAGAGGAAAACTCATGAAAGATACCTTGACTTTCACAGTATTTTGTCATGGCCCCAGACTTGAATTCCGTTCCATTGTCACTTCTAATTTTGACTACGGAGTAGTTGTATTCATTCTGGACTTGCCTAACAAAATTAGTGAAAATGTTGAAGGTATCTGACTTGTGTTTCAGAAAGAACACCCACGCAAAGCGCGAGTAATCATCCACAATAACCAACGTATATTCCTTACCTCCCAAACTTATAACTTGCAGTGGACCAAACAAGTCCATATGAAGAAGTTGTAAGCTTCTATTAGAATCTTTTCCTATAATGCTTTTAAATGAACTCCTGGTTTGCTTACCTTTTATACAGGCATGACAAGGGCTGTCCTTAACGCACTTGACGTTAGGGGCATCACGCACTAAGTTCTGAGAGAATAGTTTATTAATAGTTTTGAAATTAATATGTGCTAGTCTCTTGTGCCATTGGTCAGCAAGAGATGCACTACTTTTTGCTAAAAGACATACTGGTGTAGATGAGTCAATACAGATGAAATTTAAACGGAAAATATTTCTCCTTCGAGTGCCCAATAAGATAGTTTTCATGTTGTCAACCGATTTTACCAAACACTTATCAGCATGAAATTCAACCACGTATCCTTTGTCGCATAGTTGGCTTATGTTGATGAGACTGTGTTCCAATCCTTCAACATAAGCTATATACGAAAAGGATACGTTACCGTTAGTAATCGTATCGTAGACTTTGGTAATTCCTCGGTCTGAACCTCCAAAGATGACTTTTGGTCCGTTCAACACCGGTGAAAAGTTCTGAAGTAGGCTCCTTGTCCCGGTCATATGCCGAGAACATCCACTGTCCAAGTACCAGATTGGCATTTTGGTGGCCTTTGGACATACCTGCAATTACAATCACTTAGCCTTAGGAACCCAAACACGTTTGGGTCCTTGGTCTCGAGTTAGAATACTCCCCCTACGAGTATTAGCCTCATGAGTTGTCATTCTCATGTTGCCAACTTGAAGAGTTGCAGCATTTCTAGGATTAAACCAACAATCTATGGCAAAGTGACCAACTCTACCACAGCACTAACAGTCGAATCTGTTGTATCTTTGCCTTCCAAACTCCTGCTTGACCTTCTTGGGTGGAGCTCCAGCCGGGGTAGCATTGTTGGAGGAAGAAGCTTCATGATGATGGCAGCTACATGAAGCCTTCTCCTTCATAGGCTATTCCACAACAGGTTTTACCTTTGGTGTCTTCCTTATGTTATGACCATGAGCATATGGTCCATAACTCTTAAGTTGAATCTCTTCATAAGGTTCCTTGAAGACACTTTCGCCAATGTTACGGGGGCGGGTTCAACCTTGGTAACTTGACTAAGGCTTCTCCGGGATCGGCCTAGAGAAGTGTCCATAGGTGGACTCATAGTCGAATTCGTTCGTAGGAAAGATAACTTTCTTGAACGATACTGGCTCCAAAGGAGCTTTCCCTTTTTCCTCAACTAAGGCCTTCTTGGCATTTTTATTCTTTCTCTTGGCCTTTTTTCTCCTAGTAGATTTACTAGGAGCGGCAACATGGCCTAGTCCAGCTCCTTTTGCCTTAGCTGAGAATTCAGCAACGAGTGGAAGAACTCTCTTAGGCTTAGAGAAACTTTCAACAAGTTTCTTCTCAGCCTCGAGTTGTTTTTCCCACTCTTTGATGATTTCATCTTTAAGGTCAAGGTGCTTGAGAGCTTGATTGTATTCTTCCATAGCAAATTTGAAGTTCTCTTGAAGAGAGTCAGTCTTAGCGACTTCTTCTCTCAAGCTGCTCTCAATAGCCTGTAGAGATTTTATCTCTTTAGCTTGAGTTTTCACGACTCGGCGACATTTTTTGTAAGTCGTGAGTAACTCCTTATATTGTCCCATGAGTTCAGATTCATCCTCAGAGGGATATCCCTCTTGCTCATTATCATCATCAGATTCTGAAAGAGGAGTGTGAGATTTTACCTCCCCAATGAACTGGGGGACTTGTTCATCATCAGTTAGAGCCATTAGCCCAAAGTAGGCTTCTTCCTCTTCTGCACTCGACTCTGATGAGTCAGAGTCACTGAGGGTTTTGCCCTTCTTGGCTGCAGGCTCTTTTCAGTCCTCTTTTTGGTGTAGGACTTCTTCTCTTCTCTTTTGCCACCCTCTTTCTTCTTATGGGGGAAATCCGTAATGACGTGACCTGGCTTATTACAGCAATAACAAACAAAGTCAGTCGAATGATGTTTGTTCGGTTTAGAACCATACCTGTCGTGAACTCTTGAGCCTTTTCTATGACGATCACCATCATTGCGTGATCTTCTATAGGAGGCATCCTTGTCTTTCCATTGTTTCTTTTTGTTCAGGAATTTCTTGAACTTCCTTGAGAGTAGAGAGAACTCTCCATCAGATAGCTCTGAGCCAGATGAGCTTGGCTCAGATGATTCTTCTTCATCAACTTCATGAATTTGGGCAGGAGGGCCAGCCTTTGTCTTCTTTGAGCTATCTGCCTTCAGAGCGACAGACTTCTCCTTGGAAGCAGACCTGCTCATCTCTTCTTCAGCTTTTCTTGAGTTGATTTTAAGCTCGTAAGACATAAGCTTTCCGAACAGATTATGTGGGTCCGTCTCGGCTAACCTTCCGAACTCCCGAAAGGCGCATACCTTATTATCCCATTCCTTGGTCAGGGATCTTAAGAATTTGTCATTCAGTTCCCCGTTGGTGAAGACTCGGCCATAAACTCGTAGGCCATTGACTATGTTGAAAAAGTTCTCAAAGGTATCAGCTATAGCTTCCTTGTGACCTTGCCTGAAGGCTTCATACTTCTGATTTAGAAGGGATCTCTGATCATCCCTAACTTATTAAGTGCCTTCCATCAGAGTCACCAGGGATTGCCACATCTCCTTGGTAGACTAGCAATGAATCAGATTTTGCAGCATCGAGTCATCGACTGCACTTGCTATAATAATTTTAGCTTTCTTGCCCAGGGAGACAAGTGGAATCTCGTCCTTATCCAAATCCATCAACTTCTTTGGGATCTTTTTGGTTGGATCTATTGTGCATGCAATCATAGGAACATATGGACCTTCATCTACAATCATGAAGATCCAAGGATCCACAGCTTCCATGAACAGTTTAACTATTTCCTTCTACATAGGAAAATTATTCTTTGTGCATATAGGGAGCTTAGCAAAATCCTTGGTCTTACTCATGCTTGATACTTTACTAAAGATAACTTGGGAAGGATTAGATCAAGGTGTTAACCTTTTAACGATCAACCTCCCTCTGATACCGATTGAAAGAGATAAGTTATCAACCGAAATCACCTAGAGGGGGTGAATAGGTGAGTTGTGCGTTTGTTTGCGGAATAAAAATTTAGAGATCTAGCACACGCAATCAAGCAATCACAGAAGGATACAAAAGATTTATAGTTGTTCCCCGTCCTTGGGTATGTCCACTTTACCTCACGGTTCTAGCAAATCACTAGATCCGGCTACTCCACTATCTCGGATTGCAAACCAATCCTACGCCTCGGAACCACGTTCCAACAAACTCGATCTAAATGGATCTACACTCGGAAGATGAACTCTTCCTACAACTCGGAGAACCACGCTCCTACACTCGGAGATTAATCTCCTACAAGTTTTACAAAAGATATGAAAAATATAAGCACAAAATATCTCATATCTGCAAGAAATATATCTTTAGGTCATCTTCTTTATGTTGCAGCCCTTTTCAGATTTGTGGAAGAAACCTTGCAGATTGACCTGAGAGATTCTGAATCTACCGGATGAAGAAGAACAAAACCTTTCTTGAACCAGTAGATCTTCTTAGATCGATGATGCAAATCGCTTCTAACAGTCGAAGAGATGAAGATCGATCAGAACGAGAGCGTCAGCGGCGGCTTTAGGTCGTCGGGTTTGAGAGAAATGCGGCCGAACCAGCGATTTTGGAAAGCAAGGAATTGCTCGATAAATCTCTTAATCCTTCTTAGGGTTATGTCTTAGTGAGAAGACATTATATAAGATGTCTCTAACGGTTGGAATTATCATAAATGATAACACGTGAACAAATCCTGTCGGGTTGAATAAAATTCTGGCCGATCTGGACTTAGAGAAAATTTCTGGAAAAAGATGAACTTAGTTCTCGAGAAGTTGAGATAGTTCTCGAGAACTATGTACTAAGCTTTTGAAAACTATGGATGCATCTCGATCACTGATCTCCTTGAAATAGCCTTGGACTTCTCGAGAACACGGGATTATAGTTCTCGAGAGCTAAATTGACTTTTCGAGAACTTGATAGAAAACTTTTCGAGTATAAAAACTTCTCGAAAACTTATATAGCACTTCTCGAGAAATTTACTTAGAGTCAACTTCTAAAGAAATACCTGAACTGAATACTTCTCGAGAACTTATGGAATAGTTCTCGAGAACTTGATTTGAGTCCTATTCCTGAAGAGAAAGCAGAACTTTTCGAGAGCCAAGGAGTACTTCTCGAGAACTTCTATAGTAGTTCTCGAGAACATTATTAACCTCTCGAAAACTTCAAATTAGAGAAATTCTTGAACTATCTTAACTTCTCGAGAAGTAGAGTCTGAGCCTCTCGAGATCTATTTCACACTTCTCGAGAACTCTGAGAGAACTTCTCGAGATATGGACTTAGAGATTTTTTTTCAAGAACTTCATGTAAGATTTCCTTCTGGGCTTGTCTCCATCTTTTGCTCCAAAGTTTGAATATGATGTGTATCCCAATTGAGAGGCTACACATGAGTCAACACTTTGGATCACCCAGTGAGGGATTACACTGTGTGGTCCTATTTTTCTGACCCACTGTAGACTGATATTGGTATACACTTAGAACTGAGGATCTGCAAACATACACTAGAACACACATGTCAAATACAACTTAATTCATCTTAGTTCAAAGGGTGTCTTCATGCAAATTTGGGTTATTGTGGAGACAATACCCAACAATTTCTTACTAGTATAACCTATTTATTTTTAGTAAAACATACAAAAAATATCAAAAAATTTTAAAATTTGAAAGTGTTTACTTAGTTTTTACAAAAATTGTTCAAAAAATCCCATAAAAATTAGAAAATCGAAACTTAATTTCTTAGAAAGAGCCATGTTGGGCCATCATCCCACAAAACCGCCTACTACTAGCAAGAATCCTTCACTAGGTATACTTAGGAAAGTCTAAGAAATAACAAAAAAATTATGTTTAATTTTAATTAGAGAAATCATTATTTCTATATTTATTCACATGCAAAATCCCTAGTATTCAAATTTTACATAGTGTTTAGAGAATTTTCATGCTTTAGTTGAATTTTGAATTTTGGAGTAGAAATGTTGGCCATATTGTGTTCCTAGTCAAGTGCATGTGTAAGTAGAATTTTATGTAAAGTTAAAAATTCAGCATACAATTAGATTTTCATTTTTCTAAATGCGTGAAAATAGTTTATTTTACTTTCATTTTGAAACCGATAAAAATCCAAAAAATAATTTAGGTGAGTACGTAGAAGTTTATTGGAGAGATATTTTGTGAATCAAGAGTAGGGTATTCTTTCTTGATGTCTAGAACTTTCCCTCTAGCGACTCTCAAGACTTGCATAAGTTAAACTTATTAGCATGAATATATTTTTAGGCATTTAATTTGGCCAGTTTGAGCTTTTGCACCCGTACCTAACATTGTTATCTTTGCGATACCACTTTGAGCTTATTACCCTACCTTTTGTTTTAGCTCCACCAAATATTTCACCAAGGCTTAAAAAGCTTCCTAATCGCACACCTTATTCCGAGCTTGATTATGGTTATTTTAAAAAAAAACTTCGTGAGTGATTTGGAGTCATTTAATGTTTGTGACTACTTATCAGAAAAAAGATAGCTGATTTTGAAAATATTAGAAATCCTTAAAAGGGGAAGAAAGAGAAATAAAAATAAAAATTGAATAATAAACAAAAAAGAAAAAAAGAAAAGAAAAAGGTTTGGGTGTTGGCTATGTTCTTAAAGTCATGTTTATTTTGTGCAAGCTTTCTTTAGGTTTAGGTGTGACTAGCCGTCGTATTTATCTTTTATTATCCAAACCAAAACCTAAGCCTACGTTTCAACCTAGTTAAGTCTAATTGATTTGTGCTTATAAGTTAGATCAGTGTCGTGGCGAGAGTGTGAAAGGGCAAGCCTATGACAATCGACATTGATGGATTTCTTTGGAGGGTATCTCGATCATCGTTTTGTGTAATGTCGATCTTAGTACACACACTTCCCTCTCCCTAAATATAATTTTAGGATTTACCAGATTTTCAATTTCATAGTAGAAATAATTAGTGGAAACACATTCTCAAAAAATTAAAACTAATTTGTAAGTTGAGTAGATTTTTCTACTAAAATATCTACCACATAAGCATAAGACTTCACATTTTACTCCTTAGGTTCAATTTTTTTTCTATCATTGAAATTATTCTTCTGCCTATGGAAAGATGTTTGCTTGGGACTAGCAAACAAGTAAATATGATTGTATTTGATAACTCTAATTATTTACTTATTTTTATATATTTTTTATTTAATAAATAATAAATTTATAATTATATTTTATAAATTAAGTTTATATTTACTTTCTTTTTATATTTCAGGTTAATCTGGGCTCCAAATATTAATTTTAAGATGATAGATCTGATCAGTATGTTATTTCGGGCAAAATTGGAAAAAGTCCAAGTACACACCCCTGTCACGGGCGTGATCTATAGGTAACGGGCATGACAAGTGGGCGTGACCCATTCAGATGCTACAGGACACCATGCCACATCATTTAAATTTACACTCCCCAATGTCACAGGCATGACACGGGGCGTTATGAACGATATAAGAGTGATACTTGGGAGTGACATCCAACTCAGACGTGTCATATCACTAAGAAGCATGTTTTGGATCCAAGGCATTTCAAGCTTACACACCCTAGATAACGGGCGTGACCTAGGAGCGTGACCTCTTCAACAACTGCCAGATTAACTCCTGCCATTTCGAATTCCCATCGTTTCAATCAACAGTCAAGACACGCCCTAGGTCACGGACGTGACCTAGGGGCATGACCCGCAAAACAGTAAATTTTGGCGGTTTCTCTCCAACGTTCCCCTATTTTGAAGATGATGGTTTCACACCTTACACGCCCCTAGTCACGGGCGTGACTTAGGGGCGTGTCTCCCCAGAAAAAAGTACTATAAATTCCAAACATTGCCAAGAGCTCAGGAGGCCATTGTAGAGAGTTTTTGAGTTAGTTTTGGAGTTTTATTTTCAGCTTTCTTGCATTTTATTTCATGTATTTTCTAATTTATTGTGTAGCTTTAGAGCTTTTTTATTTTCAATTCAAGTACTTCCTTTTTATAATCATGTCTTTCTTAAACCTTTTATTAATTTTCCTAACATGATGTGTAGCAAAATTCCATTTAGCACTTGATCATGATGAGCCTTGGAATGAAATAAATTAGTTTTATTTGTCTCAAATTATCAAGCTCTCTTTTTTACTTACTTCAATTTATCTTTAAATTTCATTGCATCGAATTCATATATCGCGAATATATTTTTTCGATCTTAGTTCCGTAGCCTAGATTTACCAAGAGGTTGTGGATATGAGGAGAACACTCAAAGATAAAAGGAGTTGCATGCACTCCTCGAGAAAGGATAACATAAATCTTCTGGATTAAAGTCAAATCCAATAGTGGGGTTCACCGCCTAAAGCAAGCTTAGGGGTTTCAACTGGACGAGAGGTCATAATCGATCAACCTAAGGTTAGTTAAGAGTGTATTCTCGAGAGAGAGGCACTTTCGTTTTTTTGGGAACCTCCACAGTCGAAGTTAGTAATTTAGAGGCTTGTATTTTATGTTTAATGAATGTTTATTTTTATCCAAGGGGATTCTAGATCAAGTGGTAGTTTTCAAAACATCGAATTTTTCGTTAGTTAAATCACTATTTTTCTTAGTTTTTCCGAATTCACAAAACCCAACTTTTATTTGATAAAATAATAGCTCTTCCTTGTGAGTACAAGTACTCAACAGGCCCTGAGTCTAATTACGACACTTGATCCTATACTCTAGAATGATAGATACACTTGCCTTATCGATTTAGAATTACGCTCTAGCGTGAATTTTACGCATCAATATCCTTGTTGATTAAAATTATGAATTTCTTTTTTGTTTTCTCGCGAAGTCCATTTCCTTCCCTTTTGATTAACATTTGTCTTCTTGCCCGCGTCTTGGTTTATACCCTAGATTCTACTGTAAAACCACAAAAATAATATAAGAAACCTAGGAATCTATTTACAGCCTAGATATTGTTAATAAGAGAAATACAAACTACCTTATCTTGGTAGAGGCTAGGCATTAAAATTATCCATGATTTAACATGTCTAATAAAATTTTAAAATAATTAAACTTCTCTACATCTTGAGTCTTAGTGAAGATGTCTACCACTTGTTTGTCAGTAGTGAAAAATTTAAGGAAAATTTCTTTTTTTTCTATATGCTCTTTGATGAAATGATACCTTATCTCAATGTGTGCTTGGTCCTTCTGTGAGACATGAGATTTTTAGAAATTGAGATTACACTAGATAAGTCACATAATAAAGGTGCTTTACTTAGTCGGATGTTATAGTATTGAAGTTGATACTGTATCCCAAGAATTTGAACAATACAACTTCTAGCTTAAATATATTCTGACTCTACAATGGATACGACCACACTTGTCTACTTCTTACTTCTCTAAGAAATAAGCCTTCTTCCAAGGAACTGACATGTTCCTAAAGTGCTTTTCGTGTCTTCCTTGCACCCTAAAAAGTCTGCATCTGAAAAACATGATAGCTCAAAATCATTACTCCTAGGGTACCATAAGCTAAGATTAGGTTTACCCTTAAGGTATCTTAAAATACACTTGACAGAGGTGTAGTGAGATTCCTTAGGGTTCACTTGATACCTGGTACAAACATATATGGATAACATTATGTTTGGTCTACTAACAATAAGGTAGAGCAGAGACCTAATTATACATCTATAGATAGTTTCATTAAAGGTTTCACCTTTTCATCCTTATCTAGAGATACATTGGAGCCCATTAGCATCATCATAGAGATTGCACTCTCTATTCAAAACTTCTTTATAAGTTATTTTGTTAATTTGTTCTGTGAGATGAAAATTTCATCTTCATATTGCTTCACTTGGATGCCTAAGAAGTATTTCAGCTCTCTCATGCTGCTCATTTCAAACTTCCCTTGGATAAGTTTAGAAAAGTTTTTGAAAGGTTATCATCTTTAGATCCAAAGATGACGTCATCTATATAGATTTATACTAGCAAAATCATGTTTTTAATTTCTCTTAGGAATAATATATTGTCTATCTCCCACCTTAAAAACATGTTTTCAATAAGGAAATTAGACAAGGTCTAAAATCAAAATTTAAGTGCCTGTTTGAGACCATATAAGGCTTTTCTCAAATAATAAACATGAGTTGGTTGAGAGGAATTTAGAAATCCTGGAGATTTTTCTGCATACAATTCCTCTTTTAAATCTCTATTGAGGAAGGAAGACTTCAAATCCATTTGATAATCTTTGAATCCTTTATGAGGTGCATATACTAGAAACAACCTTATGAATTCCAATCTTGCCACTAGTGCAAAGGTCTGATCAAAATTTATTCCTTCTTCTTATCATACCCTTTTGTATGAAGTCTTACCTTATTTTTCATAGTTACACCTTGCTCATCCAGTTTCTTTCTAAATACCCACTTTATCCCAATGACATTGTGGTTAAAAGGACAAGGGACCAGCTTTAAGACCCTGCATCTCCTAAATTGTTCTCAAGAAGTTCTCTACAAAGCGTCTGTAGTAGCCGGCAAGCCCCAAAATACACCGAACATCCACCACATCCCAATTAAGCGACCAAACATATTGCTAAAAAGCAGTTATAGGAACACGCAGGTTCCTGAATCATGTGTATTTTCATTCCTAAGTGGACATTAATGGGTTCTATCATGTTATAATAGTAGCGCATATACACGTGCTCACCACCCCTTTAAAGAATTCGTCCTTGAATACAAATAAGATTGATCGACACCATAATCTGATACCAAATTATAACAGCCCATCCATCACATAGATTATAACAGAAGGCCCGGCTCGATCCCCACACCATATTCCATAAATAGTTAGTGGAGTTACGCATTAGTTCCAAATACCAATTATGATTCCTAACTCAGAGTGCATTCTAGCAGAAGTATTTTAATATTTCATTTAGAACCCAAACACAGGAATGTCCACTAAACAAACCATAGGAATGATGAATAAAATACACAAAATAATATGGACTTGAGGCCTTACAATTGTTTCCTCTAATAATAGTGTTTTACAGAAATCGGCATGCATGCCGGCCACATATGAAACAGTAATACAACTTCTCTTTGGCCTTCAAGGGCAGGCATAGCAACCATAGGCTTTAGCCCACTATTTCCCGTTTGGCTTGCCAGCTGTACCTGCACAAAAGCGTTCCACCCTAAAGGTGACAATCAAAACAACGGTTTGTATTAGAAGACAAAATTATAATGACCCCACCCCTTACCCGAGATGACAGTGCTCCTTCCCTACAATTATTAGCATGATCACAATATAAGCGGAAGTGCAATTTAAGCACAAACCAACACAGATGATGACACGACCTGTTGAAATTTTTGATGTGAAAGTGGCAGCCTGGGCAGCCTTGGTTACCTGTCCGCGCGGTCTATGCAGACATGTATGGCGGCTAGTCAGGTCAGCAATGGAGTGGCAGGCAGTTTTTTCCCTGAAGGTAACCAGGCGGATATGATGTTTATGTGCACAGTTTATCGGTTTGTGCGGACTGGTTCTGGAGTCTGCAATTTTTGTGCGGACTGGTTTTTGTATCCGCTGGTGCTATGTTCGTGCCATGGATAGATGGTGGTGTGGACTTGGTCTACTTTTGTACCAAGTACAGGTATGCTCAGTCTGGAAGGTCGCGTGGTTAGAGCTGACTGCTTTCTATATCCGCTGAGTTTGGCAGCTATCAGCCTTGTGTGCTTAGGTTGTAGGTTAGGAGTGTGCGGACTGAATTAGTGTCCGTAGGTACATGTAGACCGGAGCTGTGTTCGCATGGGTGCATACTGGTGGTGTTTTTGCAGAGTTTGTTAGAGCTTCGATCTGACAGTCTGGCTAGTCGCAGCGACTAGGCAGACTGGCATTGTGTCTGCGGTTTGGCGGATACTCTCAGTGCTCGCTGTAAGATAGGGTTGGTGATCCTATCAACTAGGGTGGTGATCACACTCCTATCCATGCCAATAAATAGGACCCCCTGTCACATCATATGTACATCTGAATGAACAGTAATTGAGCTTGGTTAGTTACTATGGATGAGATTTTCTATTCGAGCTGATTGGAGAGTTGATTAGTTTGTGTTGAGTAGGTTGTGCGGATAGCGCTGGAAAGTTAGTCTGACTTTGGTCAGGGACAATGCAGACTCTGGGGTTAGCAACCAACGGTTAGTAGCAGGTCGCGACTTGCAACCAGGCAGTCTTCTCTTCGGCAACTCTTTTCTAGTTCAATAAGATGTCCGCTTCTGGCGGCTTGTTCAGTTCGGTAGAAGTGTTTGCAGTGATCTGACGGCTAGGCGACCTCGCAGTTAGACAACTTGCAGATCAACAGACAGAGTTCTTTTTCAGAATTGGAATAATGAGTTCTCCGTGAGGCTAGGTTGCTATTTGGCGATTTGGCGGCTTAAGCAGACTCCATAGGTAGCTTGGCAGAGTCGGTGACTTCTCATTGATATGCACAGCTAGCTTTGTATTTCTTGTTTTTTACTTCTATTAGGTACATCGACGAATCATGTCTCGGCATGCATAACTCATATTGTAAAGATTGTTGATAGTACATGGTTTTCTTGTTCTTCTTGTGCATCTGATTTATTTGGCTTTAGATTGGTTGAGTTTTCATGCATTGGGTTTCCCATTTTCTGCGATTCACAAATTTTTACATGGTATTATAGGGAACAGAGGCTTGAGCAGTGATCAACCAGCAATTTGCTTTGTTGCTTCTGGAAGTCTAAGAGAACCAGGGATAGTGCAAATGTAAGGAGGTTTTGTAAGGAGTCTTGTAATTGAGCTTCTTACATCGACTAACTTCAAAAAGTGGAAGTCATATATGAAGAGATATCTTTTGGGAGAGGACCTATGAGAGGTCGTCTGCAGAGACGATAAGCAAGAAGTTACTACTGCTATTGGAAATGCAGAAGGTGTGAGAGCTTGGAAGAAGACAAATGCGAAAGAAGAGTTTACTCTTAAGCGGGCCAACTCACCAGAAATCTTCGAACACATTATTGGATGTCATTCAGCTGCGGAGATTTGGACTTCCTTCAATTGGTTGTTTAATAAGAAGAATGTAGCTCGGCTACAATTCTTGGAGAATGAGTTGGCAAGAGCCATTGAATGAGATCTGCCCATCTCAACGTTCTTCCTGAAGATGAAGAACTTGTGCACTGAGATTTCAGCGTTGGACCCCGATGAGCCTATTTTGTAAGCGAAGCCGAAGAGGCAAATAATCTGTGGTTTGCGAAAGGAGTATGTGTCCATTATCACTTCCGTTCTAGGCTGGGCCACTCAGCCGTCCTTGCTGGAGCTGGAGAACCCGCTAGCTTCGCTGGAGAGCTTATCTAGACAGATGGCTGGAATCAGTATCTTCGGAAGTAGTGAGGCGCTCTTCTCAGGGAAGAAGAAGATATGGGAGAAGAAGAAGAAGCCTGTTGCTGATGTTGGCCCTTCAACTTCATATCAGCAAGAGAGGAGTTATACTCCTAAGCATGATTGGAAGAAGAAGGAAGGGCTCAGGTGTTTCAAATATGACCAACTGGGTCATTTCAAGAAGGATTGCAAGGTCAAACTTTAGCTGGGGCATGTTGTTGATGAAGAGGAAGCTGGTTCTAGTACTGAGGAAGCCGGATGGGGGAATATGTTCATGATTGGCATGTGTGTTTGTGTCTTGTCCACCATCGACAATAATTATGACTAGATTTTGGACTCGGGGTGTGGTCACCACCTCACCGGGGATGAGTCGAAGTTTTCTTCTCTACACACATTCTCAGGTAACAAAGCTGTCATAACTACTGATGATAGAATTCATGCAGTCGAGAAGGAGGGTGTCATTTATTTAGGTAGTGATAATGGTCGATTCATCTTGATAAGTGTCTATCATGTACCAGGCATAAAGAAGAACCTCTTCTTAGTGATAAGTACAGTGGTCGCGGGCTATCACATTTTTTTCGATCCGACAGAAGTGAAGTTTCCCCACAACGTGATAGCGGTAAAGGCTGACATTGCTCTTGTAGGGAGAAGGGTAAGGGTCTTGTTTGTGCTATCATCAAGTTCCTATGTTCATCAGATGAGGGCTAATGATAATATAGCTATCTTCCATAAGTGGCTGGGACATTTTGGGATGGACAAATTGAAAGCTATGACAGTTAAGAGCCTTGTGAAAGGCTTGCTTAAGTTATTATCCTTCGACAATGGTTATGTCTGCACAAGGTGTCAATATGAAAAGCCTCATCGCCTTCCATTTGACAAATTGCAGACCAGGAGTAAAGCGCCATTGGAGTTTATCCATGGTGGGCCAACTATCATCGCCAGTCTTAGAGGCAGCAGGTACATACTGGTGTTGATTGATGACTAATCAAGGTACACTTGGGTGTATTTCATGAAGGAAAAGTCGGATGCGTTTCATTTTTCTATGGTGTTCAAAGAGCTGGTGGAGGACAGGCTTGGCCTGTAGATTAAAAAGGATAGAATGGATAATGGAGGTGAGTTCGTTTCAAATGAGTTGTCTAACTTCTACAGGAAGCACGGATCCGTAGAGAGATCACTTGTGCGCATACTCCACAACAAAATAGAGCAGTTGAGCGAATTATCTATCATCTAACAGAGACCTGCAAGTGTTGGCTTCACGCTAAATGCATTCCAAGGTCTTTTTGGGCAGAAAGGATGGCCAGCGTCACTTATGTCATCAATCAGATTCCTCTGAGTCCGATCAACATGAAGTGCCCTTATGAGATGATACCTAAGGAGAACCCTAGAGTTGGATACCTTCGTGTGTTCGGATCGACTTGCTACATACACATCCCAGATGCTCTCAGTACAAAGCTGGATCCAAAGGCGAGGAAGCTTATCTTTGTGGGCTCTGACAAGCAGAAGAAGTTATAGAAGTGTTAGATCCAGTGTCGAAGAATTTCGTCGTTTAAAGAGACATGGTTTTCGACGAGCTGACGTCATATGGAGGTGATAACTAGTGGAGCTGGAAGGAAGCAGGCCAGATGGTGGGAAGGAGGAGGATGCTAACGATCTTCTTGTAGAGCTGCCTGTGTCACCAGGAGCTCCAGGTGTTTTAGGTTTGTGGCGGAGGCTTATTGTTTAGGAAGCAGGGCGAGCGATGCTCCTAGTGTGCCCGAGAACAGAGCTGATTCAGAAGAAGCAGCAGAGGTGATCAGTAAGGGTCAGACTCTTCAGATATCAAAGAGGACCATTAAACCACCGACTTATTAAAGCGAAGGAAACGCGGTGATCTTGGTCTCTTGTTTCTTTGCAGGCCCTCTAGATGAGCGAGTGACTTCTAATTTGAAGATACCACTGGAGTTAAGGAGTGGGATAATGCCATGGATGAGTAGATGGCTGCTGTCTAGAAAAATGAGATGTAGGACCTTGTGCCAAAGGTCAAAGGCGTTACTCCTGTGATGTGCAAGTGGGTCTATAAGATGAAGATGAAGGCGGATGGGAGCATTGAGCAGTACAAGGCTCACCTTGTAGCTCGAGGGTTCTCTCAACAGTATGGAGAAGTCTATAAAGAGACGTTTAGTCCTTTGGAAAAAATGACTTCAGTACGGGTGGTGATGGCCTGTGCGGCTTGCCAAGGTTTGAAGATGTGGATGTTAGACCTAAAGAATGCCTTTCTTTATGGAGAAATTGAAAAGGACACCTTCATGGTTTTACCACCAGGATAAATGTCTGAAGATTATTCAAGATACGTCTGCAAGCTCCAGAAGACTCTTTATGGATTGAAGAAGGCTCCACGAGCATGGTATGGGAAGATCGTAGAGTACCTCCAATTCTGCGATTATTTCATATCTGATTCGGATTCGAGCCTATTAGTTAAGAAGAGGGGGAGCTTCATTTCTTGGTGTTATTATACGTGGAAAACATGATCGTTTTGGGGAAGTCCAAGGTGGAGGTAGCTAATCTCACGACAGAGCTAGCTATTCAGTTCGAGATGAAGGACTTGGGTGAGCTCCACCACTTTCTTGGACTCGAGGTAGAGAGAAAAGAGAACGACATACTTGTTTCCCAAAGGGGCTATGTAGAGCGGATTGTTAACCGGTTCGGCATGCGGGAGGGAAAGAGTATATCTACTCTACTTGATGTTGGTATCAAGCTTTAGCAAGATGAGGGGAGGATACTTCCAGATCATTTAGTGTTCCAGGGTCTGGTTGGGAGCCTTATTAACATGACGATTATGAGGCCAGACATTGCTTATACTTGAGCCTGAGTAAGTCGGTATATGGCAGAACCTTGGAAGCCACATCTTATGGCGGTAATGAGCATTCTGAAGTATGTGAAGTCAACTCTTGATATAGGTCTCCTTTATGGGAGAGACACGAGCTTCAACCTGCATTGTTACACAGATGCTGATTATGGGGGATATTCAGACGACTAAAAGTCAACTTCTGGTTATGTATTCACATGTGGATCAGTAGGTATTTTGCGGTGCAGCAAAAAGCAGGATTATGTGTCCATCTCTACTACTGAAGCAGAATATATGGCTGCAGCCTTGACAGCTTGAGAAGCCATATGACTTAGGTGCGGGGTCCCACTCTGCAACGCAGTGATAATGAGAGTGTCATTAAATTGGCTAATAATCCAGTTTGCCAAGAACGAACCAAGCACATTGAGATTGAGCACCATTTTTTTTGGGAGAAGGTGTTAGAGGGGTTTCTTGTGGTAGGACATGTGTGGAATGAGGACAATATTGCAGACATCTTCACAAAACCGCTATCGAAGGGGCCATTTGCTCTGTTATGGGGACTGCTGGGGCTGGTTTCCACTTCTCACTTCAAGGGGGAGTGTTGAAATTTTTTAATCGAAAGTGCAGCCTGGGTTATCTGTCCGCGCGGTCTGTGTTGACAGGTATGACAGCTAGTCAAGTCGGCAAAGGAGTGGCAGGCAGTTTGTTCCCTGAAGGTAACCGGTCGGATAGGATGGTTATTCGCGCAGTTCTTCGGTTTGTGCGGACTGGTCCTAGAGTCTACTGTTTTTATGCGGGCTAGTTTTTGTATCCGCTGGTGATGTGTTCGCGCTAGGAATGGCTGGTGGTGTGGACATGGTCTAATTTTTACCAAGTCAAGGTTTGCTCAGTCCTGGAGGTCATGCGATTAGATCGGACTACTTTCTATGTCCTCCGAGTTCGGTAGATGTCAACCTTGTGTGCTTAGGTTACGGGCTTGGAGTGTGCGGACTAGAGTAGTATCCGCTGGTACTTGTAGACTGGAGTAGTGTCCACTTGTGTGCAGTCTGCTGGCATTTTCGTAGAGTTTGCTGGTGTTGCAATCTAGCTGTCTCGTTAGTTGCGACAACTAGGCAGACTGGCATTATGTCTGCGGTTTGGCAGATACTCTCAATGCTTGCCGCGAGATAGGGCGGTGATCCTATTATCTAGGTAGGTGATCACACTCCTCTCCGTACCTATAAATAGGACTCCTTATTACATCATAAGTGCATCTGAATGAACAGTAAATGAGCTTGGGTAGTTTTTGTGGACTGGATTTTTTATTCGTGCGGTTTGGAGAGTTGACCGATTTGTGCTGTGCAGGTTGTGCGGATAGCACTGGAAAGCCAGGGACTTGGTTCTGACTTCGATCATGGACAATTCAGACTCTATGGTTAGTAGCATGTCACGGATTTTGACCAGGCGGTCTTCTCTTCAGCAAATCTCTCGCAGTTCAAAAAGTTGTTTGCTTATGGCGACTTGTTAAGTTCGGAAGTAGTGTTCGCAGTGATCTGGCGGCTAGACGACCTCATGGTTAGGAAGCTTGCAGATTAGCAGACAGAGTTCTTTTTCAGCATTGGAATAACGGGTTGTCCGCACGGCTGGGTTGCAGTCTGGTGATTGGGCGGCTTCAAGGGACTCTGAAGGCAGTGCGATAGAGTCGACAGCTTCTCATTGAGACCGCACGACTAGCTTTGTATTTCTAATTTTTGCTTCCATTGGGTACATCGGTGAATCATGTCTCGTCATGTATACCTCGCCTTGTAAAGATTGTTGATAGTACAAGGTTTTCTTGCTCTTCTTGTGCATCTGGTTTATTTGGCTTCTGATATGTTGAGTGTTCCTGCACCTAGTTTCCTATTTTCCACAATTCATAAATTTTTACACGACCGGTCAACCGTCCTGTGCACTAAGGCAATATTATTGGTGTATCAAACTTCCTAGGGTCATACCTTTGCCATCATGAGAATCACTGGCACTAAAGCACACAAATAGGGATCTCCACGATTCCCAGCACCGTTCTCAGTCCTAGAAAGGACAGTTATATTTGAGCATTCTAGTCTTTCTAGATCATGTCCTAAGACTCTCATTATACCACCGACGAAAGCTAAGCACTTCAAGAAATCTAGTATGAGGTCGATATAACGCAGGTACGGATCAGCTCCTTTCCGTTACTCAAAATGTCGTGCCCACGGTGAATGCCAATAAATCAAGGCGAGAGATAGGATGCGGGTCAACCTCCCCTTTCCGGTTTGGCTCTCATGACCTTAGCCGAGCAATATAGGCTCAATGACTTCAATTGCAATCAAGTCTCTCATGAACACTTCAGCTGGGATCTTCGGTCTCTCATCTCAACATAATGGACCCGTAGTCTCAAAGATACAGGCCTTACAATCACAATGACCCCCAGTTCTCCAAGAGATTAACCTCAATCACAATTGCCCCTAGGTCTCAACGAGATAGGTCTCAATCACAATTGCCCCCAGGTCTCCACGAGATAGGCCTCAATCAAAATCATTGCTCACTGGGAGCAAACTCTAGAAATAGCGCTACTTCTATATGGTAGGGGACAGACAATCTGTTATTCCCTAGAACAGGTGTTTTCCTAGATACCTACTCCAGTACTCTCACTGCAGCAACCTGCACACCCCACGACTCCATAAATTATACGACTACCATGGAGTCTTCTCCGACATACAAAGAATAATTACCAATCCAGACCAACCTGTCAGGATGGGCTTCATATAGTATGTATATTCCATACTTCGATTTCAAATTCTAAATGCAAAGTTATCGGGAAAACAACCGATCAACCCGTCAGTAGGCTCTCCTCCACGTGCTCGTGGAGCATCCACCCTCATATGCGAATACATAAGACTTTACATGTCCAAGAAGTAAGATTGTTACCCTTGACATTCTTTTCGGCACCATGGGGAAGGATCTAGCCAGATGGAAATGACCGTAACGGACTTGCCTCCGCGGATCCAAACTCGGCTCACAATTCAGAGCTCCGAAACTGTAATGACGACGGATCACCTCCCTCTTTCTCTTCCTTCTCCCTTTTCTCTCTCTACCGCTTAGAAGAAGAAATCAACGAGAGAAATGAAGTTGAAACTTAACTTCACCGGCCTTAAACCGAGGTAACGTGATGCGGTAACTAGCTACCGCCGCGCGATTGCCCTTGTGTTGACTTACTCTGTAAGCCCACCACCCAAAACCTCTACTCATGTGCTGATACGTGGTCGCGTCGTAACTGCCCTACTACCATCGCGCTTTAACTAACTACCACCACGCGGTATCAACACACCTGTTACGATGAACCAACACTACATCCATACAGTATCTCTACTACCACGCGATATCTCATTGAGAGCTTTACCAATTAAAAGCCACGCTACCACCAGCGGTATAGCTACCGCCAGGCGTTAGCTTACTGAACGCCTTACAATAAGTCTATCAAGCTACCGCAGCACGGAAGCTCACATATTCCGTGTGATACCATTCGACACATCATTGCAATGACTGAATTATGAACTATCGCCGCGCGGTATCAACCTACCGCCAGGAGGTATCTCGCAGAGAACACCCGCACAAAAATCACAACACTACCACCAGCGATAACACTACCACCGGACGGTAGCTCACAGAATCATTCTCTGGATACGAGAAACTTGGGACGTTACCCATACGACGACCACCTACCAAGAGTTCTTGTGGAGGTGAAGGGATCAAGAGTTCTATCACAGCAGCAGCCACCAGTGAGTATCAAAGAAGTCCTTCCCAGAAAGGTGGAAGAGGATAGGTGTGATAACCGGGCTGCCACAGGTGCCCGAGTAAGGATTGAGGTGATCTATGGAGGAGTGGGGATCGAGGTCACCCATAAGGGGAGCATTCAGACAATGTTCAGAAGGAGCATCTCCTCGACCTCCTAAACCCCACAATGAGAGGAGAAGATTACCTTCTCGTCAAAATACATGTCGGACTACGAAGACACATTTGTGATGCCTTGGTCACCCATAAGGGGAGCTTTGCGAATGTAATCATCAAGAAGGCTTTCGATGCAATGAAGGTAGAGGCAAAGAGGGTGCTTGGCTCGATTGGGCTATTTTTCAGATTCTCGGGGAGAAGAAGGAGGTTAAGTGTGGAGTAAGACTTCACATAACACTTGGAGGGGTGTTGAGAAACTGTCGGTTTGTCATCGTTGATGCTCCAAGCATTTATAACACTATTTTTGAATGTCCCCTCATCAGTGCTTTCTGAAGCGTTCCTTCATCATTCCATCAATGTCTCAAGTTTAATAGCGGGGGTGTCCAGGTTCGGATAAGGGATACCCTAGGGTGGATAGGTAGTGCTACGTGACTTCCATCAAAACCATCTCGTGGATGGCGGAGGCTGAGGAGGAGAAAGTTATGGAGGAGCGTACAAGGCAGGAGGGTGGAGTATAAGTGGTTGAGTATGCAGTGAAGGAGTCAACGAAGCATGGAGAAGTGGTGTGATGATAGGAGAAGAAAATGAAGGGGAGGTCTGCACCCATGAGGGTAGGATAGATGAGTTTCTTGGAGCTCACGATGAGATAATGATAGTAGAATAAAGGGGAGAAGAAGAGACCCTTGTTCCAGGAGAGAGGGGAAGAAGCAAATTGGAGGAGCAATCCAGGATGGAAGCTGTAGAGGAGGTGGTAGATATGGAGGTTTTCATATGAAAAGAAGATACAGAGAAGTTGTGGGTTAGCGGAGGGTTGAGTCAAAGGGACTAGGAGAGGATACTAGAGTGCATTTAGAGGAACGTCAACATATTCGTATGGAGTGAGGCTGACATGCCAGGCATCAACGTAGACATGGTGTGCCATCATCTGAACCTCGACCCAAAAACATGCCCCATCTGCCAAAAGAGGTGGTTTATTGCCACCAAGCTGAAGGAGCCCATCAAGGAGAAAATTGAGAAGCTCCTCAAAGCAAGTTTTGTATTGGAGATCTAATACCTAGGCTGAATCTCCAATGTGGTAATGGTTAAAAAAGGTGATGGGCAATGGAGGATGTGCGTAGACTTTTCTCTTTTGAAAAAACCATGCCTTAAGAATTGCTATCCTCTCCCTCGAATTGATGCACTGGTTGAATTAGCTGTCAGTTTTTGTGATAGGTTTTTTGGATACTTTTTTAGGTTATCATCATATTAGGATGCACCCACCTAACATTATGGAAGTCTCCTTCATTAGGAGGGAGGGATGATATAGTTACAAAATGATGCCCTTCAGGCTAAAGAATGCGGGAGCGTCATATCAAAGGATGTGTACCTGGTTTTTTGGGAGCAGAGGGGGAGAAACCTACAGGTGTATATTGAAGACCTCATGTTAAAGAGAAATGATGTAGGCTCGCATCTTCGAGGTTTGGAGGAAACATTTTCCACCCTATGAAAGTTCAAAATGCGGCTAAACACTTTGAAGTGCGTCTTTAGAGCCAATAGAGGGAAGTTCCTTGCTCACTCCGTGTCCCAGTAGGGGTGAAACCCAACCCTGACAAGATGAAGGTCATAGTGAATCTAGAGGTGCCGTGAAGAACCAAGGAAGTTCAGTGCTTGATGGGAAAGCTCATCGGCTTGAGCAGATTCCTTTTATGGGAAGGGGAGAAGTGCTCGCACTTCTTCAAAGTTCTGTGGGGCAGCCAAAAGAATGAATGGTCAAAAGAATTTGAGGAGGACTTCCAAGCCTTGAAGAGTTATCTAACCAGGGCCCCAGTCCTCCAGGGCCCCAAGGAGGGGGTGGTTTTAACCATTTACCTCGAAGTGGGGCGGAGGTTGTAAGTTCCGAACTAGTCCGAGAGAAAGGTAAGAAGCAGCTGCCCATCTACTATGTATGCAGTGTCCTAAAGAAGACAGAGCTCCAGTACCCGATTCTAAAGAAGTTTGCATTTGTTTGGTCGGCTCAGCCAGGAAGCTCAGACCATACTTTCAAGAACATTCGATCAGAGTGGTGACCGATAACCCTCTTCATAAGACCTTTGAAGGGGTAGAACGTTTAGGGAGATTTGCCAAGTGATCTTTGAAGGAAAGCAAGTTTGATATCTCAATCATCCCACAACTATTGATTAAGGCTCAGGAGGCAACAGATTTTTTGGCGGATTACGTGGTCGAGGTGGAAGGTAAAGAATCCTCGTGGAAGATCACCTGGAAGATGCTGGTAGATGGTGCCTCAGGGAGACATTCTATGGGAGGCGGGGTGGTATTGGAAAGCTCGCAGTGTACCAGGATAGAGCAGGCTATGACCATACATTTCCCCATCATGAACAACCAGGTAGAGTATGAGGTCGTGATTGCCGGACTCCATCTAGCTAAGGAGCTGAGTCTATAAGATGTGGAGATGTTTAAGGACTCAATGGTGGTGGCGTCATAGGTCAAGGGAGAATTTGAGGCAAGGGAGTCCACCCTCATGAAGTACTTGTCCAAGATGAAGGGGCTTATTAGAGGTTTACAGACATTTTCCATTCAACACATACCACGGGAAAAAAATGCCACCGCTGATCAATTTGCCATGTTTGGACCCCAGGCCAGAGGGACCCTGCCGAATTTGTTTCGTTCATCCATCGAGGAAGGTGAGTTGATGGAGATAGATCAACACCCCTCGTGGCTGGATTCTTTCATAACTTTCTTGACCACAAGTAAACTTCAGGAGGAGGTCTAGGACAAAAAGCGCTTCAGACATAAGTCTACATACTATCTGGTGCATGAAGGAGGATTGTATAGGAAGACCATTTCAAGATTCTTGGCTCGGTGAATGGTGGAGGATCAAGTTCTAAAGATCTTGGATAAAATTCATTTTGGCGAGTGTGGTGTTCACTCTAGAGGCATGAACTTGGAATCAAGGGTGGTCCGACAAGGGTTTTTCTTGCAGACCCTAAGCAAGGATGTGACAGAGTTTGCGAGGAGATGTTAGAAGTACCAATTATTTTCTCCACTTTAACTCTTATCAGCCCAAAGACTTAGGAGCATCATGGTGCCCTGGTCCATTGCCATTTGGGTGATGGACTTGGTAGGGCCATTCCTCCAGGCAAGTGGGCAGAGGAGGCTCCTCTTGATCATGATCGATTACTTCTCGAAGTGGTTGGAAGTCAAGACACTAGATAAGGTGAACTCCCCAGGTGATACATAACTTCATGTGGGGAGAGATAATCAGCCAACACAGACTCCCTCAAGTCATATTCATAGATAATGGCCCATAGTTTTCTATTGAAGTGTTTGCCATCTTCTGCAACCAGCTGGGGATAGACCTTAAGTTTGCGTCTATGCTCCATCTTAGAAGCAACACGCAGGTGGAGGAGACTAATAAGATCATCGTAAACCTGTTAAAGAAAAAAGTGGAGAACCTGAAGGGAATTTGGGTAGAGAAGCTTCCTTCAGTTCTTTAGACCCTGAGAACAACCCCCAATATAGCCACATAAGAGACCCCTTCAAGCTTTTTCATGGTTGCGAGACCGTGCTCTTAGTGGAGTTTGAGGTCAAGATGCCACAGGTGATAGTCCCAGAGATAAGAGATGAAGAATGAAGGGTAGAGAATGAAAGTGGTTTGAGACTATCGTTGGACTTGGTAGAAGAACTCCGAGACCTGACCGCCATTCGACACGTAGAAGTCAAGTGTTGGATGGTCAAGTACTTTGACATGCACCTTAGGATCAAGAAGTTCATGGAAGGAGACCTGGTCTTAAAGAAATTCGATGCAGCAGGGAGGTCGAAAATTGTTTGGAAGCTCAATCACAATTGGGTCCTTACATAGTCGAGGAGGTCCTAAAGTCGGGAGGAT
This sequence comes from Platanthera zijinensis, assembly GCA_039513925.1. Taxonomy (NCBI): domain Eukaryota; kingdom Viridiplantae; phylum Streptophyta; class Magnoliopsida; order Asparagales; family Orchidaceae; genus Platanthera; species Platanthera zijinensis. The sequence goes on from CM077082.1 coordinate 189,706,935, forward strand.
ACTGCCTCCAAAACATGGAGGGGTGTCCATTAGTCACACTTGGAGTGGTGATGACCTGAAGCGCTTCTACCCTAGTTTGAGCAACAAGATTGTGTATTTTTTTGTGATGAATATCTTAAAATTTAATTCTCTCTAAATATGATGAATTTCTATCATGATATTGTGAGGTTAAAACATTTGCCCCGAGCAGACCCGCGGGCCAGACTCTCACTAGCTGGCAGGGTCGAAGGCTCACTCGGTGGCAGGTTGAAAAAGTTATAGTATTGATAGCCCTGAATAGACTCGCTGACCAGGTTCTCACTAGCTTGCAGGTCGAAGGCTCACTCGGTGGCAATTAGAAAAAGTTGTGGCATTGATAGTCTCGAGCAGCTCTCACTAGCTTGTAGGGCCGAAGGCTCACTCGGTGGCAGTTTGAAAAGTTGTGGTATTGATAACCTCGAGCAGACCCGCTTGTTGGATCTTGAGGCACCCTTAGAGAGGGGGGGGGGGTTAATAAGGGCAAATAAAACCTTTTCATATTTGTAAAACTTTAGGTAAAATAAATGAGAATGTTAAGATGATATTTTTCACAAAACAAAAAATATCCCAAATACTGAAAAATTTAATGAAAAGGAAATGCCAGTTTTATTTCATAAGTGAGGAAAAACATAAACTAAGATTTCAATAAAGCTTGAAATCGAGGCAACAAATGAAAAATATCTTTTGATCTTTCACCAATCCTTCTCCCAAGGACCAGTAGGCTAAAGCCTATCTCTTCCTAGATACATCTAGTAGCCTCCCACTAGATCTCTCCAAGACCTAATAGCTGCACAAAAGATGACAATTTCCCTCTAAGTCAAAAACTGACCTAGTTACCATGCACAAGACGGAGAGTTCTCTACCGATTACACCAAATAAAGAAAAGTAACAAAGTAGAATCTTAAAAATGAAAACTACCTCTGATATAGAGCAATTGAAGAAGACGATGAATTAATCTTTGCAAAAGTTCCCAGAGTTATATAGCACGAATAGTATCTTCTTTGCTCTTCAACTTGGTTGCACACATGGGAGTTTTTCTGGTTCCACAAAGTTACCAGACTGGGAATTCTCAACAAAAAGGCTCTTGGAGGTGTGTGTCTTAAAAAGCACGAAATGAAACCCTTTTAAGCAATTAGCACTATTGCTTCACAATAGCTAGATATCACCTGGCGATATTAATGAATAGTGCGATGTACTCAAACCGTCGGGAAAATGGATGACATCATTAAGTTGATATCACCGACGATAGATAGCTATCGCCAGCGATATCTCCATCTTTGAAAATTCTGTAGTTCACTGTCAATCCCAAACTGTCAGAGTATTTTCTTGGAGACATCTACACACCACAACACACTATGATCATATACATTTGAGATTTGTTATTTTCAAACCAAGGAATGTGGAATGCATGCTCCAACAATTTTCAGCTTTTGATAAAAATAAATCCACTAAGAAAGAAATTAGCGACAACCAATAGAGATGTTTATCGAACACGATAAAATATGTAAGAACTAAGGTGCACACAAACTCCCCCTTAATGGATGCCCCCCCCATATCAAAAACACACCAGTGAATAATCAAAAAATTTCTTATGATATTAATATATTCTCCAAAAAGATTTCTTGCAATATTAATATATCCTCCAAAAAAATTTCTTGCAATGTTAATATATTCTCCCTAAAAATTTCTTGCAATATTAATATATTCTCCCTAAAATTTCTTGCGATATTCTCCCCCTTTTGTTATTAGCAAAAGAATTGTAAATTCAAGGATTATCATGTTAGAGTTGCGGAAGCCTAGGAGAGAGAGAAAGTAGTGCAAGATAAAAATGTTACCAAAAAAATTTAAAAGTGAATAACATGGACATGTGACTCAAATATAAGTAAGTTAGTGATTCATCAAGAAAAGATAGCCCATCAATGGAAATTTTTAGTAAAAGTTAATTAAAACATTATAAAACTCATGCAAATATATGTGATTCAATGATTTTAGAGAGAAATATTTTAATCATGTTCAGTCTAATTCTCATGCGAAGAAATGTTAGAAAAGATAATGAAGTGTATAATGTGAGCTATTTTGGAATATAAAAGTGATGAAATTATTACTCATGAATCAAATGATTTATAAAGCATAATGTACAATGTATATAATGTTCATGATGCTCAAAAAGAGATTCAGGGCACATAACACTAAAGTGGAATGACGTTCATGTTTGCACAATGTACTTTACAATTCTTTTCAAGGTGATCAAACTCACAATGCTCATTAAGAATTATCAGGAGGTTGAGTAGTGCTTGGTGAAGTTCACTTGAGAATTTATTTTGCATAGCATTGTTTTTTATATTGCACTCAACATATAATTTTTTTAAATAATAATTAAGGACTCTTAATTCACTTATTTTGCAAATATAGTATTTTTGTAAAATAGCCATATGATTTCAATTGAACAAGTGTGCTTGAATCACATATGAAGCAAGGAACATGCATAATTCAAGAGGTTAAGAATTTATAAGGCATAATCATGAGAGAGAAAAGTTTTAAACAACATATATCTTGGAACTAAAAAGCTTGTTCGTGAATGTCATTATCTAATGCAAAACATTACTCATACTTAGAGCCAAGCAAATACAATCAGAAATATTTGTTACACTAATTTCATTTAATAGTAAAATATTCAATGCATGAATAAGCAAAGAACAATATTCTTGTAAAGTGAAATGAAAATTAATATGGTAAGTCATCTGAAAAAGATAAAATTAAAACTTAACTGAATTATGAGTAGTATTGTCGAATAAAAATGATCAAAGAAAGAAGACAGAATTTTGGATTATTTTTTATTATTGCACCACAATAGCTTGCTATCGCCGACGACATCATTTTTTATAAAATGAGCCGGATCTGATTACAGATCTCAAAATCTCTGTGAGTTCCTATTTCCTTGGTTGAAAAAGATGACTATACACCATCGAAAATCCCAAATTTACGGTAAATTCGTACCTCTTTATTGAAATTTTTAGGGACCTTTTGTGAAATGCCAAAAGAAGTGAATTTATGCGATCAAAAACTAATTTTGATGAAAATTTGTGGATTTTGATGAAGGTTTCATGCTTGAGTAAAACATCATTTTTCATGTTTCATTTCGTGATGGATGTTGTAGATCTAGAGCATGTATTTGTATGGAGAATTTTGAAAAGGGTTTACAAAGAATCTATAGAGTAGATCTAAAAAATTTATGATGAATTTTTCGGGTTTGGTGAAGATTTTTAGCTATCGTCCGACGATAGTCACTATCGCCGGCGATAGTGAGAAAAACTAATCATTTCATTTTTTTTTCAGGAAATGGCCTACAGTTCCCGACCATGAAAGAGTACTGCACGAAATACGCATTCATCGTACCAATCATATCCAGGGATTGAAAAAACCGTTATAGGCATAGTAAAGATCATTGAACTGGACATGACTCATGAGTCTCAGATTTATGAATTGTTTGCATAGTCAGGTATATTATCTCTACTACTACCGATTGTTTCATAGGAGTACATGCTTGCTTAAGATTTTTAAATCCAAATCTTTTAAGAACATCATGAACATGCTTAGAATGATATATAAAAGTACCATCATGTTTTTGAGTAATTTGAAAACCTAAAAAATATATAAGTTCTCCTACCATGCTCAATTCAAATTCATTTTTCATAATCATTACAACATCATTACATAACTCTTAATTAGTGGTTCCATAAATAATATCATTAACTTAAATTTGTAAAACTATTAATTCAATTTTAATTTACTTAATGAAGAGTATAGAATCACCATTACCTATTTTATAATCATTTTTCAACAAATATAAAGTTTATCTATCATATCATGCACGAGTCTCTTATTTCAAACCATAAAGTGCTCTTTCTAACTTGTAAACATGATTAGGAAATTTTTCATTCACAAAACCAGGGGGTTATTCTACATAAACTTCTTCCTTAATATACCCGTTCAAAAAAGCAGTCATTCATTTGAAATAATTTAAATTTCTTAAAACTAGCAAATGCAAGGAACATCCTAACTTCTTCAAGACATGCTACGGGTGAAAAAGTTTCATCAAAATCTACTCCTTAAATTTTAGCATAACCTTTTGCTAAAATCCTAGCTTTGTTTCATGTGATCCTTGACTCACTATCTAATTTATTTTTAAATATCCACTTAAATCCTACAATGGGATGATCAGAAGATCTCTCTACAAGATTCCAAACCTTATTACGTTCAAATTGACTAAGTTCATCAACCATAGCTAAAATCAAAAATAATCATTTAAAGTGGTTTAGACATCTTTTGGTTCTATATTGGAAATAAAACACAGGTATGAAAATAGATAATGTAAAGAGGAACGAGTACTTACCCCTCTTATTGATTCTCCAATGACAAAATCTTGTGGATGATCTTTTGAAAATCATAGTTCACATGGAGACACATATTCTACCATTTCCTCTTCTTCTCTTTCTTACCTATCTTCTTCTTGATCTCCAAGTATTTCATCATCATCCAATTTTAGTGGTGGAAGGGGTTCTTCATCATAACCTGTAGGATTACTTTCTATATTAGAAACAAGCTCATCAAATTTAACAATAGATATAACCTGTAGGATTAGATTCTTCAACAATTTTTGTCCTCTTATTATAGACTCTATAGGCTTTACTAGTTGTAGAATAACCAATAGATATACCTTCATCATATTTTTCATCAAATTTTCCTAATGTGACTTTAGTGTTCAAAATGAAACATTTGCAACCAAAAAATTTAAATTAAGATACATTTGGTTTCTTTTGAAAATATACTTCATAAGGTGTTAATTTCAAAAATGATCGAAACATAACACGATTAATAAGATAAAATGTAGTATTTATAGCTTCGACCCAAAGTGATCTAGGTAATTTATATTCAGATAACATAGTACGAGCTAGTTCATGAAGAGTCCTATTTTTCCTTTCTACCACGCCTTTTTCTTGCGGTGTGCGAGAAGAAGAAAATTCATGCTTAATTCATAACTCATTACAAAAGAAAATAAACATATCATTATCAAATTAACCTCCATGATCTGAACAAATGCAATTTATTTTTAAGTCAAGTTCATTCTGAATATGTATACATAATTTAGTAAATTCTAAGAATGAATCAAATTTTGAAGTTAAGAAAATAGTCCAACAAAAATGTGAATAATCATCTATCAAAACAAAAGTGTATTATCTGTACAACCTCGGGCTCGCAGCCCGGTAGGAATGGGCCCAGGCGAGAGGAAAGAGGGTTCAGCCCGGTAGGAGTGGGCCCAGGCGAGAGAAAAGAGGGTTCAACCCGGCGAGAGGGGCCCAGGCGAGAGTAGAGAGGACCCAGGCGAGTCGAGAGGACTCAGAAGAGAAGCTTCGTGGCGAGAGGACCCAGGCGAGTCGAGAGGATTCGGCGTGGCGAGAGGACCCCAGTGAGAGGTGCCTCGAGAGAAGGGTCGTCTTGGTTCCAGGGCCAGTTCAGGTAAGGTCGGGCCCACCTTCTGGGCCCCGGAGGTGTTTTTACTCTTTTACCCTGCGTGGGCTGCATTTAGTCTTTTAAGACAGCGGAGTTTAGCTGTTGGCAGACCCAGCCAAGGGTATTCTGGTATTTTCACAGCAGCATAGTTTGGTTATCAGCAGTCCCAGTTCAGAGGCCTATAAATAGACCGGTAAGGTGCCTTAGAAAGAAGACTCTGGACTCCTCTTATCTTTCCTAAGGCACCTAGCTCAGTTTTGGCTAGGGAGGGGAAGAGCTCTAGTTCTAGTCTCTTCCGGGTAAGAGGTGGGACCTCCTCACTGAAGCCTCTGGTCTAGTTCTTCGCCTGGAGAGTGATCCCAAGGGAGTAAGCACGAGCTGCCTCAGTAGTTCCGAGCTTTAGGTGGAGTCGGCCTTGCTGGTTGCCTTGCTGGTTCCAACATTTTTGGTGCGGTGAGCGTGGAGCTACAGCCTGTGCGGAAGAACGAGGGGTTATCTCATGGCAGGAGATGCGGGAGGAGGAGGCGAGAGGTCCCCCAGCCAGGAGGAGTATGTTGGGAGGACAGAGTTCATGTCGTCCATTGGAGGGATCATGGATCTCCTCAAACAACTCGCACAAAGAGGCGAGTGCGAGACCCCTTCTCCTCAAGTGCCAGATCTTGCGCCCAGGGGAGGGGCCGAATCGGCGAGGATAGGTGAAGATGCACCTGGGAGGCGGCCAGGAAAAGAGGTAATGGCGGAAGGAAGTCGGCGAGAGGTGGAAGGAAGGGAGCTCTTCCCTAGTCCGGCGAGTGCCGCGCCGGTGGACCTCGTGGCGCGAGTGGACCAGGCGAAGTCACTGGCGAGAGGATCTCCTTTTTGCGAGTTGGTCCTCTCGGCATCCGTTCCAGAAGGGTTCCGTGAGCCGGAAATGAACTACTACGTGGGGAAGGATGACCCCCTCCAACACTTGCAGTGGTTTGAAGACGCAGTTTCCATCAGACCCATGACGGACGCCTTCAAGTGCCGCCTCTTCGCCATCACTTTGAAGGATAAGGCTAGGGATTGGTTCCACCAACTCCCAACTGGTTCTATTTATTGCTTCGAGGACCTGAGCAGAAGTTTCCAACTGCGGTTCTCAACCTCCAAAAAGAGGAAGAGGAACCCGGAGTCCATCTTCCTGATCAAGCAGAGGGCAGACGAGTCTTTGGCTCAGTACGTAGACCGCTTCCAGGAGGAGATGTTGGACATTCAGGAGGTGCCTGGCTTCGCCCTCTAGATGGCTTTCACCGTGGGGCTAAGGGAAGGCTTCTTTAAGATGAGCCTCACCAGGAAGGCGTCGTTGTCCTTCGAAGGGTTGATGGAGAAGGCCGCGAAAGAAATAGCCATAGAGGCGGCAAACCCGGCATTCGCAAGGAAATTGGCAAGGTTGACGGAAGTGGAGCAGAGGGAGCCTGGAGGGGGAAGGCAGCCAGAAGGAAGGAGGAGAGAGGAACTAAGAGGGCCCGTGCACCCGGAGCCGGGGTGGAGACAACCAGGAGGCTCGGTTCAGGGACCTGGGAGAGGTCCTCCGCAGGGGGGAAGAAACTTTTATCAAGGCCAGGAAGGTTTCACCCGCTAGGATGGGGACATGGTCCGAGGCTGCTCCCACCTCCACCTCAGCAAGCTATGGCCATAGGTAGAGGGAGAGGAAGGGGAAGAGACCGTGGAAGAGCGGGAGCAGGGAGGAGGAGGAATCCCCTAGAAGAGAGACGTGGGGAAGGAGTTTTGCCCTATTGTGACTTCCACGAGGAGGAGGGTCACGCGACGGCAACATGTCCCGAGTTCTTGGAGTTGAAGAGAGGAAAAGGAGGAGAAGACTGACAACCGGCAGTGCGGATAGTAGAGGTGCCGGGTGCTGGGGAGGAAGATCGGTGTGTAGACCGTTCAGATACAAGAGATCGAGGGGGGATTGGAGTGATTCATGGGGGGGTGGGGATCGAGGCCACCCGCAAGGCCAGTCCTCACACTATGTATCGTCGGAGCGTTGCCTTAACGTCGCAAACCCCGCCCCCGATGAGAAAATCACGTTTTCCAGAAGGGACCTACCTGACCACGAGGACCCTTTCTGTGACGCGCTGGTGATCAGGACTGCCATCGAGAACTTCACGGTATCTCGCATTCTGGTGGACAATGGGAGTTCTGTTAATGTAATCTTCAAGAAGGCTTTCAACGAGATGAGGGTGGAGTCTCGAAGGGTGTTGGCAGCGGATGGGCCATTGTTTGGTTTTTCAGGAGAAAGGAAGGAGGTTGAGGGAGGAGTAGGACTTCAGGTGACCTTGGGGGGGTTGTCCAGGAATTGTCGTTTCGTGATAGTGGACGCTGCCAGCAGTTACAACGCGATCTTTGGGCGCCCTCTTATCAGTGCCTTTAGATGCGTTCCGTCCTCTTTTCATCAGTGCCTGAAGCTCAATTCGGGAGGAACCCAGATCAGGGTGAGAGGGGACCCGAAAGCGGCTCGGGAGTGTTACGTAACGGCGGTCAACACCATCTCGTGGATGGAGGATGCGGAGGAGCTGGGAGCAAGGATGGAGAGAGAGGAGCTGGGAAGAGTGGGAGCAGGAGTGGAGGAAGATCTGGTAGCGGAAGAAGAGATGGCTGGAGGAGAGGAGTTGGAGATAGTAGTGGAGAGGGGCATTGCGGTGGAGCCAGTGGTGGCTGGAAAGCAGATGGCTGGAGGAGAGGAGTTGGAGATAGTAGTGGAGAGGGGCATTGCGGTGGAGCCAGTGATGGCTGGAGAGCAGATGGCTGGAGGAGAGGAGTTGGAGATAGTAGTGGAGAGGGGCATTGCGGTGGAGCCAGTGATGGTGGAGAGCAGATGGCTGGAGGAGAGGAGTTGGAGATAGTAGTGGAGAGGGGCATTGCGGTGGAGCCAGTGATGGCTGGAGAGCAGGTGGCTGGAGGAGAGGAGCTGGGAAGAGCAGGAGCGGGAGTGGAAGGAAGTCTGGTAGTGGAGGAGGGGATGGATGAAGGAGAGGGGTTGGAGAAGGGAGAAGGAGGAAAGGCCCAGGAGAGGGTGGCTGCTGTGGGAGTCTCAAGAGTGGGGTGCGGGTCGAAGGATCTAGAGGAAGAGCCGAGAGAGCAGGAGGAGGAAGAATCCTCAAGGTTGAGAGCGGCGGTAGAACTCCTGGAGGTCAAGATCCTCACCAAAGATGGGAGAAAAGAGAAGATAAAGACCAGCGGCGAGCTCACTCTGCAGGACCAGGAAGAAATTCGGAAGTGTGTAGAAGAAAACATTGATGTCTTCGCCTGGAGCGCAGCAGACATGCCGAGGGTCGACGCGGATGTGGCGTGCCATCGTCTCAACCTCGACCCCGGGGTTCGCCCCATCCAGTAGAAGAAGAGAGCCATCGCCTCCAAGATGGCCGGGCCCATCAGAGAAGAGGTAGAGAAGCTGCTCCGGGCGGGATTCATATCGGCTAACAGGTATCCGGGATGGTGAGCAACGTTGTAATGGTGAAAAAGGGGGAGGGCAAGTGGAGGATGTGTATCGATTTCTCTCTCTTAAATAAATCTTGTCCTAAGGATTGTTACCCCCTGCCTCGGATCGACGCGCTGGTTGACTCAGCCGTCGGTTTCTCACTAATGAGTTTTTTAGATGCTTTTTCAGGGTACCATCAGATACGCATGCACCCTCCGGACGTCAAGGATGTCACCTTCGTCACGGAGGATGGTTGCTTCAGCTATAACATGATGCCCTTTGGGCTAAAAAACGCGGGAGCAACCTACCAAAGGATGATGGATCGGATCTTCCGGAGCAGAAGGGCGGAACCTCGAGGTCTACGTGGATGACTTGATGGTAAAGAGTCGGGACCTTGAGTCTCATGTCCTAGACCTATAGGAGACTTTTGCAACCGTTAGAAAGTATAAGATGAGGCTTAACCCTCTGAAATGTGTGTTCGGGGCCGGCCGAGGGATGTTTTTAGGACATCTCCTCACCCCTGAAGGGGTGGAGCCCAACCCTGACAAGGTGAGGGCGATACTGGAGCTGGGATCTCCTAGGAATGTCAAAGAAGTCCAACGTCTCACTGGTAAACTAGCCGGTTTGAGCAGGTTCCTCTCCAGAGCGGGAGAGAGGTGCTCTTCTTTCTTTCGAACCCTAAGGGGAGGGAAGGAGTTCGAATGGACCATTGAGTGTGAGAAAGCCTTCGCGACTCTAAAGCAGCAACTCACTCAGACGCCGCTACTTCAGGGCCGAGGGAAGGGGAGAACTTGTTCCTCTACCTCGGGGTAGGGACGGGGGCGGTCAGCTCAGTCCTCGTCCGCGAAGAAGGGAAGAGGCAGTTCCCAATCTATTATGTAAGCAGAGTCCTCAAGAAGGCAGAGTTGAAGTACCCCATCCTTGAAAAGTTGGCCTTCGCTCTCATTATATCGGCCCGGAAGCTCAGACCCTATTTCCAAGCCCATGCCATCCAGGTTGTGACGGATCACCCCCTTCGCCGTATACTCGAAGTGGTCGAACACTCGGGGAGGTTGGCCAAGTGGTCGATAGAGCTCAGTGAATTCGAGCTCTCCTACGTTCCTCGAGAAGCTATTAAAGCACAAGTGGTGGCGGATTTCTTGGCGGACTACGTACTGGAGGCCGAAGAAATGGAGGTACCTCCCGTAGCAGCATGGAAGATCCTGGTAGACGGAGCTTCTGGTAGGAATTCTTTCGGGGGAGGGGTCATCCTGGCGAGTCCTGAGGGGACTAGGATTGAGCAAGCTTTGAAAATACACTTCACCCTCACCAATAATCAGGCGGAGTATGAGGCCATCATCGCCAGACTTCGGTTGGCCAGGGAGTTGGGTATACAGGATATTAGGGTCTTCACGGACTCCTTGGTGGTGGCGCGACATATCAGCTGAGAGTTCGAGGTGAGGGAGCCGACTCTCCAGTTGTACCTAGTGAAGATAAAAGGCATAGTTTGACAGTTCCACAGCTTCTCCATTCAGCATGTTCCTCGAGAGGAGAATGCTCGGGCAGACCTGCTCGCGAAGCATGGCCCTCAGGCCGGAGGGACCATGACCGAGCTCTTCAGACCCTCCATAGAAGATGGGGAGGTGATGGAGATCGACCAGGAGAGGTCTTGGATGGATCCCTTTGTGACTTTCCTGGCGTCAGGACGACTGCCTGAGGGGGATCTAGAGAAGAAACGGATCCGATACAAGTCGGCATACTATTTGTTGAAGGAAGGAGTACTTTATCGAAAAACGCTGTCTGGACTGTTAGCCCGATGCGTATCCGAGAAGGAAGCACCAAGGGTGCTGGAAGAGGTCCATTCGGGAGAGTGCAGGAGCCATTCGGGAAGTCGAACCTTGGAAGGGAGAGTGCTAAGGCAGGGCTATTTTTGGCCTACCCTACGAAGAGATGCAGAAGAGCTCGCCAAAAGGTGTAGAAAGTGCCAAGAGTTTGCTCCCTTGCAGCTCCTTCCAGCACAAAGGCTGCGAACGATCACCTCTCCTTGGCCCTTCGCCATATGGGGATTGGATCTGGTAGGACTGTTTCCTCAAGCCAGTGGTCAGAGGAGGTTCCTACTGGTCATGGTGGATTACTTCTCAAAGTGGTTAGAAGTTAAGGCCCTGGCAAAGGTAACCTCACAGGTGGTGAGGAATTTCGTATGGGGGGAGATTATTTGCCGGCACGGGCTTCCTTTAGCCATAGTCACCAATAACGGGCCGCAATTCGCTAGCAGAGAGTTTGTGAATTTTTGTGCACAGCTCGGCATAGACCTTCGGTTCGCTTCGGTCCACCATCCACGAAGCAACGGACAGGTCGAGGCAGCAAACAAGATTATAGTGAACCTCCAGAAGAAGAAAGTAGAGAACTTGAGGGGGAGCTGGGTGGAACAGCTCCCCTCTGTCCTGTGGGCTCTGCGAACTACACCTAACACGGCCACAGGAGAAACGCCCTTCAAGCTCTCTCATGGCTTCGAGGCCATCATACCTGTGGAATTTGAAATTGAATCGCCCAGGGTCACAGCAGCCAGAGAAGGAGAGGAAAGGTGGCAGTTCGATAATGGAGAGGAGCAAAGGCTTTCTCTCGACCTCGTGGAAGAGCTCAGAGAGCTAGCAACAGTCCGGCAGGAGGAGGTCAAGCGCCGGATGTCCCGGTACTTCGATAAGCACATCCGAATCAAGCAGTTTCAAAAGGGGATTTTGTCCTCAAGAAGGTAGATGCTGCAGGAAGGGGAGCCTCGGTGGGGAAGCTCAACCCCAATTGGGAAGGTCCTTTCATAGTGAAAGAAGTCTTAAAGTCAGGGGGTATCACCTCCAGGATGTGGACGGGATACCCCTGGACTGCGCCCGCAGTGGCGATGATCTGAAACGTTTTTACCCATAGTAATAAAAGTCTTTTGAATTTACTTGAGCATATCGTTAATAACCCTCCATCTTTTGAATATGCTAACACTATACCTCAGGACGCCCTCCTTCAGAGGATGAGAGCGGTGGTTGGAGGAGAAAGAGGAGAGGAGACCCCGAGCAGACCCGCTGACCAGGCTCCCATCAAGCTGGCAGGGCTGTAGGCTCACTCGGTGGTTGGAGGAGAAAAGAGGAGAGGAGACCCCGAGCAGACCCACTGACCAGGCTCCCATCAAGCTGGCAGGGCTGTAGGCTCACTCGGTGGTTGGAGGAGAAAGAGGAGAGGAGACCCCGAAGCAGAGCCGCTGACCAGGCTCCCGTCAAGCTGGCAGGGCTGTAGGCTCACTCGGTGGTTGGAGGATAAAGAGGAGAGGAGACCCCGAGCAGACCCGCTGACCAGGCTCCCGTCAAGCTGGCAGGGCTGTAGGCTCACTCGGTGGTTGGAGGATAAAGAGGAGAGGAGACCCCGAGCAGACCCGCTGACCAGGCTCCCATCAAGCTGGCAGGGCTGTAGGCTCACTCGGTGGTTGGAGGAGAAAGAGGAGAGGAGACCCCGAGCAGACCCACTGACCAGGCTCCCATCAAGCTGGTAGGGCTGTAGGCTCACTCGGTGGTTGGAGGAGAAAGAGGAGAGGAGACCCCGAGCAGACCCGCTGACCAGGCTCCCATCAAGCTGGCAGGGCTGTAGGCTCACTCGGTGGTTGGAGGATAAAGAGGAGAGGAGACCCCGAGCAGACCCGCTGACCAGGCTCCCGTCAAGCTGGCAGGGCTGTAGGCTCACTCGGTGGTTGGAGGAGAAAGAGGAGAGGAGACCCCGAGCAGACCCGCTGACAAGGCTCCCGTCAAGCTGGCAGGGCTGTAGGCTCACTCGGTGGTTGGAGGATAAAGAGGAGAGGAGACCCCGAGCAGACCCGCTGACCAGGCTCCCATCAAGCTGGCAGGGCTGTAGGCTCACTTGGTGGTTGGAGGAGAAAGAGGAGAGGAGACCCCGAGCAGACCCGCTGACCAGGCTCCCATCAAGCTGGCAGGGCTGTAGGCTCACTCGGTGGTTAGAGGAGAAAGAGGAGAGGAGACCCCGAGCAGACCCGCTGATCAGGCTCCCATCAAGCTGGCAGGGTTGTAGGCTCACTCGGTGGTTGGAGGAGAAAGAGGAGAGGAGACCCCGAGCAGACCCGCTGACCAGGCTCCCATCAAGCTGGCAGGGCTGTAGGCTCACTCGGTGGTTGGAGCAGAAAGAGGAGAGGAGACCCCGAGCAGACCCGCTGACTAGGCTCCCATCAAGCTGGCAGGGCTGTAGGCTCACTCGGTGGTTTGAGGAGAAAGAGGAGAGGAGACCACGAGCAGACACGCTGACCAGGCTCCCATCAAGCTGGCAGGGCTGTAGGCTCACTCGCTGGATGGAGGAGAAAGAGGAGAGGAGACCCCAAGCAGACCCGCTGACCAGGCTCCCGTCAAGCTGGCAGGGCTGTAGGCTCACTCGGTGGTTGGAGGATAAAGAGGAGAGGAGACCCCGAGCAGACCCGCTGACCAGGCTCCCATCAAGCTGGCAGGGCTGTAGGCTCACTCGGTGGTTGGAGGAGAAAGAGGAGAGGAGACCCCGAGCAGACCCGCTGACCAGGCTCCCATCAAGCTGGCAGGGCTGTAGGCTCACTCGGTGGTTGGAGGAGAAAGAGGAGAGGAGACCCCGAGCAGAACCGCTGACCAGGCTCCCATCAAGCTGGCAGGGCTGTAGGCTCACTCGGTGGTTGGAGGAGAAAGAGGAGAGGAGACCCCTAGCAGACCCGCTGACCAGGCTCCCATCAAGCTGGCAGGGCTGTAGGCTCACTCGGTGGTTGGAGGAGAAAGAGGAAAGGAGACCCCGAGCAGACCCGCTGACCAGGCTCCCATCAAGCTGGCACGGCTGTAGGCTCACTCGGTGGTTGGAGGAGAAAGAGGAGAGGAGACCCCGAGCAGACCCGCTGACCAGGCTCCCATCAAGCTGGCAGGGCTGTAGCCTCACTCGGTGGTTGGAGGATAAAGAGGAGAGGAGACCCCGAGCAGACCCGCTGACCAGGCTCCCATCAAGCTGGCAGGGCTGTAGGCTCACTCGGTGGTTGGAGGAGAATGAGGAGAGGAGAGTCCGAGCAGACCCGCTGACCAGGCTCCCATCAAGCTAGCAGGGCTGTAGGCTCACTCAGTGGTTGGAGGAGAAAGAGGAGAGGAGACCCCGAGCAGACTCGCTGACCAGGCTCCCATCAAGCTGGCAGGGCTGTAGGCTCACTCGGTGGTTGGAGGAGAAAGAGGAGAGGAGACCCCGAGCAGACCCGCTGACCAGCTCCCATCAAGCTGGCAGGGCTGTAGGCTCACTCGGTGGTTGAGAGCTCCCATCAAGCTAGCAGGGCTGTAGGCTCACTCGGTGGTTGGAGGAGAAAGAGGAGAGGAGACCCCGAGCAGACCCGCTGACCAGGCTCCCATCAAGCTGGCAGGGCTGTAGGCTCACTCGGTGGTTGTAGGAGAAAGAGGAGAGGAGACCCCGAGCAGACCCGCTGACCAGGCTCCCATCAAGCTGGCAGGGCTGTAGGCTCACTCGGTAGTTGGAGGAGAAAGAGGAGAGGAGACTCCGAGCAGACCCGCTGACCAGGCTCCCATCAAGCTGGCAGGGCTGTAGGCTCACTCGGTGGTTGGAGGAGAAAGAGGAGAGGAGACCCCGAGCAGACCCGCTGACCAGGCTCCCATCAAGCTGGCAGGGTTGTAGGCTCACTCGGTGGTTGGAGGAGAAAGAGGAGAGGAGACCCCGAGCAGACCCGCTGACCAGGCTCCCATCAAGCTGGCAGGGCTGTAGGCTCACTCGGTGGTTGGAGGAGAAAGAGGAGAGGAGACCCCGAGCAGACCCGCTGACCAGGCTCCCGTCAAGCTGGCAGGGCTGTAGGCTCACTCGGTGGTTGGAGGATAAAGAGGAGAGGAGACCCCGAGCAGACCCGCTGACCAGGCTCCCATCAAGCTGGTAGGGCTGTAGGCTCACTCGGTGGTTGGAGGATAAAGAGGAGAGGAGACCCCGAGCAGACCCGCTGACCAGGCTCCCATCAAGCTGGCAGGGCTGTAGGCTCACTCGGTGGTTGGAGGAGAAAGAGGAGAGGAGACCCCGAGCAGACCCGCTGACCAGGCTCCCATCAAGCTGGCAGGAATGTAGGCTCACTCGGTGGTTGGAGGAGAAAGAGGAGAGGAGACCCCGAGCAGACCCGCTGACCAGGCTCCCATCAAGCTGGCAGGGCTGTAGGCTCACTCGGTGGTTGGAGGAGAAAGAGGAGAGGAGAACCCGAGCAGACCCGCTGACCAGGCTCCCATCAAGCTGGCAGGGCTGTAGGCTCACTCGGTGGTTGGAGGAGAAAGAGGAGAGGAGACCCCGAGCAGACCCACTGACCAGGCTCCCGTCAAGCTGGCAGGGCTATAGGCTCACTCGATGGTTGGAGGAGAAAGAGGAGAGGAGACCCCAAGCAGACCCGCTGACCAGGCTCCCATCAAGCTGGCAGGGCTGTAGGCTCACTCGGTGGTTGGAGGAGAAAGAGGAGAGGAGACCCCGAGCAGACCCGCTGACCAGGCTCCCATCAAGCTGGCAGGGCTGTAGGCTCACTCGGTGGTTAGAGGAGAAAGAGGAGAGGAGACCCTGAGCAGACCCGCTGACCAGGCTCCCGTCAGGCTGGCAGGGCTGTAGGCTCACTCGGTGGTTGGAGGATAAAGAGGAGAGGAGACCCCGAGCAGACCCGCTGACCAGGCTCCCATCAAGCTGGCAGGGCTGTAGGCTCACTCGGTGGTTGGAGGAGAAAGAGGAGAGGAGACCCCGAGCAGACCCACTGACCAGGCTCCCATCAAGCTGGCAGGGCTGTAGGCTCACTTGGTGGTTGGAGGATAAAGAGGAGAGGAGACCCCGAGCAGACCCGCTGACCAGGCTCCCATCAAGCTGGCAGGGCTGTAGGCTCACTCGGTGGTTGGAGGATAAAGAGGAGAGGAGACCCCGAGCAGACCCGCTGACCAGGCTCCCATTAAGCTGGCAGGGTTGTAGGCTCACTCGGTGGTTGGAGGAGAAAGAGGAGAGGAGACCCCGAGCAGACCCGCTGACCAGGCTCCCATCAAGCTGGCAGGGCTGTAGGCTCACTCGGTGGTTAGAGGAGAAAGAGGAGAGGAGACCCCGAGCAGACCCGCTGACCAGGCTCCCATCAAGCTGGCAGGGCTGTAGGCTCACTCGGTTGTTGGAGGAGAAAGAGGAGAGGAGACCCCGAGCAGACCCGCTGACCAGGCTCCCATCAAGCTGGCAGGGCTGTAGGCTCACTCGGTGGTTGGAGGAGAGAGAAGAGGAGGGACTCAACGCTCTCGGGCCCTCCGCAAACAAGGGTTTGTGCTTTCGTGTTAATGTCCGCTAGCAGCGACGGAGGTCGGCTAACCAGGAAAATCTATTCCCCGTAGCAAAAAAAGGGATGCTTCGGGGGAAGTCATTGCATAAAGAAAAAAAAGAGGAAGGATAAAAGGGGAGAGAGGGAGGATAGCAGACCCTCCCTGTCCACTCGCGCCGAGAGGAGCCATCCGTGAGCCGAGAGCGAGGAAATACTCCTCTTGCTCATAGAAAACCATGGAGGCTCACCAACCCACCCCAGGAGCCAAGCCCACAGGCAATACTTAGGCGAGAGGAAAGGCAGTTTTCTCTCGCCTATCAACAATCTCGAGGAACCCTCGAGCAATCCCGATATAAAAGAAAGGGCTGGCCTTAAAAAGGCGCGAGCAAATATATATATATATACATGCACATGAGTCATATCAACGTTTTGAGACAACGCATTCACAAGATAAGAGATAAGCGAGAGGCGAGCAAAAAAGTAAGAACTTAAACGTAGTTATAACAGCGTCTAACACCCTGCGACTATGGAATATGAAGTATTACAATCTTAGCAAAAGAAAGAAAAAAGAAGGCCCTAGCCCCTCTCAGTCGCTGAGGGATCCTCGTCCTCGTCATAGATCTCGGGCACGAGGTCTCGAGCAGTGATGTCCTCGCAGCCGTCTTTTACAACACCTAGCTCTCGCATCATCTTGAGAATGAGCTCGGCAGTCCTTATGTTATCATCCTTACAGTACTCTTCCACATCATCGTGGGTGTAGCGCGCGAGAGGAGGTGGGGAGGCCTGCGAATGGGGAAGGGGAGCTTCCTTAAGCCTGGCATTCTCCGCCTTCAGCTCTCTTACCTCGGCCTCCAGCTCTTCCACCCGCGAACGTAGTCGATCGGCCGTCTCAGCATCCTGCGAGAGAAAGGAAGAGGAATAAAAGATGGAAAAAGAAAGGGGGTACTGGGGCAAGTGCCCGTAGAACATTGGCGGGGTATCGACTTACCACTCCGCCGCTAGCTTTCGCCAGAAGGCTTTCGGACACCTTTAGCCGCTGGGCGAGATCCCCTGACTTTTCACACTCGGCCTCCAGCTTGGCGTGTATCTCTTTCCAGCTCTTGGTGTTGAAAATCAGGCGCCGCGAGAGACGGTGCGACAGCTTTAAAGTGCACAGCTGCGAGTGTGCCGTCCTCAGGACCAGGTCTCGCATAGTGGCCGCGTCGAGTGGATCGGGAGTAAGGCCTCCATATAGGCCGAAGCCCAAGGAGAAAGCGTGAGCACTGGGCTCAGCTTGCTCTCTCCAGGAGGGCAGGAGGGTGGAGATGGAGACTCGGTAGGACCCCTTGTCCCAGATCAGAGAGGGGTCATTGTTGCCGTCAGGGACCGCCGGCCCTAGGTCGAAGTTGAGGTGACTGGACGGCGGAGGAATTTGAGAAGTCCCCTCGCGAGAGGGGGATCGAGGGGTAGGGTAGGATGAACTCGCCGGGGGAGCGAAGGGGGCTGCCGCCTCGGGGAGCGAGACCGCTTTACGTGGAGAAGTTAGAGGAGGCGAGTGGGGAGATAGAGACCCCGCGAAAATTGGGCTTAGTGATCCCGGCGTCCCCGCGAGATCGGCAGGAGCTTTGCCCTTCCCAGAGGGGAAGGAGACGGTCTTCTTGGTCTTCATCTTCATCTTCTTCTTCGAGGGGCTAAGGCGGAGCGGCGCGGAATCCTCGGCCACCCTCTTTTGGGAGGGAGGGGCCAGCGATTCTCTGGCCGCCTCGGCCGCCATAGTGGCAAGAGCCACATCAGGGGAAGGCTTAATAGCGCTTCGATAGGGGGGATGCATTGGCACGATCCTCTCTCCTGAGAAGAAAAGAGAGAACTAACATCAGATGACAATCTCTCGCGAGAGAAAGAGGCGAGGGATAATGAAAAGAGAAGTTCGAAGTGTACCTTCTCCAGGGAGCACGGGGGGTAGAGAGGCGAGCCCTCTCCTCAGATACCGGACTTCGAAATTCTTCCCTGCAAGGTATTCGCAGAGAAGTCTGTCCGTACCGCCCACCTGAGGGGAGGTGTAGAAGATTTCAGCAGGAGACACCGGCGCGAGAGGAACTCCGCCTAGATTCCCGCGAATGAATACAAAGCGGGTGAGCCAGTGGTGGTTCTTGTTGGGGGTCTCGCACACCTTCAGGTTCAGCCCAGTGAAGAAGGACACTCCGTCCTGATTGGCGTGGTACAAGAACATCTTACGGAAGATGGTAAGGCTAAACTCTATCCTTTCCCTCCGCATATAGCAGGCAAATGCAATGATGACGGAGATGGCATTCGGGTTCAGTTGAGCTGGTACAACGCCGAAGTACTTCAGGACCTGTTTTACCTCTGGCCAAAAGGGAAGCCGAAGCCCAGCCTTAAAGTGGGAAATTGGGAAGGCGAGTTCTCCCGGGTAGAAAGTGTTGATGCTCTCGCCGACCCGGGGAGGGCGCGACTCGAAGCCTTCTGGCAGATAATCACTCCGAAAGGTCTCATAATCGTCGGCAGGGAGGCGACCGGGGGGGAAGGCATGATCGGTGAATCGCTTCCCGCAGCGGCTGCGCCCCTCATTCTCTTCGGACCTCTTCTTTACCATTATGAGCGCAGGACGAGAAGAAAGGGAGGTGGCTGGCGAGTGAGAGACGAGCGAGTTAGCGCAAGAAGCTGGAGGAGCTAGAGCGTGAGGCGAGCCATAGGAAGAAGGTTACTCGCGAGTGGAAGTCTAAAAGAAAGCGTACCTCTTGCCCCGGCAGGGGGGGAGTATTTATAACCTTCCCCAGCAGGGAAGTACGGGCAAGGGGGTTGCGTCAGGGGAGGGGAAGAGTCGGCCGACCCTTCGCCCTCCGGGCCTCGGGCAGCGGAACGCCGGGTGAGCGGCCTTCTCGAGAAAAGAGCGGTGAAAAGACAGTGGGGCAGACAGCTAATGATGAAAGTCAATAATGGTGAATAAAAATTAATTAATATCCAATAAGAAGCAGTAGTGACGATTAAAAACCGACAAATTATGAAATTAATTAATCCCGCACATGGCGGGTGGCGAGTTCAAAGAGCGCACAGCAGGCGCTATACCTGTCAATCTTATTACAGGATAAGAAAAGAGAATTATTGGGCGGAAGGCGAGAAGCGAGAGGCGATTGCTGGAGGAAAGAACACTCGGGCTCCGTCAGTTCTTGTCCCACCTCCATCGTCCTCCACGGCCTCTCACGCAGGGGGGGCGATGGGGGAAGTGGAAGGCGCGAGCAGCCGTAACACCGCGCCGGGCGAAACGAAGCTGTTGATCGACATCGTTCAGAATCGCTAGAGGATCAGTCTGGTCCACCTCCGTGTCGACATCAATCTCATTCGACAGGCGAACACATTCCATCTCGAGCCAATCAATTCGGTGGTTCGCGGCCTGCTTTCCTTTTTCCAGTGCTTGGATGAGCAGCGCATGTTTCCGCAGCATCTCGGCCACCTTTCGCTTCATCTCTATGGGGTCCGCGGGATCGCCCAGATAATCGTCAATCTCGTCTACTGGCGGAGGAGGCGAGAAGGCTTCTCGCCCAGAATAACCCTCTGTCGACGAGTCGGCGGCCAGAGTGCTCTCGGCAGGCCTCCCACTCGCACCTGCCAGAAGACCAGAAGACCAATATTGGCTGAGAGTGGCGGAAGGAATAACAAGGATGGAACAAGTCAGTGATAAGATCTCTTACCAAATCGGCGAGTGCGGTCCGAGGTGGTAGAAGGGTCATCCCTCTTCGTCACCGGCGTAGAAGGAGGGGAGTCCTGGGGCGAGAGGCGCTGAGAAGGGAGTTCGGAAATGTTTATACGAATGGTCTCGGGACGTTGAGAGGCCTCCAAAGATCTCTGAGAATAGACAACAAATAAAGAATGGGCAGTGACAAGAAACCAGGAGGGGTTGGAAGAACGTACTTCTTTTCCCTTGAGGCTAGCAGGGGCCGGGGGCGTCGACCCCCTTGGATAGGTGCGAGAGGGTTCCTCAGCCAGAATATGAGGCTCAAGAGTTTTCGTCTTCTTAGGAGGAGATGCGGATAGCGGTAGCGAGGGAGAAGCACGGGCAGGGATCTTGTTCAGACCCGCCGCCGTCGCCTTATTCCGCTGGCGCACGGCCGCGATGCGGTCCCGAACACTTTGGCTGAGAGACATGGACAAGCGTTAAGGAGGGAGAAAGAGGAAGCACCCCCTTGAGGGGAGGGAGGTTCTATATTTATAGGTCAGGCCAGGGGCCCACCAAAAGATTCCCTCAATAAATGGGCTGTACCATCGCAAGCCTCGGTTGGACTATCTTTCCGAGCTTGTGCCAACCTCGAAAAGAGCGGGGATTGTGTACAACCTCGGGCTCGCAGCCCGGTAGGAATGGGCCCAGGCGAGAGGAAAGAGGGTTCAGCCCGGTAGGAGTGGGCCCAGGCGAGAGAAAAGAGGGTTCAACCCGGCGAGAGGGGCCCAGGCGAGAGTAGAGAGGACCCAGGCGAGTCGAGAGGACTCAGAAGAGAAGCTTCGTGGCGAGAGGACCCAGGCGAGTCGAGAGGATTCGGCGTGGCGAGAGGACCCCAGTGAGAGGTGCCTCGAGAGAAGGGTCGTCATGGTTCTAGGGCCGGTTCAGGTAAGGTCGGGCCCACCTTCTGGGCCCCGGAGGTGTTTTTACTCTTTTACCCTGCGTGGGCTGCATTTAGTCTTTTAAGACAGCGGAGTTTAGCTGTTGGCAGACCCAGCCAAGGGTATTCTGGTATTTTCACAGCAGCATAGTTTGGTTATCAGCAGTCCCAGTTCAGAGGCCTATAAATAGATCGGTAAGGTGCCTTAGAAAGAAGACTCTGGACTCCTCTTATCTTTCCTAAGGCACCTAGCTCAGTTTTGGCTAGGGAGGGGAAGAGCTCTAGTTCTAGTCTCTTCCGGGTAAGAGGTGGGACCTCCTCACTGAAGCCTCCGGTCTAGTTCTTCGCCTGGAGAGTGATCCCAAAGGAGTAAGCACGAGCTGCCTCAGTAGTTCCGAGCTTTAGGTGGAGTCGGCCTTACTGGTTGCCTTGCTGGTTCCAACATTATCTACCTCCTAGACTTTATGTTTAATCAGACAAAATTAATCCATGTGAATTAATTGTAAAGGTCTAGTAGTAGAAATAACATTTTTTCTTTTGAAAGAAGACTTTGAAAATTTTCTTTTTTGATAAGGCAAACGTAAAGAAGATAAATTTCTACATAAGATAGGTAATCATTTAATTAATTTATCTTTTGATATTTTTAAAATTAACTTGGCATTAGAATGACCAAGTCGCCTATGCCATAAATCTAATCCCTCATTTTTAGACATAAAATATTTTAAAGATGAATGTGAAAGATCATGAAATTTTATAATATAAACATTTTGAGATCTTGGTGCAATAAGAACAACATCATTTATTTTATAATCAAAAATTTTGCAAAGGTTTATTGAAGATTCAAATAAAATATTTAAGCCAATATCACATAACTAACTAATAGAAATCAAATTGTTTTTTAAACCTTTCACATACAAAGCATTTGATATTGTAAAAGAATCATTACCTACAGCTCCAATGCCTATAATCCTTCTTTTACCATTGTCACCAAAAGTCACTACTCCTCCTTTCTTCATTTCTAGGCTATGGAACTTTAATTTGTTGCCTGTCATGTGCTTTGAACATCCTGAGTCCAAGTACCACACGTCTTCCATATCCTTGGCCCGTCAACAGACCTAGAAAAAATATAAGAGTAAAGATCTGGTTACCCAAGAAGTTTCTCCCATAGTGTAAGTGGAAATTTTAGGTACCCAGACTAGTTTAACAAAATAATGGTCTTTCTTCCTACAAGTGTCAGCGATGTGACCAAACCTATTACATTTGGCACACGTGATAAAAGTGGTTGAAGTATTTTTCAAAATGTTTTGAGAATTCTTGCTAGAAGTAGTAGTGATAGCAGATTTATTATTTTTATTCGGAAAATTTAAATTTTTAAACTTTTTACTATCGCCGACGATAGTAGCTATCGCTGGGTGATAACTTCTAGAAATGTATCCAAGCCCATATTTCCGTTGATCCATAGCATTGATTTTCCAAAATCATATGCAGTGACTTTCAGCCCACTCCATATATTTTAATATCCATTTCTAAATCAAGGACCCGGGCTTTCAAAGCGGTGTTTCTGGTGACTAACATAACACACTGGTTTGCAAAAGCCTTCTTACCACCATCTACATAGGATCGGGAAAATTTCAGAGATCTTTCTAAGCCCCTTCATTCATTTGTAAGAGAATCAACGTTAGATTGGTACTTATGAAGAGCCTTCTCTAATTCTATTATCCTTGCCAAAGAGTGATAGTCCTCTTGACAAGTAACCTTCTCCTTCCCAAGTACTTTTAATTCAGTAGTTAATTATTTATTTATTTTTGTTAAATTTTGTTTTCAAATTTAAGTAAATCAATGTCTTTTAAACTTTTATCAAAATATTTACAAGTTTTAAAAAATTTAGAATAAAATTCATCATAAGTTGGAGGTGTTACCACAGTATCGCTTTGGACACTACACTCGTCATCAGATGGTAAGACACTCTTTCCCATCATGCATATTGAAATTATCTAGTTGCCTACCTAAATCACATAGAGGGGGGTGAATTGGTGAGTTCTGCATCTTTTTATGGATTAAAAAATTATTAAAAAACAAACACATAGAAGCACATAAGGATTTATAGTGGTTCCCCAGAATGGGTACGTCCACTATCTCGCCTCGCTTATCTAGCACTTCGGGATAAACTCAACTACTTCACATAAACTCAGATTATATAAATCTCACACCTCGGAGCCTCAACTCTTACAACTCAAAGACAACGCTCCTACAACTTAGAGATCAACTCTCTTACACTCAGATAACAACCTCTCCTACAACTCGATCCAAAATACGGATATATAAACTCGGAAGTAAAAACCTCCTACAATAAGAAAAGTAGTTTTTACAAATTTTATAGATTGAATGCAATCTACTTCTTCAGATCTAAATGAAGTCAATATTATTCCTTCTTGGAGAATAGAGCTTGAAATGAAATAGAAGAAGAAGACTCAAAATATGATAAATCTTGATGCGAAAACTTGAAATCTGACTAGATCTTAACCACCGTTGAGGAATCTGAATGGAATGATCTTGTAGAAATTATCTTGAAGAAGAATCGTCGATCGTGAACTCTAGGTAATCAGGAAGAACAAGTCCGAGAACTGTAGATCGAGAAAATTGGCAGTCGGCCGTTCATGAGTTCAAAATTAGGTCTGGAAAATATTTGCGATCCTTGGCAAGTTCATTTCTATCAAAAATGATTCCTGATATATATATGAAATCCATATTCAATGTCTTGAAATTTCAAGAACATAAGCTTTCACATGCACTGTACATGGCCTTTGTTTGAAACAGAACCCACCAAAAATATTCAAACCAAAAAAATGTTAAGTCCATTCATCAAAATGATACGAGTACTAGAACACTTAACGAATTACTCTGTTTACACGAGAGCATTCGATGAATCAATGAGTTCATTCGATTAATTTGACTTAGAAATTCTTCTGTTAACAGTCACTTGACCACTCTATTATATTCGACGAATTCTACGAGTATTCACGTGATGTTTTGACGAATAACACGAGACTTCACGTATATACTCGACAAATTTTACTTATCTGTTTTTCCAAAACTTATTAGAATTTTTCCAAGTAAACTCGATGAATTCCACGAGTATTCACGTGACATCTCGACAAATGACACAAGACTTCACGTGTATACTCGACGAATTTTACTTAGAATTTTTTTTGATATTTCCTGAATTCAGCAACCTTCCTTTTCCTTAATTCCAATGCTCTTGAAAATGAATTACACCTCAAGAGAGTGATTACACATGAGTCAATACCATGTCCTACATAATGAGGGATTACATTGCATAGTCCCGTGTTTGATGAACCATTGTAATCTGACCTTGGTGTGTACTTGGAAATTAAGTCCTGCAAGTACACAACTTGAAAGTAATGTAGAATACAACTCAATTCATTTTTGTTCAAGGCGAACTTCTTCAAATCAAGATTATTGTGGAAACAATACCCATCAGTCTCCCCCTATTTGAAGAAGACAGAACTCTATACACTAAGGTGAATTGCATAGAAAATAATCTTAAACAAAAACATGTAAGGAAATGTAATAAAGGAAGATTGGCAAAAATCTCAACAAAACATTAATGTTATATAGACAGTTCTTAAGGCATTTCAGAAGTCACACATATCACAAATAGAGAGTATGAAAATTAAACATTCTTTCTATACAACCCCGTATCCGGCGAGTGGGTCAGTAGGAGCAAGAATGGCCAAATCAGATAGTCTGAATCCCTGGCCGAGCTCGGCAGGAGGGAGAGCTCGGCAGTCTTTGGCTCGCCCAAGTGGGGTGAGATACCTTGGAGAGGCGAGCTTGTACTCGCCAAGCCTAGCTTGCCAAGTCCAGTTCGTCGAGCTCTGGGCTGTTCGTTGAGCTCTTGGTTGTTCGCTGAGCTCTAAGCTGTTCGTCGAGCTCTGATTCGCTCGCTGAATTCGAACCATTCAACAAGCCTATGGTGTGCGAGTAGGACAGGTCGGGCCCTTACTCGCCCAAGATCGAAGATAGGCAGCGAGTGCCTGCTCCATCGAGTACTCGCCGCCCTTGCCGAGTAGGTTTGTTGAGGGCTACTCGCCCAGGGATCTGTGAGGTGTTTTTACCATTTTGCCCCCGCTAGCCTGCCCCTAACCAGTCAAAACAGCGGAGTTACGCTTTTGGCAGACCCAGTTGGGCTGCACATAGCTATTCAGAGTAGCAGAGGTTGGCTATTTGCGGGCAATTTTCAGAAATCTAAAAATAAGACCAAAGGGGTACCTTAGAAGGCATGCTTACCTATCTCCTAGTCTCATAGCACTCTTTGGGGTACCTTAGCCTAGTATTTAGCTAAGGAGGGGAAGTGCTCAGTGATCTTCCGGGTGTGTGGTGGGTCCTCCGCGCCGGGCCCTTGGTCCAGTCCCTTGTTATTTTTCCTTGTTGTTTTTCTTGTAGGAGAGAAGTAGGTGCGCGATCACCCCTTCCCCAAGGGTGAACTCCAACAAGACCGAGTTTTCGGTTTCAACATCTTGGTGCGGTGATCGTGGAGCATGGTCAGCACAGAAAATCTTCAGCAAGCTCAATGATAGGATAAGGGCAAGGATCGGACAGCGGCGACTCGCCACCCCCTCCCCCTCTCACCATAATGGGGATGTTCGAGGACTTCAGGCAGGAGGTACTCGGCTTGGTCAGATTCACACTCGGCGCCGTACCGAGTGCTTGACTCCAGCAGTCCCTATTCTCGTGGCTCCAGCCCTTGGCGAGGACGCTCCCGGCAGGCGACCTGGGAAGGAGATCGTCGAGGAAGGGAGAGACGGCGAGTCCCCTGGGCGGGTGCTCAACCCCGGCTCGGCAAGCAGTGGCAGATTCGGTGAGATGGGGGTGCGAGACACCCCAGCTCGCCTGGTTGGGGGAGGCAGCCCCTTCAGCAAGCTTGTTTCTTCTACTCCAGTTCTAGAGGGGTTCAGGGAGCCCGAGATGTCCTACTACACCGGGAAGGTAGACTCAGTTCATCATGTCTACTGGTTTGAGGATGTGGTCTCGATCCGACAAATGTCAGTTGGATTCAAGTACAGGCTCTTTGCCATCACCCTAAAGGAGAAGGTGAGAGATTTGTTCCACCAGTTGCCGGCCAATTCCGTCTAATGATTCGAGGACCTATGCCGGGGGTTCATGCTGATGTTTACCCCTCCAAGAGGAGGAAGAAGGAGTCGGAGTCCCTGTTCCACATCAAGCAGGGGGGAACAAGACTTTGTGGTGCTACGTCGATCGCTTCCAGGAGGAGGTCACCCAAGTCCAAGAGATGTCGGGGCATATCCTAATGATGGCCTTCACCCTGGGGCTGCAGCAGGGTTTCTTTTGAATGGAGCTGAAGAGGGTGTCGCCCCTCTCCTATGAGGAGTTGATGGAGAGGGAGGCAAGAGAAGTCGACGGGGAGGCGTCGAACCCGGAGTTTTCTTGGAAGTTAGCCAGGTAGGATACAGAGGAGGAAAGACCTAGGGGGACAAGGGTCAGGAGGAGAGGAGAGCAGAACCCCGGTAGAGGGAGCACCAACAGCAACAACAGCCCAGGTGGGGGCATCAAAAGCCAAACAATCGGCTATGTTGGAGGCCGGAATGTCAAGAAGGGCCGAGGAGAGGTCATCATGGTGGGGATAACTGTCAGGGAGTCTAAGGCCAGTTCTATCCTCCAAGAGGGAGGCAAGGCCGGAGGCCACCTCTCCCCGACTAGGAGCAGGCTATGGCAATAGCCATGGGAGAGAGGAGGAGAGAAGCGTGGATGAGAAGAAGGGAGGTTAGGGTGGAGATGCCCTACTATTAATTCCACCAAGAGGAAGGGCACACCACGGCCACGTGCCCAGACTTCCTTGAGATGAGAGGAAATAGGGAGAAGCAACAGCAGTGAGACCACAAAGGTGTGCAGATCAAGGAGGTCCTGCCTCGAGCAGAGGACGATAGGTGTGAAGACCGGGCGGATGTGGGGACCTGGGGAGGGATCAGGGTGATCCACAGGGTGGAGGGGGCTGTCGAGGCTTCCCATAAGGCAAGTCTCCATACCATGTACCGCAGGAGCGTTGGCTCCACATCTCAAACCCCACCCCCAAAAGAGAGAATCACCTTGTCAGTAAAGTATATGTCGGGTCATGAGGATCCCTTTTACGATGTGTTGGTCATCCAGATGGCCATCGAAGATTTCACCGTCTCCCGGATCCTTATCGACAATGGGAGCTCGGTCAACGTCATCTTCAAGAAGGCGTTTGACGCGACGAAGGTGGAGGTCAGGAGGGTGTTGGCCTCAGACGGGCCCCTGTTTGGCTTCTCAGGGGAGAGGAAGGAAGTCGAAGGAGGAGTGGGACTCCATGTCTCTCTGGGGGGGCAGTCCTGCTAAAAGTATCTAGTGTCAACCTGATCCACCTATAGGGGGGGGGAATAAGTGTCATGCAGTCTTTTGTGGAATTAAACTAACCTGCACAAGTAGGCAAACAAAACACAGAAAACACACAAAGAATTATAGTGGTTCCCGATTTGGGTACGTCCTCTTTCCCCCTTCGACCTATCTCCCACCAAGGGACGACTCGGTCACTTCTTCAAACAAATTGAAATCCAATCCTCACACTAGGAGCAACGCTCCCCTAACCATAGAAGGAAACCTTCCAACAATGGAGTCACAACTCCACCACAACAGGTTGCACCCAACCCTTACAAAAAGGAATGAAAATTCCTTTACAAAAAATTGAAAGTAAATAAAAATACAAACAATGCTTTATGGAGATTCCGATGTCCTTCTTCGTTCGTTGAAGCTTGCATAAAAAGTACGAAGAGTCCACAACCTGATTTCTCACTTGGAATGGATCCTGTCAAGATCGGTGGCGGCAAGAAAGTGCAGCGGCGATGCTTTGCAAATCCAAACTTCTTGACGAAGCAAGCTAGGTCTTCGAACGATCTCAGTCAGATCAAATGTCTCAACTGATTCGGAAGGGTGAACAAGTCTCGTTCAACGAATCGGAAGACAAGAGATCTCGAGAGAGACACGTGAGACTGGGTGCTTGCCTCGGTACTGTCATCGAGCGATCAGAGAAAAGCTGAGATCAGCGGCGGCGACAACTTCCGATCGGCGATATGCGTGCGGGCGGAGATCGCGATGCGCTAGGTTACGGCCGATTTTTTTATTCCGGTGGGTTGGTGTCGTGTGTAGACAACAGGAATAATTACGTATTTATACCCAAATGCGAACCCTAGAAGACCGTTGTGGGGCCCACCTCGGAAATCCTGAGATCTGGCCGAACTGAGCACGGCGACCTGGACCGGTCCAGCGAGCGGCAAATTCTGCCTAAGGCAAAATCGGCGAGAGTCATTGGTGATTCCCGTGGATGTCGGCGGGAATCACTCCCGACTCCCGTCTATTCTGCCTTGGCAGAATTTCTGACTTTTGCTAGCCAGAGGTAGTCGGCGGGAAAAACATAATGATTCCTTTCGAAGTCGGTGGGAATCACTAATGACTCCCGTCGAGGTCGGCGGGAATCACTACTGATTCCCATCGATTCTTACTTGGAAGGATTTTCCTCCTTCCTTCTTTTGATAGCTTGGTCTTTGACACATCCTTGCTCCTTCTTTTGCTCTTGATCTACCTTGACCCTGTACTTGAAAATAAGTACACTCCAATAGAGAGAGCACATGTGTATCAACACACTGATATACACAACGAGGGATTACGTTGCACAGAACCGTGTATATTGACCCACTGCACTCTGACATTGGTGTGTACTTAGCATGGAATGGCTGCAAGCATAACTTGATAGAATTGTCAAATACATAGTCAATTCAACTTAGCTTTTTCAGGCTCTTCTTCAAATTAGGTCTATTGTGGATGCAATACCCAACAATCTCCCCCTATTTGAAGAAGCTTAAACCCTACAAGCTAAGGTGAATAGAACAGATGAAAATGAAAATCATAAAATGAAAGTTCAGTTGAGTGTGGAATTCATTACCATTTTCCTGAGAGCAATATAGCCTTAGCCGAGGTGATCTCCCCCTATCTGAGAGCAGCATGGCCTTTGTGGCCTAATTAGCACTACCTTAGCCTTGGCCGAGAGGTTTATCACCACCTTAGCCTTGGCCAAGAGGTTTAATCTCCCCCTTTTCGGCTTCTGCAAACCTGGGACTTCACTTGGAGCAAAATGCTCCCCCTCAGATCTTGCATGCATGCCCGATCTTGAGTTCCTGGCAGACGCTTCCTCTTGATCCAAGATCCTTGAGCCTTTTAGTCTTCAATCTTCAAGGTTCAGCATGCCGTGTTCAGTTTTGAATAAATTGAACTTGGCCTCGTCTAGTGGCTTCGTGAAGATATCTGTTATCTGCTTATCCGTGGGGACATAGCAAGGAGATATATCTTTGTTCTCCACATGCTCCCGAATAAAGTGGTAGCGCACTTCAATATGCATTGTTCTGCTGTGCGACACTGGATTGTTCGCAATTGCAATTGCGCTCGAGGAGTCGCAATACATGGGAACTTCTCTGAACTGCAAGTCATAATCTTCGAGTTGATTTCTGATCCATAAAAGTTGTGCGCAACAGCTGCCTGCTGAGATGTACTCAGATTCAGCCGTAGAGGTTGCGACACAGTTCTTCTTTTTACTGCTCCATGATATAAACCTTCTTCCGAGAAATTGGCACGTCCCGGAAGTGCTTTTCCTATCATCCTTGCTTCCTGCAAAGTCAGCATTTGAAAAGCCTATCAGCTCAACATCATTGTTTCTTGGGTACCACAGGCCAAGATTTGATGTACCTTTAAGGTATCTAAGAAGCTGCTTTGCAGCGACATAATGAGATTCCTTAGTGTTCACCTGATATCTGGCACAAACGCATGTGGAAAACATGTTATTCAGTCTACTAGCAGTAAGGTAGAGCAGGGATCCAATTATGCTTCTGTACTTGGTTTCATCAAAAGGTTTCCCTTTCTCATCCTTGTCCAGAGACACAGTGGATCCCATTGGAGTGCTCATAGAGGTTACACTCTCCATTCCGAATTTCTTGAGGAGTTCATTTGTGAACTTTATCTGAGAGATGAAAATTCCATCCTCAGACTGCTTCACTTGAAGTTCCAAGAAATACTTCAACTCTCCCACACTGCTCATTTCAAACTTCCCTTGCATAAGTTTGGAAAACTTCTTGCACAGGTTGTTGTCCGTTGAGCAGAATATTATGTCATCGACATAGATTTGCACCAGCAAAATCTTGCCTTTGACTTCCCTAAGAAACAATGTCTTATATATTTTTCCTCTCGAGAACTTGTTCTCAAGAAGAAAACTAGATAGAGTCTCATACCAAGCTCGAGGAGCTTGTTTTAAGTCATATAATGCTTTATTAAGAAAGTAAACATGATCAGGGAGAGTTGGATTAACAAAACCTGGGGGTTACGCGATGTATACTTCCTCTTTTAAATCTCCATTCAGGAAAGCAGACTTCACGTCCATCTGATAGACAGTGAATCCTTTGTGAGAGACATATGCCAGGAACAACCTGATCGCCTCGAGCCTTGCAACTGGTGCAAAGGTTTAGTCGAAGTCAATCCCCTCCTCATGTCTGTATCCTTGAGCCACCAGTCTGGCTTTGTTCTTGATGATGACACTGTGTTCATCTAGTTTGTTTCTGAAGATCCACTTAGTATCGATCACATTCTGTTTCTTTGGTCTGGGAACTAGCATCCAGACGTTGCATTGTTCGAATTGATGTAGTTCATCTTGCATTGACAATATCCAAGACGCATCTTTGTTCGCTTTGTCGAACTTCTTTGGCTCAACCTGTGATAAAAAACTAAGGTGCAGAATCTCATTAATTGTACCTCTGCGAGTTCTGACACCGTCCCGAGGATCTCCTATGATCTGATCTCTTGGGTGATCCCTCACATGTCTGAGCTCTAAGAGTCTAGCATCTGGAGCTCCAACAAATTTTCTCGGGCTCTTCCCTCTTTTGGGAGAATCTCCCCATCCTGACCGTCATCTTCTCCAGTTGGTGTTGAGGTGGAGACCTTGACGTACTTGGGAGCCTCATTTTTAGCAGTCTTATTAAGACTTAGCTGTTCAAGCCTTGCACCTGCATCTTCAAGAATTCCACTGGAAGAATTGCTTTGAAGCAAGCTTCCTTCATCAAATACAATATTAATTGACTCTTCTACCACTAGGGTTTTCTTATTGAAAACCCTATATGCCCGACTA
Organism: Platanthera zijinensis; assembly: GCA_039513925.1. Taxonomy (NCBI): domain Eukaryota; kingdom Viridiplantae; phylum Streptophyta; class Magnoliopsida; order Asparagales; family Orchidaceae; genus Platanthera; species Platanthera zijinensis. Next base: position 189,738,005 of record CM077082.1, read on the forward strand.
TGGCTACTATAGCCAATGAAGATGCCTTTGAAGAATTTTTCTCCGAATTTAGTACATGGGTACTTCCCATTATTGAGTACATAGCATCTGCAGCCAAATATCCTTAGATAGGACATGGTTGGTTTCCTGCCTTTCAATAGCTCATAAGGCATCTTACGATGGTTCTTGTTTATCAAGGCTCGGTTTTGCACGTGACAAGCTGTATTCACAGCCTCTGCCTAGAAGTACTCTGGAAGGGAAGCGTCATTCAACATTGTCGTACATGCTTCAATGAGCGTTCTATTCCTCCTCTCCGCAACTCCGTTTTGCTGAGGAGTACGCGGGGAGGAAAACTCATAAAAGATACTATGTTCTTCATAGAATTCTGTCATAGCCCCAGACTCGAATTCTGTTCCATGGTCACTTCTGATTTTGACCACGGAGCAGTTAAGTTCGTACTGAATCTGCTTGACAAAATTAGTGAAGATGTCAAACGTATCTGACTTTTGTTTCAAGAAGAACACCGACGTAAATCGAGAGTGATCATCAACAATCACTAGCGTATACGATTTGCCTCCTAAGCTATGAACTTGCATTGGACCGAACAAGTCCATATGCAGAAGATAAAGACATCTTGAAGAGTCTTTGTCTGCATTGCCCTTAAAGATAGCCCGAGTCTGTTTGCCCTTCTGGCATGTAGGACAAGGGCTATCTTTGATGCACTTAATAGTAGGGGCATCCCTTATTAAGTTCTTAGAAAACAATATATTAATAGTTTTGAAATTAATATGTGTTAATCACTTGTGCCATTGTTCACAGAGAGATGCACTGTCTGTTGCTACTAGGCAAATGGGGGTAGAAGTGTCTAAGCTAAGAAAATCTAAGCAAAAAATATTTCTGCTCCTAATGCCAGTTAATACCGTCTCCAAAGAGGCACACAATATTATCAAGCACTTTTCCTTGCATAACTTAACGTCGTATCATTTATCACACAACTGGCTTACACTGATCAGGTTATGGTTTAACCCTTCAACATAGGCCACGTCTGTGATAGAGAATACACCGTTGGATATCATACCATAACCCTTAGTGACTCCTCGATCTGATCCTCCAAAGATGACTTTGGGTCCATTTTCGACTAGGGAGTAATCACGCAACAGGCTTCTTGTCCCGGTCATATGCCGGGAACATCCACTATCCAAGTACCAGATTGGCATTTTGGTGGCCTTTGGACATACCTGCAAAACAGAATTAGTTTCCCCTAGGAACCAAATTGAACTTGGGTCCTAAATTCCTTGTTAGCACACTCCCCCTCGGGTTGTTAACCCTACGAGTGGTCGGCCTCGCATTGCTAACATGAGGAGTCTCATTGTTTCTTGGATTAAACCAGCAATCCACGGAAAAGTGACCAACTTTTCAACAGCACCAACTATCAAACATGTTGTACCGTTTCCTAGGCTCCTGCTTCACCCTTGGAACAGTGGGTCTAACCGGGGCCTTGGATCCGGAGGTAGAGGCATCATGATGATAGCAGTCACATGATTCCTTCACTTCTTGTTACTTCTGTATAACAGGCTTGGCCTTTGGCGCCTGCTTCCTATTTTGGCCGCTAGAGATGTGGCCATAATTCTCCACTTAGATTTCCTTATAAGGTGCCTCGAAGACACTCTCACCGTAGTTATGGGGGAAGGTCCATCCATCATACCGGCTCTTGGGCTTAAACCGACGGCTGGAAGAGGTGGCCATAGGTTGACTCAAAGTCATGCTCATTGCAGGGAAAGCTAGGCTTTCGGAATGAAATAAGACCGAGAGGGGCCTTTCCCTTTTCTGTAGCAGAGGCCTTCTTAGTAGCATTATTTTTCTTTGATTTTTGTTTCTCCCGGATGATTTACCAGGCACGGCCACATGCCCTAAGCCAGTCCCCTTAGCCTGAGCGGAGAATTCATCAACCAGAGGAAGAACGGTCTTGGGCATAGAGAAGCTTTTGACAATCTTCCTCTCGGCCGCAAGCTGTTCTTCCAGCTTGTTAATTTCTTCCTGCTTTTGGTCAAGGAGCCTTAGAGAATCTGAGTGCTCAGAAGTCAGGTCCAGGTGTTCCTGTCGGAGAGAAATCAAGCCAGTGATCTCTTCTCTTAGGGACACACCCTCAGCCTTAAGGAATTTGACTTCCTTTTTCTGAGCGCTCAACCTCTTTCGGCATTCTTCAAAATTATTGAGCAGGAGCTCATACTTTTTGAGGAGTTCAGCTTCACGGGCAGATGGGCTGTCCTCGTGATAATCTTCAGAAGACTCAGAGTCAGAGTCAGAGTCAGAGAGTGGGGGTGCGATCTTTTACCTTCCCAGTAAATGGGGGACAATCTCCATCTGAGTCGGAGAGACCCATTAGCCCGAAGTAGGCTTCCTCATCATCACTGGAGTCTGAAGAGTCAGATTCACTCAGTGTCTTTGGCTTCTTGGCAATGTAACTCCTCTCCTTCTTCTTATCTCGAGAGGACTTGTGCTCTTCTCCTTTCCCCTTATCTCTCTATCTTTGGTGGCAGTCGGCAATGACGAGGCCTGGCTTATTGCATCCAAAGCAGATAATGTCAGTAGAATGATGTTTGTTCTGTTTAGAATCATACCTGTCAGAAGAGTAATTCTTCTTCTTATGTTTGGAGGAGGAGCCATCTCCTTTTCTCTGATTCCTCATCTTGAGGAACTTCTTGAACTCTTGAGTGATGAAAGAGAATTCTTCTTCAGATAGCTCTGAGCCGAATGAGCATGGCTCAGAGTCTTCTTCCTCAGCCTTTCTCCAAGAGCGAGACGAGGCTGCACCCTTGCCTTTCCTTGAGCTATTAGCTTTCAGGGCCACAGTCTTTTCTTTGGCTGCAGCCTTATCGACCTTCTCTTCAGCTTTTTTGGTGTTCAGCTGAAGCTCGTAGGACATTAGCTTCCCAAATAGAATCTGGGGATCAGTTTCTGCCAGCTTGCCAAACTCTCTGATGGCGCAGATCTTGGTGTCCCATTCCTTAGTAAGGGATCTAAGGAATTTTTCATTTAGTTCACCATCGGTGAACACTCTGCCATAACCCTTCAGGGCATTGACAATCTTCAGGAAGTTCTCGAATGTCACTCAGATTTCTTCATTTGGATCTTTCCTGAAGGCCTCATACTTCTGGTTCAGAAGGGATCTTCGATCATCCCTTACTTCATCTATGCCCTCCATCAGAATGATCAGGCAGTGCCAGATGTCCTTGGCAGTCCTGCAGTTGCTTAAATTTTACATCATTGAATCATCGATGACGCTCACTAAAATGTTTTGAGATTTCTTGTCTAGTCCGAAAAGCAAAATCTTTTCCTTATCCATTCCGGAGAGCCTCTTGGGCACCATCTTGGTCGAATCAATGGTGGAGGCCTTAGTGGGGATATGAGGGCCCTCCTCCACAATCATGAAGAGTCGTGGATCGACTGCTTCCATGTAGAACATGATCCTTTCCTTCCAGATGGGAAAATTAAGCTTGGTGCATACTGGAATCTTTCCTGTATACTTGAGTCCGTCCATTCCTGAGATCTTCTTTCTTCTTGACACTAGACACAGGATCTTACTCAAGGTGTTAACCTTATTGATGAGCAACCTCCTTCTGATACCACTTGAAAGTATCTAGTGTTAACCTGATCCACCTATAGGGGGGAATAGGTGTCGTGCAGTCTTTTGCGGAATTAAACTAACCTTCACAAGTAAGCAAACAAAACACAGAAAGCACACAAAGAATTATAGTGGTTCCCCGATTTGGGTGCGCCCACTTTCCCCCTTCGACCTATCTCCCTCCAAGATACGACTCCGTCACTTCTTCAAACGGATTGAAATCCAATCCTCACACTAGGAACAACGCTCCCCTAACCACGGAAGGAACCCTTCCAACAACGGAGTCACAACTCCACCACAACGGGTTGCACCCAACCCTTACAAATAGGAATGAAAATTCCTTTTACAACAAAATTGAAAGTAAATAAATATACAAACAATGCTTTATGGAGATTCCAATATCCTTCTTCGTTAATTGAAGCTTGCACAAAAAGTACGAAGTGTCCACAATCGGATTTCTCACTTGGAATGAATCTTGTCAAGATCGACGGCGACAAGCAAGTGCGGCGGCGATGCTTGCAAATCCAAACTTCTTGACGAAGCAAGCTAGGTCTTCGAATGATCTCAGTCGGATCAAACGTCTCAACCGATTCGGAAGGGAGAACAAGTCTCGTTCAACGAAATGGAAGTCAAGAGATCTCGAGAGAGACACGTGAGACCGGGTGCTTGCCTCGGTACTATCGTCGAGCGATTAGAGACAAGCTGAGATCAGCGACGACGACAACTTCCAATCGGCGACGTGCGTGCGGGCGAAGATCGCGATGCGCTAGGTCGCGGCCGATTTTTGTATTCCGGTGGGTTGGTGTCGTGTGTAGACAATGGGAATAAGTACGTATTTATACCCAAAGGCAAACCCTAGAAGACCGTTATGGGGCCCACCTCGGGAATCTCGAGATCTGGCCGAACTGAGCACGGCGACCTGGACCGGTCCAGCGAGCGGCAAAATCTTCCTAAGGCAAAATCGGCGGGAGTCGTTGATGATTCCCGTTGATGTCGGCAGGAATCACTCCCGACTCCCGTAGATTCTACCTTGGATGAATTTTTGACTTTTGCCAGCCAGAAGTAGTCGGCAGGAAACACATAGTGATTCCCGTCGAAGTTGGCGGGAATCACTAACGACTCCCGTTGAGGTCAGCGGGAATCACTAATGATTCCCGTCGATTCTTACTTGGAAGGATTTTCCTCCTTCCTTCTTTTGATAGCTTGGTCTTTGACCCATCCTTGCTCCTTCTCCTGCTCTTGATCTACCTTGACCCTCTACTTGAAAATAAGAACACACCAATAGAGAGAGAGCACACATGGATCAACACACTGATATACACAACGAGGGATTATGTTGCGCAGACCCGTGTTTATTGACCCACTGCACTCTGACATTGGTGTGTACTTAGCATGAAATGGCTCCAAGCACAACTTGATAGAATTGTCAAATACATAGTCAATTCAACTTAGCTTGTTCAGGATCTTCTTCAAATCAGGTCTATTGTGAATGCAATACCCAACACCCGCACCTATAGGTTCGTCATCGTGGACTCCCCCAATAGCTACAACGCCATCTTTGGGAGGCCCCTCATCAACACCTTTTGCTGCGTCCCCACGTACTTCCACCAGTGTCTGAAGTTCAACCCCGAGGGGGTCCAAATTCGGGTCCGGGGAGATCCCAAGGTAGTGAGGGAGTGCTAAGTCACGGCGGTGAACTCCATCTCTTGGCAGGAGGGGGCTGAGGAGATGGGGCGAGGATGGAGGAGGTGGAGCAGGGGCTGACAGAAAAGAGATTGAGGTAGAGGAGAGCCGTACCCAGGTGGAGGTGGCGGAAGAAGTTCAGGGGTCGGCCCAGGCAATGGCCGTGGAGGTGGCTATAGATGAAGTCCTTGCCCCAGGAGGGTGGGACGTTGAAGAATGGGGGAGCATTCCCGCCTGTAAGCAGGAGAGGAGGTGGTGGAGATGGAGGTTCTCACCCTGGGAGACAGGGTGGAGAATGTTCGCGTCAGCGGGGGGCTGACCTGGGAGGCCCAGGGGGGATGCTGGAGTGTATCCAGAAGAACATGGACATATTTGCCTGAAGTGCTGCGGAGAAGCCAAGGATCGATGCCGACGTGGCCTGCCATTGCCTCAACCTGGACCCAGAAGCTCGCCCCGTCCAGCAAAAGAAGATATCCATGACGTATAGGTTGGCCGAGCCGATCAGGGAGGAGGTAGCTAAGCTTCTCAAGGCTGGATTTGTATCCAAAATCCAATACCCCGGCTGGGTATCCAATGTAGTAATGGTTAAAAAAGTAGATGGCCGGTGGCGTATGTGTGTTGACTTCCTTTACTTAATAAATGATGTCATAAGGATTGTTACCCCTTTCCTCGGATCGATGCGCTGGTTGATTCTACCGTCGGTTTCCCTGTAATGAGTTTTCTAGATGCATTTTCAGGTTAACACCAGATCAGGATTACCCTCCTGACATCAAAGATGTTTCCTTCATCACCGGGGATGGGTGCTACTGCTACAAAATGATGCCCTTTGGGCTAAAGAACATAGGTGCAACCTATCAGAAGATGATGGATAGGGTCTTCTAAGAGCAAAGGGGGAGGAACTTGGAAGTGTTTGTGGATGACCTCATGATCAAGAGCCGGGATATCGACTCTCACCTACGGGACTTGGAGGAAACCTTTGCCACCCTGCATGAGTATAAGATGAGGCTAAACCTCCTAAAGTGTGTCTTCGGGCCAAGCAGGGGCAAGTTCCTAGGCCACTTCCTCACCCCAGCAGACGTAGAGCCCAATCCTGATAAGGTTCGAGCAATCATGGAGTTGGGGTCACCTCAGAATGCCAAAGAAGTGCAGCGGCTGACGGGGAAGCTGGAAGGATTGAGCAGGTTCCTCTCTCGAGCAAGAGACAAGTGCTCCCCCTTCTTCAAAACTTTGAGGGGAGGTCAGAAGTTCGAGTGGACCAAGGAGTGTTAGAAGGCTTTCCAAGCCCTGGAGAAGCAGCTGACTCAGGCTTCGCTGCTCCAAGGGCCGAAGGAGGGGGAAGATTTACACTTATATCTTGGGTTCGGAGTGGAGGCCTTGAGCTCCGTCCTAGTTCATGAAAAGGGGAAGAAGAAACTCCCCATATACTATTTGAGTCGGGTATTAAGGAGGGACAAGCTCCGTTATCCTATCTTGGAAAAGTTGGCTTTCTCTCTAGTCATCTCAGCTCGGAGGCTCTGGCTCTACTTTTAGGCACACTTGATCTGAGTGGTGACTGACCACCCCCTCCACAACATCTTATAGTGGGTGGAGCACTCGGGAAGATTGGCTAAGTGGTCATTGTAACTGAGCGAGTTCGACATCACCTTCGTTCCCGGTCACTTGATTAAGGCCCAAGCAATGGCCGACTTCCTGGCTAACTATGTGGTCGAGGTGGCGAAGGAAGAGCTCACTCACTAGGTTCCTTGGAGGGTGATGGTAGATGGCACTTCGGGAAAGTCCCTGGGAATAGGGGTGATCTTAGAGAGTCCCCAAGGAATAAGAATCGAGCAAACGGTGGTGGTGCATTTTCCCATCACCAATAACCAGACCGAGTACGAGGCAGTGATCGCAGGGCTCCGCCTAGCCAGGGAGCTGAGCGTCCATGATGTGGAGGTCCTCACTGACTCCATGGTGGTGGCTTCCAAAATCAATGGGGAGTTGGAGGTAAGGGAGCCAATTCTACCGCTGTACTTGGCAAAGATGAAGGGGGTCATCGGCACATTCCAAACATCCTACATCCGGCACATGCCCAGGGAGGAGAACGAGCAGGTAGATAAACTAGCAAAGCATGGTCCCCGGGTGTGGGGGGGGGGGTACCATCACCGACCTGTTCCGCCCTTCTATTGAGGAGGGAGAGCTGATGGAAGTGGAGCAACACCCCTCTTGGATGGATCCATTCACAACCTTCCTCTTCACAGGGGACTATCCCGAGGGGATGGACAAGAAGAAATTCAAGTATAAGTCAGCAAATTACCTCGTATGAGACTGACAGCTATACCAAAAGACCCACTCGGGAATGTTGGCGTGTTGCGTGGATGAGAGAGAGGTCCCGTGGATCCTGGAGGAAGTCCACTCCGGAGAGTGTAGGAGCCATTCTGGGAGTCGAACCCTGGAAGCAACAACCGTTAGACAAGGGTACTTCTGGCCGACCTTGAGCCATGACGCAGAAGATTTCGCGAGGAAGTGTAGCAAGTACCAGTTGTTCGCCCCCCTCCAACTGTATCCAGCTCAGTGCCTCAGGAGCATCACAGTGCCCTGGCCCTTTGCAATCTAGGGAATGGATCTGGTAGGGCCTTTCCCCCAGGCCAGCGGGCAGAGGAGATTCTTGTTGGTCATGATTGACTATTTTTCAAAGTAGTTAAAAGTCAAGGCATTGTCAAAGGTGACCTCCCAGGTCATCAGGAACTTTGTGTGGGGGGAATCACTTGCCGACATGGGTTTCCCCAAGCCATTATCATGGACAATGGACCCCAGTTTGCTAGCGCCGAATTCATCAGCTTTTATGGGCAACTCGAGATAGATCTCAAATTTGCTTCGATTCATCACCCCAGGAGCAACGGACAGGTGGTGGCAGCAAACAAGATCATCGTGAACCTCCTCAAGAAGAAGATGAAGAACTTGAGGGGCAGCTGGGTGGAACAACTCACTTTGGTCCTCTGGGCTCTTAGGACCACACCCAATATAGCTCCAGGAGAGACTCCCTTCAAACTCTCCCATGGGTGTGAGGCGGTACTCCTAGTAGAGTTCGAAGTCCGGATGCCTTGAGTGGTCGAGGCAGTGAAATATAGGGAGGAATGGAGAGTCGAGAATGAGAAGGAGTTGCTGCTCTCCATTGATATGGTAGAGGAGGTACACGACCTCTCGACCATCCGCCAGGAGGAAGTGAAAAGAGGAATGACAAAGTAATTCAACAAGCACGTCAGGGTCAAAAAATTCGTAGAAGTGGACTTGGTCCAGAAGAAGGTAGATTCCGTGGGACGATCATCCACCGTGGGAAAGCTCAACCCCAATTGGGAGGATCCATACATTGTAAAAGAAACATTGAGGTCAGGAGGATATCGCCTCCAAAATGTGGAGGGCGAGACCCTAAGTCTCACATGGAGCGGTGATGACTTGAAACTTTTTTCCCGTAGAATATGTAAGTAGCGTTCCTTTTTCTAATAAAATTTGAAGTTTCATTTCTCACGTTGCTATCTATGAGAATTGTTGATGTTCATTTTATAGACCCCAAGCAGATCCCGCTGTCAGGCTCTCCCCTAGCTGGTAGGGTTGGATGTCACTCGAGAGAGTTTGTCCCAGACCCCGAGCAGATCCCGCTGTCAAGCTCTCACCTAGCTGGCAAGGCTGGATGTCACTCGAGGGAGTTTACCCTAGACCCCGAGCAGATCCCATTGTCAGGCTCTCACCTAGCTGGCAGGGCTAGATCTCACTTGAGGGAGTCTACCCCAGACCCCGAGTAGATCCTGTTGTCAGGCTCTCACCTAGCTGACAGGGCTGGATATCACTCGAGGGAGTTTGCCCCACACCCTGAGAAGATCTCGATGTCTGGCTCTCACCTAGCTGGTAGGGCTGGATGTCACTCGAGGGAGTCTGCCCCAGACACCGAGCAGATCCCACTGTTAGGCTCTCGCCTAGCTGGTAGGGCTGGATGTCACTCGAGGGAGTCTGCCCCAGACCCCGAGCAGATCCCGCTGTCAGGCTCTCGCCAGCTGGCAAGGATGGATGTCACTCGAGGGATTCTATCCCAGACCCCGAGAAGGTCCCGCTGTTAGGCTCTCGCCTAGCTAGCTGGGCTGGATGTCACTCGAGGGAGTTTGCCCCAAAACCCGAGCAGATCCCGCTATCAAGCTCTCACCTAGCTGGCAGGGCAGGATATCACTCGAGGGATTCTGACCCAGACCCCTAGCAGATCCCGTTATTAGGCTCTCAATTAGCTGGTAGGGTTGGATGTCACTCGAGGGAGTCTGGCCTAGACCCCGAACAGATCATGCTGTCAGGCTCTCACCTAGCTGGCAGGGCTGGATATCACTCGAGGGAGTCTCTAACCCCGAGCAGATCTCGCTGTCAGGCTCTCACCTAGCTGGCAGGGCTGGATGTCACTCGAGGGACTCTTCCCCATACCCCGAGCAAATCCCGCTGTCAGTCTCTCACCTAGCTGGCAGGGATGGATGTCACTCGAGCAAGTTGGCCCCATACCCCGAGCAGATCCCGTTGTAAGGCTCTCACCTAGCTTGCAGGGCTGGATGTCACTCGAGGGATTCTGCCCCAGACCCCGAGCAGATCCTGATGTCAGGCTCTCACCTAGCTGGCAGGGGTGGATGTTACTCGAGGGAGTCTGTCCCAGACCCCAAGTAAATCCCGCTGTCAAGCTCTCAACTACCTTACAGGGCTGGATGTCAATCGAGGGAGTCTGCCCTAGACCCCGAGCAGATCCGGTTGTAAGGCTCTCGCCTAGCTGGCAGGGCTTGATGTCACTCGAGGGAGTCCAAACCTCTCCTGGAGTTATTTAGGAAGATTGCTTTCCTAAGGGTGTCAGGGGGGAAGGTCCTTAAAGGCGAGCTTAAACTCGCAGGCCCAGCTCGGCAAAGAGAAGATGAGCCCCGATCGGTCCTCCTATTGAGGAAGGCAAGCTCCAACAAGGCACTCCCCCCGTCAGTTTTTCTTGTGAAATATTTTGATAGTTTTGACTCGGCATCAGTAAGAGAGGGGACAACTCACGCGCAAGATGGGTGGTTTTCAACCCAGCTAGGCAGGTGGTCCATTCCTATTTAACCCTGGGAGGGGCGAGCTCTCGGAATTCGCTCGTGGGTACAAATCCTAAACTTGCGCTTTAACTATAAATTCTGTCCTAGCGAGGTCCAGCAAAGAGGAGGGCTCGCGGGCGAGTGCATCACAAACGGAAAGTTCAAAGAAAAAGAAGATATAAAAATTCACTTTTCATTCAGTATAAAATGATTACAAAAGGAGAGCTCGCCTAGGCGAGGTTACAAAAGACGAGAGAGAGTTACAAAAAAGAAAAAAGAGGGGGGGGGGGGGGAGGGTCAGCTCTCGCCTCCTCCCCCGGATTGGCGATCTCCGCCCACCCCGCCAAAAGGATTGTCCTTGAAGTCCTTCCCAAAGAACATGTCGAGGCAGTCTTCCTTCTCGCTGGGTGACGTGGGCGAGAATAGAATCGGGATGAGGTCTCGGACTGTGACCTCCTCGCAGCCCTCCACTAGCACCTGCATATCCTTCATAATTTGCAGGGTGCATTCGGCGGATTCGATTGAGTTGACACGCAGCCTTTCAACGACCTCAGTCTCGCCAATGACCCTCGAGCTCTTATATGGGAAGGGGGGCTCGCTGCCACCTAGAGGGAGGAAGGCTTCCGCCTGGCGGGTGATTTCACCATGAAGCCCCTTATTCTCCTTACTCAGCTTCACGCTCCTCCCTTCCAGCTCAGCGGTGCGAGCCTCCAACTCAGTGGCGTGAGCCTCCAGCTCAGCGGCATGAGTCTCCTGCTCGGAGGAGTGAGCACGAAGCTGATTATTCTCTTCCTCCAGTCCGACAGCACGAGTCCGCAGCTCCCTAGCGGGCTCGGCATCTTGAGCCAAGAACAGGTAAGTAAATTTGAAGCTAAAAATCATAAGTGAAAAGAGGAAGGGATAACTAGTGCACACCTGTTCGTCGGCGCCCTTTGCGAGCAAGTCCTCGGTAATGTCGAGCCTCCTCTCTAGGTCGGCGACCTTATCCTGGGCCAGGTCGCGCTTCTGCTCTGCCTTCTGTAAGAGATGGCTGAGGTTGAAGCCGTGATGAACCACCATATGGTGGAGCTCCAGTGCCCGCATATGGGCCTGTAGGCCCTCATGACCGAGTTGGCGCAGGGTCATGCTCTTGTAGGCCGTGGTGTTCTCGTGCCCGTATAGGCCGAAGTCAAGCGCATAGGCTTGACCTGAAGAGGGTTCGCGGTCGGCCCAGAAGGATTGGAGTGTTGATACGGAGATTCTGTGGGCCGACTCATCCCACTGGACTACAGGCTCGCCGACCGAGTCCTTCCACCTCCCGCCAAGGCCGAAGAGGGGATGTCCCTTCAGCGGGCCCGACTCACGGGCTGGGGCCTTCTTGAATGCAGGAGCAGAGGGATCACCTCCCTCCTGCTCTTTGCCCATTGTCTCCTTTAGCGGGCTCCCTGGCGATCCGTCCTGGGTGGTCTCGAGCAAGCTCATGTACTTGGGTTGCTATTATTGCTTCGCCTAAGAAACCACCACCGACTTCAGCTTCTTTTGCGGTGGATGGCGGCGAGGCGATTTGGACCCCGCGGGATCAGCTTGATTCTTACCAGAGGAATTGGACGATGTCGGATCATTTTGGCAGGCGGCGTCCACCGCCTTCTCGCGGGCGAGTAGTCTCGGATCTGAAAAAGGCGGGTTCTCGGGAATCAGTCGCTCCCATATAGAAATAACTTCATTAAAATTCCGAAGAATTTGGAGAGATCTGGCAAGGAGGAAAGTTGTAAGATACCTTCGCTGGGAAGGACGGAGTGGAGCGAGTCGAGGCCCCTTCGGAGGAAGGCGACCTCGAAGCCCTTGTGGAGCTCGATGTCGTTGTCGGAGATGGTGGGGGGTCAGTATACCTCCTCGCCTTTTGGCTGCGGCGAGTAGGGGATGTTATCGAGATATCCCTCGAGAAAGACAATCTTGGCCATCCATTTGTGGTGTTTATTGGCGATCTCGCGAACCTTGATAAGGGAGCCCGCAAAGAAGGCGATGCCGTCGGGAGTCGCCTTGTAGGTGAAGAGTTTCCTGAACACGGTTAGGTTGAACTCGATTCGCTCCCGTCGGAGGAAGCTCGCGAACGCCACCATCATATCGATGGAGTTCAAGGTTCAGCTGCGCGGGCACCACGCCAAAGTACTTGAGGATCTGGCGGATCTCCGGCCAGAGTGGAAGGCGCAACCCCACCTTGAAATGCAAGATGGGGAAGGCGAGCTCCTCAGGGTAGAAAGTGTTGATGTCCTCACCTTCCTTGGGCCAGCGCGCCTCGAAACCAGTGGGCTTGAAGTCGGCGTTGAACACAGAGAACTACTCTGTCTTGTTCCCCTCAAAGAAATAATAGTCGGTGAAGTGTTTAGCGTACTTGGAGTAACTATCAGAGTCAGGGTTGGTCTTCCCCATGCTTGTGGAAGGTGTAGGGAGCAAGTGAAGGCAGGAAGGAGGCGAGCAGAGGAGAAAAGTACAGAAGCATAAAAGCAGTAAGTCAGGGTAGGTGAGGGGGCAAATTTATAGGAAAAGGGATCAAGGGTCGAGCTGACCGATCGGTCCAGCCTGCCTAACCCAGCTCAATGACTTCCAAGACCTGTCCCTTCACGTGCCAAGAAAGAATATTATATTCAAACAACATGAAATAGAATCTAAAAATATTCTAAGTTATTAGAGGCCCAGGAGGGATATTGTTCAGAGAAATTAAATGCAAACGAAGCAGCAATCTCGGCACATGCGCAAGCTGAGGGGTCAGAAGGAGAGTCCGGGTAGGCCCAGCAGGGGGGCCATTCTTCACCTCCCCCGGTCGTGCGTCTCCTTCCCCGTAGGTCGGCCCGAGTCACAGAGCTCACAGATCCACCTCAAGCATCCCCGGGCTTCCAGAAGGTTCTCATCCAGCTCCTTCAGCAACAGTGAAAGGGACGTCGCCTCGCCCGCCTGCTCCTCCCTCGCCTCGCCTACTAGCCATGCACACTCCTGCTGTAGCACATCATTGTCTTCCCACAATCGGTGGAGCTCACATACCATCTTCTTGAGGACCTCGATTCCTTGCTTCGTCAGCTCATGCCCCCCTAGCTTAGCATCCAAGAAGGACTCCAAGGTCTTCGGGGAACGAAGGGGAGAGTAGCGAGCTCGCTCCAGGGATTCATCGGCCTTCCACTAACTGAAGAAGGCTGCGAGAATAGTTGAACAAAAATGTGAAGGGTGAGCACACTAGGGGAAAATATGGACAACCACTAAAGGACGACTTGCCTGAAGAGCTCGGCGCCTCGAAGGAGAGGCGAGGTGGGTGCATCTTGAGATTTTTTACCGCAGCCCGGAGGATGTATTCGGGATGGAAGAAGGTTGAAGCCTGGCACTGGGATAGTTCCAGCACCATTCCTCGAAGTCTCGGCGAGCTGAGAAAAGGGAACGCTGGTTGGCGAGCCCGGTCTTTGCGACCTCAACCCCAGGGTCCCGAAGGGCGGGGACGAGTCATATTGACGAACCTCCGGAGCCCCAAACCGCAGGTCGGCGCGAAGAATATCGGCTCGCGGAGAGGTGACCTTGCCGTACCTATCCCGGCAGTCCTGGTCGGTGCAGGGGTCAATGAATTTCCCCTCCTTCCTAGGGGTAGGAAGGGTAGAGGAGCCGGTCTCAGGCTCAAGGTCATTTTCAGGTCCTGGAAGACACGCTCGGACGCTTCTGCATCTGGCTTTGCCCTCTTGGCAGAATTATACTCGACCGGGACACTCCGTGGGATGTTAAGGGGAATGGAGCTTAGGCTGGCGATGCAGGCAGAGGAGACCTCGCGAGGCTTTGCAAGCCTCTCTTGGATCTCCTTGGGGAAATGTATCTCAGCAAATTCAGAGCTAAGGGGAGTGACAAAGGTCACCCAGGTACACAGGCGTATATTTATATCCGCTGGTAGACCCCGCCGAAAGATTACTTGGCTCTTGCCACACTCGTCGAATCCCGTGGGGTTTGATGTTTTCTTTCTGAGCTTGTACTAACCTTGCAAAGAGCGGGGATTGTGTACAACCCAGTATCCGACGAGTGGGTCAACAGGAGCCAGAATGGACAAATCAGACAGTCTGAGTCCCTGGCCGAGCTCGGCAGGAGGGAGATCTCGGCAGTCTCTGGCTCGCCCAGGCAGGGTGAGATACCTTAGGGAGGCGAGCTTGAACTCGCCAAGCCCAGCTTTCCAAGCCCAGCTTGCCAAGTCTAGTTCATCGAGCTCTGGGCTGTTCGTTGAGCTCTGGGCTGTTCGCTGAGCTCTGAGCTCTGAGCTCTTCGTCGATCTCTGAGTCGCTCGCCGAATTCGAACCATTCAATAAGCCTGCGGCATGCGAGTAGGGCAGGTCGGGCCCATACTCGCCCAAGATTGAAGATAGGCGGCGAGTGCCTGCTCCATCGAGTACTCGCCGCCCTTGCCGAGTAGGGTTTGTTGAGGGCTACTCGCCCAGGGATCTGTGAGGTGTTTTTACCATTTTTCCCCCGCTGGCATGCCCCTAATCAGTCAAAACAACGAAGTTGCCCTGTTGGCAGACCCAGTTGGGTTGTACATAGCTGTTTAGAACAGCAGAGGTTGGCTATTTGCATGCCGTTTTCAGAAATCTATAAATAGGACCAAAGGGGTACCTCAGAAGGCATGCTTACCTGTCTCCTAGTCTCCTAGTACTTTTTGGGGTACCTTAGCCCGACATTTGGCTAAGGTGGGGAAGTGCTCAGTAATCTTCTGGGTGAGTGGTGGGTCCTCCGCGCCGGGCCCTTGGTCCAGTCCCTTGTTCTTTTTCATTTTTGTTTTTCTCGCAGGAGAGAAGTAGGTGTGCGATCACCCCTTCCCCAAGGGTTAACTCCATCGAGACCGAGTTTTCAGTTTCAACACTTTCTCCTGGCCTTCTCATTTTGCCTGACAAAGTAAGCCTTTGGCTTTGGGTAGTATTTTGGTGGAGGAGGAGAGCATCTAGATCATCTCTTCTATACTTCCTGCAATGTATACTCCTATTTTCATTGGTCACATCATGCTTTTGCCATTCCTCTCTGTTGTAATTCAACCACCTGTCTTCATTTGCCTCGTATACCAGTGTGAAAGTGTTCAATATTATGCCTTTGGAGATTTGGCTCCATGCTTCAACAAATTCTCGGTTTGGGTCAGACATGTGAGAAAAGGGACCTTCTCCATATTTTCTTCTTTTGAGAGCTAGTTAAGATGGTTTATTAACAAATTAAACCTCAACTTCTGCAGTATCCATCCAATCTTAATTATTCCTCCATTCCATAGTATCAGCCCAGTACTGAGTGTAGTCTTAAGGAGGTTGAGCAATATTATGTATTGGTTCTAGCATTCTTGTTTCAGCATTTACTTAAGCTCCAAAGAATTCTCCATATAGCTATTTGAAGTTTTCTTAACAGTATGTATTGACACCTTGTTGCATGGAAGCTTCAAGTTCATTCACCTTATTTTGAAGTTTGCTCTCCCCCTTTTTGACTTCTTTAGCGACGGCATTAACAATAGTATTTCTGAAGTAGACCATCTGATCTACAAAATGGTGTATTACCGCATTTTGTACATCAATAATAGTCTTTACAGTGTCATGAACATGCCTTGTCTCCTCCAAATTTCGCTAAGTCCTTTCATAGTATGAATAATTGCTTTGCTACCTTGCACTAGCCAGTCATCCAGGCTGGATTCTAGCTTCTCAAAACAGACCTTGACTTCAGCAAGTCCATTAGTCACATCTCGTTCAACCACTTTTATATTGTTTAAAACTTTCTTCAAAGAATGATAAAAGTGTGCTCTTTGCCTTGCAAGCATGGCTTAAATAGATTTCAACATCGAATTATCTAAATTGGTACTAGGAATATCTTCAGCTTGATGTATGGGAAGAGAAGGTAGATCTGCAACATCCTCAGAATCACTAGGATATGGTGTTACCGACGAGACATGCACTTTTAGCAGGAGAGAGGGATCTTCAGCCTATAGGACAAGAGGAATCACCTCTGCTTCTCCTTCCACATCAGAAATCTCAATGACGTTCTCCCCCTAACCTGGATGCCTACCTGGGATCTTAGTAATCCTTCTCTAGGTGTCATGTATAAAATTGTCAATTTGGTATTGAAGAGAGTTATGTGGATGGTTCATATCCCCCTCAGCCAAAGCTGGAAGATCTATCGGGAGACTTACTATCATATCGGCAGAAGCAATTATTTCATCATAAGAGGAAACATTTTCTTCCTCAGTCTCACCATCATATTCATCAATACTATTGTTTCTGGACAACTATATCAGCAGAAGCAATTATTATCCTTAGTAGCAACATCAAAATCAACATCATCAACAGTTGTCTCAACAGCAAGAACAACTATATCTACAACCACTATTTTTGCAGTCTCGGTAATCATTGTTTCTGGAATCTCTACAATCTCTATAATGCCTTGATCTGGCTCAGAAGAAATGGGAATATCAACAATCACAGAAGGTAGAGTGTCCCCCTCAATAACTACATCGAAACTTTTAGGTGCCTCATCGGTGGTGGGAGTTGGAATTCTCTCCTCCTCAAGAAATTCTCTCCACCTCTACTGCATCTAGCATCCCACCTACTTTAGGGATTCTCCACTCCTACCTGCTAAAAATGGATGAGTCAATCTTCTTAAGGTGGTGAATGGGTATACCTAAAGACATATCTAACTAATTCCTATCCATTTGATTCAAGTATAGAGTTAGAATTCTTCCAAAGTTTTGTGCATTTAAACATTCCTTGATTTTCCCAAACAGGACTCTTCCCTAGTCAATCCTCTTCCTGCAGATCACAGTTGTGAGGAGCTTAAAGATCTCAACAGACACGTAATCGTGTGATCCAACCTTGCATAATAGAACTTTTCCGATTTTATCTGATAGCAACTTCCCTTCCTCATTCATTCCTTTCCTTCTGATTGAGGTAGTTTTTCTTGGCAGATAATAGAAGAGAAGGCCTCGATGCATATCTATCTCTTCAATTAATTCTTCCTCGACCATTGAAGGCAGCCACAAGTATCTATTCAAGAGACTTGCCTTCACTTAAACACAGCTTTCCTAACTTTACTTTTTTATCACTGTCCCTTCATGACAAAGATTAGCATTCAGATTGAACTCTCGGACATCTCAATTAAGGACTCGACATGGGTGTTTTAGAAGGAAAGTCAGCTATACCACCTCGAATACCAAGATGATGTTTCATAATTCATCTAAGGCTGTGTAACACCCCAAGTTTCTGTAGTCACAAAAAGAGGTTACCTTACGGAGGTAGGATGATACCGCTTGGCGGTAGCATCAGGCATCAAGATCGTTGAGTGAGGCAAGGTGACTCATTGCCTAGTCAACCGCGCAACAGTAGTTTGTTAGCACACGACATTAACCATTTATTTGGCCAAGATCTCGGGAAGCTATCGCCCAATGGTAGAGTTACTGAAGGTGGTAGTTTGGTAATTAATTTGTCCAAGCGCTTCGGTTTCTAAAGTGCGACGGTAGTAGTTATTGCATGGCAGAAGCAGGAGCGATCGTGTCATAACCATCGCTAGCTACCGCGAGGCACTAGCATCCAAATGCCTGGAGATAACAAAGCTGTAACTCCGTGTATATGTGTCGGTCTGTGATTGGAGGGCCTGGACGGTGGTGCTCGAATCGAGGCGTTGATTAACAGTACCGTGCGTCAGTAGTTTGGTACCGCGCGGCGGTATCTTTGTTTATAGTACTGGTTCGGCCGTTTCACTTCATTTTCCTATAGAATTGAGAACTTGGCCAGATCTTTTTGAGGAGGAGAAGCAGTGCCAAAAAAGAGATCTCATCATTGTTTGAGATTCGGAACTCAGATTCGTGAGGCAAGTTCAGATCTACAGAGGCAGGGCTGAAGCGGTCATTCCCATCCGACTAGATTCTCTCCCGTGGCACCAAAGCAAACTTCTAGGGTAACCATCCTCTTCCTTGGACATGTGAAGTCCTTTCATTTGGCATTAGAGGTTAGACACTCCACGAACACGTGGAAGTGGTTTTCCCAGCGGGCATATCCATGTATCCCCGTTGGTTTTGCATTTAGATCTGAAATCGAAGTACAGAATAGGCTTGCTGTGTGAACCCCATCCGGACAGGTTGGTCTGGATTGGTGATTTTTGTACGTTTGGTATGCCGGAGAAGACTCTATGGTTATCGCGTAGATTTTAGAGTCGCGGGGTGTGCAAATTACTGTGTTGAGAGTACTAGGTGTAGAATCCAGGAAAACACCCGATTTGGGGGAAGAATCGATAGTCTATCCCCCTACCACACGGCGATAGAGCTACTGCCGGCGGTAGCTCCCATTGAGAGTTATGTTATTTGTTGAGGCCTATTTCTTGGACACCTTGTGGCTGTTTGCTGAAGCCTGTCTTAGGGAGACCTATGGGCTATTTTATGAGGATTCTTTTGTGAGACTTGGGGGCCATGATGACCTGTCTCTCGAAGACCTGGGGGCAAGTTTGGTGAGCGTGAGCTTGAATTGCTCAGCTTTGGTAGCCATGAGTGCTAGCTTAGGATCATTATAGAGTTATGGATCATGCAAAAAAGAGAAAGGAGATGCTTACCCGCGTCAGGCATACAAGACGGTCGATTTGAGCACGGAATATGGCTGAACTGTACCCTCCCCTATACCGGACGACTTGGAGTGGTCAATGTGTAAAACATATGACTTTTCTTAGCACTGGGGCATTGTCTCTGGCCTTGGCCCTTGTAAGACTGAAAGCTCAAACGTTGTTGACCGTCACAGAGAACGATGGTGCGACCCTTGTGGTCTTATACACTAAGAATGTACCCTGATAGCATAGGTTGTTGGGCATTTGTGCCAACGTCTACGGAGAACGGTGCTTAAGTTACACATTCTGATTGTCAATATATGTTAATACTAATGCCTGTAGGGAAGGAGCACCTCTACCCCGAGTAAGGGGTGGGATTTATATTATTTGTTCAGCTAATGCTGACCATTGCTATTATTTGCCACCATGCAGTGGAATGTTTCGTGCAGGTGCAGCCGAGCCAAGCGGGATATAGTGGGCTGGAGCCCAGGATTCCTAAGCTGGCCCTTGAAAGCCAAACAAATTACCTACTTATATAATTGTTCATGTGTTGCCGTTCTAACTGCTGATGTGTGCAAGACATTCTAATTTGAGTTGAATAATGTAAGGCCTTAAGGCCAACTTTATTTTTATATTTGTTTTATATTCTTAATTGTGGTAGTGAACATTAATGTTGTTGTTGGGTTCTATTTTTTTACCACTAAATTACATCCGCTAGAATTCATTCTGTGTTAGGATGAGTGAACATAGTTTATTATTTCAATTATTAACTTCTTCAACTATTCATAGTATATGGCATCGTGCCCTGGCCGAACCTTCTATTATATGTTTTGTGACGGATGGGGATGTTACAAAGTTAGTATTAGAGTCTGGGGTCGGTCTTCCTTATTCTAATTCATGGTTGAATTTTTTTCAGGGGTGGTGAGCACATGTATGTGCATTACCATTATAATATAAAAGAACCCATGAATGTCCAGTTAGGAATGAAAATACACATGTTTGAGGACCCTGCGTGTTCCTATGATTGTTTTTGGCAATTGTTTGTCATCTAATTGAGTGTTTCACGATTATAGGTCACTAGGAGTGGTGCAGAGTAGTCACAATATTAGCACGCTGCAGAAAATAGTGCGCCCAATGATGCGCCTGTGACCCCTCCTTCTGCTAAAACCATTCGAATGGTATCTGAAGCAGTGTTAACTATGATCAATACCCAACTTGGGAGGTAGGTGCAACCTCCTTCTCCTGGTTTAGGTCACGTACCACTTGGCATAGCGGAACCTTTGGTGGCAGATCAAGTAGCGGCAGAGCCTGTAGTGCAGAGGAGAGACCCTGAGAAATAGCTAAAGCACGTGATGATATTTAACCCACCAGTGTTTTGGGGGATTGAGACCCCAACACAAGCTGAGGACTGGCTTTCCAATGTTAAGAGAGTCATGTCCGCAACAGTGACTGAGGAGTGGCAGAAGGTTATGCTAGCCACTTTCCTTCTAGATAGTGAAACTAGGTTATGGTGGGAGGAGTTAGAGCTTCATCACTTCGCTGTTTAATAATTTTAATTTTTCTTCATCGGAGATAAGCTAACACAATAACGGGAAGTTTTGAACCCTCCACTAGAAATAAATATTATAAATGATCTAGCAATTGTTTAAGTTATAAAGTTGGAGGTTCTTCATAAGAAGTTTTTAAACGGTCACTACCTAGTTCTAGAATTTCAAAGATATGTGCGCGTGTGACCGAATTTTTATCACAATTTTCATGAGAAATCAAATCTAAACTTTAAACATTTTTGTCATGAAAAATAGGCGAATAAAAATTTTCAAAATATAAAACAGAGTCTTCTTCAGGAGAATCCTCCAAAAAGAAATATTAGTCATCATTAGAAAGCATATTTTTCATATATGATTTAATAGTAAAGGTAACTTCTTCATCTATGACTCTAAGGAGAAGTTTACCATTACAAACATCTATTATGACACACGAGGTGGTGAGAAATGGGGTACGAGAATGAGCAAACCTTGGTGTCATCTTCTATGTCAAAGGTGGAAAAATCTACCGGGAAGATAAATTTATATACTTTGATAACCACAACCTAAATAATACACATATGATATTTAATAGACCGATCTGCCAATTCGATGCTCATTCTCGTTGGATTAGGCTCTCCTAATCCCAATTTTTAAAATAACAAATAGGTATCAAATTAATCGAGGCACCAAGATCGGCCAACACATGTTTTACTAATAAATCGCCAAACAAACTAGGAATAGAGAAACTACCCGGATCGGTTAACTTCTTAGGCAATTTATTAAGCAAAACGGCCAAACACTCCGCATTCAATTTAACCGTGGAGATATTCTAAAATTTCTCTTTATTAGATAAAAGATCCTTGAGGTACTTTGCATACTTCGGTATTTGCACTATCGCTTTGTAAAATGTTTAATTTATATGGATTTTCTTAAATAGTTCTAAAAATTTACTATAATGCTCATCGATCCAGTCTTTCTTTAATTTAGACAGATAGGGAAGAGGCGGTTGAAATTATTTAATTTTATTTAAAATCTTAGGAGGAGGAGGAGATGTAGAAATTGTTACCTCCATTTCAACCGGATCTGAGTAAGTAGTTACCTCCTTCACGCTCCATAGTGTGATAGCCTTCTCTTGCTCATTTGGTTTGGGCTCCGTATTGCCCGTAAAATGCTCCTTGTGTATGATTGGAGAGCATTTTTGCTATTTGCCCAATTTGATTCTCCAAATAGTGAATAGATCCGGCGAGATTCTGGATATTGGCGTCATTAGTAGCCATATTTTTTTTGAATGCCTCCTCGAGAGTGGGAGGTTTTGGAGCTTATGATGGTAAGTATCTACGTGGAATTGTGTTTGTTGGATGTATCGCATTCCCCGGATTAGTCCAAGAGAAGTTGGGGTGATTCTTTACACCAGAGTGATAAGAATTACAATAATTATTAACCGAAGGCCAATTTGGATTACCCATGTAATACACATGTTCGATAATAGTGGAAGGTTCCCAATATTGGGGTTCATAGGTAGGTGCGGAAGAGGAAGCAGCCATCTCATCCATTCGTTTATTTAGCTTCTTAACTTGGAGAGATAAATTAGAAACCGTATCGATTTCATAAATCCAGCTGGTTTAGGTGGACGAGATCGAGGTTTACTCCACTGATGCATATTCATGGACATACCTTCTATAAGTTCTTGGGCAGCCGCCAGTGCCTTGTTGTTTAATGTTCCACTGGCGGCGGCATCAATACGTTGCCTCGTTTGAGAATTGAGGCCATTATAGAAGGTTTGAATTTGCAACCAATCGGGGATTGCATGATGCGGACAATGGCGAAGCAATTCTTTAAATTGTTCCCAAGTATCATATAACATTTTTGTATCAACTTGGGAGATATATGTGATATCATTGTGTAATTTGGCCGTTTTGGTGGGCGGAAAATATTTTGTGAGAAATTTTTCCATCATCTCAACCGCTGCTTAGCTTTGGTGACCAAAGTGAATGGAAAAAAGCCTTAGCCAGATGGCATCATTTGAAACCCCGTTAATTTTGAAGGCATCACATATTTCTAAAAAGTTAGAAATATGTGCGTTCGGGTCCTCATCTTGAAGCCCATCAATTTATACAGATTGTTGTACCATTTGAATGATGCTCGGCTTCAATTCAAAGTTATTGTTCGCAATATCGGGTAGAACAATATTTGATTGCGACTCATCCAAATTTGGTCGAGCGTAATGGGACATAGTCCATTGATCGACCATATTCAGATTTGGGTAACCCAAAATAGAAGAAAATTGAGAAGACGGGGAATTGGTGGAAGAAGAAGAAAAAAATGACACCTACGGATTCCTCAACTAAATCTAGAGAATTGAGTTCACGGAGTCTTAGGCGTCATTATAAGCTTTGCTCGATCTTCGGATCCAAGTAAAAAAGATTTGATGGATTCCCTCGGGTCATACACCAAAATAAAAATAAAAGTGATAGTTTTAAGAATAAAAGTTTATAAAATAAATTTTCCCGAATTTCCCAAGGACTAACCAATGACGGGTTCACATGGTATTAGGCAGTATTGCGGGATGAAAACACGGCATGGCACTTTCACAAGAAATTTTAATTATAAAAAATTAAAGATAAAATTTTTAAAGAAAACAAACCAAATATATATAAACTTTTTGATTTTTAAAACAAAATGAAAATGTTAAAATTAATAGATCCTTGCTTTCAAAATATCAAGAAAGAAAGTCCTCGGCAACGACGCCAAAAACTTGATGCATAAAATTCATGCTAGAGCACAATTCTTAATCGATAAGGCAAGTGTACCTATCATTCGAGAGAATATGATCAAGTGTTATATTTAGACTCGGGGCCTATTGAGTACTTGTACTCACAAGTAAGAGCTATTATTTTATCGAACAAAAGTTGGGTTTTGTGAATTCGAAAAAACTAAGAAAAATAGTGATTTAACTAACAAAAATTTCGATATTTTGAAAACTAACACTTGATCTAGAATCTCCTTGGATAAAAATAAACTTTCATGAAACTATAAAATACAAGCCTATAAATTACTAACTTCGACCGTAGAGGTTCCCAAAATATGAAAGCGCCTCTCTCGAGAATACGCTCTGGACAAACCTTAGGTTGATCGACTAAGACCTCTCGGCCAGTCGAAACCCCTAAGCTTGCTTTAGGCGGTTTACCCCTCTATTGGATTTGACTCCAATCCGGAAGATTTATGTCATCCTCTCTAAAGAAGTGCATGCAACTCCTTTTATCTTTGAGTGATCTACTCGTATCCACAATCTCTCGGTAAATGTAGGATACAGATCTAAGATCGAAAAAACATATTCGCGACATATTAATTCGATACAATTGAATTCAAAGATAAATCAAAGTAAGTAATGTCGAGAGCTTGATAATTTAAGACAAATAAAACAAATTTATTTCATTCCAAGGTTCATCATGATCAAGTGCTAAATGGAATTTAGCTACTCATCATGTTAGGAAAATTACATAAAAGGTTTAAGAAAGACATGATTATAAAAAGGATGTACTTGAATTGAAAATAACAAAGCTCAAAAGTTACACTATAGATTAGAAAAATACATGAAATAAAATGCAGGAAAGCTGAAAATAAAACTCCAAAACTCTCTCCAATTTCCTCCTGAGCTCTTGGCAATGTCTGGAATTTATAGTACTTTTTTCTATGGAGTCATACCCGTGACTAGGGAGTGTGTAAGGTGTGGAACTATCATCTTGGAAACCCGGGAACATTTGAGAGAAACCGCCAAAATTTATTGTTTTGCGGGTCACGCCCCTAGGTCTTGCCCGTGACCAAGGGCGTTTCTTGACTGTTGCTAGAAACGACGGGAACTAGAAATGGCGGGAGTTAATCTAGTCGTTGTTGAAGAGGTCACGTCCGTGACCTAGGGCATATAAGCTTGAAATGCCCTGGATCAGAAACTTGTTTCTTAATATTGTGGCATGCCTGAGCTAGATGTCACGCTCAGTTGTCATGCCTGTGTCCTTCGTCATGCCCTGTGTCACGCTCGTGATATTGGGGCTTATCAATTTAAATGATGTGGCATAGTATCCTGGAGTATGTGAATGTGTCACACCCACTTTTCATGCCCATGACCTGTAAGTCACGCCCGTGACCGGTAGGTTACGCCCCGTGACCGGTAGGTCACGCCCGTGACTGGGGCGTGTACTTGGACTTTTTCTAGTTTTGCTCGAAATAACCTACTGATCAGACCTGTCAGCTAAAAATTAATATTCGCAGCCCAGATTAACCTGAAATTTAAAAAGAAAGTAATTAGAAACTTAATTTATAAAATATAATTATAAATTTATTAATTATTAAATAAAATCAATATAAAAATAAGTAATTAATTAGAGTTATCAGATATCGTCACATCTTTTATACGTATTTTATTCCTTAAATATATACGCATCATTTGGAATTCTTTTTATATTAATAAAATTAGAAATAGAGGGAACCTTAAGTTAAATAAGCTCTAAAACCCCAATTGTCGACTCCATCGTTCTTGCACTCCACTGTCGTATTGACAACGAAAATCCCTCTTCTTCTAACCCTAGATTCATCAATGGTGCCCCAAGAGAGTTTGTCAGATAAAATTAATACTAACAACAAATTCTTAAGGAGCGGCTTCAGGACATGTTCTGAAGAGATTCAAAATATCATATTCCTCTTAAGTGTGGCAATATCCTCTTCCTCTTAAACCTCTTAATGGGTAGGTAGTTCTAGATGGCGTCTTAGGCTCCTTATCGTGAGTTGAAGATGGTGGTTGAGTACCAAAAAGAACACTACTATAGCCCTATAGTGGTACAATTATTCTAGAAAGGAATATGGCTCACTTAAAAAAAGTGACATGAATCCTCCAGGTAAACTGCTGGCAGACATTATAGGAAGGGCCTTGTTATGCAAACTAGGCTCCCATGAAAGAATTTCCAGAGTGATGTTCAGAATTATGACTATTGTTATTTTGACCAAAAGAACTAAATGGAGTACACTAGTTTTGAGAAAACTACAATCATGCATATCATCCCCCAACATGAGAAGAATAGTCCCTCTATACTAATCCAAAATCCTAGGAGATAGGCTAAATGAAGCAGCTAGAGTACCTCTCCACTACAATAAGAAGATGTATTTCAAAAACTATAGAGTGATGGGATAAACCTATTCCCAAAACTGAGAAGGGAGGATCAAGATTCAGGATCTCCCAAGGAGAGGGGAAGAAGATTGAAGGAAGCCCCACATGGCAAGTAGCTATAAAGAAGAAAAGACTGAGGAAATTTCATAAAGGTTAAAGTTCTCATCCAACCCCCAGTCTTGTTTAGGGGGAGCAAATAAGGGACAATCAACCTTAAATATCAAAACATATGATCCTTTAGGATCTTGTGCCTCCATAAAGGAGTCTAAGGGAGTGGCTGTTTAGGAAAGGCTTGAGCTCGGAGAAGTTCACCAAGAAATTGCTACCCAAAAATCTATTAATATTCATCAAGAACCTACTGCCTTGAAAATTATTGATCTAAAATAAGGACAAGTTCATGAGGAATTTTGTCTTCAATTCATAGCCACAGAAATTCAGGAAGCCTACACACTTCGTATTGAAGTGGTGGAACAAGAAAGCCATCAATACATCACTACCCTAGTTATTGTTGAAGGGTAGCCTATTCCTGAGAACTCTACCCAACAAATAAAATTTTTTGAATCTACTAAGGAAGGACAAGGAGAGGTTACCAAGGAAGAGGTGGAGAAAGTGGTGTGCAAGGTTCTATACTTCACTACAATAGTACCTTCACCTAATGACAGCTCAACATAAGTCAATCCCACTTGCCAAGAGATAGTGGTTTGGAAAAGAAAAGTCTGCTGAGTACCAAGACACTTATATAGGAACCTTAAAGAAGTCAACTCCTGACTATCTATATGCAGACTATGATTTTCTTGCAGAGGCCTCTTAGAGAGCTACTAAGGCTGAGCCCCAATCACCAACTCTCCAACCTGCTGAAGAGCACTGCTCTTTCATGAAAGTCTTTAATTTCAAGGATAGCTAAATCACTAGAGGGGGTGAATAAGTTTCTTAGTCTCTTATGAATTTCTTTTATTTTCCTTCTTAATTGCTTTGTAAGTTAGTAGTTTTCTTCTTTCAAGAAACACACAACCTGCAACAAAGAAACAACGCAAGAAGCACACACAGAATTTATAGTGGTTCCCCAGATTATGGGTACGTACACTTTACTTCCACCTTTCTAACTTCTAGTTAGACAAGGCACTTCTCCAAAACTCAGCTCCAAGATCTTACACCACAGATCCCATAAGATCTCTCAATCTCCTCTAAGACTTACAACCCAGGCCAAAGCCCTACCTCAGAGAAAATTTGCTCCTACAACTCAGTGATCAACTGATCACCAACCTCAGGCCCTAAAGGCCCTACAACACAGGCTAGAAGGGCATCCCTACCTCAGATCCAAATGATCCTATAACTCATACCTAAGCCCTATAATCAGATCCAAATTGTATCCTACCTCAGCCTTTATAATACAGGCCTACAACTCAGATTCACACAGGAATCTTACACACAGATCCAAGACTGGATCCTATAGAAAATAAGAGTAAGGTAAAGCTGATTGACACTAGAGAGATTTCCCTGTGTCTAACTTCCTGGGCTGAGAAATTCTCTACCCTAGCTTCTTTACAATAATAAGTTAAAAGATCTTCAATTTTGGGCTGCTTGTGCTGGAAGTAATCTCAGAATCAAGATTCAGATCTGCTGTTGAACACTATGAATTTGACAGTTGTGAATCTTCCTCAAACAGCTAACCTTAACTACAGAAATCAGTTATTTCTGCTTCTCGTTCTTCCTCAGAAAGTAAGCTTTCTAACCTTACTGGTGCAGGTGAGAATGACACCAGCTAGCTTGTTTGAGTTTTCAGAAACTGTAGCTAGGTAAAGAACTTGCTGTTCCTTCTTCTTTAGAGATTTCCTCTTACCTTGCTGGTGCGGGTAAAAATGGCACCAGCTCCTTCTTCTTCATCACTCAACGCTCTTTGCCTTAGCCAATCTTTCTACCACTAAAAATTTATTGAGCCTTCAGCACTCAACACCAGAGTACTTATACAGTTTTTCTGTCACCAGGTATTGAGTGAATCATCATCACTTAATGCCAAAACACTTATTCACATTTCTGAATGAAAGCATTGCGTGTAGCTTCCTCACTCAACGCTTTCAGCTCTATCCTGTTATATTGACGAGGCATTGAGTGAGCCACCTTCACTCAATGCTTCTGTACATAAACTGATTTTCTGTCATCCTAGGCATTGAGTCAATAGCCTTCACTCAATGCTTCTGGAATTAATAAGATTTCTTTACTGTTAAAACAAAAGCTTTGACTATCTGTGCTTTATGGCGTTGAGTGAACTTCCTTCACTCAATGCCTGTAGACTTAGCCACTTTCCTGTTTTGCCAATGCTGAAAGGCTTTGACTGTCCCCTTCTCTTAGTGCCTTTTGGCATCTAGCATTGAGTTAGCTTGCCTCACTCAATTCCTATAGACTTAGCCACATTTCTTCCTATTTCTTCTTAGGCTTTGACTGTCTTAGCCTGTCTCAAAGCTTTAAGCTATATGGCGTTGAGTGAGTTGACTTCACTCAACACCTGTGGAATTAGATAGAATTTTGTCTCTCCACATCTCTATCTTGTGACCACCTATCACCATCACTTAGACAACTTGTCTAAACTTGTTCCAAGGAACATCCTGCACATATAGAACTTGAATAATATCAAATACAATTATGCTCGTAGTATTGATTGTGCCTGCCTCTTCAGATCTACGGAACAGTGAGGGCAATATTCCTAACATTTCCTTGCTTAGTTATAGAAAATGATGGATACTCAGAGAAGGAGTATTGAAGTCTTTGTGGAAAATACACTCCAAGGAATGAGGACAAAATGCATGAGAGAATATTAGAATTGTAAAGGGAAATGCATCACTTGAATACCCAAACCTTCCATTTCTTCATGATAGATACTAAGGCTATGGACTTTACTGCTATTTCAAATGATATGACACATCAAGGTATTCTAGCAATAATAGGCAAACAACTTGCCACTAGAGATAACCTACATTAGGCATTACTCGAAAAAATGAAAGAATGCCTAACAACAGAATAGCAATCATGGAAAGAATGGATTCTTGCAACCAGTTACTAGATGGACACCTTCTGCAAACCAAGAACACTATATTAGCTGGTGTCAACATGCTACAAGAAAGAATGGGTGAAGCCCAAGAGGCCATCTATAAAGAAAAAATTGAAGAACTCAGAAAGTGGGAGAAGGACATTATCCACTACTTTGCCTAGCAAGCCATTTGGACTACAAATTCTTTCAGAGAAGCATTGGGATCGAAACCATTAAACTACTCTCCTCAGCCTATCATTCCTAAGGTTAACCCAGCTGCAGACAAAGATTACCTCCCTCCAGAGGATTATAAAGCAGCTTGGGGGGAGTAAGCTCTTACTCCTCTAACAGCAGAATAAGGTGAATCAACTTCCAGGATTAGGAGGATTGATCAAGTCTAGGATGAGATTATAGGGGCTAGACAGAGAATAAGAATTGAGATTCAGAATATGCCAGGATATGAACATTGGAGTTATATATCTAGCAACATCATTATCTACACCTGGAATAACTTTAGAAAGTATGTAATAAACATATTTAGATACTATAACTCTATGGAATGGAAAATACATGAAGATTAGGAGACTAGGAGGAGAATTCATAGAGGAAAAACCCAAATGGACCTCCTCCTCCCCCAAGATATATCCCAAAGCCACTAGGATACTTTGAGAGATAGAAGGAAAAAGAGTAAGGAGAATACTTCTAGTTTGCTGAGAACCTTGTGTTAACTAATCTGATGTTTTTAGATGTCTTAATCTTGTTTAACTTAATGCCAACTATTTTCAATTTAAACAATATAAATCAAAATTGCTTCTCTGTCAAAATGTGCTTAGTACATTTTTATGTATCTATGGTTATTGTCATATGGTGTTCTTACTTCTTCAAATAGGGGGAGATTGTCGGGAATATTATCTCTAAGATTCCTGATTTGAAAAAGGCCTCAAGATGATAATAAACATCTTATATTTGATGGTTGTTTAAGTTTTGATGTGACAAATATAACTAAAGTGCATGGATAATGTATTATTAGACACTTGGTCACCCAAATAGGATTTTGCACTTGTAATCTATCTTTAAGAAAAACTCATGTTGACCTCTGTCCTAATCATATATTAGATATGCCACTATCAATGGAAAAAATCACTTAAGTCAAAAGAAAATAAGGGAAGAAAAATAAAATTAAGTATAAAATCGACTGTATCGAGTTTATATCTAAGAAAAATTTCTACTGCATCGACTTCATGTTTAAGTAAAAGTTTGACTACATAGATAGTATGGCTAAGGAAAATTTTTGCTACATCGACTTCAAGGTTAAGTAAAAGTTCGACTGCATTGATAACATGACTAAGGAAAATTATTATTGCATCAACCTCATTGTTAATTAAAAGTTTGACCGCATCAATAGCATGGCTAAGGAAATATTCAACTGCATAAAAGGCATGGCTAAGTAAATATTTGAATGGATTGACTGCATCGATTACTTTATGCCAAAATGTATTCTCCAGCTTGGAATGGCTAAGTACCAGGAGTTTCCTTAAATAACTTATAAAGTTTTTATCTGACTATATATATAATTCAGGAGGGCTATTAGACCTTTTCTATGGCATTATGTCAAGGTCACTAAAAATTATTATCTCCGAGCTGACATACAGTACAACAATTGTATCCTTGATTTAAGGTCCAGATTGCGAGAGAATTTAAATCAAATTAAAAGACGGGATTTGTTGCATACATTCAGGATTGCTAGGGGATAAATATTCGCATTCATTAGAGGATAATTTCTTATTTAAAAATCTTCCTTAGACATATTTTTCCAGCCGTTGAACATTTTATTTCTGGATTATTACCTACAAAATATGTTATTTGTTGAAGAGTTTAACTCAGAATATTTCTTTTTTTGGAATCCTTCCATAGGCTAAATTAAAATAGTTATTTGAACTTTCCATTTCTATAATTTGCCTAAGATGGATTATTTAGACGTTGGAGAATTAAATTTCAGTCATTATGATCGTTTCTGACCAAGTATAATTTAAAAAGAGCACTTGAAAAATTGAAGGAAGATACTCATAAAACTAACACAGACACACACAAGATTTTTTGCAAGTTCTCAGAGATTTCACAGAGATCCTTCACTCTTTCTTTTCATCTCAAGTTTTGTGATAGTGTTGAATATTGTTCAACATCAATAGATTTCATCTTCAACCTCTACAAGAATTCTTGATCAAACACAGTCATTCCAAGAAGATTACTTTCATGTATTAATCAAGACAAAGAAAAATAAGTCTGATGTGGGCTTCTACCTTAAGACTCAAGATCTAGGGTGTTGAGTCATACTTATATTCTATTTCTTTATAGGATTCCTTTGGGAATCTGAGCTGTAGGATCTGTAACAGATTTGAGTGTAGATCTCTGATGATAGAGATTGAGTTGTTTGGCTTGTGTGCTGGAGTTGTAGGGCTTGTGTGCATGAGTTGTAGGGCCTCTATTGAAGGATGAGGTATTGGATATATGGTAGATCTGATTTATAAGACCCGTGTGAAGGTCTGAGGTAGGGAACTTGAGTTCCCGAGTTATAAGATTTAAGGATCTGAGAAGAAGATTTGGAGAATTTTGTCAAAAGCTAGCTCTCTGCTAGATAGGAGATTGGGAAAGCGGATGTACCCATTCTATAAGAACCACTATAAATCCTTGTGTCCTATTTGTTGTAATGTGATTCATTATTGTAGTTTATTTTTCTCATTGTGCCCCTCAAAGCATATCTCAAGAAACTCAAAAATAAGAAAATCACACATTCACCCCCGCTAGGTGAGTAGCAACCCTTCACTTTCAGAGATTTTGTGGTAGATTATTTTGCACTAGTATTAATAGAAAAATGAATGGCAAAAACCCTAAAGCCAACTACCAAGAAAAGGCCACTATCTATGTTTCCTCATGTACATAATCACAGGATGAACTGCAATATGGCAATGACTTTTGGTTCCTGCTCTTTTGATCACCAACACTCATACTCCTTTCATCAAGTCAGAATAGAAAATATATTAAATTTCACTATTGGTGTTGTGGCAATATAGGTCATTTTGCCAAGGAAGGTTGGTTCAATCCAATAGTACTGATAGTAAATAATGCTAAGCTAACAAATAATATTATAAAACACCATTCTATAGTAATATCTGTAAGACCCCCCTCCCGGAACACAAGACACGGCACGAGAGGGGTCTTATGCCCAGAACAGTCGCCTTGCGGTAACACTAGCACTCAGGCTAGCATGTACCACAAGACGCCTATTTTGTCGGCTACCAACAATATCAATAGATAAATGCCAACCCAACCATAATAATATGAAAGTCAAATCCACACCAAGCATATGTCCATAATATCATAAATAAAGAAGCTTCAGCAGCTTCTAATATCAGAGTACGTAAACAGAATTACCCCGAAGGGCTACAACAAAATCTCTCTCTCACTCACATCTGTAACCGACGGTAGCGACGGTACCGTCCCTTCAGGCCCTGTCACCCTGGCCTGGCTGTCCGTCTGCATAGCCTGCTGCTCCACCTGCGGGGTTTCCTCCTAAAAAGGAAGACGTAGCAACCGTTAGTCAAAAAGACTAAGTGGTTTCACATCCGCTCCCCCGGCGACTCCTCGGCACCGGGCGGAGAAAGGAACAGGTACAATATATAAATAACAGTAGTACAACAGGTGAAATGAGTATACATAATATAAGCAGCAACATCAGCAGTGTATAATAAACAAGCTCTTATTTCAAATCTACGAACTACAGCAGCAAGAGAGTATATAACTAGAACAGTAAGTAACTCAACTTAAATGGATGCCCATAAAAGCATATAAGTTGAGGGTCGTTCAGCAGAAAGTAACTCATCGTATAGGAGTGCCCATACAAACTTATACGATGAGGGTCTTGTGTATATAATGAAGTGCGATGCTATATATGCAATGCAATGACACACCCATGCTCAAGCACATGCAATCGCTATGTCGACACAGACTTATAGTTCCCACTATTCAAGCAGGTAGCTAACCTCTCAGGCATCAACCGTCGTGGCCAAACGGTGACAGTGGAGCGGGCATCTCCACTACTAGGCTGGTCTCCACACTACCTGGCCTAGGCCTCCGTACGCCTCAACGCTAAGAACACAACAGCGGAGCTCACATGCGTACTACGGCTCAGCGGGTTCTCTCGGGTAAATATGCACCAAGATCCTAGCCCCTGACTGGCCTATGGTATGACACGGAAGGAGCTTCGGAAATGAGCACGAGGACCAAGCCCAACCGTTCACTTGGCACAGAAGGAGCCTCGGGATGTGAACACCGAGGACCAAGCCCAACCGCCCAAGGTCTATCCATCAACTCCCATTGGTGTGACGATTGGCAAGCCCGTAGACCTGCCACACTATCCTTAACCCGGGATTACGACACCGCGTGTCGACTCACACCACATGCAATTCCACAATTCCGTGGCATGGAAGGAGCCTCGGAGAAAGCACGAGGACCAAGCCCAACCATCCATCAAATACGGAAGGAGCCTCGGGACGTGAACACCAAGGACCAAGCCCAACCGTCCAATTTTATCCAACTCAACCTCATTCCCATTAGTGACAGTCAACACCGCACTTGTTAACTTTCACAATGTTACCCGTGGGGAGACGACACCCTAAGCATTGGACTATCCATTCCCTTCCATCAATCCATTACACATCCGGTCCATAGTTTTAACCATTTACAAATCCATCCAAATAAATTCAACATATTATAGATAAGGTGCATTATGGTGATTTAACCAATATAACATAGCATTTCATTCTCTTAGGCTTGATTCACATCTCGGCATAGGGATTCAAATCCTCGAACATCAATCTACACATTACCTCGGTGATTAACACAAAAGAATTCACCCAACCTCGATATGAATTGCAACATCTATTCCATCGAATCCAAGTTCATATTATAATCACCTAGAATTGTATGTAATCTGGTCAGCAACTTTGACTGAGGATTCCCGTGGCTACAGGTATCGCCCGAGAACGTGCCACCACTCGTTGGAAAGGTAATTTCAAGGGCTACAACTTTTGTGTTTACTCGAAAGCCCAGATCTGGTCTCATCATACCAGAAATGCAACTCAATGTCTGCTGCGTACAGGATGCAGAATTCCTGGGCATTAACTTCCGACCGCACCAGATTCAAACGGACTTTCCCGTGGCTACAGGTATCGCATGGAAACGTGCAACCACATGTTGGAAAGGTAATTTCAAGGGCTACAACTTTCGTGTTTAGTCGAAAGCCCAGATCCGCCCCCTTCTTGCTTAAAAATAGCCAATAAGGTCGCTGCGTGCAGAATACAGATTATGCACGCATCTTGAAGCGAAGTGAACGGCATCCGTTCATCTTCCTCCTCAAGCGATTTTTCCCAAATCGCAACCAGAAGTTCCTCCACCCTTATTCTCCCTCTTGTGGCCATTTCCTCTTCACGAGACCACCCCTATCATCACTTTGAAGCGAGGGGAGGTTGAAGACGACTAAGCTTTAGAGCACAAGCTCTAGCATGGCCTTCCTAGAAAGCTTCATCTCACACATCAAGACTCGTTTGAGTCGATGTCTCGCCTAAGAATAACTATAGATCTAGCACCAAGGGAGAGGGGAGGAAACTCACATCATTTCCGGCGTTTCCTCCGTTTCCGGCCATGGATCGCGTTATTCTCCGTGGCGGCATCCTTGGCTTCGTTAGCAGTGTTCTTCCACGGAAACGGCGGAGCTTTTCCTCCAGAATCCGACTCCGGCGACCCGCGATATCTCCTCTTCCGCTCCCGTCGGTTTGCACGGTGACGGCTCAGCAAGAACGATCGGCTAGGGTTTGGTTTACTCCCTTTTTATATTACATATTAGGCTAAATCCCTTCCGCCACGTGTCACTCTCTAATTGGACCGCCCAAATTAGGTTTCTTTTCAAGTGACCGGTCCAAGGATCATTCAGCACGAATCCCGAAGTCCGGTTCAGTCCGCCTGTACAAGCCGTCGAATCTGCCTGGGGTGAAGAAAACGCCAAAGTAAAATTCGGCGGAAATCAGTCGCCATTCTCGCCGATCGGCGAGAATCGTCAGGTCATTCTCGACGATCGGTGAGAACCGTCAGGTCATTCTCGACGAATTCGTCGGGAATCAACAATGATTCCCGACGATTTTCCCTTAGCCTTTTTACTGGACATCCTGCGTTGATTGCGTTGAGTATACTCAGCGATACTCGACGATCGGTGGGTATAATAGGGGATTCTCGACGATCGACGAGAATCGCCGAGCATTCTCGCCGAATTTCCCTTAGTCTACTTGCAGCTCTGTGTCCGGCGGGTATCGGCCACCGATACCCGTCGAATCGGCGAGAATCAGTCCTCCATTCTCGACGATCGACGAGCATCAACCTCCATTCTCGACGACTTTTACTTAGCCGAGTTCCCTCATCCCGGCTACTGGTTGGGGTACCCTTGAACCCAACCCTACACTTATTCTATGCACCAGACACCTCGCGTCGGTGCACCCCGATCCCGAGTTGAGTCTCTTGACTCAGACCACGTGCGAGGGGCCTAGCGCGAATTGGGACGTTACAAATCCTATAAACAAAATAAAAAGATTTCGTCCCCGAAATCAGGCTGAGGTCGTGGGGAGTAAAGCATACCGAAAAACAAAATATGCTTTAAATAAAGTTACCTGAAGCAAATAACTCCGGGTAGCGTCTTTGCATCAAATCCATTGGCTCCTATGTGAATTCCTCCTTCCCATGATTAGACCATAGCACTTTTACCAAGGGGACACTTTTGCGGCGCAAGGTTCTTATCTCATTATCAACGATCCGCACCGGCTCCAGTCGCACAGATCTGTCAGACGCCACAGTACCATCAGTTGTGGGGATGTATTGTTCGGGCCGCAACAGCGCCTTCCGAAGCGACGACACATGGAACACATCGTGGAGATTCTCTAGCTCGGGCGGTAGCTCCAGCCGGTAGGCCAAAGGGCCAACCCTTTCCAATATGACATAGGGCCCAACATACCGTGGACTGAGCTTCTTCACTCCTCGCACTCGTGACACTCCATGCATCGGCCGAACTTTTAGAAACACCTTATCACCCACCTGAAATTCCACCATACGGTGCCTTGCGTTGTAATACTTCGCCTGCCGACTTTGAGCCTCCAACATGCGATCCCTTATTAGCCTAACCACCGCATCAGTGTCATCTATGTACTCAATTCCCAAAGTCTTCGGGTCTTCATCTTGCACCCAAGACAAGGGGGTCCTACACCTCCTTCCATATAGGGCTTCATGGGGCGCCATGACAATACTAGCTTGATGGCTATTGTTATAGGAGAATTCCACCAAGGGCAAGAGTCTTTCCCACGGCTCTCCCCTATCTATCACACACAACCTCAACAGATCTTCCAATGTTCGGATGGTCCGCTCAGACTGTCCATCCGTCTGAGGATGAAATGCGGTACTGAAGGTAAGACGTGAGCCCAAATACGTCTGTACCGCCTTCCATTCCTTGGAGGTGAAACGACCATCACGATCCGAAACTATCGTCTTAGGTATGTCGTGATACCGTACAAATTATTCCACAAACAGGCGTACCAAGACATCCACGTGAGCCTCCTTCTTCATAGGAATGAACCGGGCAACCTTCGTCAGGCGATCAACGATCACCCATACTGAATCATTCCCTGAGCGGGAGCGAGGTAGCCCATGTACAAAGTCAGTGGATATATCCTCGAACTTCCATTCGGGGATTGGCAACGACTGCAACAGGCCACCAGGGCTCCTACATTCTGCCTTCACTCTTTGGCAGGCTTCACAATGCGTGACAAAGTACCGGACATCTTTCTTCATCCCTGGCCAACACATCGTCTTTCGTAAGCCGGCGTACATCTTTGAAATTCCTGGGTGCACGGAATATTGAGAGCAATGTGCTTCTCTCATAATATCCTCCTGGATTCTGCCACCTTTGGGAATGTAGAGTAGGCCGCGAAAGTAAACGAGGTCGTCCTTTAGTGTGTATTTGTCGGTAGTCCCGTCTTCAATTAACTTTATTGTCGGGGCCAAAGCCGCATCTAATCCTTACTCCACTCGGATCCGGTCCTGGATATCACAAACTATTCTCATGCTGGACAGGTACTCCGTATATTCCGAAGAAGCCTTAAATATTAAGGTGATGTCCATCTCCTCGATCATCCGTGCCAACTCCATGCTCATCAATCGAGATTCTGGGCTCGAGCCGGGTACTTTCCTACTCAACGCATCGGCTACCGAGTTTGCTTTTCCGGGGTGGTAGTTCAAGGTGAACTCATAGTCGCATAGAAACTCTAACCACCGCCGTTGTCTTAAGTTCAATTCCTTCTGGGTATGGACGTACTTCAAATTTTTATGATCCGAGAAGATTTCACAGTGGACGCCGTATAGATAATTCCTCCATACCTTCAAGGCGAACACCACCGCTCCTAGCTCCAAATCATGCACCGGGTAATTGATTTCATGCTTCTTCAATTGTCTTGAAGCATAAGCAATTACGTGCCCGTGCTGCATCAACACCGCTCCCAACCCCTGATAAGACGCATCCGTATAAACTTGAAATCCTTCCTTCCCAGACGGAAGGACAAGGATGGGGGCGGAGGTAAGTCTATCCTTCAATTCCTGGAATGCCGCTTCACACTGGGGTGTCCACTCAAATGGCACTCCTTTCTTTGTCAAGGAAGTAAGCAGGAGGGCAATCTTGGAGAATCCTTTTACGAACTTGCGGTAGTATCCGGCAAGTCCAAGAAAACTCCTCACATCGGCCGCCGACTTTAAGGGCGACCACTCCTTCACGGCGCGCACCTTGGCCGGATCCACAGGTAGTCCTGCCCCACTGATTACATGGCCCAAGAAAGCAACTCCTTAAGCCAGAATTCACACTTGCTAAACTTGGCGAACAGGGAGTGCTCTTTTAGCTTCTCCAGAACTAAGGCCAAATGTCCGGCATGTTCTTCCTCCGTCTTCGAGTAGACTAGGATGTCGTCAATGAACACAATGACGAAGACATCTAGATAGGCCTCAAACACTTTATTCATCAAGCTCATGAAAGCCGATGGGGCATTGGTGAGTCCAAACAGCATCACTGTGAACTCATATAAGCCGTACCTTGAGCTGAAAGCCGTTTTCTGTATATCATCCTCATGTATTCTCAATTGGTAGTACCCCGAGCGCAAGTCTAGCTTGGAGAACCAATGCGCTCCCATCAGTTGGTCGAACAACTCATCGATCTGAGGTAACGGGTAGGTGTTCCGTACTGTGAGTCGGTTGAGTTCCCGATAGTCTATACATAAACTTAGGGTTCCATCTTTCTTCTTGACGAATAGAACAGGGGCTCCCCAAGGCGACGAGCTGGGGCGAATAAACCCTGATTCTACCAACTCCTGCAATTGCACTCTAAACTCCGCAAGTTCTTTTGGGGCCATCCGATAAGGGGTCCTAGAGATAGGCTTAGCTCCTGGTACAAGCTTAATTTGAAAATCCACTTCTCTATGCGGGGGTAACCCTGGCAGTTTCTCAGGAAATACCTCAGGGAAATCCCGTGCTACCTGCACATCCTTCACATCTAACTTCATCTCTTTTAGTTCGAATCGTATCATGTAGACTTCATCCCCTCTCATATGAGCTTTCAAGGTCTGGATCGAGGATAACAAGATTCGTGGTGCGAAATTTATACCTTGGAAGACTACATCAATATCCCCATGTCTCAAATAGATATGCTTCTCCGCACAGTCGATTCTCGCATGGTGCCAATCCAGCCACGCCATACCCAGGATGAGGTCGAACTCTGGTATTCTCAAAATTATGGTAGGGGTATCAAAGGTCTTTCCCCCAATGACTATCTCTAACTCACACTTTGCGGTTGCCGTCATCTCAGATCCGTCTGGGAGGCGTACTCTTCGAGCAATACCAGTGAAATATTGCACTCCGTGTATATCTTTGATGAAGTGTTCAGACACGAATGAATGTGAGGCACCCGTATCAAATAACGTATGAGCCGGTTTATCCCCGACCATCACGGTGCCTAAGTGTCATTAATAATACTCAAGCTAGATGTCTAGTATATCTCAAGCAACTAGAGGATATTAATGAAAGCAAAATGACCAATTCGAATCGTACCTGCAATCATCTCTTGAGGGTTCCGCTCTTGTGTCATGTACAGGGCATAAATCTGATCTCGAGCGGGTCCGGGGTTTCTTCCTCGTGGTCCTCGTCCTCGACCACGCACATATCCCCACCCCCGAGGGGCTGCTGGAGGGAAAGCAAGAGGCACATCACCAAACAGTTATGGGCAGTAGCGTCGAATGTGGCCCGGTTGGTTGCATTCGAAGCACACCCGTTCCTGCCTTCCGCTGTGTTGCTGAAACCGTGGAGGTGGAGGTAATGCTGGCGGTTGTGGAACCGGGTGCTCCTCTCCAAAGTTCTGGGGAAAACGCCCGCCACCCCTCCGATATCCTCTTCCTCTTTTATTGTCAAACCTCCTTCTGTTGCTGGGGCCGGCTTCCATCACGCCCTCTGCTGGCCTCTTACCACTTCCCAAGTGGTCCGCTTCCAATCTCTTCGCCATATCAATAATCTCCGCCAGACTAGAGTCTGCTATAAACAAAAGGGCTTGCCTTAGGAGGTCTCGCAAGCCTTTGTAGAATCTTTTGGCATACCCTCTATCATCCAGCTCATAGGAGTCAACGAATCTAGCCAGGTGCTGAAACTCCCGTTGGTACTCCGTCACCGACATGGACCCTTGCTTAAGTTGCAAAAATCTCTCTTCCAGGCCATCCCGAGCGGCCGAGGGGATGAAATGCTCTAAGAAGGCTTCGGAGAATTCGCTCCAACTAATGTCCGTGTACACTCTTCCACGAAAAGTGGAGCCCATGAGGGACTTCCACCACCTTTTGGTGTGCAGCTCTAAGAGTGTCACCACAAGGGTCACCGCCATGTTGTTTGGACATCTTATTCCTGCCAACAACTCTTGTATAGTGTCTAGCCACTCTTCCGTACGCACTGCCGACTCTGTCGCAACATAAGCGGAAGGGGAGAGAGCTCGGAAAACGCTTAACCAACTAGATCCCGGACCCTGTTGTTGTACAGGTGTCTGCTGAGATTGGGACCTAAAGGCGTCCAGAATAGCTGTGAGCGTCTGCCCCAGCTCTGATTGTTGGAATTGTGTAGGTACAAACGGGGCGGGGGTGCCCCTTACTGGCTCAACAAGTGCTGGGATCTACACATAAGGTACAAACATAGGGTTAGGTTGGCTAATCTAAGGTTAAAGATGGACAACTTAGTGTGAATTACATATGGGTACACCACTGCTTCCGCTAAGTCAGCTTGTCCCCAAACTGACTAATCAAACGGGGGTGGTACCATTGTTAAGTGACTTTCGCCTTGGAGGATCGTAGCAAGCTGATACCATTTGTAAGACCCCCCTCCCAGAACACAAGACACGGCACGAGAGGGGTCTTATGCCCAGAACAGCCGCCTTGCGGTAACACTAGCACTCAGGCTAGCCTGTACCACAAGACGCCTATTCTGCCGGCTACCAACAATATCAACAGATAAATGTCAACCCAATCATAATAATATGAAAGTCAAATCCACACCAAGCATATGTCCATAATATCATAAATAAAGAAGCTTCAGCAAGCTTCTAATATCAGAGTACGTAAACAGAATTGCCCCGAAGGGCTACAACAAAATCTCTCTCTCACTCACATCTGTAACCGACGGTAGCGACGGTACCGTCCCTTTAGGCCCTGTCACCCTGGCCTGGCTGTCCGTCTGCATAGCCTGCTGCTCCCTGCGGGGTTTCCTCCTAAAAAGGAAGACGTAGCAACCGTTAGTCAAAAAGACTAAGTGGTTTCACATCCGCTCCCCTGGTGACTCCTCGGCACCGGGCGGAGAAACGAACAGGTACAATATATAAATAACTGTAGTACAACAGGTGAAATGAGTATACATAATATAAGCAGCAATATCAGCAGTGTATAATAAACAAGCTCTTATTTCCAATCTACGAACTACAGCAGCAAGAGAGTATATAACTAGAACAGTAAGTAACTCAACTTATATGGATGCCCATACAAGCATATAAGTTGAGGGTCGTTCAGCAGAAAGTAACTCATCGTATAGGAGTGCCCATACAAACTTATACGATCAGGGTCTTGTGTATATAATGAAGTGCGATGCTATGTATGCAATGCAATGACACACCCATGATCAAGTACATGCAATCGCTATGTCGACACAGACATATAGTTCCCACTATTCGAGCAGGTAGCTAACCTCTCAGGCATCAACCGTCGTGGCCAAACGGTGATAGTGGAGCGGGCATCTCTACTACTAGGCTGATCTCCACACTACCTGGCCTAGGCCTCCGTACGCCTCAACGCTAAGAACATAACAGCGGAGCTCACATGCGTACTACGGCTCAGCGGGTTCTCTCGGGTAAATATGCACCAAGATCCTTGCCCCTGACTGGCCTATGGTATGACACGGAAGGAGCCTCGGAAATAAGCACAAGGACCAAGCCCAACCATTCACTTGGCACCGAAGGAGCCGCGGGACGTGAACACCGAGGACCAAGCCCAACCGCCAAGGTCTATCCGTCAACTCCCATCGGTGTGATGATTGGCGAGCCCGTAGACCTGCCACACTATCCTTAACCCGGGATTACGACACCGCGTGTCGACTCACACCACATGCAATTCCACAATTCCGTGGCATGGAAGGAGCCTCGGAAAAAGCACGAGGACCAAGCCCAACCATCCATCAAATACGGAAGGAGCCTCGGGACGTGAACACCAAGGACCAAGCCCAACCGTCCAATTTTATCCAACTCAACCTCATTCCCATTAGTGACGGTCAACACCGCACTTGTTAACTTTCACAATGTTACCCGTGGGGAGACGACACCCTAAGCATTGGACTATCCATTCCCTTCCATCAATCCATTACACATCCGGGCCATAGTTTTAACCATTTACAAATCCATCCAAATAAATTCAACATATTATAGATAAGGTGCATTATGGTGATTTAACCAATATAACAAAGCCTTTCATTCTCTTAGGCTTGATTCACATCTCGGCATAGGGATTCAAATCCTCGAACATCAATCTTCACATTACCTCGATGATTAACACAAAAGAATTCACCCAACCTCGAGATGAATTGCAACATCTATTCCATCGAATCCAAGTTCATATTATAATCACCTAGAATTGTATGTAATCTGGTCAGCAAATTTGACTGAGGATTACCGTGGCTACAGGTATCGCCTGAGAACGTACCACCACTCGTTGGAAAGGTAATTTCAAGGGCTACAACTTTTGTGTTTAGTCGAAAGCCCAGATCTGGTCACATCATACCAGAAATGCAACTCGAAGTCTGCTGCGTACAGGATGCAGAATTCCTGGGCATTAACTTCCGACCACAGCAGATTCAAACGGACTTTCTCGTAGCTACAGGTATCGCATGGAAACGTGCAACCACTCGTTGGAAAGGTAATTTCAAGGGCTACAACTTTCGTGTTTAGTTGAAAGCCCAGATCCGCCCCTTCTTGCTTAAAAATAGTCAAGAAGGTCGCTGCGTGCAAAATACAGATTCTGCACGCATCTTGAAGCGAAGTGAACGGCATCCGTTCATCTTCCTCCTCAAGCGATTTTTCCCAAATCGCAACCAGAAGTTCCTCCACCCTTATTCTCCCTCTTGTGGCCATTTCCTCTTCAGGAGACCACCCCTATCATCACTTTGAAGCGAGGGGAGGTTGAAGACGACTAAGCTTTAGAGCACAAGCTCTAGCATGGCCTTCCTAGAAAGCTTCATC
The DNA here is from genome assembly GCA_039513925.1 of Platanthera zijinensis. Lineage (NCBI taxonomy): Eukaryota > Viridiplantae > Streptophyta > Magnoliopsida > Asparagales > Orchidaceae > Platanthera > Platanthera zijinensis. The sequence continues at coordinate 189,780,511 of CM077082.1, forward strand.
TCACACATCAAGACTCATTTGAGTCAATGTCTCGCCTAAGAATAACTATAGATCTAGCACCAAGGGAGAGGGGAGGAAACTCACATCATTTCCGGCGTTTCCTCCATTGCCGGCCATGGATCGCGTTATTCTCCGTGGCGGCATCCTTGGCTTCGTTAGCAGTGTTCTTCCACGGAAACGGCGGAGCTTTTCCTCCAGAATCCGGCTTCGGCGACCCGCGATATCTCCTCTTCCGCTCCCGTCGGTTTGCACGGTGACGGCTCGGCAAGAACGATCTGCTAGGGTTTGGTTTACTCCCTTTTTATATTACATATTAGGCTAAATCCCTTCCGCCACGTGTCACTCTCTAATTGGACCGCCCAAATTAGGTTTCTTTTCAAGTGACCGGTCCAAGGATCATTCAGCACGAATCCCGAAGTCCGGTTCAGTCTGCCTGTACAAGCCGGCGAATCTGCCTGGGCGAAGAAAACACCCAAGTAAAATTCGGCGGAAATCAGTCGCCATTCTCGCCGATCGGCGAGAATCGTCAGGTCATTCTCGACGATCGGTGAGAACCGTCAGGTCATTCTCGACGAATTCGTCGGGAATCAACAATGATTCCCGACGATTTTCCCTTAGCCTTTTTACTGGACATCCTGCGTTGATTGCGTTGAGTATACTCAGCGATACTCGACGATCGGTGGGTATAATAGGGGATTCTCGACGATCGGCGAGAATCGCCGAGCATTCTCGCCGAATTTCCCTTAGTCTACTTGCAGCTCTGTGTCCGGCGGGTATCGGCCACCGATACCCGTCAAATCGGCGAGAATCAGTCCTCCATTCTCGACGATCGACGAGCATCAACCTCCATTCTCGACGACTTTTACTTAGCCGAGTTCCCTCATCCCGACTACTGGTTGGGGTACCCTTGAACCCAACCCTACACTTATTCTATGCACCAGACACCTCGCGTCGGTGCACCCCGAGCCCGAGTTGTGTCTCTTGACTCAGAACACGTGCGAGGGGCCTAGCGCGAATTGGGACGTTACAATATCTAACCAGAACCTACGACCAAAAACCATTTGGGTTCCTAAGATGAAGTAATTGTTTTTACAAGTCTTTCCAAATACCATCCAAAAACAAATCTGGTACCTAGATAGTGTGTGTTCCAGGTATTTTTCTAGAGTAAGACATCAGAACACTTGTTGAAATAATTGCTCAACACATTAGACATTTGAAGATGAAAGAATATCTGACCATAGAACTAAAAAGCTTGAAAGTAAGTATGCAACATCTTAACTTGAGAAAGAGTTGAAATATTCAGCGATTTGAGTGTTTGGAAGCTCAATGAGAGGTGGCAAAGTGTGTTATTATGTTAATTTAGAGAAGCTTGGTAGACAAATTCTTGGAAAGAGTAGAATCAAGGATTTAAAAATGAAATTTGTGTGATCCCCTTACAAAGACATAGAGATTATTAGTACACAACATTTGAAGAAGCATAATAATGGCAGGGTTGCTTCGGATTGCTCTCTAAGGGGTGTAAGTATTCAATACAAACTCTCTTTATGTTATAAATCAGTAACATCATTCTAAGTTTAGCGGGTGGAAACCTGGAAGAATATATGACTCCGAATTTGGAACCTAATAATTTCTTAGAACCATCTAGGGAAGATCAAAGATTACAACCATGAATATTGCAAGGAAAAATGAATTTTTTTCCCCTTCATGATTAGAGGAACTTGTTTTTGGAGATACTAGACAATACAATGAACAGCTTATTGGATGCCTTGATCAAGTTTCATTTAACAAGTGGTTTCATTTCATTAGAGAGCATGCAGAAAATGAGTACAAGCACTTGGAGTTTGTATCAATAGACAAGAAAGTGGCAGACGTGTTCCCCGAGCTCATGCCTCCTGGATGAAGGTAATTTTAATTTCTTCAAAATTGAGCTTGATATGATCAATGTTGAGCGAAGTGACATTCCTCTTATGCTAAATTGACCTCTAATAAATTAACTGAGAGCATTATAGATTAATAAATATTATTAAACTATCCAGCATATCAACCCGATTACCTTGATTATGAAGTCAATATTATGACTTATAAGAAGCACTTTAAGCTCTCTGTCTAGGACTGTGTTGACTGAAATATGGCTTAGAATTTTACTTCTCAATAAACATAGTAACTATAGCCTTGAGAAATCAAGAAATTTGTTTAGGTAATGAAAGGATTAGGTGCAATTCAAACCGATCTTGTGGAGGTGCAAGCAATGTAAAGCACTCTTAGTTGGATTCGCCACCACTCAATAAATAGCTAAACCTAGACGTCCACTCTTATTTAGGTAAATCAAATAGTCCAAATTTGGGTGAATAGGTGTGCGTCGTTCGACATTCAACAATAACTATATAAATAGATTTAAATGTTACATTATGTTAAACAAATCTTTTCCCTAAACCCTATTACAGCACCACTTCGTCTTCTTCTATTTCACAAAGGTAGCGTCAGTGATTCCAGCAAGATCATCAAAGTTGACACCCAAGAAGGTAGATAAAAAGTTCAATGTTGGAAGTGAAGTAGTTCATGGAGGCATTGCAAAAGGTTATGCCAGTCTCAGAGAAGTGATAGCCTTATTTGTAGATGCAGGGCTGGAGTTGGTTTTGCATGAGTCGACAAAAATATATGAAAGATAAATTACTTAGTTCTATCTAAATGCTGAGATATCATTAGCATGAAAATAAATCAAGTCCAAGGTTGTTGGACATAGAGTAAGGATATTATCCCACTCCCTGAACATTGTGGTGAAGTTCAATGTTATTCTAGAAGGGGAAAAAGAAGAATAATTAAACACAGAAGACACTAAAATCTCTCTTGTGGTGTGAATATCCAAAACCACCTTATTGGTGTCTACAAAGAAACAAGCTGAATAACCGAAGAAAGCTAATGGCTGATGTAACTGGGAAGGTGCTCATTTGCAAACCACTCTCTTATGATAGAATCTCAAAGGGTGTGTTTGAGCACATACCAGAGTAATTCTTAAGAAAAGAATAGATTGAGATAAAGTTTTATTTGGGAAAAAGGATTCCTTGCAAGCCCCAAACTTTGGCAAAATTCTATCACAATACTTATACATTTCATTTGAAGAGCTAGAGTAAACCCAAACCCTAGGTCCATCAATAATGCTTAAAGAAGATGGACCTTAAGGTTGTAGAAACATAGGGGCAAGCATTTTCTAAGACAGGAGAAAAGTTGAATGTTCTTCTAGAGACACCAAGAAGGGAAAGAAAGAAATGCCAACAAAGTTGGTGGCACCAAGTTATGAACAAGATGTTGATTCCACCCCTATAGATATTGAGTGGGAGCCTGTAAAGGAGTCAACAAGATTGCTAGATATAGAAGATGCATGTTGCTTACAGTAAGGATTGTGAAATAGATTGAAACTCAAAAATTCAAGTGGGGGAAGAAGTGAGTTCGGGATGAAGGGGAGAGCCATTTTCGAGTTATGAGGGGTGCTGCAGGGAGTCCTAGCGACGAACTCCAAGAAATACCCGGAATAGTGGACAGAATTGAAGTTCTGTCAGAAACCGACCGGCGTTAGGATTACCATTGGCGGTAGCTCCCTGGGAGCTGTTGGGATTTGTCTCCACAATACCTCATATTTGTAGGAGGTCAGACCTTGAAATAAGATGAATTAAGGTGTATTTGATATTGTGTTTAAGTTGTATGTGTGCAGGTTCTTATTGCCAAGTATAGACCAATGTCAGTCTATAATGGGTCACCAAACACAGGACCATACAATGTAATCCCTCATTGTGTGATCCAAAGTGTTGGCCCATGTATAGCCTCTCTATTGGGATACACTTCCTATACATGCACTTGGATTGGTGGACTGAAGTATTGAAGTTTATTTTTTCAGAAGAATTTTTCTAAGTCCACATACTCGAGTAGCTTCCTTCATATACTCGAGTAAGTGACTTAGTACTCGAGTAGATCCTTAGACATACTCGAGAAGACTCTGTATACTCGTGTAGATAAGCTTATACTCGAGTAAGATAGTTAGTCACTCAAGTAGGTCATATTTTATACTCGAGTAGATCCTTCTGTTCTTAGATCCAAAATTTTCTCTAAGTCCACATACTCGAGTACCTCTTTTATACACTCGAGTAAGTGAATCTATACTCGAGTAAGTTGGATTACTTACTCGAGTAGACTGTATTGTACTCGAGTAGGTGATAACTTGTACTCGAGTAGTTGGTTAGTTACTCGAGTAAGTGTTCTGTTCATACTCGAGTAGATCTGCACTTCTCATCTCAGAAAGTTTCTAAGTCTACCTACTCGAGTAATTCCCTATATACTCGAGTAAGTGACTCTGTACTCGAGTAGTTGTTTTTCATACTCGAGTAGTTTAATGATTACCCGAGTAGTTTTCCCAAGATACTCGAGTAATTCATTTTCCCCTCACTCGAGTATCCCCAACTCTTCTACTCGAGTAGTTCTTCCTATTTAATCTGAGAAATTTTTCTCTAAGTGTTTTTACTCGAGTATATACTCTCATACTCGAGTAGCTCTAAAATCACTCGAGTATTGATCTCTGATTCACTCGAGTAGCTTCTCTTCTTATACTCGAGTATACTCCTCCTATCCACTCGAGTATATAACATCTTATACTCGAGTATGTCTCTTGTCTGTCTCGAGTATATCTGTTCAAATATTCCTGAAATTCTCTAAGTACAATTTCTTTATGTATTTCGAATCAATCATTTCTGATTGGTCCACGTGTCATCCTTAATTACATTTATGATCGTTGGAGTCCACCTATAAATAGGTCCTTTTAGATTTGACTAATAACAAGTTTACAGAGATTATTATTTTTAAGAAAGAGAAAAGTTCCCATGAACCCTAATTTCTCACGCCGCCGCCATTGCCGTTCACGGAAGAAGGTCTGGATTGACAATCTCCGATCGCTGCTTTCAACTCTGTTTCTCCAGAGATCTAGACGAAAGATAATCACTCGATCTCGCCGAGTGTCACAACCCGCATTTTCTCCAATTATAAGAATTATCAGAGTATGAGAAAACACGCGTCATGATGCCACGTCAAGTAGGGGATAACCGCTGTCGCTCGGGCAAAACCAACTACAAACTTTATGCAAGAAAATCATGTGTTTTGTGAATAGAAAATCAGTTATATTTTAGAGACCGTATCCCTCGACTCAGTGGATCAACTAGTCCACAAAAGAAAAACTATATTTATACGCTGCGGAAAGGAAAATACTTTAATTAGGTTTTACACCCTAAAGAGCGCATAAGGGTCCCAAAAGAACCACTCATGCTATGCAAGACACTACATTTAATTTATATAATATATAAGAAAACGATTTTCATACGTGATTTGGAAAATAGTGATTAAGCTTATAAAACATGCTGATCGGGAGCTTTATTTATAATAATATTTATAGTTTAAAAGTAACTAGCAACCTAGCATAAAACCTTCTCAGAGCAAGTAGACTATCTCCAGAAAATGGTAGCAGCATAAGTAAGTACATCCAGTACGAAGGTAAGAAAACTACACGTGGGCGCCAACAACCTGACACGAACCCACTGACACATATGTATGTCTGTAAGAAAGTACTGAAAACTACCTCACTAACAAGATAAACGGAACTCCAAAGTCCGGGAGACCACCAACACCACCACTGCAAACTAGCCACCCAACTGGCTATGGCTCAGAACCTGGGGTATTCCAAAAGAAAACAGAATACCTCAGCAAGCAACACGGTAACAACAACTGCATGTAAGAGTCAACCAAAAGGAAGAACTAACTGAAAAACATGCAGTAGGAAGAGCCACAATTGTCCAAAATAGGACAACAAGAAAAGCACAACGAGCAAAGGAAACAGCAACAACCCCACTCAGGAACAACATCCTGCCGGGCCTACTAGGCTACCAAGAGCCAAAAGTGCTGCAAACTACCCAGGAAGAAACTTCTAACACCCTAAACTATGGGAGGTGGTAGTAGCAAAAAAAACAACGAGGAACCGGATCGAAGGCAAACGCAGTCCCCCAATCCACCATGTCCAAGTCAGCAAGCTCAAGGGTCTACACGTGAAAGCACAAGGGACCTTCCACCCACACATGCCCAGCCCGTACCTGGAGCAAGAAAAAACAAGAGTGGCCTTGGCTATATCACACAACTCCACCCTCTTGAAGAGCTACAAACCACCACTACTAACCACGACCCACGATTCGACCTTTAAGGAGGTAAAGAAAACGGCCGACAAGGAAATACCAGAAATATTACAAGAAAACCACTCGGGAACGAAAAGCAAGGTAAAGGGAGAGTGTTGAAAAGAATCAACACGACAAGGCGCTGAGTGAGACCCACTCAGTGCCTACCTAAACCTTGGCGTTGAGTGAGCTAGCCTCACTTAAAGCCAAAACCAAACTCTAACCACAATCCCACTAAGGCAAAACGGAGCTCGACGATTCTAAGAAGGCAGGGAATTTCCAGTACTCGAGTAGATACCAACTACTCGTGTATTCAAATTCCAGCACTCGAGTAGTTACCAACTACTTGAGTACCTCAACCCTCTACTCGAGTAGTCGCCTACTACTCGAGTATACAAACATAACCAGCACTCGAGTAGTTACCAACTACTCGAGTACTCCAACCAGCTACTCGAGTATCTACAAACAACTACTCGAGTACTCCAACCAGCTACTCGAGTATCTGCAAACAACTACTCGAGTATTCAAACAGCTACTCGAGTATACAAACAGCTACTCGAGTATCTGCAAACAACTACTCGAGTATACAAACAGCTACTCGAGTATACAAACAGCTACTCGAGTATCTGCAAACAACTACTCGAGTATTCAAACAGCTACTCGAGTATACAAACAGCTACTCGAGTATCTGCAAACAACTACTCTCGAGTAGATGCCTACTACTCGAGTAAACCAACCCACCTACTCGAGTAGTTATCTACTACTCGAGTAACTCAGAACCCCCCACTCAAGTAGTTACCTACTACTCGAGTAACTCCAAGGCAAATACTCGAGTTAATGCCTTCTACTCGAGTATCTCAAAGCTACTACTCGAGTACTCGAGCCCACTACTCGAGTAACCCAAGACCCCTACTCGAGTAGTTACTTACTACTCGAGTAACTCCACGGCTAATACTCGAGTAAATTACTACCTACTCGAGTAACATACTCCACTACTCGAGTAACCCAAAGCTACTACTCGAGTATCTCAAAACCACTACTCGAGTACTCCAGAACTAATACCCGAGTAATCCACTCAACAAATTTGGAAAAAACACCCCCCTCCCCTCCTAACACTCCCTCTCGGCTACACCCAAACCAGAGCAAATCTGAACAAAAATAAACGGCATTACGCCGGCAAAGTTGGGTTCCAACAGCACAAGTAGGGGCGGTCAATAGGAAGAACTAATTCCTATAGATAGCAATAAATATGAGAACAACAAGGCCTCTAACCTGGGCTAACAGGGATTTCAATTTCAGCAAAAATAATCAAAAAGAAACTTGGCAAGGGCAAGAATACCACTTGCCTCAACTTTCAGCGAAGCCTGGACGGCTTTCCTCCTCTTTACACAGAACAAACAGCCGCGGCACCTAGAACAAAACTCACGGCCATTAATGGCGGAAAACTCCAAAACCGAAAACCCAAATCTCATCAAAACTCCATGAAAATCGAATATCTTACCGTCGAAACGAAGATCTCGGAGAGAGCAAGACAACGCCGTTTTCGGAATCGAATTCTGTCCACAAACAAGCCTGGAATCGCCGACCGAAGGAGGTACAGGACGGGCGGTTTTCTCCTCTGATTTCCGCGAAAAAGGCAGCGATGGCTTCTCTCTCAGGAAAAGAAGAAGAAGAAGTGGGCCGTCACTTCTTAAGAAAAGCTTTTATACGAAAAGCTAACCGCCGGTTCACCCATAACCGAACCCTAAAACGCCTAATTACTTAATTTCATTAAGTAAATACCAAAATATGTATAAGCCAAAAATATGGCTGCCACCAAGGCAAGGCAATAACTGCCTTAATAAATTCTCCCGCAGAATTTAATAAACGGTCAAAACCAAAAGGCTACAGAACAAGCCAAATCAATTTAATTAATTGATCACAAATACTAATAGCACACCAAACGATACGAAAACCGAATCACCTCGGAATTCGACGAAATTCGCACCGTAGCTAAATACCCACGCTACGAACACAATGGCGAAGTCGAAATTAACTTTCGACGAACAGAACTCGAGTTATACCCAAACAAAGCCAAACACAAACATCCCCCCGAGAGGCCACACCGGGTCACCCAAAACGACTCGGCTTGCTAGGGAGATCTTGCCAACAGGCTACAAAATAGGGCACTCAGTTCTAAGGAGCTAAACCACACTCCACAACTTGCACAAGCCACGGAAACGCGTCATCGTAACGCCAACGAGAATAAAAATAAACGCAGGAAAATCGGGGGCGTTACAGTCATTCCCCCTAAAAGAAAGTTTCGTCCCGAAACTTTACGCACAACACTCCTACTAAAGAAGGAGAACAACTAATAGGAGTTACAAGAAGGAAAACATACCGATTAAATCAACGAAATAGGTGAGGGTAAGCCCTCCTCATAGCCGACTCTAACTCCCAAGTCGCGCTTTCCAAATCCTGATTCTTCCATAGAACCTTAACCATCGGTATGGACTTCTTTCGCAACACACGCTCCTGGGTATCCACAATACGAACCGGCACCTCAACAAAAGAGAGGTTGGGCTCCAACTGGGGCACAACATCCAAGAGCTGCCCACTGCTGCGCACACACTTCCGCAATTGGCTAACATGAAAACATTATGCACACCTGGGAAGTTCGCTGACAAATACAATCTATAAGCTGACACACCAATCCGTTCCAAAATCTCAAACGGACCCACATACCTTGGGTCTAACTTCCGATTCTTACCAAATCTCTTAACACCTGCCATCGAGGAAACTTTTAGGAATACAAGGTCCCCGACGGAAAACTCCAAAGCAGATCTACGCCGATTGGCGTTCTTTTCATATCTCTCCTGGGCAAAACGAAGCTTCTCCCGAATAAGCTTCACTGCGACTTCCATCTCCTCAAGCGCATCGGGACCCAACAAAGGCCTCTCACCAGCCTCAGCCCAAAACAACGGAGTCCTACAGCGCCTCCCATACAAGGCTTCGAACGGAGCCATCTGCAAACTTTTCTGATAACTGTTGTTGTAGGCAAATTCCATGAGTCGCAATCGCTCATCCCACGCTCCACCGTGGTCTAAAATATAGCACTGGATCATATCCTCAACAATTTGGTTCACCCTCTCCGTCTGCCCATTGGTCTGTGGGTGGTAGGCAGTAGAATACCTCTGATCCGTACCCAAACCCTCCTGCAGACTCTGCCAAAAACGAGAAGTGAACCGGGAGTCTCGATCAGAAATGATGCTAACCGACACACCGTGGAGTCGGATGACTTCATTCATGTATAACTCTGCTATCTTCTTCATCGGGTAATCAATCTTATAAGGCACGAAGTGAGCACACTTCGTCAATCTATCCACTATAACCCAAACAGAATCAAATCCCCTCGGGGATTTCGGTAATCCCGTAATGAAATCCATAGATATACTTTCCCACTTCCAAGTCGGGATCTCTAGCGGAGACAACTTACCACCAGGCCTTCCATGATCGGCCTTCACACGCTTGCAAGTGTGACACTCAGCAACAAATCGGGCTATATCTCCTTTCATGCCATACCACCAGGCAATTTGCCTTAAGTCACGGTACATCTTCGTAGATCCTGGATGGTAGGAAACGCTGGAACCATGAGCCTCACTGCAAATCATCCTCCTAATATCCCCGATAGCGGGAACGCAAAACATGTCGCGGTACTTCAAAGTACCCGCACCATCGATAGCAAAATCGGGCAACTCCCCCTTCTCAGTCCTGGTGAAAAGGTGCATAAGATCAGGATCGTCCTTCTGGTGCAGCCAAGTCAAAGAAATCCAGGACGGCTCTGCCACTGACAAACTACTCTGCAAATTACAGCATCCCACTGATATATCCATAAGGAGGAACTCCTCCACTAAACGATCGGCGGTGAGGTTAAAGATCTTTCCCGTCTTTCGGCTCAGGGCGTCGGCCACCACGTTGGCCTTGCCCGGATGATACTGGATTTCTACATCATAATCAGCCACATACTCCAGCCACCGCCGCTGACGTAGATTCAACTCCTTCTGCGTGAACACGTACTTTAGGCTCTTATGGTCAGTGAAGATCTTGCATTGAGCTCCATAAAGTAGGTGCCTCCACAACTTCAAAGCATAAATAACCGCTGCAAACTCGAGGTCATGCGTGAGATAATTATTCTCATGAGTCTTCAGTTGCCTTGACCCATAGGCAAATACTTTTCCATCTTGCATTAATACGCATCACAAACCTACAAGCAAAGAATCCACATAAACATCATAATCTACTCCCTCGGTAGGCAGGGTCAGAACGGGAGCATTGCACAATCTCTCCTTTAGCTCTAGAAAAGCTTCTTCAAACTTCTCACTCCAAACGAAAGCCACATTCTTCTGAGTCAGCTTGGTCAAAGGTGCGGCTAGGGAAGAGAAACCCTCCACAAATCTCCTGTAATAGCCAGCCAACCCTAAGAAACTCCTGATCTCCTTAGGCGAACTCGGTCTACTCCAACCCATCACTGCTGCAATCTTTTCTGGATCGACCGAGATCCCATCCTTGTTCACCACATGGCCTAGAAAAGAAACCTGAGGCAACAAAAATTCGCACTTGCTCAACTTGGCGAATAACTTGTGGTTCCTCAACTCTGATAGGACCAAACGCAAATGCTGCTCATGCTCCTCAGCACTGCATGAATAAACTAACACGTCATCAATGAAGACCACAACGAACTTATCGAGAAAATCCTTGAACACCCGGTTCATCATATCCATGAAGGCTGAAGGTGCGTTGGTCAGACCAAACGACATTACCAGAAACTCAAAGTGTCCATGTCTCGACCTAAACGCAGTCCGCGGAATATCCGCCTCACGGATCCTAAGCTGATGATAACCAGAACGAAGATCGATCTTGGAGAACACTGTGCTACCACGCAACTGGTCAAATAAATCATCGATCCTCGGCAGAGGGTACCTGTTCTTGATAGTGACCTTGTTCAATTCTCTATAGTCGATGTAGAGCCGCATCGACCCATCTTTCTTCTTTACGAACAAAACAGGAGCACCCCAAGGCGACAAACTCTGCCTAAATAACCCCTTAGCTAACAGCTCATCCAACTGAACTCGCAACTCCTCTAACTCACAAGGGGCCATCCGGTACGGCGCCTTAGCAATAGGACGCGTACCCGGCTCTAAATCAATCACAAACTCAACATCCCGATCAGGAGGAAGACCAGGAAGATCATCAGGAAAAACATCGGCGAAACCATGAACAATAGGAATCTCCTCCAAGCGTGGCACGCTAACAGCGGCTCCAACCGCCGAGACTAAACAAACACAACAATTAGAAGGAAACAATCTCTGAGCACATACCGCAGAGATGACAGGAAAATCCTGACACCGAGCAGCATACACGCTGCTGGGCTGACCGTCGTCCCTGATGAAGTCCAAGCGCTTTCCTTTGCACTGAATGACCGCATCATACCGAGAGAGCCAGTCCATGCCCAAAATGACATCGAAGTCCTCCAGATCAATCATTTTCAGGTCCGCCTTCGCAAGAAAGTTCCCCAACAAAATCGGGCAATCCAAAATGCCCAAATCTGACAACACAGATTCACCAGAAGGAAACTTGACACAGAAGGAATCCCGAACACGATCGAGAGTCAATCGATGACGCTCTACAAAGGCTCTAGCCACGAACGAGTGGGTAGCGCCGGAGTCAAACAGAACACGCGCCCAGCGGTTCTTCACCTTAAACTTCCCTATAGGAACACACAAACTAAGGAACTACCATAGCAATACCGCAACACTCTAGCAAATAAAACTACCAGGCTAGGAAAACAGCAATCAACTAACCTAAAATAACCTGGGTTGAAGTCTGAGCCTCCTCAGAAGAAACCACATTCAGCTTCCCTTTTCCCTTGTCCACACGCGGAGGTGGAGCTAAAGCCTGCAACGGAACTGCAGGAAGAGCTGTCTGAACCTGAGGACACCTCGACTTGATATGACCCTTCTGCCCACACTGAAAGCAGACTTTGTCCTTTGTCCAACACTGGGCCGCATCATGCCCAGATCGCTTGCAAACTGAACAGGAGACATCTCTCCTAGGAGCACCCTGGATCGCATGAACCTGCTCCTTCTTCTGAGCTGCCGACTTCTTAAAACATTTCTCGACAGGATGGCCTGACCGGCCATAGAAACTGCACACTACTCGGCTCCTCTTTCCCGGAAAAGCATCGGGTACCAGGGGCTTCTTCCCCTCCACAGACTTTCTCTTGTCCTTTCTCATCTGCTGGCCTCTGCTCTTTGCCGTTTCAATAGCCTCAACCTTAAGAGCAGCCTCTACAACTCCAGCATAAGTCACTGACCCATAAGCACTGGTCAACTGCTGCACTTCGCTCCTCAAACCACCAAGAAACCTCTTAACTCGATCAGCCTCAACGCTGACCAGAGCAGGGGCAAAACGGCTCAACTTACTAAATTCTATTTCATACTCACCCACCGTGAGTTTCCTTTGCTTCAGATAGAGAAAGTCATTCATGAGGCGGTCACGCTCGACCGAAGGCAAGAACTTCCTTAACAACATCTCCTTAAACATTTCCCAAGAGCATCCAGCTACTAAGCTCTCCTTCTCTCTCAGCCACCAACTCTTAGCCAATCCTTTAAGCTGATAGGTGGCTAGCATCACCCTCTGGTCACCAGCAATCCCTGAATACGAAAACATCTCCTCCATGGAGATCAGCCAATCATCTATAACCATGAAATCTGCCTTCCCGTCATAAGTGGGAGGACTCAGCCTCTGAAACTGTGAGATGAAGGCCATCTCTGCTGGCACCACCACTGGAGGTCTCAAGGGTGCAGGAGGAGGAGGAACAGCTAACCCCCCAGCAGGAACTTGCGCACCATGAGCCTGTCCTGCCACAACTGCCACCAAAGACTGAATCTGGGCTTGCACCTCCCCCAACTGCCTGCCCATAGCTTCGCTACTCTGACGCAGACTCTCGATTACCGCATCACGCTGAGCCCCAGACGACTCACCTTCAGACAGGGGAGTCGAACGCGTCGCAGGTCGCCTAGCCATCCTAAAATCATAACCACCCCAAATCAGATCCCCAATCAACAACTAGAACACAAACACAATTACATACCATACATATATAGATATAGGCTTAAAGCTGCTAAACTTGCTCTGAGAGTTTATCTTTTTAACAAAAATTTGATGACATGCCCTAACCTAGGATGGTTAACCACCACCTTACTAACTCCTGTGCCTAGATCGGGAATGCATGACTTTAAATTAATTTGAAAACTTATGTGTGTACATATGTCATCCTGCAAATCTTTAGCTTGGCGCGTTGTGCTTATGTAATGATATGCTATGCATGTTTGTGCTATGCATTCTAAAAAGGGTCCTAATGCATGTTATGAGCGGCGTACACATGAAAATGTTATGCATCCCATACTACATAACATTCCCATGCAACGAAAAAGAAACGTACTAGTCGCAGTCATGTGGTGAGGTTATGCATCCCATACTACATATGTAACATCCCATTTCCGGCTAGACCCCTAGGAGTCAGTTGGTTGTGGTAGAACCCTAGGGAGCCCAAAACTTGAAATAAATCGACCAAGAAATCGGGTCATGGGTTGGTCACGCCCGTGACCGACCCGTCACGCCCGTGACATAGGGCGTGACCACATTCGACGATCGTCGATTTCAGTTCGACGAGCGTCGAACCCAGAAATTTGTCACCAGACCTGTCACGCCCGTGACTCGCCATGTCACGCCCGTGACATGGGGCGTGACCATGATCGTCGATTCTAGGTCGACGGTCGCCGACCCAAAATTGGCCCCACGGGCATGTCACGCCCATGACCCGCCATGTCACGCCCGTGACATAGGGTGTGACACGCTCGACGATCGTCGATTTCAGTTCGACGTCGTCGAACCAGAATTAGTCACCAGGCATGCCACGCCCGTGACCCACAATGTCATGCCCGTGACATAGGGCGTGACACGCTCGACGATCGTCGATTTCAGTTCGACGTCGTCGAATCAGAATTGGCCGCACAGGCCTGTCACGCCCGTGACCCAGGTGTCATGCCCGTGACAACCGCTCGACGATCGTCGCTCTCAGTTCGACGATCGTCGAACCCAGAACTGGCTAACCGGGCCAGTCACGCCCGTGACCTATGTGTCACGCCCGTGACCAAGGCCGAAATGACAAGCCAGGTTGGAAATTTCGGTAACCGACGCCATAATAAATTATGACCATGGGAATGAAAATCAAGAGTATTTATGGGTCGTTCCCTACTTTAATTATGTTAATAATTAAGGAAAAGTGGGTCCAATAGGAAATTGCCACCTAACAAGCACCTCTTCATCTCCAACTTTTCAACTGCCAATCGTCATAACCGAAACGTCATAAGGGTGTTATTAATGGCCGCCAACGTTTCATCTCCAACATTTCACCCCTTCCCCTTCCCATTTGCTGATCTATAAAAGATTCCTAAGAGCAGGAGGAAAAGGTTACACTCCCTCAAACTGTTTCAGACTTCCCCTTGCTGTTGAAGAATTTCCGGCGATGCCACCACCGCGCAAATGGCTTCCCGACGCTCTGCACGCCTTCAACCCGCGAACAAGGTCCTCCCCTCCCTCTTCTTCTGCGGATAGATCTTAGGAATCGTTAGGAGAGACATCGGGCTCAAAAGAGCCAGATCGGGTGAGCGTGTTCGTGGTTTTCCTAAAATTTCATGGTGGCGGGTTCGCCGGAAACCGCCTCTCCGGCGGCCGTGCCGCCGCCCGACGATAGCCCTCGCCTCAACGGAGGCGGTGGTGGTGGTGGCCGGCCAGGGAGATGGCTGGATGGCCGGGAAATAGCTTGGAAAAGCTACAGGATATTAGTTTTTTAGGCCTCTGGTTCGGGCTGTTGAAGAAGATGAACAGTGGCATGAGAAATAAATTCTATTTTTAAAATAATTCCTGAATGAAAAATCTGTCTTGTTAAATAAATTGGGAAAAATACCTAGAGGCTCCTACAGGAAAAATGATCAACATAGGAAGTGTAGCCCTTGAAGTCTACTTTAATTTAAAATTAATTGCACTCGATTTGGAATCCTGGTTAGACCACAGCACCCTTTTTGGTGAGGTCTATCCAGAGCGCTGCCTTGACCTTCGAAAAATTTCCCACTCCAATTCAGTCATCGAAATGAGTTGAAATTTGGGGTGTGGTCTAATCTTACATATATCTAGGTGCTATCCAAAAATGAGAATTTTTGGAGAATATTTGTCTATAGTTTTTAGAAAAATTCAATAATCCTAGCCGAATTTAATTAGATAGTTAAATAACTTCCAAACCCTCCCAAATTCTGGTGAGTGGTCCCTGGGGTCACTATAAGGTTCTGTATAATTTTCCATCTCATTTGTAGATGGTTTGGACTAGAAATGATCAACCCTAAGTTTTGCCCTAATAAGGGGTCTTAGGTTAAAAGTGCACTTTTGAAGTTTGAGTGGTGAGATCACCTCAACAGCGGCTGAGATTTTTACCACTGGCTAGTAATATTCTCTAGCACCCCCTCATGGAGTTTGAGGTGGATCGGGGTATGTTTACCCTAAGGACCAAGGCCAAACCCTAAGGTTGGATCTTGGTTGTTTGTGAAGGTCATGTGGTCAAATGACCTTGGATTGACCCAAAATTGGGTGAAGAGAATCATAGGGTCAATATTGTTCTCTGGATGAAATCTTAGTAAATTTGGAGACCGTTGGGATACCTGAAAGTCTAACCCTAGTTTAGGGCGCAAAACTTGTAGAGATAGGAAATGACACTAAATCATATTGAAAAGTGGTGAGATTTGGGGAGAGTGAATTATAGGGATGGTACAACTCTGGATATTTTTCTATGAATTTTATGTTCATTATTTTGGATACTTCCTTTAATGATTCAGTAGTTGTATGATTTGCTTAGAAAATTTATTAGGGAATACACACTAACTGGAAAGTGATGAAACTTAAGCAGAGAACGTTTATTATGATTTTAAATCTCTGTGAATTTTTATGGGATTTTTGGAAGATTAATTCCAAGGCTCGCTTCATTAAGTATGTTTTACCTTGATTTTTTTGATTAAATCTTTAGTGGTGGTTAGCAAGCTAGTAAAATTATGATTCTCTGCACAAAGATCTTTTATATATCATACTACTGACCAGTGATTTTTCCATAATTTTTAGATGAATAATTTCAGTACTTCCTTCACTACGTAAAATTAATATGATTATACTAAATAAATTATTTAGTGGTTAAATACTTTCTATAAAATTCTGAGAATTTGTATTTGAGGTTATTTTGCTGTTATTTAATGATCATGATTTTTGAGTAGCCATTACTTAGGAAGATCATGTAGTTCATGTTTAAAATGACCCGTGGCACGTCCTTTGAAAAAATTAAATAAATATCAGATTAATTAGGAAATTTATAAGTTTCTGGATTTAGACCAATTATGTTATGGTAGACCTCCAGTAAAAATTATAGGAGATTTGGAAGACAACTTAGTGTACCTTCCCTTGGGTACCTCATATAGTTTAGGATGGTCTGCATATAGTAAAGCCATGGAATTTTGATAGTTGATGGTTGGTAGGGCAAACTAGGATCGAGTTCCTCATTGGGAGACTTGTTGGAATAAGGGAGTACGGGAACGACGAAAGATCGTCCATCCCGGGGAGAAGAGGAAGATTCTTAATACTCTAGGGTTAGAACTAAAGTAACTAAAAGAGGATCGGGTTAAGGGAGATCAACCAATAATAATAAGTGCCTTGCGAAAGGGAACTTGGGGCCGTAATGCCGCCGTCTTGGTTCCTAGTGCCCCTTGAGAGCCCTTCACGGGGTATACCGGGGGCAGTCCTGGGCTAACGTAAACCATAGGAATAATAAATTAAAAGAGCAACTAGTATAACCAGGGTTGCACACACTCACTCCCCGATAGCTAGGAAAGTAGAAAAATAGGACTTGTTGCCATTCAGACAGTAGCTCTGAAGGTAGATGCACGGACAGGACTGTCCGGGGGGCCGAGGGCTCGAGGGTTGGAGTATAGAATAAAGGTGGTGGGTCTTCGGTACCTGATCGTCGTTCACACCGACATCGGTACGCTGACTCGGCGGTGTGGGACACTTAGCCAAAGAAAGTCTGGAGGGTACATCCAGCAGCAGTACGCGGATACTCTAGGTTGTGTTCTTCTAGGGGCGTTTGGGAGGGCTAGGCCTGGTAGTGTGGATGCCCGCCTAGGAGTGGGGGGCCCAACCCACTGTCTCCGTTTGCCACTACGGAGGTTCCTGGGAGTGAAGCTAGCTGCCCGAACAGGGGGAACTAAAGGTCTGTGCGCATAGAGTCGTGTGCGTGAGTTGCACTTGCATGAATCATGGCATAGCATATCACTACACTCATAATTGCATACAACCGACACCCCAATGTATAAATTGGTATGAGACTTTTTATACGATGGGAGCTTTGCAGAAGACCCCTTAACTTATAAGTTTGTATGGGCATTCATATAAGTTAAGGTTACATACTTACTTACTTGTTGCTTACTTACTATTCTCTAGCTGCCTTTTATACAATTTGCAATTTATTAATTGTTCTACCTATTACAACATTTGTACTGTTCACCTGCTATAACTTGCTAGTTAGGTCTACCGTCACCTGCTTGACTTTTCTCCACTTTTGTAGCTTCCCTTTCCTCCTCTCCGCCCGGTGCTTAGGAGCCGTGGTGGGAGGGGTAGGGGATGATAGGGCTTAGTCTTTATGACTAATGGTTTTCGAACCAAACATTACAGGAGCTCCGGATGGGAGACAGGGACCAGCACCAGCGAAGTACGGTGCGCATGGAGGTGGGACAGTCTAGCACCGGTGCACCTGCGACCAGCTCCGTGAGTGATTAGCATTTTCTTATCTTCCGCGATGAGTGACTTGTAGTGAGGACTCTGATGTACTGGGCTCGAGCCCATTTATCTATTTTCCTATTATATGCATTGATGGACTGGATATGATTCACTTTTATTTACATGGTTCTGTGGACTTGTTTACATTTTATGTATAAATACTTCTCTCTCTTGTGATCGAAAAGGGCCGGCAGAATTGGCGTTTTGTAGTGGTTGCCTTCCCGAGATGTCGGTGCCACCGCAAAGCGGTAATTCTGGGCTAAGACCCCGGTGGTTGAAAAAGAAAAAAAAAAGGGGGTCTTACAAGTGGTATCAGAGGAAACCTCGATCGAAAGAGAAGTAGTCCACAAAAAACCTTGGGCCACCCCCGTGCGAGCTTAGTTTGCGGACAAACTAGCAGCGGAAGCAGTGGTGTGCCCATAAGGGAAATCACATGTGAAAGTCCATCATAACTCTTCTTAAATTCCATTTATTCGCTCTCTAACAAATGGAATTTTTGCTTGTAGCCTGCGACGAACCCTACATCGCAGCAGGGGACACCTCAGGCTCCGAATGTGGTCCCGAATCCGCCAGCACCCGTTCCGTTCCAGCAGACGGAGATGGGGCAAACACTGACGGCCATCCTGGAGGCCTTCAGAGCTCAGCAAGCCCCGGCCCCACAGCCAAACCCCGGGGCCAATTGGATGACGGTCTTCCGAGGACTTTCCCCTCCATCCTACCAGGGGACGGAGTCTACAGTACGTACGGAGGAGTGGTTGGACACCATTTATGAGATGCTGGCAGGGATTCGATGCCCCACGGAGGAGGCAGTCGCTTTGACAGTCTCCTGCTTAGAGTCACACGGAAAGAGATGGTGGAAATCTCAGCTGGACACCACCTTTGCAGGGATAGACTGTGCTGATATTACTTGGGAGGAGTTCAGAGCAGCGCTCTTGGGACATTTTGTACCTCAGTCGGCGAGAGATGACCTGGAGGATAGATTCCTGCGGTTGAGGCAGGGGAACAGGACTGTGGTGGAGTACTATCAGGAGTTCACTCACCTGGCTCGTTATGCGGATGCTTACCAGTTAGACGATGCTGGCTACGCCCGGAGGTTTTATAAGGGACTGCAGGATGACATGAGGCAGGCCCTCCTTTTCGTTTCAGAGGGGAGTCTGGCCAGGATTCTGGAGATGGCTAAGAAGAGAGAGGCGGATCAGCTTACAGTGAAGAATCGGAAGAGACCGGCTGATGATTCAGTGATTGGAGGTCGTAGAGACCGCCCTCGGGGCCAGGTTATCGGGGAGAGAAGGAACGGGGATCAGCCTCGTCAGGAGTTTGGGCAGGAGCAGATGACTCAGGGGGTATTGGCTCCCCAGCCTATACAGATGCTGGAAATGCCAAGGACGACAGGGCAGCCACCGGTATGCTATAAGTGCAACCAGCCGGGGCATATCAAGCGGAACTGCCCTGTGGGGTGAGCACCCCCACCAGCACATCAGGGCGCTCCACCTCCCCGACAGTTTGGCGGACGAGGACAGGATCGAGGACGAGGATTTCAGGATCGAGGTCGTAGGCCAGAGAGAGAGCAGGTGTATGCTCTAGACCTGACACAGCCTCGGAACCCGGAGCAGGTTATCACAGGTATGGCAGTACTTTTCAGTTTTTCCTTATATAAACTACTATTTTAAACATAACCTGGTTAGAAATTAAGAGAAGATAAACTACAATAAGAATACTAAGACATTTAATTACCCCAGGCATAGTATTCGTGAGCGGCAAGCCCGCTCACACCCTCTTCGACACTGGTGCGTCGCAATCATTCGTGTCGGAGGATTTCGTGAAAGGACTGGCAGGAGTGGAGCTAAGCACCGGAAAGATGCTGAGGGTGCGCCTACCCGATGGATCAGAGATATTGACCTCTACCCATTGTGATATGGAAGCGAGGATCGGCGAAAAGGCATTTGAGGCACCAGCGACGGTTTTGAGGATGCCAGATTATGATCTGATTCTGGGCATGACCTGGCTGTACTGGAACCATGCCCAGATCGATTGCGTGGCGAAGAGGATCACAGTGAGGCACGGCGACTCCTTCATAGTTATCGAAGGTATTATATCAGCACCCCGTACTTTACTATCGTCTGTGCAGGCCGTTAAGGCCCACCTTCAGGGGGAAGAGGTTTATCAGGTCCTCTTTGAGGCTGTCGTAGCCAAGGACTCCATTGCGGATATTCCAGTGGTGCGGGACTTTGCCGACGTGTTTCCAGAGAAGCTACCAGGGTTACCCCCGCACCGAGAGAAGGACTTTCAGATTCAGCTTGTACCGGGGCTAAGCCGGTATCCAGAGCGCCCTATCGAATGGCCCCAAAGGAGTTGGTGGAATTCCGAAGTCAGCTTCAGGAGTTAGTGGAGGCCGGGTTCGTTCGGCCTAGCTCATCACCGTGGGGAGCTCCGGTGCTGTTCGTTAAGAAGAAGGATGGGACCCTTCAACTGTGCATCGATTACCGGGCTCTGAACAGGTTGACAGTCAGGAATACTTATCCTTTACCACGGATAGACGAGCTTTTTGATCAGCTGGAGGGAGCTCATTGGTTCTCAAAGCTGGATCTGAGGTCAGGATACTACCAGCTCCGTATTCGGGAGGAGGACATCCCGAAGACGGCCTTCAGCAGCAGATACGGCTTGTACGAGTTTACCGTGATGCCATTCGGGCTCACGAATGCACCCTCCGCATTCATGACTTTGATGAATCGGGTGTTCGAGGAGTATCTGGACGTCTTTGTCATTGTATTCATCGACGACATTCTCATCTATTCAAGGACGGAGGAGGAGCACGCGAGACATCTAGCCTTGACCTTGGAGAAGCTGCGTGAGCACGAGATGTATGCCAAGTACAGCAAGTGCCAGTTCTGGCTAAAGGAGGTGGCCTTTCTGGGCCATGTCATCAGTGGAGCAGGTCTGGCGGTGGATCCGGCAAAGATCCAGGCAGTACGGGATTGGCCACCACTAAAGTCGGCCACGGATGTTCGAAGTTTCTTGGGACTTGCCGGTTACTACCGGAAGTTCGTAAAGGGGTTCTCTCAGATTGCCCTCCCTCTTACGTCTCTGACGAAGAAGGAGTCCCCTTTTATTTGGACGCCGCGATGCGAATCTGCCTTCTAGGAGCTGAAGGATCGTCTCACCTCGGCTCCCATCCTTGCTCTTCCATCAGGGAAGGAGGGATTCCAGGTGTATGCAGATGCTTCCTATCAGGGGATGGGTGCCGTCCTTATGCAGAATGGGCACGTAATAGCCTATGCCTCCCGTCAGTTGAAGCAGCACGAGTAGAACTACCCCGTGCACGATTTGGAGATGGGGGCAGTCATTTTTGCTCTTAAGATCTGGCAGCACTATCTCTACGGGGTACATTGTGATATCTTCTCCGACCACAAGAATCTGAAGTACGTCGACACCCAGAAGGAGTTAAACATCAGGCAGAGACGCTGGGTGGAGTTTCTTTCGGACTACCAGTATACCATGCACTACCATCCGGGGAAGGCGAACGTGGTTGCGGATGCTCTGAGCCGGAGAGCGAGTACGACTGGAGCAGGCCCGCAGCTGATGGCTTTGGAGTTGATTAGATCATTCGAGGAGATGCAGATTTCGCTAGTGTCTGAGGATGACCCGGAGCTGTACCTGGAGTACCTGGGGTCGATGGCTACTACTGATGACATTCGAGACCGCATCAGAGATGGGCAGATGCGGGACGAGAGAGCTGAGCCGATATTTCGAGCCTTGGAGGAAGGCACGACAGGGGATTACTCTTTGAGGGATGGGCTCCTGTGTTTCCGGGGCAGAGTCTACATACCAGCAGGAGGACGGATCCGGGAGGATATTTTGACGGAGGCTCACTGCAGCCGGTATTCGGTACACCCGTGGATCACCAAGATGGTAAAGGATTTAAAGAGGACGATGTATTGGCCGGGTATGTAGAAAGATATTACGTATTTTGTGACGCATTGTGAGGCCTGCCAGCTCGTGAAGGCGGACTGTAGGAACCCGGCAGGTTTGTTGCAGCCGCTTCCAGTGCCGGAGTGGAAGTTTGAAGATATAGCCATGGACTTCATACATGGGCTACCTAGATCCCGTGCGGGGAACGACTCGATCTGGGTGATAGTGGACAGGCTGACAAAGGTGGCCAGATTCATCCCAGTGGCAAAGGAGACACCGGTCAGTGTATTAGTACGGAGGTTCATTGAGCAGTTCGTGCGTTATCATGGGGTGCCCAAGACTATCGTTTCGGATCGGGATGGGCGGTTTACATCCAGGGAATGGAGGTCAGTCCAGGCCCATCTGGGTTCTCGGTTGACATTCAGCACAGCTTTCCACCCTCAGACCGACGGACAAACAGAGCGCACAAACCGTACACTGGAAGATCTGTTACGACTGTGTATTTTTGATCGTGGAGAGCCTTGGGAGAGATTGTTACCACTGGTCGAGTTCTCATACAACAACGCTCATCAGTCCAGCATAGGCATGGCTCCATACGAAGCGTTGTACGGAAGGAGGTGCAGAACCCCACTATCATGGGTTCAGGACGAGGATCCGCAGGCACTGGGCTCGGAGTTTGTGGGAGATACAGATGCTCAGATTAGATTGATCCGAGATAGGATGTTGGAAGCCCAGAGCAGACAGGCGAAATACTACGATGCAAAGCATCGCCAAGTGGAGTTCCAGGTGGGGGACCGAGTTTTCTTGAAGATACGGCCGATGCACGGAGTCTCGCGGGTTCGCGGGAGGAAGAAGCTCAGTCCGAGGTATATGGGGCCCTATAGGATCCTGGAGCGGATCGGCCCCTTAGCCTATAGACTGGAGCTACCGCCGGAGTTAGCGGGATTGCATGACGTCTTCCACGTCTCCTCACTTCGGAGGGCTCTGCTACGCCCTGAGCAGCTGATTTCCTCGGCAGATAGCCCAGTGGCCTCGGATCGGTCAGTCGATTTGGAGCCTATCAGGATTGACGATACGGCAGTGCGGGTCTTGCGACGGAAGAAGGTCCCGTTAGTCAAGGTTCTGTGGAACAATCATGGGCAGGAGGAGCATACATGGGAGCCACAGGACTTGATGCAGCAAAGATACCCGGAACTTTTTCGTCAGGTATACCTCACAACCCCTCTGGACAATCAATTTGCCTTCCTGTTTTAAACTTCAAGAATAGGGGCTAATCTTTTGTTTATTGGGGTGATTATTCCTGGTTAGGTGGACGAATTAATCTTAGATTCGAAACCGCACAAACAAACATAACGTAGAGAGATAATCTTTCCGTTCTCATGGGATGTTACAAGCTTATTTTTCCCGATTAGAGTCCCGTAGGCTTAACCTTGATTTCGGGGACGAAATCTTTGTTTTGTTTATTGGGATTTGTAACATCCCATTTCCGGCTAGACCCCTAGGAGTCAGTTGGTTGTGGTAGAACCCTAGGGAGCCCAAAACTTGAAATAAATCGACCAAGAAATCGGGTCATGGGTTGGTCACGCCCGTGACCGACCCGTCACGCCCGTGACATAGGGCGTGACCACATTCGACGATCGTCGATTTCAGTTCGACGAGCGTCGAACCCAGAAATTTGTCACCAGACCTGTCACGCCCGTGACTCGCCATGTCACGCCCGTGACATGGGGCGTGACCATGATCGTCGATTCCAGGTCGACGGTCGCCGACCCAAAATTGGCCCTACGGGCATGTCACGCCCGTGACCCGCCATGTCACGCCCGTGACATAGGGCGTGACACGCTCGATGATCGTCGATTTCAGTTCGACGTCGTCGAACCAGAATTAGTCACCAGGCATGCCACGCCCGTGACCCACAATGTCACGCCCGTGACATAGGGCGTGACACGCTCGACGATCGTCGATTTCAGTTCGACGTCGTCGAACCAGAATTGGCCGCACAGGCCTGTCACGCCCGTGATCCAGGTGTCACGCCCATGACAACCGCTCGACGATCGTCGCTCTCAGTTCGACGATCGTCGAACCCAGAACTGGCTAACCGGGCCTGTCACGCCCGTGACCTATGTGTCACGCCCGTGACCAAGGCCGAAATGACAAGCCAGGTTGGAAATTTCGGTAACCGACGCCATAATAAATTCTGACCATGGGAATGAAAATCAAGAGTATTTATGGGTCGTTCCCTACTTTAATTATGTTAATAATTAAGGAAAAGTGGGTCTAATAGGAAATTGCCACCTGGCAAGTACCTCTTCATCTCCAACTTTTCAACTGCCAATCGTCATAACCGAAACGTCATAAGGGTGTTATTAATGGCCGCCAACGTTTCATCTCCAACGTTTCACCCCTTCCCCTCCCCATTTGTTGATCTATAAAAGATTCCTAAGAGCAGGAGGAAAAGGTTGCACTCCCTCAAACTGTTTAAGACTTCCCCTTGCTGTTGAAGAATTTCCGGCGACGCCACCACCGCGCAAATGGCTTCCCGACGCTCTGCACGCCTTCAACCCGCGAACAAGGTCCTCCCCTCCCTCTTCTTCTGCGGATAGATCATAGGAATCGTTAGGAGAGACATCGGGCTCAAAAGAGCCAGATCGGGTGAGCGTGTTCGTGGTTTTCCTAAAATTTCATGGTGGCGGGTTCGCCGGAAACCGCCTCTCCGGCGGCCGTGCCGCCGCCCGACGATAGCCCTCGCCTCAACGGAGGCGGTGGTGGTGGTGGCCGGCCAGGGAGATGGCTGGATGGCCGGGAAATAGCTTGGAAAAGCTACAGGATATTAGTTTTTTAGGCCTCTGGTTCGGGCTGTTGAAGAAGATGAACAGTGGCATGAGAAATAAATTCTATTTTTAAAATAATTCCTGAATGAAAAATCTGTCTTGTTAAATAAATTGGGAAAAATACCTAGATGCTCCTACAGGAAAAATGATCAACATAGGAAGTGTAGCCCTTGAAGTCTACTTTAATTTAAAATTAATTGCACTCGATTTGGAATCCTGGTTAGACCACAGCACCCTTTTTGGTGAGGTCTATCCAGAGCGCTGCCTTGACCTTCGAAAAATTTCCCACTCCAATTCAGTCATCGAAATGAGTTGAAATTTGGGGTGTGGTCTAATCTTACATATATCTAGGTGCTATCCAAAAATGAGAATTTTTGGAGAATATTTGTCTATAGTTTTTAGAAAAATTCAATAATCCTAGCCGAATTTAATTAGATAGTTAAATAACTTCCAAACCCTCCCAAATTCTGGTGAGTGGTCCCTGGGGTCACTATAAGGTTCTGTATAATTTTCCATCTCATTTGTAGATGGTTTGGACTAGAAATGATCAACCCTAAGTTTTGCCCTAATAAGGGGTCTTAGGTTAAAAGTGCACTTTTGAAGTTTGAGTGGTGAGATCACCTCAACAGAGGTTGAGATTTTTACCACTGGCTAGTAATATTCTCTAGCACCCCCTCATGGAGTTTGAGGTGGATCGGGGTATGTTTACCCTAAGGACCAAGGCCAAACCCTAAGGTTGGATCTTGGTGGTTTGTGAAGGTCATGTGGTCAAATGACCTTGGATTGACCCAAAATTGGGTGAAGAGAATCATAGGGTCAATATTGTTCTCTGGATGAAATCTTAGTAAATTTGGAGACCGTTGGGATACCTGAAAGTCTAACCCTAGTTTAGGGCGCAAAACTTGTAGAGATAGGAAATGACACTAAATCATATTGAAAAGTGGTGAGATTTGGGGAGAGTGAATTATAGGGATGGTACAACTCTGGATATTTTTCTATGAATTTTATGTTCATTATTTTGGATACTTCCTTTAATGATTCAGTAGTTGTATGATTTGCTTAGAAAATTTATTAGGGAATACACACTAACTGGAAAGTAATGAAACTTAAGCAGAGAACGTTTATTATGATTTTAAATCTCTGTGAATTTTTATGGGATTTTTGGAAGATTAATTCCAAGGCTCGCTTCATTAAGTATGTTTTACCTTGATTTTTTTGATTAAATCTTTAGTGGTGGTTAGCAAGCTAGTAAAATTATGATTCTCTGCACAAAGATCTTTTATATATCATACTACTGACCAGTGATTTTTCCATAATTTTTAGATGAATAATTTCAGTACTTCCTTCACTACATAGAATTAATGTGATTATACTAAAAAAATTATTTAGAGGTTAAATACTTTCTATAAAATTCTGAGAATTTGTATTTGAGGTTATTTTGCTGTTATTTAATGATCATGATTTTTGAGTAGCCATTACTTAGGAAGATCATGTAGTTCATGTTTAAAATGACCCGTGGCACGTCCTTTGGAAAAATTAAATAAATATCAGATTAATTAGGAAAATTATAAGTTTCTGGATTTAGACCAAATATGTTATGGTAGACCTCCAGTAAAAATTATAGGAGATTTGGAAGACAACTTAGTGTACCTTCCCTTGGGTACCTCATATAGTTTAGGATGGTCTGCATATAGTAAAGCCACGGAATTTTGATAGTTGATGGTTGGTAGGGCAAACTAGGATCGAGTTCATCATTGGGAGACTTGTTGGAATAAGGGAGTACGGGAACGACGAAAGATCGTCCATCCCGGGGAGAAGAGGAAGATTCTTAATACTCTAGGGTTAGAACTAAAGTAACTAAAAGAGGATCGGGTTAAGGGAGATCAACCAATAATAATAAGTGCCTTGCGAAAGGGAACTTCGGGCCGTAATGCCGCCGTCTTGGTTCCTAGTGCCCCTTGAGAGCCCTTCACGGGGTATACCGGGGGCAGTCCTGGGCTAACGTAAACCATAGGAATAATAAATTAAAAGAGCAACTAGTATAACTAGGGTTGCACACACTCACTCCCCGATAGCTAGGAAAGTAGAAAAATAGGACTTGTTGCCATTCAGACAGTAGCTCTGAAGGTAGATGCACGGACAGGACTGTCCGGGGGGCTGAGGGCTCGAGGGTTGGAGTACTGAATAAAGGTGGTGGGTCTTCGGTACCTGATCGTTGTTCACACCGACATCGGTACGCTGACTCGGCGGTGTGGGACACTTAGCCAAAGAATGTCTGGAGGGTACATCCAGCAGCAGTACGCGGATACTCTAGGTTGTGTTCTTCTAGGGGCGTACGGGAGGGCTTGGCCTGGTAGTGTGGATGCCCGCCTAGGAGTGGGGGGCCCGACCCACTGTCTCCGTTTGCCACTACGGAGGTTCCTGGGAGTGAAGCTAGCTGCCCGAACAGGGGGAACTAAAGGTCTGTGCGCATAGAGTCGTGTGCGTGAGTTGCACTTGCATGAATCATGGCATAGCATATCACTACACTCATAATTGCATACAACCGACACCCCAACGTATAAATTGGTATGGGACTTTTTATACGATGGGAGCTTTGCAGAAGACCCCTTAACTTATAAGTTTGTATGGGCATTCATATAAGTTAAGGTTACATACTTACTTACTTGTTGCTTACTTACTATTCTCTAGCTGCCTTTTAAACAATTTGCTATTTATTAATTGTTCTACCTATTACAACATTTGTACTGTTCACCTGCTATAACTTGCTAGTTAGGTCTACCGTCACCTGCTTGACTTTTCTCCACTTTTGTAGCTTCCCTTTCCTCCTCTCCGCCCGGTGCTTAGGAGCCGTGGTGGGAGGGGTAGGGGATGATAGGGCTTAGTCTTTATTACTAATGGTTTTCGAACCAAACATTACAGGAGCTCCGGATGGGAGACAGGGACCAACACCAACGGAGTACAGTGCGCATGGAGGTGGGACAGTCTAGCACCGGTGCACCTGCGACCAGCTCCGTGAGTGATTAGCATTTTCTTATCTTCCGCGATGAGTGACTTGTAGTGAGGACTCTGATGTACTGGGCTCGAGCCCATTTTTCTATTTTCCTATTATATGCATTGATGTACTGGATATGATTCACTTTTATTTACATGGTTCTGTGGACTTGTTTACATTTTATGTATAAATACTTCTCTCTCTTGTGATCGAAAAGGGCCGGCAGAATTGGCGTTTTGTAGTGGTTGCCTTCCCGAGATGTCGGTGCCACCGCAAAGCGGCAATTCTGGGCTAAGACCCCGGTGGTTGAAAAAGAAAAAAAAAGGGGGGTCTTACAACATAACCCTCACATGTAGCCCCTATGGTGGATCCATATACGAACACATATTATGCATCCCATACTACATAATATGCCTCGTATACTTCATGTTATGCCATGAGTGTAGTGTTTGTGCTTTTGCCAAGACGTGCTGATGACATATCGATGTGTGAATTACTTGATACTGAACTACTAAAGCAAACAAAGGAAGGTTGCTCAACTAACTTGTCAAGCAACCTCCCTCTGATACCAACTATCACAACTCGCATTTTCTCCAATTATAAGAATTATCAGAGTATGAGAAAACACGCATCATGATGCCACGTCAAGCAGGGGATAACTGTTGACGCTCAGGCAAAACCAACTACAAACTTTATGCAAGAAAATCCTGTGTTTTGTGAATAGAAAATCAGTTATATTTTAAAGACCGTATCCCTCGGCTCAGTGGATCACCTAGTCTACAAAAGAAAAACTATATTTATACTCTGCGGAAAGGAAAATACTTTAATTAGGTTTTACACCCTAAAGAGCGCATAAGGGTCCCAAAAGAACCACTCATGCTATGCAAGACACTACATTTAATTTATATAATATATAAGAAAACGATTTTCATACGTGATTTGGAAAATAGTGATTAAGCTTATAAAACATGCTGATTGGGAGCTTTATTTAAAATAATATTTATAGTTTAAAAGTAACTAGCAACCTAGCATAAAACATTCTCAGAGCAAGTAGACTATCTCCAGAAAATGGTAGCAGTATAATTAAGTATATCCAGTACGAAGGTAAGAAAACTACCCGTGGGCGCCAACAACCTGACACGAACCCACTGACACATATGTATGTCTGTAAGGAAGTACTGAAAACTACCTCACTAACAAGATAAACGGAACTCCAAAGTCCGGGAGACCACCAACACCACCACTGCAAACTAGCCACCCAACTGGCTATGGCTCAGAACCTAGGGTATTCCAAAAGAAAACAGAATACCTCAGCAAGCAACAAGGTAACAACAACTGCATGTAAGAGTCAACCAAAAGGAAGAAGTAACTGAAAAACATGCAGTAGGAAGAGCCACAACTGTCCAAAACAGGACAACAAGAAAAGCACAACGAGCAAAGGAAACAGCAACAACCCCACTCAGGAACAACATCCTGCCGGGCCTACTAGGCTACCAAGAGCCAAAAGTGCTGCAAACTACCCAGGAAGAAACTTCTAACACCCTAAACTATGGGAGGTGGTAGTAGCAAAAACAAACAACGAGGAACCGGATCGAAGGCAAACGCAGTCCCCCAATCCACCATGTCCAAGTCAGCAAGCTCAAGGGTCTACACGTGAAAGCACAAGGGACCTTCCACCCACACATGCCCAGCCCGTACCTGGAGCAAGAAAAAACAAGAGTGGCCTTGGCTATATCACACAACTCCACCCTCTTGAAGAGCTACAAACCACCACTACTAACCACGACCCACGATTCGACCTTTAAGGAGGTAAAGAAAATGGCCGACAAGGAAATACCAAAAATATAACAAGAAAACCACTCGGGAACGAAAAGCAAGGTAAAGGGAGAGTGTTGAAATGAATCAACACGACAAGGCGCTGAGGGAGACCCACTCAGTGCCTACCTAAACCTTGGCGTTGAGTGAGCTAGCCTCACTTAAAGCCAAAACCAAACTCTAACCACAATCCCACTAAGGCAAAACGGAGCTCGACGATTCTAAGAAGGCAGGGAATTTCCAGTACTCGAGTAGATACCAACTACCCGTGTATTCAAATTCCAGCACTCGAGTAGTTACCAACTACTCGAGAACCTCAACCCTCTACTCGAGTAGTCGCCTACTACTCGAGTATACAAACATAACCAGCACTCGAGTAGTTACCAACTACTCGAGTACTCCAACCAGCTACTCGAGTATCTGCAAACAACTACTCGAGTACTCCAACCAGCTACTCGAGTATCTGCAAACAACTACTTGAGTATTCAAACAGCTACTCGAGTATACAAACAGCTACTCGAGTATCTACAAACAACTACTCGAGTATACAAACAGCTACTCGAGTATACAAACAGCTACTCGAGTATCTGCAAACAACTACTCGAGTATTCAAACAACTACTCGAGTATACAAACAGCTACTCGAGTATCTACAAACAACAACTCTCGAGTGGATGCCTACTACTCGAGTAAACCAACCCACCTACTCGAGTAGTTATCTACTACTCGAGTAACTCAGAACCCCCCACTCTAGTAGTTACCTACTACTCGAGTAACTACAAGGCAAATACTCGAGTTAATGCCTTCTACTCGAGTATCTCAAAGCTACTACTCGAGTACTCGAGCCCACTACTCGAGTAAACCAAGACCCCTACTCGAGTAGTTACTTACTACTCGAGTAACTCCACGGCTAATACTCGAGTAAACTACTACCTACTCGAGTAACATACTCCACTACTCGAGTAACCCAAAGCTACTACTCGAGTATCTCGAAACCACTACTCGAGTACTCCAGAACTAATACCCGAGTAATCCACTCAACAAATTGGGAAAAAACACCCCCCTCCCCTCCTTAACACTCCCTCTCGGCTACACCCAAACTAGAGCAAATCTGAACAAAAATAAACGGCATTACGCCGGCAAAGTTGGGTTCCAACAGCACAAGTAGGGGGGTCAATAGGAAGAACTAATTCCTATAGATAGCAATAAATATGAGAACAACAAGGCCTCTAACCTGGGCTAACAGGGATTTCAATTTCAGCAAAAATAATCAAAAAGAAACTTGGCAAGGGCAAGAATACCACTTGCCTCAACTTTCAGCGAAGCCTGGACGGCTTTCCTCCTCTTTACACAGAACGAACAGCCGCGGCACCTAGAACAAAACTCACGGCCATTAATGGCGGAAAACTCCAAAACCGAAAACCCAAATCTCATCAAAACTCCATGAAAATCGAATATCTTACCGTCAAAACGAAGATCTCGGAGAGAGCAAGACAACGCCGTTTTCGGAATCGAATTCCGTCCACGAACAAGCCCGGAATCGCCGACCGAAGGAGGTACAGGACGGGCGGTTTTCTCCTCCGATTTCCGCGAAAAAGGCAGCGACGGCTTCTCTCTCAGGAAAAGAAGAAGAAGAAGTGGGCCATCACTTCTTAAGAAAAGCTTTTATACGAAAAGCTAACCGCCGGTTCACCCATAACCGAACCCTAAAACGCCTAATTACTTAATTTCATTAAGTAAATACCAAAATAGGTATAAGCCAAAAATATGGCTGCCACCAAGGCAAGGCAATAACTGCCTTAATAAATTCTCCCGCAGAATTTAATAAACGGTCAAAACCAAAAGGCTACAGAACAAGCCAAATCAATTTAATTAATTGATCACAAATACTAATAGCACACCAAACGACACGAAAACCGAATCACCTCGGAATTCGACAAAATTCGCACCGTAGCTAAATACCCACGCTACGAACACAAGGACGAAGTAGAAATTAACTTTCGACGAACAGAACTCGAGTTATACCCAAACAAAGCCGAACACAAACATCCCCCCGAGAGGCCACACCGGGTCACCCAAAATGACTCGGCTTGCTAGGGAGATCTTGCCAACAGGCTACAAAATAGGGCACTCAGTTCTAAGGAGCTAAACCACACTCCACAACTGGCACAAGCCACGGAAACGCGTCATCGTAACGCCAATGAGAATAAAAATAAACGCAGGAAAATCGGGGGCGTTACACCGAGCCTCAAAGATTTCTGATCTATTTTCTCGATCGAGGTGAATCCGTTTTTCAGATCTGTGGATCTCTCTCAAGTCGGCTTCAACATATTCTGATCAAGCCAAAGTTCTCAAGGAAGAAGACTATCAAAGATCCAGATATGTGCAATATATTGTTTGTATTTTCTTTTCAAACAAATTTCATTGTAGGAGTTTTTCTCGGAGATTTGTAGGAAGGCTTTATCTTCCGAGTGTAGATCCGGTTTGGATCGAGTTTTGTAGGAACGTGGTTCCGAGGTGTAGGATTGTTTTCAATCCGAGATAGTGGAGTAGCCGAGTCTAGTGGTTTGCTAGATCGGTGAGGAAAGTGGACGTACCCAAGATTGGGGAACCACTATATACCTCTTGTCGTCTGTGATTGCTTGATCTGTGCTGTGTTAATTTTTTATTCCGCATTTGACACGCATTTTACCTATTCACCCCCCTCTAGGTGATTTAGGCTAACAACTTAGTACTCTCAATTGGTATCAGAGGGAGGTTAAGTCTGCCTTCCTAAATGGTGACATAAAGGAAGAAGTGTATGTAGAGCAACCGCCAGGTTTTGTTGATTCAACCTTTCCTAATTATGTTTATTTACTGCAAAAAGCTTTATATGGTCTTAAACAAGCTCCTCGAGCTTGGTATGAGACGCTGTCCACCTTTCTTCTTGAGAACAAGTTCACAAGAGGGAAGATAGACAAGACATTATTTCTTAGGGAAATAAAAGGCAAGATTTTGCGAGTGCAAATCTATGTCGATGACATTATTTTTGGCTCTACAGATAACAACCTCTGCAAGAAGTTTTCTAAACTTATGCAAGGGAAGTTTGAAATGAGCAGTATGGGAGAGCTGAAGTATTTCTTAGGGCTTCAGGTGAAACAATCTGAGGATGGAATTTTCATCTCACAGATCAAGTTCACCAAAGAGCTACTCAAGAAATTCGGAATGGAGAATGCAACCTCTATGAGGACTCCAATGGCCTCAGCTATATCTCTGGACAAGGATGAGAAAGGGAAACCTTTTGATGAAACCAAGTACAGAAGCATAATTGGGTCCTTGCTCTACCTTACTGCAAGTAGACCAGATATAATTTTCTCAACATGTGTATGTGCTAGATTTCAGGTGAACTCTAAGGAATCTCACTACATCGCTGCAAAGCGAATCCTGAGATACCTCAAAGGAACACCAAATCTTGGCCTATGGTACCCAAGAAGTAATGATAGTGAACTAATTGGATTTTCAGATGCAGATTTTGCAGGTAGCAAAGACGACAGGAAATGCACTTCCGGGACTTGCCAATTCCTCAGAAGGAGACTTATTTCCTGGAGCAGTAAGAAGCAGAACTGTGTAGCCATCTCAACGGCTGAATCAGAGTACATCTCTGCAGGCAGCTGTTATGCACAGCTTCTCTGGATCAAAAATCAGTTTGAAGACTACAACATGAAGTTCCAGAACATTCCATTGTTTTGCGACTCATCCAGCGCAATAGCAATCGCCAACAATCCAGTCTCCCACAGCCGGACCAAGCTGTTGGTACCCTAGTTTTGATTTGAGTTCAGTCTTCTCTTTTATTCTCTTGACCCAAGACTTATCTATGGTCAAAGGTTAGTTATGTAGTTAGTTTGCTCTAGTTTAGTCTTGTCACTTTTCCAGATGAATATTTGGTTAAGTTGTTTTTCGTTCGACTATGGTCGAACGTCGCTCGACTATCGTCGATCAGCCGTTCGACGATCGTCTTCCTGATAGCTCGACTATCTGCTTGATAGGTCGACTATCTGTTCTCTTTGATAGCTCGACTATCTGTTGATAGGTCGACTATCTGTTGATAGGTCGACTATCTGTCTTGCTTTGATAGTTCGACTATCTGCTTGGATAGTTCAACTATCTGATAGTTCGACTATCTGTTGATAGGTCGACTATCTGTTTTGTTTGATAGCTCGACTATCTGTTTGATAGGTCGACTATCTGTTTTGCTTTGATAGTTCGACTATCTGCTTGGATAGTTCAACTATCTGATAGTTCGACTATTTGTTGATAGGTCGACTATCTGTTTTGTTTGATAGCTCGACTATCTGTTGACAGGTCGACTATCTGTTTTCTGTGATAGTTCGACTATCTGTTGATAGGTCGACTATCTGTTTTGCTTTGGTAGTTCGACTATCTGTCCTGATAGATCGACTATCTGATAGCTCGACTCTCTGTCCTGATAGTTTGACTATCTGCTGAGGTAGTTCGACTATCTTCTTTGATAGTTCGACTATCTGTATCGTTCGACTATCTGTCTGATAGGTCGACGATCTCTATGCCTCGTTCGACGATCTCCGAGGGTCGTTCAACGTTTTGTTGTATGTTTTGAATAATTTTGTCGTCTTCTATGATGTGATTTATTTCATACTTATTTTGGCATATTTTATAAAAGATTATTTGAATAAAGTTGTGATATTATTTCCATGCAATATCTGCTCCATTCCTTATGCATGAGCTAATCTTTTTCTGACAAAGTTGTTTGTCTTATTAGCTGAGATATGATTTCTGCTTTATCTGCCAGGCTGTCCTTTATAGCCGTTAGACTCAAAAAGTCTTCCTTGGCCGTAAAGAGTCTCTTCTGATGTGACTTTCTCTAGTATTATTTTATCAGAGTTATTTGCAGCTTCTTAGAATCTTTATCCTCTTATAGGATATCTGTCTGCAGTATTTGTTTTGCTTTATGCTATTTGTAGCCCAGCTTGCAGATTTCAGTAGAAGACAAGATTCAAACTCAAATAAGAGCCGTTGCTGCTGCTGCTATATAAAGAATTCTTTGAAGAAAGAAATCAACTAGTTCAGATATACAAAAAGCTAACAGCAGCATTCAAGCTTACGAGTTTACAACTGCTCTCAGCTCGTTCACATCTAACTGAGAAGAAGTTTTAGTTCTTCACTCTTCTTCAACCTGAGTTCTCCTGCCTCCAGGAAGATTTTCACTCAGAGCCTTTTGAAGAAGAAGAAGAAGATAGCTGCCTAAAGATGAAATTTCAATTCATATTATTTATCTTCTTGTAGCTTTTTCCTTCAGATTTTCTGAAGTGTTTTCTGCACTGAAGCAAGACTTCACCAAGACATTCTTTTAGCCAGGGGGAGCCTTGACTCTTTATAGCTTTCTAGCTCAGTGCAAGTTCTTGTGCTTCTCTAATCTATTGTAAAATAGAGAAGACATCTTAACCTCCTTTCCCCCTCCTATAAAGGGTTATTACTCCCTTCAAAAGTATACCTTGGTGGCAGGGCACGTGATCAAAAACCTGTATTTGTTTTTAAACACCTGATCAATTATAGATATTCACTTTCACCTATCATGGCCCAGTTCAAGGATTACTCTAGCACCAGACCTCCAGCATGCAACTTAGCCAAGTTCAGCATCTGGAAGGCAAGGATTAAGTTATATATGAACTCTATTGATGAGTGTATTTTTGCTTCTATTTTGACAGGACCACCAAGAGCACCTGCTGCAGCTACTGGCTCATCATCAACTGATATGAGTACAGTGCCTCCTCCAGATTACAATGATGAATACAAAAAGGCAAAGATAGCAGATGCTAAGGCAATGAGCATTCTGGCTCAGACAATGTCTGATGAAGTATTCCAGAAGGTTGCTGACTGCTCCTCAGCAAAAGTAATGTGGGATACATTGAACCAGATTATAGCTGGTTCAGCTGATGAAAGGAAGGACAGAAGGTCCAACCTTATCTCCCAGTATGAGAATTTCAAGAAAACTGATGCTGAATCAGTTAAAGCTATGTACACAAGGCTCAGCTCAATCATCAATGAGCTGAGGACTCTTGATAAGGATATTTCATTGACAGAGGTCAATGATAAGATTCCTATGTGCTTCCCTAACACATGGGATCTGAGGATCTGGCCTATCAAGGAGGCCAGAAGCACAACAGAAATTTCAACAGAAGCCCTTCTCGGCAAGCTCAAATCCTATGAGCAAGTGCTGAAGTCCAGGGAAGCTGAGGCTGAAGCAAAGACTCCAACCCCCACAAGAAAAGAGCAAACCCTTGCTCTCAAAGCTACTGATGCTTCTTAAGGAAGCCAGTCCAATGAGGAACTGATGGAATTATTTGCCAAAAGGTTTCTCAAGATGGGAAGGAAAGAATTCAGAAAAAAGTCTTCAAAATATGAAGAAAAACCAAGGTATGATCGTACTCCTACTAAAGAAATAATTTGCTATGACTGCAGGAAGCCTAGACATATTCTTCCAGACTGTCCAGAGGAAAAGAATAAAGAGAAAAGGAAAGATAAGGATCAGCACAGGAAGCATTCCAAGCCATCCTCCTACAAGAACAAAAAGAAGGAGAGAGGTTTTGTTGCTGAAACCTGGAGCGATTCTGATGAGGAATTCTCCTCCTCAAGCTCCAGTGAGGATGAGGAAGAAAAGAAGGCAAAGGAAGTTTGCCTGATGGCAATTGATGCCTGCAGCAATCACTCAGCTGCAGAGAGTACAGATTCTGATGAAGAAATGCCAACAGAAGATGAGGTATTGTCTTCTTACGATTTTACATCTGCTGAATTTAGATCAGATTTTAAATCTTTATGTTTAGATTTAATTAGCTCTGAAAAGGAAATAAAAGTGCTTAGAAATAAACTAGCTGAATCTGAATTAATTTCTATTGAAAACATTAGGTTAACAGCAGAACTCACTAATTCTAGTGAAGAAATAAAATTCCTTAAGAATGAATTAGCTAAGTCCAAAAGGTTAGAAGAATCTCTGAATGGTAGAAGCCTTAAGCTGCTTGAAATAACCAGCATGTCTAACACTAGGTCAGGCAATAATAAATTAGGCTTAGGAGCTTCTTCTAGTGAACCCCCAATCATTCTTAAAAACCATCTTTCAACTCCAGTGAACTTTATCTCAGCTGATGGGATAAAGAACACTGAGCAAGTTAATCAGGTCAATAAAGCCTTAAATAAAGCTAAGAGAGAGAAAAAAAAACCAAAATTTAAGGAATTACAAAGAGCATCGAACGCTGCTCGACGATCGCAGGCCCAGTGGTCGAACGGAGATCGACGATCTGGGTACCAATCGTCGAACGCCGATCGACGTTTTCAACAAGAATTTCAAAACTTCAACCAAAACTTTAGAAACCAGAATATGAATAGAAACCCTAGGTTCATTGACCCATCATCTGCATGGAGAATCCCACCTAAGAGATCTTACCCGTTAGGTTATCACCCTCAGCCTGCTTATTCATTTATTTCCAGTTTTTCTTATGTGAAAAACAAGGGACCCAAGGTTACCTGGGTCCACAATGTTTAATTGATTTATTTGCAGGTGAAGACCTATCCTATCACTCAGAATAAGTGGTATTTGGATAGTGGTTTCTCCAAGCATATGACAGGAAATAAAGAACATCTATCAAGGTTCAAGGCAAAGCTTGGCCCAAAGGTAATCTTTGGAGATTCAAGCTGTGGTCAAACCGAAGGCTTTGGCAGGATGACAATTGGAGCTATAACATTCAAGAGAGTTACTTATGTAACTGGACTGAAGCATAATCTTATTTCAGTAAGTCAGTTATGTGATGCTGGATACCAGGTATCATTTTCTAACTCTCTTTGTAATATTACTTTAAATAATAATGTTGTGTTAGTAGGTATTAGACAAGGTAACATTTATTTAGTAGATTTTAACTCAACTCACTCTGAAATCTGCTTATTTAATGAAGTAACAAATAACAATACCTTATGGCAAAAAAGGCTTAGCCATGTTAACCTCAAAAACATATCTAGGTTATCTAAACACAACCTTGTTTGAGGTTTACCTTCTTGCCCCTATAAGAAGGAGAGCCTATGCAAGGCTTGTCAATTAGGCAAGCAAACCAAGAATTCATTTAAATCAGTAAATAAAAGTGATTCTCCTAGAATCCTGTATTTATTACATTTGGACCTATTTGGCCCAATAAATGTACAGAGTTTAGGAGGGAAGTATTACACCCTAGTCATTGTAGATGACTTCTCTAGGTTCAGTTGGGTGTTTTTTTTGAGAACTAAGGCTGATAACTTCAAAGCTCTTACAGATTTTCTATTATGTGTGCAGACTGAGTACTCTACTCATGTGGCCTTGATCAGAAGTGATCATGGTACTGAGTTTGACTCTCTTCTCATGCAAGAATTCTATGAGAGAGAAGGTATCAAACATAGCTTCTCAGCTCCTAGAACTCCCCAATAAAATGGGGTAGTGGAAATGAAGAATCGAACCCTGATTGAAGCTGCTGGCACATTGTTGGCAGATGTTAATATGCCTCTTTCCTATTGGGCAGAAGCTGTTAGTACAGCCAACTATGTCTTGAATAGAAGTCTGATACATAAGCTTAAGTGTAAAACTCCTTATGAGTTGCTTAAAGGAAAGAAACCTAAAATAAATTATTTTAGAGTATTTGGCTGTATAGTTTATATTCATAATAATAATAAAGAATACCTTAGAAAATTTGAAGCAAAAGCTTCAATGAGAATTTTTCTTGGATATTCCCAAGTAAGCAAAGTTTATAGGTTTTTTAATAAATCATCTTCTAAAATTGAAGAGTCTGTTCATGTGTCCTTTGATGAATCTCAAATGTTTTACAAGGAGAAGGAAACTTCCCCTTCCTCTAGTTCATTGCAGGTACAAGAATCTAGCAATGATGTCACTCAAGAGATTCTTCATCTATCAACTCTTCATATCACTGATTCAGACAGTGATGAAGACTTTGCAGAAGCTGCTGCTGTTCCACCAATAGTAGATCAAATTCCTCAGGAGGAATTAATCCTAACTGTTGCTGAAGATCACATCCCACCTACTGATATTGTCACACTTAGAGATCATCCTACATCTCAAGTGATTGGATACATATTAGCTGGTGTTCAAACAAGACATCAGTTAAGACAAGATGTGATGCACGCTTGTTTCCTTTCACAGATTGAGCACCTCACCATTAAAGATGCTGAGCTAGATCCCCACTGGATCATTGCTATACAAGAGGAACTTAATCAGTTTGAAAGATGTAAAGTATGGACTTTGGTTCCAAGACCTAAAGTCCAACTGATCATAGGCACCAAGTGGGTGTATAGAAACAAGTTGGATGCAAATGGAATCATTTTAAGGAACAAAGCTAGGCTTGTAGCTCAGGGCTACAGATAGGAGGAAGGTAGAGATTATGACCAAACCTTTGCTCATGTTGCAAGGCTAGAGGCAATAAAGATCTTTTTAGCCTATGCAGCCTACATGAAGTTTAAGGTTTTTCAGATGGATGTCAAAAGTGCCTTTCTAAATGGTGAGCTAAAGGAAGAGGTATTTGTTGAACAGCCACCTGGGTTTGTTTCTTCAACTCAGCCCTCACATGTATTCAAGTTGCAAAAAGCGCTTTATGGACTCAAACAAGCTCCCAGAGCCTGGTATGAGACTCTAGCTAGTTTCCTGTTAGAGCACAACTTTGTTAGGGGAGTAGTTGATAGAACCCTCTTCGTCAAGCACCACAAGGACACAATCCTGTTAGTTCAAGTATATGTAGATGACATTATTTTTGGTTCCACTGATCCCAAACTGTGCAAAAAGTTCTCTAACTTGATGCATTCCAAGTTTGGGATGAGTAGTATGGGTGAGCTGTCTTACTTTCTTGGTCTCCAAGTAAAGCAAGATGCTGATGGCATCTTCATCTCCCAATCCAAATATGCCAAGGAATTGGTAAAGAAGTTTGGGATGGCTGATGCTTCAGCAATGCATACACCTATGGCTACTAATGTAGTTATAGATTCTGATGATCAGGGAAAGCCTGTAGATCAAAAGAATTATAGGGCCATTGTTGGTTCCCTATTGTATTTAACTGCAAGTAGGCCAGATATAATGTTTGCTACATGCCTTTGTGCTAGATTCCAGGTCAACCCCAAGGAATCTCATCTGATTCTTCTCAAGAGAATCTTGAGATACCTGAAGGGATGTCCAAATCTAGTACTTTGGTACCCAGCTGAGTCAGAATTTGAATTAATTGGATATTCTGATTCTGATTATGCTGGCTGTAGAGTTGACAGGAAAAGTACCTCAGGAACTTGTCAGTTCCTGGGAGAGAGATTTGTCTCTTGGTTCTGTAAGAAGCAGGCCTCTGTATCAACTTCAACTGCAGAAGCTGAATATATAGCAGCTGCTAGTTGTTGTTCACAGATCCTGTGGATACAAAACCAGCTTTTGGATTATGAGTACACACACAAGAACACAAAAATCATGTGTGATAGTACCTGTGCTATCTCTATCCCACAAAATCCCGTGCACCACTCTAGAACGAAACACATTGAGATCCGACACCATTTCCTGAGAGATTGTGTGGAAAAGAACAAGATCAGCCTTGAGTTCATATCCACTGACCTTCAAAGAGGTGATATATTCACAGAGCTCTTAGATGAACAGAAGCATCTGTTCTTTTTAGTTCAACTAGGCATGATTAATGGAAGAGACTAAGTGTGACTATCTGCCTTGTTGAAACTTGTTTGAAGATCGTCGGACGACGTTCGAAGATAGTCGATCGGATCAAGCCTATCGTCGACCTATGGTTGATAATAGCTTATCTGCTTGGAAATCGTCGACCAGCGTTCGAAGATAGTCGAACAAGTCGAGCTTATCGTCGATCTATGGTTGACGACAGCTTGCTGTTTGTGAAGACAGAAATAGTCGAACGATTGATCGACTACTCTGCTTCAGGAACGATCGTCGAACGACCATTCGACCATCGTCTCCAGTATCTTTTAAATAGATCGATGATCGTTGTTTTAATATAAAGCCGATGGTCGACCTAGGTTAAGAGATCGTTGTTTTTATCGTCGACGGAGAGCGTCATTTCGCATTCCGTTTTCCTGCTTGCTCTTTGTCTCGCGATTTCTGTCGTTTCGTCTTCGCCGTCTCCCTCGCCTTCTCCAGCCCTTTCAATGGTGATTGCTCCAGCTCTCTTGTCAGTAGTGAAGTTTGATGCAGGCTTTAGCGTCGATTTCGACTCCTTCAGCTGCTGCGAATCCGCGATTGTGGAAATCCTCAATCTGTGCAAAGATCAAGGATTCGAAAAGCTCATGTCCTCCAGGATAAAGATAAACATTCCAGAGATCAAAGAATGGGCATTCACTTCGTCTTCAAATGATGATTCAATGACCGGAACCATTGGCGGAGAAGAGTTAACTTTGACTCCCGCCATTTTAACAGAGATTTTTGGATTGCTGAATGGGGAAGAAGATTATGAACAAGATACCCCTGAGTTTGGAAGGATGTTAATAGAGTTAGGTCATGCCGATGGCATTCCCTCTAAGCTGCTAAAAGTAAACTTTCCGTTTAAGATTAAGTTCCTTGTTGAACTTGTTGGAAAAGTGCTACTGGGAAAGCAATCTGCCCATGACAATATTACAAGGCAGCAATTTGCACTGATGTGTGCAATTGTGAATAAGAAAAGGATTAACTGGGCAGGAGTATTGTTCGATTTAATAAGGAAGAAGAACAGCAAGAAGGAGGTCACCCTAGGTAGGGTGGTTGGGATTTTTCTGAAGGAGAAATATCCCCATTTATTAGTTTCAACTGCTACCTCCATCAATGCAAGCAAGAAGATGGATCCAACCTTGTTTGTCAAGTGGAAAAGAAGTTTTCTGAAGCCCTCTCCTGCAGGGGTCGCTCCAGCTACATCTGAGAGCACAAGGACTGCTTCAGTCGCTCCCCGCCCTCAAGAAGCTGGCTCAGCAATTCTCTCTGCTCCTTCTTCTTCATCTGCATTGCCGTCTACTTCAGTTGAAGTTCCATCAACTTCAATTGAAGTACGAACTTCTGCCTCTCCTCTTCATGATTCAACCTCAATTCTCGATGCAGCACCTCCAGATTCTCCTCTCCCTTCTCATCTTGCTGGGATCTCACATCCTAGTTTTGATTTGTTGGTTTCTGAGCTATCCACTCCTCCTAAGACACGAAGTCATCATTCTGATCATATTGATCATCCTGCATCCACCCATGTATCTCCAGATCATTCTCCAGCTCCATCTCCAGTTCATTCTCCAGTTCACTCTCCATCTCCAGTTCATTCTCCAGTTCACTCTCCATCTCCAGTTCACTCTCCAGTTCATCAAGAATACACCATTCCTGCTGATCATCCATCCACTGAGATTCCTCCCCATCATCTTTTGAAATCGCTCCAGCTTTCATTTCTAGCATCTTGGAGTTAATTACTCCTTCGATCAAAGTTATGATTGAAGAGGCAATTGCTCCACTTGTTTCCTCCATCTATTCTTTGACTACTATCATCAAAGCTCTATCAAAATCTGCTTAGCCCTCTTCATCTAAGGGCCTGGTTCCAGTATCTACTGAAATCAGGCAGGGGGAGATGCTTTATGAAGATGTCTCTGAGCTGCCCTTGGCCTCCCCTCCAGCAGATCCTCCTGCAATTACAGAAAAAGAGATAGTAGCAGAAGAAGAAGCAGTTCCTCAATTATCTGAAAAAGAGATTTCTGATGCAATTATGCTGACAGAATTTGTTGTAAAAGTCTGCTTAGAAGAATCCTCCACTCCACTGGTTGCCCTCTATCTAGAAGGAGTCATTACTTCCTTCCTAGATGAATTATGGGAGTTAGGACATTCAAAGGAAAATTCTGAAGGTATCCCTTTTACTCAATTTTTAGACTTGTTAACTGATATGATAGTATGGGAATACCTAGAAGGTATGATTCAACTTCATTTAGCCCATCTATGCTCCTGATGATACATATATAATGGAAGAAGTATTAGATGGCCAAGAGCTTGATCATCAATCCGCTCCTGAAGTTCCAGCTGTCCAAGAGCCAGTGCCTGAATCTGCTCCAGAAGTTCAAGTTGATATAGAGCCTGTGTCTGAACCTGCTTCTGAAGTTCAAACTGAACCAGAACCAGTTGCTCAAGTTTCTGAGGCTGCTCAGCCAGCTCAGCTAGCAATAGAACTGGTCATCATGACAGTTTCTGATTAACAAGAAAAGGCTGCAGATGCTCAAATTGAAAAGTCTACTGTATGGGATGATTCCCCTGGATTGGATTTAGATGCTCTCCTGGCACAGGATGCCATGGAAGAAGAATTAGAGAAAGCTGCTTTGAAAGAGAAAGAAAAAGCTATATCAGAAGCTTATGATCCCTATGACCATCCTCCTTCATCCAATTCTGAGGATGAAGATGATTCTGATGATTCTGAAAATTCTAAGAGAAAGAAAGCTGCTAAAAAGAAAAGGAAAGCTGTGGCTCCTCCTCCTCCAAATCCAGATAATGATACTCCTTACTATATCCTGAAAGGCATTGATCCTAAATCAAAAGATTTCCAGCACTGGATGGCATTCTCTAAAAATTAGCAGAAGCAAAGGAAGAAGTCAAAGAGGTATGACAGTCTTGTCCCAAGATGGACTCCTAGAGGTCCTCCTCCTCCACCTCCCAGTGCAGGAGCCTCAGGAAACTTATCTACAAACCCTGCTGCTCAGTCTGAAAGGTTCAACTCATCTCAGTCATCACAAAGGAGAAGTTCTCAAGGATATCAAGGTAAAACTCAATCTGGATATCAAAGACCCGATGCTGTTGTTAAGGAACAAGTAAAGGAAGTGGTGTATCAAAGACCAACTTTCTCTCCTCCTCACTCCAAAGAACTCAAGAGCTCAACCTCTCCCAAGCCAGATCATACTGTGAAGGCTGTTTCAAAAGGTAAGCGAATTATTTTATCTGAAAAATCTAGTAAGATATTTGCTGAGTCTGCTCCTCCCTCTTATCTAGTTATTCATGATAAAGAACCAGTTGATACATCTTCTGAAAATGTGTGTGAAAGCCCAGAGCTTGATCCAAATTTTAGGATGGCTCATTTTCTTGAACTTGTTGGAGCAGCTCAAATTAAGAAAGCTATAGCAGAAGGAAAAGACACTGCAGGATTAACCACGATGTCAAAATTCAGAATGAAGGAGCTTGACAAATTCCAGGTTAGACCTGAAGTATTTGATCCTTCAAAGTACATGGAAAAACATCCTGAGGCAGTTGTCCCAAGAGCGTCAGAATTGAAAATCATTGGAGAACAAGACCTGAAGTTGTC
This sequence comes from Platanthera zijinensis, assembly GCA_039513925.1. Classification (NCBI taxonomy): domain Eukaryota; kingdom Viridiplantae; phylum Streptophyta; class Magnoliopsida; order Asparagales; family Orchidaceae; genus Platanthera; species Platanthera zijinensis. The sequence continues at coordinate 189,824,500 of CM077082.1, forward strand.
AAGGAAAGAAGCCCAAGATCCTTCTAGAAAGATTACTTTTGTATCTAGCTCTTCTGATCCTAAACCTAACTCTGAAGCATCTTAAAAATTCATTAATTGACAGTTAATTGCTTATCTGTTTGATTGATGTTATCTGCTTAGTTATTTCTCTTCATGCATTTTATTTACTTTCAGTAATTAGTTTTGTATGTTTTAGTTGTTGAGAGACTTAACTCAAATAGGGGGAGATTGTTGGTACCCTAGTTTTGATTTGAGTTCAGTCTTCTCTTTAATTCTCTTGACCCAAGACTTATCTATGGTCAAAGGTTAGTTATGTAGTTAGTTTGCTCTAGTTTAGTCTTGTCACTTTTCCAGATGAATATTTGGTTAAGTTGTTTTTCATTCGACTATGGTCGAACGTTGCTCGACTATCGTCGATCAGCTGTTCGACGATCGTATTCCTGATAGCTTGACTATCTGCTTGATAGGTCGACTATCTGTTCTCTTTGATAGCTCGACTATCTGTTGATAGGTCGACAATCTGTTTTGCTTTGATAGTTCGACTATCTGCTTGGATAGTTCAACTATCTGATAGTTCGACTATTTGTTGATAGGTCGACTATCTGTTTTATTTGATAGCTCGACTATCTGTTTGATAGGTTGACTATCTGTTTTGCTTTGATAGTTCGACTATCTGCTTGGATAGTTCAACTATCTGATAGTTCGACTATCTGTTGATAGGTCGACTATCTGTTTTGTTTGATAGCTCGACAATTTGTTGATAGGTCGACTATCTGTTTTCTGTGATAGTTCGACTATCTGTTTTGCTTTGGTAGTTCGACTATCTGTCCTGATAGATCGACTATCTGATAGCTCGACTATCTGTCCTGATAGTTCGAATATCTACTGAGGTAGTTCGACTATCTTCTTTGATAGTTCGACTATCTGTATCGTTCGACTATCTGTCTGATAGGTCACGATCTCTGTGCCTCGTTCGACGATCTTTGAGGGTCGTTCGACGTTTTGTTGTATGTTTTGAATAATTTTGTCGTCTTCTATGATGTGATTTATTTCATACTTATTTTGGCATATTTTATAAAAGATTATTTGAATAAAGTTGTGATATTATTTCCATGCAATATCTGCTCTATTCCTTATGCATGAGCTAATCTTTTTCTGACAAAGTTGTTTGTCTTATTAGCTGAGATATGATTTCTGCTTTATCTGCCAGGCTGTCCTTTATAGCCGTTAGACTCAAAAAGTCTTCCTTGGCCGTAAAGAGTCTCTTCTGATGTGACTTTCTCTAGTATTATTTTATCAGAGTTATTTGCAGCTTCTTAGAAAGCTTTATCCTCTTATAGGATATCTGTCTGCAGTATTTGTTTTGCTTTATGCTATTTGCAGCCCAGCTTGCAGATTTCAGTAGAAGACAAGATTCAAACTCAAATGAGAGTCGTTGCTGCTGCTGCTATATAAAGAATTCTTTAAAGAAAGAAATCAACTAGTTCTGATATACAAAAAGCTAACAACAGCATTCAAGCTTACGAGTTTACAACTGCTCTCAGCTTGTTCACATCTAACTGAGGAGAAGTTTTAGTTCTTCACTCTTCTTCAACCTGAGTTCTCCTGCCTCTAGGAAGATTTTCACTCAGAGCCTTTTGAAGAAGAAGAAGAAGATAGCTGCCTAAAGAAGAAATTTCAATTCATATTATTTATCTTCTTGTAGCTTTTTCCTTCAGATTTTCTGAAGTGTTTTCTGCACTGAAGCAAGACTTCACCTGGACATTCTTTTAGCTAGGGGGAGCCTTGACTCTTTAGAGCTTTCTAGCTCAGTGCAAGTTCTTGTGCTTCTCTAATCTATTGTAAAATAGAGAAGACATCTTAACCTCCTTTCCCCCTCCTGTAAAGGGTTATTACTCTCTTCAAAAGTATACCTTGGTGGCAGGGCATGTGATCAAAAACTTGTGTTGGTTTTTAGACACCTGATCAAAAGTCTAAAGGGTTTCTGGATCTACCTGAAGCAGATCTTGTTGGTGGCAGGGCACCTGATCAAAAACTTGAGTGGATTCCTACCTTGTTGGTAGAAGTGTGGACGTACCCAAGTTGTTTGGGGAACCACTATAAATTCCTTGTGTTGTCTGGATTGTTTAATTAATTCTCTGTGCTGTTGGCTGTGATTAGATTTTAACTAGGATTGCTAGTTGTTGTTTAGGATTCCAAGCCTTAACTATAATTATAGTTGGCAGTCTTTTGTGCATAACACTTGTGTTAGGCTTTAGGGTTACTTCTCAAATATCTATAACCTTCATTCCATAATTAACTCCAAGGGAGTTGAGTAGACTGTCAATTTTTCTAGTGCAATTTTTGATTACTCTATTCACCCCCCCCCCTCTAGAGTAGTATCTATCCCTTTTCTTTCACAAGCATATAGAGCTTCGTTATCATTTCATCCGGGAGCATGTGGAAAATGGAGACATCGATCTACAATTTGTCTCCACAGACAGGCAAGTTGCAGATATATTCACCAAGCCGCTGGACGAGTCCAAGTTTTCGTTCTTCAAAACGGAACTCGGGCTGCTCAACAAAGAAGACTAGTGATGGACTCACAAATCAAGAAGATATCAATGGTGTTGGCTGCTCAGAGTTAAAGATTTCAGTGGCAATATACTTCTCCCAAGGAAAATTGTCTTTCAAGTAAGATACCCGAGTATATCAAGACAGATACACGAGTAAACGAGAAATACTCGAGTAAAACTTTTTACATACTCGAGTAGTTGCCAATAGACTCGTATGAACTTGTCCTACTCGAGTATACTCCGTCTTATACTCGTGTATGATAAATCTACTCGAGTATACGGACTTCAATACCTTGGATTTCTTATTTTCTTATTCGCACCGAGATATCTGCCGCCACTTTCAGGTATGAAATTATGTTTAATTTTCCTAAAAACCTAATTAGGATTATATATATATAGAGAAAAATCGGGAAACCCCTTTCCACTTCTCATTCTCTCGAGTAGCCGCCGACTCTTCATCTTCCGAAAAACCGCAGAGCATCGTCGCCTTCGCCTCTCTCGTCCTCCAGAATCGCAGATGGCCCCCTCTTCTAAAATTTGCATCGGCTCAGAACTCGCCCCCGCGGGCATAGCCGACCTTTCAGATGATTTCCGAAATCTTCTGATTTTGTTCGAGACCGCCAGACTATCGTTCGTTCTCCAGACACCGTGCCGAGTACTTTTCCCAGCTGTTGAAGAGTTTTATCAGAATCTGAAGGTAAAATGAAATAGAAAGCTCCTGAAATCCAAGGTCAGTGGGATCAAAATCCGGCTGGACAAAACTTCCTTAGCTACTCTGTTAAAGTTGCCAGTGGTAGATGAAGCCGATGATCTGACTCTTGTGGATTCCGACCGAACCAGCCTCTTCTGTGGGGTACACCTTGAAGCAGATTCGTTTAGCCGAGCAGAGTTCAATTCCGAGGGAAAATTTCTCGTGGATGTAATCGCCAAAGTACTTTTCTGCAAGACTTATTCTATCCGAGACATCTCCATGGATATGTTTGACATTATGCAAGCCATAATCTGCCGAAAGAAATTCCAGTTTGGAATGATGATACTGGACAAGATCAAAGAAAGTGTGAAAAAACCAAGCTATGCCAGGATTATCTCCCTCCTTCTCCATGAGATTAATCCTACAGTGTTTGATTTCTCCAAAGGGACTCCCCTCCATCACATGAAAAAGGTTTCTATATCCTCCATCTAGCGACATGAAATTAAAATTCGGAACACTGCCCAAGCATCCAAAGATGTTGTCCCTTCAGTAGATTCCCAAGACACCAGTGTACCTGATGATAAGATTCCATCTCCTCCTCCACCTCAAACTGCTGCTACCTCAGGTGCAATAATTGAGGGGGATCCTGCCTCATCTCATCCTCAGTACCCAGCTTCATCAGAACCCTCACAACTAGTAGAAGTCAGGGATTCTATACCTCCAGTTTCTCCTCCTCCAGTAGATCCCCACTCAGAGATTCTAGATCCAGCAACCCTACTGACTACTATAGAAGAGATCAATAAATTGATTGATGAGCTCAGCTCAGATGCTCCCCTATTTCAAAATGAATCAGTTGTACTGACTCCAGAAGCTCAGACTCCAGTGGATATTTCTCTAGCTCAGTCTCCTGTACAGTCTCCTGTTTAGTCTCCTACTAAAGACCCCAGCCAGCCTGAAAATATTCTCCTGTCTGATGACGAGGAAATGTCTCCAGAACCAGTGGAGGCTCCTCTGAGGACTTTGGACTTCTCTATTCCCTCCTTCCTAAATGAAGAAGAATCAGTTGTCCTAGAATCTTTCAAGAGAGCTGAAAGCTCAGTGGTAATTACTGAAATCCCACCATGGGTTACTCCTGCTCCTTCAGTCCCTGCCCCAACTTCAACTCCTTCTACTTCTTTACATCTGGTAAGCAAGATTGAACAGTTACTCAGTGAATAAAGAAAGTACTTTGATGACTCTCTAGCCTCAGTAAATAACAAGGTCTCTACTCTTGAAAAAGAGATGAGTAGAGGCTTTGCTGAAATTCAAGCCAATACTGATGAGCTCAAGAGATTGTTTCAATTAGGTGGAAAAGCTATAGATCACACTATTAACAGTATAGGTGTGCTAAATGCTCAAGCTGAAACTGTTGCAAATAATCAAGTTCAATTGTCAAAGGATACTGAAGCAAATGTGATGAAAGTATGTGAAGAAGTTGGCACTTTCAGAGATGAAGCAATTGCCAAACTATCTGTAGATATCAGTAAGGGGGAGAAAATTGTCAAAGAACAAGTTGAAAAAGTAGTTGAAAAACTGTCTGAACAAGCTCAAACAACTGTGAATGATCTAGTCAAGGATATGAAAGCAGATATTTTATCTCAACTCCAATCTGTCAAATTCTACATTTATGATACAGCTGTATGGGTAAATAACCAGAATTTCCCCAATGCCCAGCTCAACCCTACCATAATTCCTAAATTTCTGGATCCTCTTGAAGAAAACCCTCCATCAGGTGCTCCAGCTCAAGAAAATTTTCCAGCTCAGGCAAACATTTCAGGAGGTATGCCAGTCTTCTCACCCAGACCTGCTGGTGATGTGACTGAGCCTCCTCTCTCTTATACTGATATTTGGCAAGATGAACTTCCTCCTAGTTCTCAAGGTGCCCCAAGGAAGAAAAGGAAATATGGTGACGGCGCTTCTGCCAGCCGTTCTGCACCTAGAAAAGAGCCTGCCCCAGCTTCTGAAGGTAGACCAGAAATTGTTCATACTGAAGTTTGGAGTCCAACCTCCAAATCTCTGATCCTTGATACCTTGAAGCTAGTAACAGATCTTAGTGAGCACAGAGCTCAGTATTACAATTATTCAGAATGGAAAGCTTATGAAGTATCCCAGATCAAGATCAGACTTCATGACAGAAATTGGGGATACAACAACCCAGCTGCTCCTCCTAGGCCCAGAACATATTTTCCTAAACCATTCAGTTACCTAGAGAGGCAAGAGCTGAAGAGAGAAAGAATGCACAAAGAAGCCCCTTCTTGAGTCAATGAGAATGTGGAAATGGACTTTTTAATCTGTTAAAAACATTTCTATATATATATTTGATTCTGATTATGGCTATCTTATTATTTATCCTGCTTCAGTTTACTTTATTTTTTTTAAGTATATGTGTGTTGTTCTTTTTACTCTAAGTAATTCACCTTAGTGTAGAGGGTGCTGACATCTACAAATAGGGGGAGATTGTTGGGATTTGTCTCCACAATACCTCAGATTTGTAGGAGGTCAAACCTTGAACTAAGATGAATTAAGGTGTATTTGATATTGTGTTTAAGTTGTATGTGTGCAGGTTCTTATTGCCAAGTGTAGACCAATGTCAGTCTATAATGGGTCACCAAACACAGGACCATACAATGTAATCCCTCATTGTGTGATCCAAAGTGTTGGCCCATGTATAGCCTCTCTATTGGGATACACTTCCTATACATGCACTTTGATTGGTGGACTGAAGTATTGAAGTTTATTTTTTCAGAAGAATTTTTCTAAGTCCACATACTCGAGTAGCTTCCTTCATATACTCGAGCAAGTGACTTAGTACTCGAGTAGATCCTTAGACATACTCGAGAAGACTCTATATACTCGTGTAGATAAGCTTATACTCGAGTAAGATAGTTAGTCACTCGAGTAGGTCATATTTTATACTTGAGTAGATCCTTCTGTTCTTAGATCCAAAATTTTCTCTAAGTCCACATACTCGAGTACCTCTTTTGTACACTCGAGTAAGTGAATCTATACTCGAGTAAGTTGGATTACTTACTCGAGTAGACTGTATTGTACTTGAGTAGGTGATAACTTGTACTCGAGTAGTTGGTTAGTTACTCGAGTAAGTGTTCTGTTCATACTCGAGTAGATCTGCACTTCTCATCTCAGAAAGTTTCTAAGTCTACCTACTCGAGTAATTCCCTATATACTCGAGTAAGTGACTCTGTACTCGAGTAGTTGTTTTTCATACTCGAGTAGTTTAATGATTACCCGAGTAGTTTTCCCAAGATACTCGAGTAATTCATTTTCCCCTCACTCGAGTATCCCCAACTCTTCTACTCGAGTAGTTCTTCCTATTTAATCTGAGAAATTTTTCTCTAAGTGTTTTTACTCGAGTATATACTCTCATACTCGAGTAGCTCTAAAATCACTCGAGTGTTGATCTCTGATTCACTCGAGTATCTTCTCTTCTTATACTCGAGTATACTCCTCCTATCCACTTGAGTATATAACATCTTATACTCGAGTATGTCTCTTGTCTGTCTCGAGTATATCTGTTCAAATATTCCTGAAATTCTCTAAGTACAATTTCTTTATGTATTTCGAATCAATCATTTCTGATTGGTCTACGTGTCATCCTTAATTACATTTATGACCGTTGGAGTCCACCTATAAATAGGTCCTTTCAGATTTGACTAATAACAAGTTTACAGAGATTATTATTTTTAAGAAAGAGAAAAGTTCCCGTGAACCCTAATTTCTCACGCCGCCGCCATTGCCGTTCACGGAAGAAGGTCTGGATCGACGATCTCCGATCGTTGCTTTCAACTCTGTTTCTCCAGAGATCCAGACGAAAGATAATCACTCGATCTCGCCGAGCCTCAAAGATTTCTGGTCTATTTTCTCGATCGAGGTGATTCCATTTTTCAGATCTGTGGATCTCTCTCAGGTCGTCTTCAACATATTCTGATCAAGCCAAAGTTCTCAAGGAAGAAGACTATCAAAGATCCAGATCTGTGCAATATATTGTTTGTATTTTCTTTTCAAACAAATTTCATTGTAGGAGTTTTTCTCCGAGATTTGTAGGAAGGCTTTATCTTCCGAGTGTAGATCCGGTTTGGATCGAGTTTTGTAGGAACGTGGTTCCGAGGTGTAGGATTGTTTTCTATCTGAGATAGTGGAGTAGCCGAGTCTAGGGGTTTGCTAGATCGGTGAGGAAAGTGGGCGTACCCAAGATTGGGGAACCACTATATACCTCTTGTCATCTGTGATTGCTTGATCTGTGCTGTGTTAATTTTTTATTCCGCATTTGACATGCATTTTACCTATTCACCCCCCTCTAGGTGATTTAGGCTAACAACTTAGTACTCTCAGGAGCTTTTTTAGGCCTATGTCTGGGACATGTTGGCTAATTTGTGGAGCTTTGGAGCCTATTGTGCCTAACTTACTGTGGTCGTGAGTGCCAACCATGAACCACGTTGGTAGTATTGTGAATGAGAAAGGGGAGGCTTAGTCACTTCGTTGTCGTTATTTGGCACGGCGATTTGAGAAACGGGAAAGAGCTGAACTGTACCCGCACTATGTCGTTCGACTAGAGTGCCTAACATACTTGGCTTATATCATTGGCATACTGAATTCAGGTCGGACTAGAAAAATTATCAAGGTGGGTCCATCCGTATCTGGGACAAGGGATGGTGATATGTCTCAAGGAGTACATCAAAACTGTGCCATTAGAGAATGAAGCATGTGGACGTACGTTCCAATGTTTGCGATGATTGTGCATTTAGCATTAGTGCTTAGATTATTTGTCATTGCACTTTCTGGATAATTTCTATATATATTATTTTTATTGACTTACATGTAGGGAAGGAATACCACTGCCATGGATATGGGGTGGAGTTGTTATACCGCGTGTTCATGGATTGTGGTCAGCAAAATCTGACTCGTTAACTTATTTTGTTGCCAAATATTTGTGTTTTGTACATGTACTGGTGCTGCCGAGTCGGGCGGGAAATAGCAGGCAGGAGCCCATGCTGTGCTGGCCCTCGAAGGCCCAAGTTTTGTTATAGCTTTCTCATGTATTGCTGGCATGCGTGTCGATGTATGGAAATCACATATTTGCTTAAACATTTGATGTGTGTAAGGCCTTAAGGCCAAAGCAAGACTATGAAATTGTTGTTTTGTTCATTCCTATAGTGTTATGGAAATTCTGGTTCAAGTTTATATTAATGCTTCCGTTAGCATGTGATTCTATTATGTGTGGTTGTTTAGTAGAGTTTGGATTGATATTCATTGAGTAGCTCTTTCATTTGTTCATTAAATATGACATGGGATCCTGGCCAGACCCGTTGTTATATTCCTTAGAACGAGCAGGGGTGTTACAATTAGGTATCAGAGCCCTAGGTGTCGGTCTGTTATTCGTTGAATTCGTGGAAGAATTCTTTTTAAGGGGAGGAGTGTATGTGTGTGTGTAACCTTAAAAACATAAAAATAACCCGTGAATGTCAACTTAGGAATGAAAATACACATGAAACATGCTAAAAACATTGTTTGTGGACCTGAGCATTCCTTTGATTATTTTTTGTTATGTTTCTGAGTCGCTAAATTGTGTATTGCTCAATTATAGGTGACTAGGAGTGGTGGAGAGCAGTCTCAACATTAGAATTTTTTGGAGAGTAGTGCACATAATGATGTGCTTGCAACCCCCTCCCCCCTTCTACCGAAACAATAAGGTTTATAGTAGAAGCCGTGTTTACCATGTTAAATGCCCAACCAGGAAAGCATGCGCAGCCTCCTGCTCCTGTGGTGGCCCTGATGCCAGTTGCGGTAGTGGAGTCATTAGCAGAAAGAAGGTATTCAGGCCAACAGTTGAAGCACTATTTGAGCTTCAACCCTCCATATTTTATAGGAGATGGATTCCCGTCTGACATTGAGGATTTGCTCTCTCGTATAAAGATAACCTTAAATGCTACGGAGACAGAGGAAGCTCAGAAGTTCACCATAGCCACAATCCTATTGGATGGAGAGGCAAGGCTGTGGTGGGATGTGATTGAAGCTCATCAGTTAGTATGGAGACGACTCATGGACATCTCAATGGATAAGTTCTCAAGGGTGTTCTTGGCATAATATATCCCTTCAGTGCAACGTATTGCGTTGGAAAACTAGCTTTTGAGGTTGAATCAAGGAGACTGTTTGGCCGATGAGTACCTATATGAGTTCACTAGACGCTAAAGGTATGTTGCATCATCTTTGGGGAACAATGAAAGAAAGACAAACCAATTCTATGAAGGACTGTGGGATGATCTGCGGTTACTTCTATCAGGCCCAATGACGCAAGGATTTCTTACCTTAGTCAACACAGTGCGATCGCTTAAGCAGGATTTGAAGAGGGTCCAGAGTAAGAAGGACCTCTCGGTGAGAAAGCAAGAGTTCAATGTGTTGAGCTCTTCGAAGGCTGGTTTTCGCAATAAGTGGAATAACAAATCTAGATTTTCTAGACCAGCTCCTTTGATGCAGGCTTGCACATTTAACAGCAAATAGGTCTACAGACTAGCTTGAATACCTCTCCACAATCCAAATCCTATATTCGCATAATCACACTACGCGGCACCACGTTAATTAATTCTTTCAATTATATGCTTGCGTACGGGTAGCCAAACCGATTAGGATCAAATAGAGGCGATATGCCACTAGTCTTATTGGCTAAAAGGACCTACTCGGTCCGAACGAGCGGTGTTGTACCAAAAGAGATCTACTAAATAAAATATGATTTGGAAAAGGTAGGTCTCTCCCAACAAAAGAAAATGAAGGTTTGCCAAACCCTTTCGAACTTAAATCAAATAAGGATGAACACAAACCGATTGAAGAAAAACAACGATGAATAAATGCTATCAAAATTCAATGCTAAGAATCTACCACCACAGGAATTAATCTTGGAAGAGAAACACACAAATCGGTAGAAAGAATTCGCTACCCTATCAGAATGGATGATTCTGATTTCTCTACTTGGATCGTTCTTCAACGGCTCCGTCGGAGTCACGCCGGTTGGAGAGAAACTTGTCTGCCTTTGTCGCGTCATGCCGAAGTTGGAATCCACAAAGGAAATCTTTGCCTTGGCCGATTTCTTCAAGGAGATGGGTTGAATGGTTGCTTTGTTGGAGGTCGGTTTTGGGAGAGGATGATGGAGTAAGGAGACGGTTGTTAAGGGGAGAAAAGAGGAGGGAAAGAGGGGAGGAGTCTGAGGCCGAATTCCACAAAGAGGAGAGGGAGGAGGGTGGCCGAAATTGCCAAGGAAGAGGGGGAAAGAGGGGTGGCCGAATTTTTCCAAGGGGGAAGGAGGATCTCAAAAGATCTTTAGGGGGATTAATTTCTTATTCTTCTTCTCTCTCTAATCAATCCTTCATAACATGGTTATATATAGCCTACATCACTCAATCTCCCTCCATTCAAAATTCAAAATTCAAATTGAAAATATGATGGTTATATACACCCATCATAGCACATGAAATGAAATAATTAAAACTACACATGATGGTTATAAGCACCCATCATTACACATGAAATGAAAATTAAAATAAACATAAAAATGACTTAATAATTATTAATAATTATTAATAAATTATTAAAAATTATTAATAAATTGGTTTGTGCCCCGGGCGGATATTATGGCGACGCTCCACATGGTCATCACGGCGCCGTAAATCTTTATTTGAAGGCGGAGAAAGTTCTTCTGTAAGCGCGCCGTCACCGCAGAATGAAATCAGGTGGCACAATAGACGGCCACATCACTAACGTATACTCTGAGATTTGGTTATTCTTAGAAATTCGAGAGGATACAGAGCTATCAAAAATGATATCGTGGCCAAACATACATTCCGTCAACGCACAAAAACTTGTACGACGAGACATGTCCAAAGAAGGGGCCCATAGGGTTGGCAAAATAAAATGACTCAGATCAAACATACCAAACTCGTGTCCTAAAAGGTCCACTAAACGAGTTAACAGATCAGGTGGGAGAGTCGATAAAACTAAAACCTGGAGAGAGTTAAAATCATATTCAATTTCATGCAACGGAGTCAGCATCAGGTGACGCTCATCCGGGACTACTTCAATAACGTCTTCCGAAAGTATAACTCTCTCACATGGAAATACTTCCAACACATTAGACACGTCATCCAATTCAGAATCAGTAAAGGCCTCAGAAATAGGCAAAATCGAACCCGACGTAAATTTTAACTCAGAGTGAACTTCAGATAATGGAGATCACAATAAGGAACTATCGTTCAGGTTCATAGCGCTAAAATCATCCAAACATAAACTTCTTACATAAGGTGAGTCTTCCCAATCAGTTGGAACATCCTTTAAGTCTGGGTCATCAATAATAATATTGAAATCCTCTCACAGGCTCCTCAGATAACTTAGGTATATTCTCACATAAGGTGAGTCTACCCTCCTGTTTTATTTTTGTTTGTCAATATTGCATTTTATTTCCTTTTTGTTCCACATACTTACATTGCAACATTGGGAACAATGTTGGAATTTAAGTATGTGGGTGTTTTCTTAGTTTTCTTTATTATATTTCTATATTCCTCACTCATCAAAAATACAAAAAACAAAATGGGCTCTGCTATCCGCACCGCAATTTTGGCTTTGCACCGCACTTTTTCCTAATTTTTCGTGTCTTCTGGAAATATGTCTTGTACATGCATTTTTAAGAAAAGTGTCCAAAACAAAAGTTTTAGATATCGACGACATCTACAACTTTCGTGTTGAACACTTTTCCTAAAAATGCATGTACAAAGCGTACTTTGGAAATACGCTCAGGTTTCGCGACTTTTGGAAATATGTCTTGTACATTCATTTTTAGGAAAAATGTTCAACAGGAAAGTTGTAGATGTCGTCGAGATCTACAACTTTTGTGTTGAACACTTTTCTTAAAATGCATGTAAAGACGTATTTTCAAAAGGCACAAAAAATTAGGAGAAAGTGCGGTGCGAATAGCCAAAACTAGGGTGTGGATAGCAGCGCCCAAAAAAAATTGCAAAAAATATATAAAAAATCAAAAAAAAAGTTTATTTTATCAGCAAAAACCCAAAAAAATTATGAAATTTTTCTTCAAAATTAATATTTTAAAACAAAAATTCCAAAAAAATACTTTGTAAATATTTTTTATAAATAATCTCTCTTTCCCCCTCTCTTCTTTGTAAATAACATCTTTTTCTCTCCCCTTTCTTGTATATAAATTGATAAATATGTTAAAAAGGAAAAAAAAAAGGATAATAACTCAAAATACAAAAAAAGAGAATAACTCTAAAATCCAATAATAATTATGAAACAAATAAATCGAATATCTCATTCTTAACCCTTTTCGCTCTCCAAAAATCTATTTACGACTTTATTTATAAGCGAATTTTATTAATTCTTTGTTTACTATTCGTTTACTAAATGGAGATTGATAGATTTAAATATCTGGGGTAAGTTTTAAAGAATTTCTTTTGCTTTAATTTTTTTATTTCGATAAGGGACTTATTTTCAGCACTACTTCAAATTTATCTAGAATAGTTCCACATGTATTTTGTTAAATAATAACGACCATAGACTTCAATTATGTTTACTCCAAGCTTTTTTTGAAATATAAGAACGCTCAATTTATAAAGGTGTCTCTCAAAATTTTTTTAATTAAAATTTAGTTTTCTTTTTGAAAACAAAAACCTATCTCCCCATTTATTTTTTCATGTCTTATTTGGCATGATTTATTTTGATCCTTAAAAAAACCTATGTCAATGTGAATAAGATTTCGTTCCGTAAAAATAGGCATCCAATAAAAAAAAGATATGTTACGGAGTAAGAGGATAAAATTCATTACTCATACACATATACATTGGGTTATATGTAGTTGTTCACAAAAAAAATTTATAAGTTATGGAAAATAAGATTTCATTTTCCTAAACATCCAAAAAAATCATCATTGGAGTTTTGAGAAAAAATTATCTCACCTCTAAACCAAAGTCCTCTTCATAAACCAAAACAACCCTCTTAGCAATTTTCAATGATTTTAGAATTAATTTAAAATCTTTTTGAGAGGATAATTTTTTAATTGCATTATTTCCTTTAATTCTTATGAGCAAAAGTTTCTATAATTCTAATCTATTTTTGTTAACCTAAAAAAAATATAATTTTTGCTTTCTATATGATTATATCGAGAAGTTTTTAGCTGAAACACTTCCTCTATTTAAATTTTTGTCATAATTTAAGACTTAACTCTTATACTCCGGATGTTTATTTTGATCTTTCTTGTAATTAATTTAAGCGGTAGCTAAATTTAGGATTTCTTTTAATTCCTTATAAGTTCATCTCTAACTTTTGCTCTGGAATAGCAAAAGCTTAAGTATGAGGGTATTTGATAAGTGGTAGATATTCGTATTTTTACGAACTTTATTTAAGTCATTTTAGTTCATTTTCGTTATTTTTAGTTAGTTTTGTTCAATAAAATGTACCTTTTTTTTAATACATGAATCTTTTTGTTTTTTGAAATTTTGTAGAAAACTATCTAAAAACAAAAGTACATGCCCGTGAACTTCATGACACGTCCGTGACCTGGGCGTGTTAGTTTGATTCCAGTGAAAAAGCGATGCCAACAAAGAAAAGAATATGTCACACACGCGTCCCGTCTGACACACCCGTGTCATTCCTGATTCGACGTTTATCAATCGCCAATCGTCGTTCGTCAAACGTCATTCAATGTTCATCGATCACCGCTCGACTCTTTGCCCGTCATGCCCGTGACCATTTTACACGCCCGTGGAAATCCAGTTCGACGTTTCATTGATTGCCACTTGACGATCGACATTCGACGATCGATGATTCCAGCAACACTCAACGCCTTGAACACTCCCGGGTCCAGCCTGACATGGCCGTGTCCAACCACTCAATGCTAGTCAAGACTCAATGCCAATCAACACTCAACGCCTCCAACAGACTCAACACTCAATGTCTTGAACACGCCCGTGACCATTCGACATTCCCGTATCAATCCCGATCGATGTTCGTCGATCGACGATTGACGTTCATCGATTGCCACTCGACATTCATTGCCAGATGCCCAATCATGCCCCCCTACATGCCCGTGACTCCCTTGTCATGCCCGTGACTGACACGTGCCCCGTTCTTGAAGCTTCCAGAATTCGACCAGTCACTGGGATTTTGACTTCCCCAGCACTCCTACATGACACGCCCCCTGTCACGCCCATGACTAGGGCGTGTCACCTTCAATTTTTTGCTTATAAATAGAACTTCTCTATAAGGTCTAAGGGTTCCCTTTTTTGAACTATTTTGCATAGAGTAGGGCTGCTTGGGTGCACTTCTTGCTATGTAAGGAGAATTTTCTCCCCCTCTCTTTAGTGTTTGTTTTAGCTTTCTTTGTAACTTATTTTTAGCTTAATAAAATTTGTAGATTTTCTTTCCTTATATTGTATTGGAATACATCTGAGTGCCCCTCCTTAAGTGATCTTTTTCTCTTTTGATTTTCTTTTTTTTAATAAGTGTGTGTGTGTGTGTGTGTGTGAGAGAGAGTTAGATTTATTGTTTTTATGTTTTCAAGTCTTTATTTTTCTACTAAGAATTGTTCTAGTTTTTCTCTTAGTCTAGTTTTGTTATGATAGCTTTTTATTTCCTTAATTTTTAAGTGTTTTGTTTTAAAGTGTTTTTCTTTTCATTCTTATAGATTTATAAAAAAAACGTTTTTAAAGTAGTTTTGATTTTTCTTTGACTTAGGCTTTTTAGGTTTTAAAACTTTTTGTTCTTTTTAAAATTTCTTCCACTTTTTAAGCATTTTTATGAAATTATAAGAATGAAAATCTACTTGTTTTAATTTTTGCACCCCTTTGATTTTAACTTTTATTTTGAAAACCTTTTGCTCTATTTTTTTTTATTCTCTTTTTATGCATTTTCATCAAGTTCTAGAAGTAGAAATATAATCGTTTTAATTTTTAGAAAACTTTGTTTTTCTCTTTTTTATGTAGTGTATGTGTGAGTGTATGAGTTAGGTTTTCATCGCTTTCTTAAATTTCTGTAGAGTGCCTGTATGTATAAGATGGAAATTTTTCTGCTTTAATTTCCCTCCTACTCATTTGAGTAGGACTTGCATTTTATCGCTTTAATTTTCCGCCAACTCATTTGAATAGGACCAGCATTTTACTACTTTCTTTACTGCTTTAATTTCCCGCCTACTCGTTTTAGTAGGACTCGCATTTTGTCGCTTTAATTTCCCGCCTACTTGTTTGAGTAGGACTCGCAATTTTCTACTTTAATTTCCCGCCAACTCATTTGAGTACGTCTCGCAATTTCCTGTATTAATTTCCTGCCTACTCGTTTGAGTAGGACTCACACTTTCAATTATGTAATTTCTATTCTTAAGTCATCCCCATTCCAATGAGTGGCAAATCTCTCTTAGTCCTTAGTATCGAAGAGCATTGGGACAGATAAAATATTTTAAAATAATTAAAGGACTTCTTTTTCTCGTTAATTAAAGCACTTAAGGTTTTCCCAGGGTATACGACGCGTATGGCCACATTTCGATGTATGGGCTCTATTTTGGTTGTCCATACGCTAGCTAACCTAGAGACCGTGCGTATGGACAGATCACCCTTGGGTAAAGAGAATTGCGTGCATAAACTCGAGAGAGGAGAAGCGTAATTCTCCCGGATTGGCTTCCCCACCCAATAGCGGGGTTCTTAGCGTAATGCGGGCATTAAGAGAAATCGTTCGTCGGACGAGAGTTCGGTCGAATAGTATTAATGTTCAGGTGAGCGATATTCCTAGGTCTAAGTGAGCTCATTCTTTTGGAACCTCCACGACCAAGTCGCCCTTTAATTAATTTGGAATTTAGGATCTCTAGTTATTAAAAGTTATTTTAATTCTAATCGATTTGGTACAGTTATGATATTTCTTCATCGGCTTTTTTAGTTTATTCTCTATTTTTTATCTATATATTTATACCCGCGCTAGTTAATTATATAACCCAACAAGTTATCTTCGATAAAATAATAGTCCCTTCAAGAAAGAGTAGAAATAATCAACACGTCCCCGAGAACAATACGACCCCGATATTCCCCACCGGAATATCTTGTACTACTCGTGATAGGTGCACTTGCCTTCCTTCGTTAAAACTCGGTTTCAACTTTTATATCTAATAAAATCCGGGCGCCCCGACCATCCTAAACTTATAAATAATCCGCGAATGTTTACCATCAATTTTGCACAATTTGTTTCACATATTGGTGTTGCGAGGGGCTATTCAGGAACCTACACAAGTTATTATTATGGATCAAGTGCCGGTTGATAGTGGGTTAAACAAAAAAGTCAAGCCCATTCGAATTGAAGACACAAAGATCAAGAAGTTAATGAACAAGGTGATTAGGATGGTCAAAGTCTGATGAGACAACTGTGGCAATGAGGAGCTAACAAGGGAGCGCGAGCAAACCATGCTTGAGGAGTTCCACGAGGTATTCTGTTGAAGTAAAAAAATTTATGTGTTTTGTACTTCTTTATTGATGCATGTACGATTAAATTTTGAGATGAAATTTTGTTATGAAGGAGAGAATTGCAACATCCTAGAGTTTACAAGAAATAGCTCTTTGTGAGCTACCACCCGATGGTAGTGCTAACCTCGGCTGTAGCATAGATAATTTAATTGTCATAGCTCTCGGTGAGGTACCTCCCTACGGTACTGTTATCGATGGAGGTAGTGGACCTTTCGATGTAGATGGCTTAACGATACGTCAAATCACCTATCGCTCGGCGGTAGAAAGGTATGGTGTGGCAGTATTATGCCAGTTACGGGTAGCCACATGTTTGCATTTGTGTGGAGAGTTTAAACAGTGGGCTTGCCGAACAAGCCACCGTCCGAGGTACCGTGTGTAGGTAGCTTGTTAATGCGTGATAGTAGCACTGTGCACAGGAAATTTACTTGAATTGTGGCCATTTGTCCATTCCTAATGAGATCCGACGGTGGGGAGTGGCCCTTGTTGGTTTAGGGTCATGCGATGAGGGTTCTTTGGCGATCGCTTTTTGTCCTAGAGAAAAGAGAGTCGAACTAGCAATCCAACTAGGCAAGTATACCTATCGAACTGTAGCTAGGGGGCACAAGTATCGTATTGAAATCCGGGAACCGTCGAGTAATCTTACTCACATGAAAACGATTATCTTATCAAAGGATTATTTTAGGGTTTAAGAGAAAGCTAATTGTGATTAAGAAAAGGAATATTGCGCTAAAAAGTGAACTACTTACAGTTAAATTAAGAGCTATTAAAAGCGATCACAACGAAGGGTTGAAATGATGAAATGGAAAAGCACTCGATTGAGAATCACCTCCGAAAAAGTTGATTAAAAATGCGATAATAAACCTAAGCTTAATAGGGTAAAGGTACTTGACCGTGGAGATTCCCAAAGCTTGAACACGCTTCTCTCGAAGTCGTGCCCAACTGAGTTTAGGAAGGTCCGACCGAACTCTCATCCAAATTGGAGGCCTAAAGCTCGCTTTACACGGTGAACCCCACTATTGGATTTCACTCAAATCTGGGAGATTTAACGTCTGCCTCTCTCGAGGAGTGTGTGCAACTCTATTTACTCTTGAGTGTTCACTTCAAACTACGAGCCACTCGGCTAACTTAGAGTGAAAACAAAGATGGAAATTATATATCAATGATATAACTCCAAACATTAATAATCAAGAGTAAATCGAAGGCCTAAACCCTAAAAAACGTAAATTAAAAGCATCATAACTTAATCAACTTGAACCTCGAATCATCAAGATCGAGTACAAGGAGGATTAGTTAATCATGGAGAAGTGGAGGAGGAGAGATGAGTAGAAGAACATTATGCAAACAAAGTAAAAAGGAGAAACTTTATATTAATAATAAAAAGAGAACTACAACTTGAAATAAAGGATTACACTTGCATAGAATAAAAACCTAAACTAGCATTACATTTAGAAACTAAAGAAATTACAAAAGCTATAACAAAAGATTACACTAAGCTAGGGATAAGAAAGATATAAAATGAGAAAGACAGAGAGAGAGTGAACATGAAAAAAAATAAGAAACAAAAGGACAGCACCTCCCCTCTCAACCCAAAACTTCTTTGGACACAAGGGGGAGGCCTGAATTTATAGAAATTCTCACGGGTTGGTCATGCCCTCTGTCACTCCCGGGGAGGGCGTGTCTGGGGCGAGTGTCATGTACGGAGATGACCTCGGGCTCTGGATTCTGGCGGGAATGATGATTTCTTTTATATAATGGTGGACACGCCATGGGCCACCCCCATGTTGGAGGGGCATGTAAGGCACGTCAAGTCTCAATCATTGCTCGGAAATCCGTCAGTCATCGAAGAAGGTGGAACACGCCCCAGGGTCACGCACGTGTAGAGGGGCGTGTCAGTACTATTGACGTGCATCAATAGAAAATATTTAAATGAGGCAGCAGGCTTAGGGATGAGGGTAACACGCCCTATGATACGCCCAGGGAGGGCATGTTAGGGGGGCGTATCTGCAATTTTTCTCAATATTGTGATTCTAGTAGTAAACTTCCTCGGGATCAGGTTGCACGCCCTATGACATACCTAGGGAGGGCGTGTCAGGGGGGCGTGTCAGGTCATTTTTTGGAGAAAGATTTGAAAACCTGCAAAAAGAGAAGAAAACATTAGTGGCAATAATATATACAAAAAGAGGCCAATAAATAAGCTTATAAGACATGATTTGTGTATTAAAAGTCAGAAAATACCATTATAGCTTAGACTACAAAACGTATTATCAAATTTCCCCAAGCTTAAGCTTTGCTTGTCCCCAAGCAAAGATATAGAAACTAGCTAACATAAAAAGTAACTAATCAAATAGTTCTAATTATTCTTACACAAGTACTATGTGAAATTTTAAGTATGGAGAAGGTGAAACGTAAACCTAAAATAATTACTTAAACATGTTTTAACACTTTATAAACTTTACTAACAAAAATAAATCATCCAAAATTTTAACAAAATTCTTTAAATAAATTTAAGCAAGGTAACGAAATGAAAAATGCATTGAGTTGTTACTAGATTCAAGAGACATATTATAACTATATCAATTAAGTAACAAAAATCTAAATTTAAATCCAAAACAATTACTGATTTACTTTTCTTCTTTACTTAGCTAATAAATAAAATTCAAAAACATGAATCAAAAGGGCTTATTAGGACCGAAACATTCGGTTTAGAATTATGATTAGGAGTGGAATTCAAAGATAAACAAGGAGGCTCAAAAATCACACTAAACCAAAAAAAGAGTTTCAAAAATAAAATATTTTTCTTTTTATTTTCCATTTTATTTTCTTTCTTTTTCTTTTCTTTTCATTTCAAAACAAAGGCCAACAATAATTTTTCTTTACATTTTGAAATTGGCCAAACAAAAGTAAACACTTCTTTTGAGCATACTTTTTCAAAGATTTCTCCAAAAATATCACAATATAACCCTATCATAATCATGAAATTTTTTTTATAAAACTCAAAAAGATAGTGTGATTTGATATGTTGGAAAATTTTAGCTTTGGTGAACATGAAACGATAAGTGGAGCTATCAATTGAAAACGAAAAAAGGCTTAAAAGTGGCTAACTATGGATAAAAAAAATCTTAAGTTGGCAAGAAGACTCAAATGAAAACAAAAATGGCCTAAATCATTTTCATGCTTCTAAATTTATCTAAAGCATAGATTTGAAATTTTTTTAAAAAACAAGTCCTAGATAATAAAAGAAGATTAATGAAATTATCTTGAAAATAAAAATAATAGGCGCCTTGGATCGTTCACATCTACTACGCTAATCAAAAGTTGACATTACAAAAATTATCTAAAAATGAAAAAGAAAATAGTGGATGAAATATTTTCATGAAAGTAAAGAAAATAAAGAACGAAAATAAAGAAATATTTTCCTAAAAACGCATGTACAAAGCGTACTTTGGAAATACGCTCAGGTTTCGTGCCTTTTGGAAATACGCCTTGTACATTCATTTTTAGGAAAAATATTCAACAAGAAAGTTGTAGATGTCGTCGAGATCTACAACTTTTGTATTGAACACTTTTCTTAAAAATGAATGTAAAGACGTATTTTCAAAAGGCACGAAAAATTATAAGAAAGTGTGGTGCGAATCGCCAAAACTGGGGTGCGGATAGCAGCGCCAAAATTTTTTTGCAAAAAATATAAAAAAAATTCCAAAAAAATTGTTTATTTTATCATCAAAAACCTAAAAAAAATTCATAAAAAATTTTTAAAAAATAATATTTTAAAACAAAAAATCCAAAAAAAAATACTTAGTTTTTACTTTATAAATCTTTTTTATAAATAATCTATCTCTTTCCCCCCTCTCTTCTTTGTAAATAACATCTCTTTCTCTCCCCTTTCTTTTAAATAAATTTATAAATATGTTAAAAAAGAAAAAAAAATGTATAAAAACTCAAAATACAAAAAAAGAGAATAACTCTAAAATCCCAAAAAAATTATGAAACAAATAAATCGAATATCTCATTCTTAACCCTTTTCGCTCTCCAAAAATCTAGTTGCGACTTTATTTATAAGCGAATTTTATTAATTCTTTGTTTACTATTCGTTACTAATTGGAGATTGATAGATTTAAATATCTGAGGTAAGTTTTAAAGAATTTCTTATGCTTTAATTTTTTTATTTCGATGAGGGACTTATTTTCAGCACTACTTCTAATTATCTAGAATAGTTCCACATGTATTTTGTTAAATAATAACGACCATAGACTTCAAATATGTTTACTCCAAGCTTTTTTTGAAATATAAGAACATTCAATTTATAAAGGTTGCTCTCAAACTTTTTTAATTAAAATCTAGTTTTCTTTTTGAAAAAAGAAACCTATCTCCCCATTTATTTTTTCATGTCTTATTTGGCATGATTTATTTTGATCCTTAAAAAAACCTATGTCAATGGGAATAAGATTTAGTTCCATAAATATAGGCATCCAATAAAAAAAAAGATATGTTACGGAGTAAGAGGATAAAATTCATTACTCTTATACATATACATTGGTTTATATGAAGTTATTCACAAAAAAATTTATAAGTTATGGAAAATAAGATTTCATTTCCTAAGCATCCAAAAAAATCATCATTGGAGTTTTGAGAAAAAAATATCTCACCTCTAAACCAAAGTCCTCTTCATAAACCAAAACAACCCTCTTAGCCATTTTCAATGATTCTAGAATTAATTTAAAATCTTTTTGAGAGGATAATTTTTAAATTGCATTATTTCTTTTAATTCTTATGATCAAAAGTTTCAATAATTCCAATCTATTTTGTTAACCTAAAAAAATATATTTTTTGCTTTCTATTTGATTATATCGAGAAGTTTTCAGCTGAAACACTTCCTCTATTTAAATTTTTGTCATAATTTAAGACTTAACTCTTATACCCCGAATGTTTATTTTGATCTTTCTTGTAATTAATTTAAGCGGTAGCTAAATTTAGGATTTCTTTTAATTCCTTAAAAGTTCATCTCCAACTTTTGCTCTGGAATAACAAAAGCTTAAGTATAAGGGTATTTGATAAGTGGTAGATATTCGTATTTTTACGAACTTTATTTAAGTCATTTTAGTTCATTTTTGTTATTTTTAGTTAGTTTTGTTCAATAAAATGTTCCTTTTTTTGTTTATACATCTTCTAACTTAGATTCTTTTTGTTTTCTGAAATTTTGCAGAAAACTATCTAAAAAAAAAGTACATGCCCGTGAACTTCATGACATGCCCGTGACTTGGGCGTGTTAGTTTGATTCCTGTTAAAAAGTGATGCCAGCAAAGAAAAGAACATGTCACACATGTGTCCCGTCCGACACGCCCGTTTCATTCCTGATTCGACGTTTATCAATCGCCAATCATCGTTCGTCAAACGTCATTCGATGTTCATCGATCACTGCTCAACGCTTTGCCCGTCATGCCCGTGACCATTTGACACGCCTGTGGAAATCTAGTTCGACGTTTCATCGATCGCCACTCGACGATCGACATTCGACGATCGATGCTTCCAGCAACACTCAATGCCTTGAACACTCCCGGGTCCAGCCTGACAGGGCCGTATCCAACCACTCAACGCTAGTCAAGACTCGACGCCAGTCAACCCTCAATGCCTCCAGCAGACTCAACACTCAATGCCTTGAACACGCCCGTTACAATTAGGCACGCCCGTGTAAATCCCGATCGATGTTCGTCGATCGCCGCTTGATGTTCATCGATTGCCACTTGACGTTCAATACCAGATGTCCAATCATGCCCCCTACATGCCCGTGACTCCCCTGTCATGCCCGTGACTAACACGTGCCCCGTTCTTGAAGCTTCTAGAATTCTACCAGTCCCAAGGATTTTGACTTCCCCAGCACACCAGCATGATACGCCCCCTGTCACGCCCATGACTAGGGCGTGTCACCTTCAATTTTTTGCTTATAAATAGAACTTCTCTGTAAGGTCCAAGGGTTCCCTTTTTTGAACCATTTTGCATAGAGTAGGGCTGCTTGGGTGCACTTCTTGCTATGTAAGGAGATTTTTTTTCCCCTCGCTTTAGTGTTTGTTTTAGCTTTCTTTGTAACTTATTTTTAGCTTAATAAAATTTGTAGATTTTCTCTCCTTATATTGTATTGGAATGCATCTGAGTGCTCCTCCTTAAGTAATCTTTTTGTCTTTTGATTTTCTTTTTTAAATAAGTGTGTGTGTGTTTGTGTGTGTGTGTATGAGTTAGATTTATTGTTTTTATGTTTTCAAGTCTTTATTTTTCTACTTAGAATTGTTCTAGTTTTTCTCTTAGTCTAGTTTTGTTATGATAGCTTTTTATTTCCTTAGTTTTAAAGTGTTTTTCTTTTCATTCTTATAGATTTATAAAAACGTTTTTAAAGTGGTTTTGATTTTTCTTTAAATTAGGCTTTTTAGGTTTTAAAACTTTTTGTTCTTTTTAACATTTCTTCCACTTTTTATGCATTTTTATGTTATAAGAATGAAAATCTACTTGTTTTAATTTTTGCACCCCTTTGATTTTAACTTTTACTTTGAAAACCTTTTGCTCCTTTTATTTTTATTTTGTTTTTGTATGCATTTTCATCAAGTTCTAGAAGTAGAAATATAATCGTTTTAATTTTTAGATAACTTTATTTTTCTCTTTTTTATGTAGTGTATGTGTGAGTGTATGAGTTAGGTTTTCATCGCTTTCTTAAATTCCTATAGAGTGAGTGTGTGTATAAGATAGAAATTTTCTGCTTTAATTTCCCTCCTACTCATTTGAGTAGGACTTGCATTTTATTGCTTTCATTTTTCGCAAACTCGTTTGAATAGGACCTGTATTTTACTGCTTTCTTTACTGCTTTAATTTCCCGCCTACTCGTTTGAGTAAGACTCGCATTTTATCGCTTTAATTTCCCGCCTACTCGTTTGAGTAGGACTCGCAATTTTTTACATTAATTTCTAGCCTACTCGTTTGAGTATGTCTCGCAATTTTCTGCTTTAATTTCCTGCCTACTCGTTTGAGTAGGACTCGCACTTTCAATTATGTAATTTCTTTTCTTAAGTCATCCCCATTCCGATGAGTGGCAAATCGCTCTTAGCCCATAATATCGAAGAGCATTGGGACAGGTAAAATATTTTAAAATAATTAAAGGACTTCTTTTTCTCGTTAATTAAAGCACTTAAGGTTTTCCCCAGGTATACGACGCGTATGACCACATATCGATGTATGGGCTTTATTTTGGTTGTCCATATGCTAGAAAACCTAGAGACCGTGCATATGGTCCGATCGCCCTTGGGTAAAGAGAATTGCGTGCTTAACCTTGAGAGAGGAGAAGCGTAATTCACCCGGATTGGATTCCCCACCCAATAGTGGGGTTCTTAGCGCAATGCGGGCATTAAGAGTAATCCTTCGTCGGACGAGAGTTCGGTCGAATAGTATTAAAGTTCAAGTGAGCGATATTCCTAGGGCTAAGTGAGCTCATTCTTTTGGAACCTCCACGACCAAGTCGCCCTTTAATTAATTTGGAATTTAGGATCTCTAGTTATTAAAAGTTATTTTAATTCTAATCGATTCGGTACCGATGTGCTATTTTTTCATCGACTTTTTTAATTTATTGTTTGTTTTTTATCTATATATTTATACCCGCGCTAGTTAATTATATAACCCAACAAGTTATCTTCGATAAAATAATAGTCCCTTCAGGAAAGAGTAGAAATAATCAACCTGTCCCCGAGAACAATATGACCCTGATATTCCCAACCAGAATATCATGTACTACTCGCAATAGGTGTGCTTGCCTTCTTTCATTAAAACTCGATTTCAACTTTTATATCTAATAAAATCTGTGCGCCCCGACCATCCTAAACAAATAAATAAGCCGCGATTGTTAACCATCAGTTTTGCACAATTTGTTTTACATATCGGTATTGCGAGGGGCTATTCAGGAGTTTACACAAGTTATTGTTGTGGATCAAGTGCCGGTTGATAGTGGGTTAAACACGAAAGTCAAGCCCATTCCTATCGAAGACCTAGAGATCAAGAAGTTAATGAACAAGGTGATCAGGATGGTCAAAGTCTGATGAGACAACTGTGGAAATGAGTAGCTCACAAGGGAGAGCGAGCAAACAATGCTTGAGGAGTTCCACGAGCTGTTCTGTTGAGGTAAAAAATTTAATGTGTTTTGTACTTCTTTATTGATGCATGTACGACTAAATTTTGGGATGAAATTTTGTTATAAAGGAGAGAATTGTAACATCTTAAAGTTTACAAAAAATAACTCTTTGTGAGATACCGCCCGATGGTAGTGCTAACCTCGGTGGTAGCATAGATAATTTAAATGTCATAGCTCTCGATGAGGTACCTCCCAACGATAGTGTTATCGTTGGAGGTAGTGGACCTTTTGATGTAGATGGCTTAACGATACGTCAAATCACCTATCGCTCGGTGGTAGATAGGTATGGTGCGGCAGTAGTGTGAGAGTTACGGGAAGCCACATGTCTGTATTTGTGTGGAGAGTTTAAACGGTTGGCTTGCCAAACAATCCATTGTCCGAGGTACCGCGTGTAGGTAGCTTGTTACCGCGTGATAGTAGCACTGTGTACAGGAAATTTACTTGAATTGTGGCCATTTGTCAATTCCTAATGAGATCTGATGGTGGGGAGTGGCCCTTGTTGGTTTAAGGCCATGGGATGAGGGTTCTTTGGCGATTGCTTTTTGTGCTAGAGTAAAGAGAGCCGAACTAGCAATCCAACTAGGCAAGTATACCTATCGAACTGTAGCTAGGGGACACAAGTGTCGTATTGAAATCTGGGAACCGTCGAGTAATCTTACACAAATGAAAACTATTATCTTATCAAAAGATTATTTTAGGGTTTAAGATAAAGCTAATTGTGATTAAGAAAACAAATATTGCGCTAAAAAGAGAACTACTTACAATTAAATTAAGAGCTATTAAAAGCGATCACAATGAAGGGTTGAAATGATGAAATGGAAAAGCACTCGATTGAGAATCACCTCGGCAAAAGTTGATTAAAAATGCGATAATAAACCTATGCTTTATAGGGTAAAGGTACTTGACCGTGGAGGTTCCCAAATCTTGAACACGCTTCTCTCGAAGTCGTGCCCAACTGAGTCTAGGAAGGTCCGACCGAACTCTCGTCCAAATTGGAGGCCTAAAGCTCGCTTTACACGGTTAACCCCACTATTGGATTTCACTCCAATCTAGGAGATTTAACGTCTGCCTCTCTCGAGGGGTGTGTGCAACTCTCTTTACTCTTGAGTGTTCACTTCAAACTGTGAGCCTCTCAGCTAGCTAAGAGTGAAAATAAAGATGGAAATTATATATCGATGATATAACTCCAAACATGAATAATCATGAGTAAATTGAAGGCCTAAACCCTAAAAAAAGTATATTTAAAGCATCATAACTTAATCAACTTGAACCTCAGATCATCAAGATCGAGTACAAGGAGGATTAGTTAATCGTGGAGAAGTGGAGGAGGAGAGATGAGTAGAAGAACATTATGCAAACAAAGTAAAAAAGAGACACTTTAAATTAATGATAAAAAGAGAACTACAACTTGAAAGAAAGGATTACACTTGCATGGAATAAAAACCTAAACTAGCATAACATTTAGCAACTAAAGCAATTACAAAAACTATAACAAACGATTACACTAAGCTAGGGATAAGAAATACATAAAATGAGAAAGAGAGAGAGAGAGAACATGAAAAACACTAAGAAAAAAAAAGGGCAGCACCTCCCCTCTCAACCTAAAACTTCTTTGGATATAAGGGGGAGGCCTGAATTTATAGAAATTCTCATGGTTTGGTCATGCCCTCTGTCATGCCCGGGGAGGGCGTGTCTGGGGAGAGTGTCATGTACGAAGTTGACCTCGGGCTCTAGATTCTGGCGGGAATGATGATTGCTTTTATACAATGGTGGACACGCCATGGGTGTTGGGTACATTGGAAAATATGTACCTGATTTGGAGAAGCGTCACTTAGCTCAATGATATATATCAAGGTGTATTTGAAGTTATTTTGAGTTTATATGTGCAGGTTAAGAATGTGCTAGAATGTAGGAAAAATATTCTAAGTCCATGTGTCGACACCTAAGGAAGCTGTGTCGACACTTCAGTAAGATTGTGTCGACACTTAGAAATAGCTGTGTCGACACTTCAGATAATTTGTGTCGACACCGGGAGGCAGTGTCGACACACAGATGATTATAGTCGACATCGACTGTGTCGACACCGGGAGGAAGTGTCGACACACAGAGGTAGAGTCGACAACAACTATGTCGACACTTGGAGGCAGTGTCGACACACACTATGTTCTGAGTCTACATCAACTGTGTCGACACACAGGACTTGTGTCGACACATAGCTGAGTCTAGACTAAGTTGATTGCTGATGAATGGTGAAGTGTTTGTGTCGACACAAATAATCAGTGTCGACACATTCTCAAGATGTAGTATCAAGAAGTTGTGTCGAAATCAAGACAGCTTTGTCGACATCACCAAAGGCTGTGTCGACACTTAAGTCACTTGTGTCGACACATATTGACAGATGGTCTCGACACTTTATGGCAGATAGTCTCGACGCTTTGCTGACAGAGTCAAAGGCTCAAGAATTGTTTGAAGACTTGACAGCTGTGAGTTACAACAGGTTTACTGAAGCTGTCAGACTTGTCAGAAGTTAGTTATAAACTGGATCAGCCGATTACCATGGATGAAGTCTATAAATAGATGGATTCAGAATAAGAATATATACACATAGAGAAGACAAGTATTGTCACCACTAACACAATTAGAGATTAATCTCTGATCAAGAAAGTACAAGTAACAAAGAAGAAGATCTTCGTGAGAAGATCTAAGAAGAAGTTCTGAAGTAGTTTACTATTCAAATTCTGTCTAAGTGGAATTCAATCAATAATTCAGAAGTTTCTTCAAGAGGTTTTGATAGAGAGAGATCCAGCTATTTGAAGACAAGGAGGAGACATTCACAGGTCTCTCAAGAAGTAGATACTGAACTAAACTGTCAAGAAGATTCAGATCTATTTATGAAGTCTAAGAAGAAAGCTGCCAGTCAGTTTTATTCAAAGGAAATACCCCCCAACTAAGTTCAGATTCAAGAAGCTTTGAAGAAAGCTAAGATCAAGTTGATTTCAGCCATCAGCCTCTTCAAGAAGCTGATCAAGAAAGTTCTTATCCCTTCTCTCTCAACAGGGGTAAGAGATTACAAAAATTCCTTATAAAATTCTGTAGGATCTATTCATAGATCTGAGTTGTAAGCCTATTTTATAAAGGCTGAGTGTAGGAGATTTATTCTTTGAGGTAGGGCTGTTTATGCCTGAGTTGTAGGAGAAGGTATTCTCTGAGCTGTAGGCCTTGTGGCAAGGCTGAGGTAGGGTTGTTTATGCCTGAGTTGTAGGAGAAGGTATTCTCTGAGCTGTAGGCCTTGTGGCAAGGCTGAGGTAAGGCTTGTTAGCCTGAGTTGTAGGAATCCTTCTAGATTCTGAGCTGTAGGATCTGAGGATCTGAGTTAAAGGAAGAAGTTAGGCCAACTCTAGCATACTGCTAGATAGGTGAATGGGGAAAGTGGATGTACCCAGACCTTGGGGAACCACTATTAATCTTTATGCAATCTGTGATGTGTGTATGGTTGTGATTGCTGTGCTGTGTTAGCTATAGTAATATCTGATTTATTCAAAGAACTGTAGTTATATTCTTCCTTAAGTTAAATCAAGGAAAAGTACATATTCACCCCCCCCCCCCCCTCAAGGTGTTCAGGTAGTCTTGAAAGTAAAACTATCAAGTGGTATCAGAGGGAGGTTGCTCAAAGAAGGACTTAACAGTCTGAGTTAGATCCCTAAGGCTGAATTAAGAATCAAGAAAATGGGTTCTGGAGAGAATCACAAGAAATTAGGGTCAATGAAATTACCCATCTGCAGGAAAGAGATTTTTAGATTCTGGGAAGAAAGGGTTAGGTTGTTTATGGAGGCCTCTGACCCAAGGATATATATCATAGTAAAAGAAGGTCCATATATCCCAATGAATGTGTCTGCTCTAGATGCAAATCAAAGAACTCCTAAAGATTTTTCTGAAATGACCAATGATGAGATTATATTGGCAACTATGGATAAAAGAGCTCAGAATATCATAGTGAGTGCCATAGATGATTCTACTTTCCAAAATTTGATTCACTGTAAAACCTCCAAGGAAATGTGGGACACCTTGATTGTCTACATGGAGGGTTCTGAAGAAGATAGACAGGACAGAAAGTCTATGCTCAATCAAGAATATGAGAGTTTCAAACAAGGGAAGTCTGATAGCATATCTTAATGCTATAAGAAATTATACAGGATAGTGAATGAACTGATGTCCTATGGAAGGGTCTTCAGTACTTATGAGCTGAATGACAAATTCCTAAGATCCTTGATAAAGGATTGGGATACCAAGATTTGTGCCATTAGAGAAGTGTCCAAACTAGCTGACATTTCTCTTCCAACCTTATTTGGAAAGTTGTTATCATATGAAATGCAACTAATGGCTAGGAAGGAAGAAGAAAGAAATACAAAAGGAGAGCATAGAGAAAAGTCAGTGGTCTTCAAGGTTGAAGCCACTAGAAAGAGCAGGAGGATGTCTCCATCACCTCCTAAGGAAGTTGCTGAAGTTATCTCAGAAAATTCAGACAATCAGAACTCAGATTGCAGTGATTCAGATGGATTTTGCTGCCTTTACAAGGCAGTTTCATAGGTTCTTAAAGAAGAAATAGTGGAAGTCAAGGCCCTCCATATCACAGCCAGTTGATGACTATTATCAAAAGAGAAAATCATCAAGAAAAGAAAGGAGCAGGTCTAAGCCCAGCAAAGCTACAACATCAAAAATTGTTTGCTATTGCTACAATAGGCCCGGGCATGTGGTGGCTGAGTGTCCAGAAAATAGGAAGGAGTCAGCAGATAGAAAGAAGACTCAATAAAAGGCAAAGAAGGAGAAATCCTTTGCTGCTAAGAAGGAGAAGAGTCTTACAGATCAATCCTCCTCAGATTCAGAATCTGAAGCTAAAGCATACATTGGACTGTATGCAGCTAGTGAAGAAGCGGAGTTTATGCAATTGCTGGACTCCATCAAAGAACAAGAAGACCATCAGTGCATGAGACTGATGGCTGAATCAGAAGACAACAAGTGCCAGGATCAGCCTGGTCCCAGTAAGGTACAAAGTAATTCTAGAATTTCTGATTACAGTACTGGTTTAGAGTCAGATTCATCTTCATCAAGGGTAAGACTAATTTTGGCACAAAGTATTTTTCTTCCATAATTTTTCTAACAAGTATGACTTTGAGCATTACATTCAAATTGTCCAATGCAGGCAAAAGACTGGCTTGTGCGAGTCACTGAGGCTTGTGCGAGCCTCTCCTTCCAACAGGAAAATGGCTAAGGTGACTTTTTGTTCCACCTTAGTTCGTAATGCTATCAAAATTCTTTTGACTCGCACAAGCCAGTCTTTTGCCTGCATTGGGGATCCTGCCCCCATAAACATAGGAGGACTGAAACTCATGAACTTCTTCACTAGGAATTACTTGCATGTGCATAACTTAGTGGTGGACTTCTTTCTCACATGATCGTTTGTTCATGAATTGATGGAAATACAAATCAGAAAAATTTGGAAATATTCCTAGTGATGTATAATTATATTAATAGTCTTGCATAAATATCTCAGAATTTATGGATTTACTGATAATTTAAAATTAACATAATAACATTTTGGTAAATATTTAAGAATGGGAATTGTTAGGCCCTTACACTATAGATGTTGATGAAACTCTGCCATTATTCTTAAATTAATGTCTTATATGCTCTATAATTTTCCTAGAATTTTGGTAATTGAATTTCTTATACTTCCTTTGTAAAATGATAATTATGATGATTTTGTATTAATTAAGAAATAAATAGAAATACTTAAAGGAAAATTATAAATCTTGGAATATAGTGATATTTCACTATGTTATAGGTCAGAATAATTTCTCACAACATTAGGATTATGATATGAAATACTTGCTTGTGCATAACTTAGTGGTGGGTCATGCGGTACTGGGCAAGTCGTCACACCGATGGCAGTACGGTGACTTGGGGAGGTGTACGGGTTGAAGGGCCAGTATGTTGTTTAATACTGCGGAAAATGGCAGACAAGTCGGCCCAGCACAAATAAATCCTGGTTGTTGGCTGGAGGTAAGAGATGAACAGATGCCGTCGGTTTATGCTTTAAGATTCGTGCTAAACTATATATTGTTATATTATAAATGTTATGAAATGTGTATTTCTATCACAAAAATACAGTCACATTACATGTGATTTTTAGTGTACATAGAGACCTTTCCCTTAGCTGAATCTTGAATGAAAAATGTAGCCCTGTGTGTTACCTTAAAAATGCCACCCTAAACTTGGGTTTTGGTCCAGTGGTCTGGCCTGTAGGGCATTTTTACTAGGATTGGTCCTAGGCTTAGGCAGAAATTAAAAGTGAAGCCCAGGTCAAAACAGAAGTCGAAATAGGCTGGAATTTTGGGTATGTGATTTATTTGGGCATATTTAGCCCTTGCCAATGTTTGGGAATTTTTGGAGACAAAATTCCTTTAGTTTTGGTCATAATATCAAAAATTAAATTAATGGTATAATTGAAGTGTTAAGCCTCCAAATGGCCCCAACTTTTGGTGGCAGGTCCTTGGGGACATCATCAGTGTATGATAGAAATTTCAGCACAATTGGGTAACTGCATGTTGGGTTAACCCAGTTGCATGTGTAGGCTAGATTTAGCCTTGGGGTGCAAATAGCAAAATTTGCTATGTTGTGTATTCACCCTCTTTGAGGCTTCTAAAAATCTTGAAATTGAAGCCAGAGGATCATTAGGGCAAATTTAACCCCTTTATTTATGGGATTTTTGGAATAAAAAATCCCATTATTTGGAATTTTGAAAATATAGTCCTTATTTGAAAATAAATTGAGAAAATAGGTTTTGATCATGCAAAAATCCTCAAACTTTGACAAGTTAAAAATAAGGTCATATTTGACTTAGGAAAATTTGATCTTTCTATTTGAGAACTTCTGGAGTAAAATACCAGTTTGTAAGATCTATTTCCCCCTCTCTAGGGCTAACCCGGATCTTATGCCCAGAACCGCCGCCTTACGGTGACACTAACACACGGATTAGTCGACACCGCAAGTCGCCAATTCTGCCGGCTAGTACGATCATAAACCTGTCGGCCAATATGAGAAATAGAAGTATAAAACAGAGTAAATATCACAGTCCACAACCACAGTACTAATCATATATATATATATATAATGAAAAGTACATGAATATAGTCCAAAATTAGTACGAAAATGAAAGTGAATAAGGGCTTATGCCCAGTTCATCAATATCAAATCACTCTCTCTCTCTCGCAATCTAACAGCAGCGGAATCTAACATCTCTACTCATCTCACCTGAACATGTGCTCCAGTAGTGGTAGTAGGTGGTATCGTCATCTGCTCCTCAAGTCCTGGCTCCTCGACGTGCTGGTCCATCTCCTCGTGCTCCTAAAATGATATGGTCACTGACCATTAGTAGAAAGGACTAAGTCGTTTCCTCCGCACCTCGCCCCGCAAGGGTGGGTCCAGCAAGGGTTCTTAGAATCAGTTTGTGTGTGAGACGAAATCGTGATGTGAGAAGTCAGAGTTTGCAGGCAAGCCTGGGTCTAAGACCAACGAGCGGGTAGTTGAGGGGGAAGGCCCAACCATCATACCGGCAGGTAGACTTGGGCAGGTAGATTTGTTCAATTCTTCGGCTTGGAGTAACTCTCAACAAGTTTTCTCTCCACCAAGAGCAGGTAGATTTGTGCTCACACTTAGTGCGTTTTGCCTTTATTGCTCTATAAGCAATGCTTCTTTCTTTTCCTACTTCTGTAGTTTAGTACTTTGTTGCCGGGTTGGAAAACCCATCTTTATTTAAGTAATATGACACTCCTTTCTTTTGTTTATTTCCTTGCTGAGGAATTTCTTTTCTTGAATGTCTCAGGTCCAGGTTGTAGCCGATTGAGCGGCTGATTTTCCATTTGCTTGGTCTTGCTGGTAGCCCCCAGGGTAGCAGAGTTGCAGATCACTCCCTTGTGAGGTAGTCATCTTTCTTTTCTGTATGGACATGTACACTCACCGGTGGGTTTGTGTCGGGTTGTCGACGCCCACTGTTGGCTTTCTTGTTTTGCTAAGTAAAAATTTAGACTGTTGTTTTTGCCCTATTGGGGTTGTTTACTTGCTTCTGGGAAGGTTTTATGCTAGGTTGCATGTAGGTATTTTAAAACCCTAAACTATTATATGTACCTCATGCATAACATATTTGCTAACTAAAGCACTATTTTCTTAAAGCGTAAAACCACTTTTAATATATATATACTATACTCACCTTAGGTGTCGTGCATTCTATAAGTGGTCTCTGGTGGACCCTTATACTCATTTAGGGTGTCAAACTAACTGAATCAAAGTATTTTTCCCCTGTAAGAATATATATTTTCTCAGCGTGAACTAGCTGATCCACTGTGCCGAGGGATACGGCCTTCAAACAAATTGGTTTTCTATTAAATTAAAACTTGTGATTTATGGTTTTGGTGTGTCGCCTGAGCGCCGGCAGTTATCCCCTGCTCGACGTGGCATCACAACGCGTATTTTCCCTTACTCTGATACTTCTTAACCTCGGGGAAAATGCGGGTCGTGACAGTTGGTATCAGAAGCCTACCGAACTAGGGAGACGTCACCCACTTTATCTATGGGCCTACCAAACAACGTACAAGAGGCTGGCTCATCTTAACTACAAGACAATTGGCCAACTCTTTAGTAAAGAGTTAGTGAGGAATGGTCCTCAAGTTAAGTGTATAAAGGAAGGGATATATTCAGCTTGTCAAAAGGGCAAGCAGACAAAATCCTCCTTTCATAGCCTTGAAAACAAGGATTCAGTGAGGTGTTTATACCTCTTACAAATGGATCTTTTTGGTCCTATGCCAGTTCATAGTCTAGGTAGGAAGGTCTACACTTTTGTGGTTGTAGATGACTATTCTAGATATTCCTGGGTGTTCTTTCTAAGGCAGAAATCTGAAACCCCAAGTGTTTTACATAGTTTTTTCAGACAAATTAAGAATGAACTGGACAGTACAGTGGTCAAAATCAGAAGTGACCATGGCACTAAATTTCAATCTGAAAGTATGACAAGATTGTGTGAAGAGTTCGAGATTTTTCAAGAATTCTCCTCACCTAAAAGACCTCAGCAAAATGGTATTGCTAAAAGAAATAATAGGACATTGATTGAAGCTGGTAGAACTATATTGAGTGACACTTCTCTCCCAGAATATTTCTGGGCTGAGGCAGTAAACACTGCATGTCATGTACTCAACAGGGCTTCTATCACTAAGTACCACAAAAAGACTCCCTATGAGATTATGAAAGGTAGAAAACCAAATTTATCCTATTTTAGGATCTTTGGTTTCAAGTGTTATATCCTTAACAATGGCAAGTCTTATTTAACTAAGTTTGCTACCAAATCCCAAGATGGGATATTTATTGGGTACAGCAACAATAGTAAGGCTTATAGAGTCTACAACTTGATTACTAAGGTTGTAGAAGAATCTGTACATGTTGTATTTGATGAAACAAGATTAATCAATAGTGAGTTGCCTTGTAGTTCATGCAGTCCAACGGGTATAAGCAATTGGATGGACAAGCTTTCCATTGCAGAAGGCTCAACTGTAGATGAAGTATTGGAAAATGTTGGCTACTGTCCAGGGGGAGTACAAGACTCTCTAGAAGCTGATGACAACCAAGAGGTGCAGCATAATGAAGAAACTAGAGGTGTTCAGCCAGAAGGAAGTCTACGTCTAGCTGTAAGACATCTAAAGGATCATCCAGCAAATCAGATAATTGGTGATCCAAGACATGGAGTGCAAACCAGAAGTAGAAATCTGAATATAGTCCTGCACTCAAGTTTTCTATCTCAACTGCAGCCAAAGAAATTTGAAGAAGCTATCCAAGACCAACACTAGATTAATGCTATGCAAGAGGAGCTTAATTAGTTTAGAAGATGCAAGGTCTGGGAGTTGGTTCCTAAACCAAAAGACCACAACATCATTGGTACAAAGTGGATTTTTAGGAACAAGTTGGATGAGAATGGAGTTATTGTGAAGAATAAAGCAAGATTGGTTGCAAAAGGATACAGGCAGGAAGAGGGAATAGACTTTGATCAAACATTAGCCCTAGTAGCAAGACTGGAGGCAATCAGAATGTTCCTTGCCTATGCAGCATATCAAGGCTTCAAGGTATATCAAATGGATGTGAAATCAGCATTCCTGAATTGTTATCTAAAAAAAGAAGTCTATATAGAGCAGCCATCAGGTTTTGTAGATTCTCTTAAACTTGGTTATGTCTATAGACTTAGGAAAGCATTGTATGGGTTAAAGCAAGCCCCAAGGGCTTGGTATGAAACCCTGTCTACTTTTCTTATTGAGAACAAATTCTCAAGAGGTAAAATAGACAAAACTCTATTCCTAAGGGAATCTAAAGGTAAGATAATCTTAGTTCAGATCTATGTAGATGACATAATCTTTGGATCTACAAAGAACAACCTTTGCAAGAAGTTTGCCAAACTTATACAAGGGAAGTTTGAAATGAGCAGTATGGGGGAACTTAAGTTCTTCTTGGGACTCCAAGTGAGACAGACTGATGATGGCTTGTCCATATTCCAGTCTAAGTTCACCAAGGAGTTAATTAAGAAGTATGGTATGGAGTCATCCTCCACCATGAGAACTCCTATGGGAACAAGTATGCCTATATGCAAAGATGATGCAGGTAAACCTGTAGATGAGTCTTTATATAGAGGAATAATTGGCTCTCTATTATATCTAACTGCTAATAGACCAGACATTATGTATGCAACATGTGTCTGTGCTAGGTACCAAGCATGCCCTAAAGAATCACATTATACTGCAGTCAAGAGGATTTTGAGATATCTAAAGGGCACACCTAATCTAGGCCTTTGGTACCCTAGGAATGGAGATTTTCTACTAACAGGTTATTCAGATGCAGATTTTGCAGGCTGTAGAGAAGATAGAAAAAGTACTACAGGTACATGCAAATTCCTGGGAGGAAGATTGATATCTTGGAGCAGTAAGAAGCAGACTAGTGTGGCAATATCCACAGCTGAGTCTGAATATGTGGCAGCAGGGAGTTGCTGTGCACAGCTGTTGTGGATTCAACATCAGCTAAGGGACTATGATATTCAAGTAAGTAGAACACCTTTATTATGTGATTCTAAAAGTGCTATTTCCATTGCAAACAATCCTATTTCACATAGTAGGACTAAGCACATAGAGATAAAATACCATTTTCTTAGAGAACATGTAGAAAAAGGAGACATCTCGTTAGAATTTGTTAAAACTGATTTTCAAATTGCAGATGTATTTACTAAGCCTCTGGATGAAACTAAATTCAATAGATTTAAAATTGAATTAGGAATGCTGACCATAGGTTAGTTTACCAAAAATTGGCTAAGTAAAATTGTGTCGACACATTCAGTAATAAGGTGTCGACACAGAGAAGTCATGTCGACAATTCAGGGAAATTGTGTCGACAAAGAGAAAATGTGTCGACACCTAAGGGACAAAGAGTCAACACATCCAGAAATGTAGTGTCGACACAACCAGAGTAATGGTGTCGACACTTACAGATTTTGTGTCGACACATATGATAAGAGTCGACATAGAATTTTTGATGAACTACTAAGTATCTCCTGTGTCGACATATCATTAATTGGTGTCGACATATAGTAGTCAGCGCCATGGTCGAGACAATAGAAGTTTGTGTCGACACATTGAAATAGTGTCGACACTTTTAGACAGTTTTTGCCCGCCTTTTGATCTTCATTGATTAGAAGGGTATAAATAGGTCAAGAACTTATTCTGTCGACACACTCACCAGGGTTTAGAGACAAAAGCCTTGTGTCGACAATCTCTCTTCTCTCTTTCTAAGCTTTCTCTTCGTTCCAATGGCGCCCAAGATTGAAGATGCAATCAACGAGGGATATGAGTTGGTTCGACATGCGTTCGACGATGTAGATATGGAGATCAAGCAAGTCATTTCTCTTCTCACAGACAACAGATTAGACTCTCTTGTCTCTGAACCTACGAAAATATGGAAGAAAGAAGTCCTTGAGTTCTATACCGGTGCATCCGTGGATTCAACCGGATTAAAGATCAAATCAACCGTCCATGGAGAACGAGTCAAGCTGACTCAGAAAAGATTGAGCAATATTTTACATCTTCCCAGAGTCCAAGATGAGGAAGAGGTTCCACCCTCAAAAACAAGGGAAACACTTCAATGGTGTGGATTAGATCCAGCCATAAAGATAGGATCTGCAATCAACAGAAAGGGCATGAATCATCAGGGGAAATTCCTGTCTTAAATTATAGGCAAACTGATCTTATGTAAACCAGGTGGACATGATAGGATCTCAGCCTATATGTTTAGTCTGATTACAAGAATTGTCTTTAAAATTCCAACCAGTTTGTCAGCAGTTTTGTTTGATAAAATCAAAGAAGGAATCAAGAAGCCAAACTTGGCTAGAATTTTGAGTCTGTACCTGGCTGGAATCATTCCAGAGGTAATGCAATAGATTCCTGGTTCCAAGATCAACCATATGAGGAGAATGGACATGAGGTTATTCTCTAGATGGGATAGAGTTCTATCAAAGGAGTTGCCTGATGTGGACAGGCAGGAGACAACTTAGAAATCACCAGGACATGACCTTCATGTGCATGATCATGGCAATCCACCAAATCAAGCATAACACGTTAGAGAGCTGACTGAGGACCAGACTGGGTCTACTAAAGTCCAGGAAGAGACTATACCAGCACAGGTGTAGGGGGAGCCAATTACTGCACAAGTATAAGAGGAAGAAAGAATAAACTTATCAGAAGATTTGTACACTGCTGGAATTGATGATTCTGCTAGAGGAAACCCTGTATCATCTCCTGCTCAAGCACAAAAGAAATAAACTCTAGAAGAGTTGTTTCCTGAAATTGGAGAGGCAGCTGATAAGGTTGAAACCCTTAGGGTTGAGGGGGAGCAAGGTGCTGT
This sequence comes from Platanthera zijinensis, assembly GCA_039513925.1. Classification (NCBI taxonomy): domain Eukaryota; kingdom Viridiplantae; phylum Streptophyta; class Magnoliopsida; order Asparagales; family Orchidaceae; genus Platanthera; species Platanthera zijinensis. The sequence continues at coordinate 189,862,447 of CM077082.1, forward strand.
TGAGGGGGAGCAAGTACATGTTGAGGGGGAGCAACATGGTGCTGAGGAAGAAATTCCTACCACTCCTCAAGAAAGAGTTCATATTGAAATTACTTTAGAGTCTGAAAATGCAGAGGTCAGGGAGGCTAAGAAAAGAAAGCTAATGTTCTTCAAGAGGAGAAGTCACGGCTATAAGAAAGCTCTCCAGACAATAACTCACCAAGCTACTACTGATTTTGATTACACTAAATTTATGATAAATTTATAGGTCAAAATGGATGAGATGGGATTGCTTCTTGAAAAGTATGTGGATGAAAGCCAAAAGGCTCTTCAATTTGATCTGGCACAAGAGATAAAATCTATAAGATTTGAAGTTAATCAGAATAAAAGAGAGATGACAGATTGCTTCCACAAGGGAGGCAATGTTGTGGTATTTCTTGCAAAGCAACAAGCAGACATAAAGAAGAAAGTGGATGAGATGGCTGTTAAACAAGGCTATGTCCTTGAGAATCAAATAAGAATGAATGAAAATCTGACTGAATCACATAATGTGATAGTCACTGAGTTCACAAACACTGTTGTTGCAATGACTGCTGCAAGGGCTAAAGAAAAAGAAGAATATGATCAGAAGCTACAAGCTGCCCTCGAATAAGTTAAAACTGTCATCACTTCATCTGAGAAGTTGATTAGTGACAAGCTTCAAAAATTAAAGCCGATTCTTTAAGGATGGAATCAACTATCTGGATGGATAAATCAGATTTCAGAAAGATGACTTGAGAGAGCATGTGGCTAGAGAAGTCATAAAGGGGGAGAGGGTGTTAGTCTATGCTAGGTCTGATCATGCCAAATGGGTAACTAACAGCATAAGAGCCACTCTTGGATATCCACCCCTGTGTGATGATGATAATATGACTGAGTCAGGGGTGCAACAATTTCTACTTGAAGGTGATCAACCTGAGGTTGCCCAAGTCATTTACCCTCCTGCAGATATTGGAATGATACTTGAATAGGTTCAGTCAATGTACAGCCCTCCACAACAAATTACAAATGTGATTATTGAAAATGTTGATATGCCAGATACTATTCTCAAAGCTCAGCAAGATGCTCTATTATCAAAGAAAAGATTTAGAGAGCAAGCAGAATTAAAACCAGACTTTGAACTGTGGAGCCCCACTTCAAGGAATATCATTTTAACTGCATGGAAGGCTGTAAAAGATCAAGTACATGAAAGAGGAAAATGGTACAATGAGCATGAATGGCAAAAGTATGAAGCAAGGCAGGAGGACATAGTTCAACACTAGAGAAAGGCTAAGATGGGGAAGCTACCTCCTGATACTCAGGAACCTAGCAAGTATTTCCCCAAGCCCTTTCATTATTTTGAAAGACAAAGGATCAAGGCTGAAGCACAGAAGAAAGTTGATTTGAAAGGCAATAAGCCCATGGAAGATACAGAATCTCCTGCTCAGGCTCAGATAATATCTGGAAAAGGGATAGTCATCAAGAAGCCTGCCCAGCCTTAGTCTTAGCTTTATTAGTTTTTGTTCAAGAATTATGTAATTGTTAGTTTCTTAAAGAAATCAATGTAACATTTTGTAACAAACTTTTTGAGTTGATATACAAAACATTATTCTGTGATCATTTACTTTTACATCTTTATTCTGTGATGTAACTATGATATGTGTTTTGTTTATTAAGTACCTTGTCATATAATGCTTATGTACATCATCTTGTTTATTTTCTAAGTGGTGTATATCATTGGCTAAAGGGTTATGACTTCTCCAAATAGGAGGAGATTGTTGGGTACATTGGAAAATGTGTACCTGATTTGGAGAAGCCTCACTTAGCTCAATGATATACATCAAGGTGTATTTGATGTTATTTTGAGTTTATATGTGCAGGTTAAGAATGTGCTAGAATGCAGGAAAAATATTCTAAGTCCATGTGTCGACACCTGAGGAAGCTGTGTCGACACTTCAGTAAGATTGTGTTGACACTTGAAAATAGCTGTGTCGACACTTCAGATAATTTGTGTCGACACCGGGAGGCAGTGTCGACACACAGAAGATTATAGTCGATATTGACTGTGTCGACACCAGGAGGCAGTGTCGATACACAGAGGCAGAGTCGACAACAACTGTGTCGACACCTGGAGGCAGTGTTGAAGCACACTATGTTCTGAGTCTACATCAACTATGTCGACATACAGGACTTGTGTGGACACACAGCTGAGTCTAGACCAAGTTGATTGCTGATGAATGGTGAAGTGTTTGTGTCGACACAAATAATCAGTGTCGACAAATTCTCAACATGCAGTATCAAGAAGCTGTGTCGACATCAAGGTAGCTTTGTCGACATCACCAAAGGCTGTGTCGACACTTAAGTCACTTGTGTTGACACATATAGATAGATGGTTTCGACACTTTATGGCAGACAGACTCGACGCTTTGCTGACAGAGTCAAAGGCTCAAGAACTATTTGAAGACATGACAACTGTGAGTTACAACATGTTTACTGAAGCTGTCAGACTTGTCAGAAGTTAGTTATAAACCGGATCAGCCGGTTACCATCGATGAAGTCTATAAATAGATGGATTCAGAAGAAGAATATATACACATAGAGAAGACAAGTATTGTCACCACTAACACAATTTTAGATTAATCTCTGATCAAGAAAGTACAAGTAACAAAGAAGAAGATCTTCGTGAGAAGATCTAAGAAGACGTTCTAAATTAGTTTACGATTCAAATTCTGTCTAAGTGGAATTCAATCAATAATTCAGAAGTTTCTTCGAGAAGTTTTGATAGAGAGAGATCCAGCTATTTGAAGACAAGGAGGAGACATTCACAGGTCTCTCAAGAAGCAGATACTGAACTAATCTGTCAAGAAGATTCAGATTTATTTCTGAAGTCTAAGAAGGAAGCTGCCAGTCAGTTTTATTCAAAGAAAATCAACCCAACTAAGTTCAGATTCAAGAAGCTTTGAATAAAGCTAAGATCAAGTTGATTTTAGCCATCAGCCTCTTCAAGAAGCTGATCAAGAAAGTTCTTATCCCTTCTCTCTCAACAGGGGTAAGAGATTACAAAAATTCCTTATCAAATTCTGTATGATCTATTCATAGATCTGAGTTGTAAGCCTATTTTATAAAGGCTGAGTGTAGGAGATTTATTCTCTTAGGTAGGGTTGTTTATGCCTGAGTTGTAGGAGAAGGTATTCTCTGAGCTGTAGTCCTTGTGGCAAGGCTGAGGTAGGGATGTTTATGCCTGAGTTGTAGGAGAAGGTATTCTTTGAGTTGTAGGCCTTGTGGCAAGGCTTAGGTAGGGCTTGTTAGCCTGAGTTGTAAGAATCCTTCTGGATTCTGAGCTATAGGATCTTAGGATCTGAGTTAAAGGAAGAAGTTAGGCCGACTCTAGCATACTGCTAGATAGGTGAAGGGGGAAAGTGGATGTACCCAGACCTTGGGGAACCACTATAAATCTGTATGCAATCTGTGATGTGTGTATGATTGTGATTGCTAAGTTGTGTTAGCTATAGTAATATCTGATTTATTCAAAGAACTGTAGTTATATTCTGTCTTAAGTTAAATCAAGGAAAAGTACCTATTCACCCCCTCCCCCCTCTAGGTGTTTAGGTAGTCTTGAAAGTAAAACTATCAATGGGCCACCCCCATGTAGGAGGGATATGTAAGGCACGTAAAGTCTCAGTCATTGATCGAAAATCGATCAGCCATCGAAAAAGGTGGAACACGCCCCAGGGCCACACACGTGTAGAGGGGCGTGTTAGTACTGTTGACGTGCAGCAATAGAAAATATTTAAATGAGGCAGCAGGCTTCGGGATAGGGTGACACGCCCTCTGACAAGAGGGCGTATCAAGAGGGCGTATCAGCAGTTTTTCTCGATATTTTAGTTCTGGTAGTAAACTTCCTCGGGATTAGGTTGCACGCCCTATGACACGCCAAGGGAGGGCGTGTCAGGGGAGCGTGTCAGGTCATTTTTGGCAGAAAGCTTTGAAAACCTCCAAAAAGAGAAGAAAACATTAGTGGCAATAATATATACAAAAAGGGGCCAACAAATAAGCTTACAAGACATGATTTGTGTATTAAAAGTCAGAAAATACCATTATATCTTAGACTACAAAACGTATTATCAAATTTCTCCAAACTTAAGCTTTGTTTGTTCCTAAAAAAAGATATAGAAACTAGCTAACATAAAAAGTGACTAATCAAAAAGTTCTAATTATTCATACACAAGTACTATGTGAAATTTTAAGTAGGGAGAAGGTGAAACGTAAACCTAAAACACTTACTTAAATATGGTTTAACACTTTATAAACTTTACTAACGAAAATAAATCATCCAAAATTTTAACAAAATTCTTTAAATAAATTTAAGCAAGGCAACAAAATGAAAAAACGCATTGAGTTCTTACTAGATTCCAAAGACATATTATAACTATATTAATTAAATAACAAAAATTTAAATTTAAATCCAAAACTATTACTGATTTACTTTTCTTCTTTACTTAGCTAATAAATAAAATTCAAAAACATGAATCAAAAGGGCTTATTAGGACCGAAATGTTCGGTTTAGAATTATGATTAGGAGTGGAATTCAAAGATAAACAAGGAGGCTCAAAAATCACACTGAACAAAAATAAAGAGTTTCAAAAATAAAATATTTTTCTTTTTCTTTTCCATTTTCTTTTATTTCTTTTTCTTTTCTTTTCATTTCAAAACAAAGGCCAAAAATAATTTTTCTTTTCATTTTTAAATTGGCCAAACAATAGTAAACACTTCTTTTGAGCATACTTTTTCAAAGATTTCTCCAAAAATATCACAATATAACACTATCATAATCATGAATTTTTTTTATGAAACTCAAAAACATAGTGTGATTAGATAGGTTGGAAAATTTTAGCTTTGGTGAACATGAAACGATAAGTGGATCTATCAATTGAAAACGGAAAAAAGGCTCAAAAGCGGCTAACTAGGGATAAAAAAATCTTAGGTCTGCAAGAAGGCTCAAACGAAAACAAAAACGGCCTAAAACATTTTCATGCTTCTAAATTTATCTAAAGCATAGTTTTGAAAATTTTTTAAAAAACAAGTCCTAGATGATAAAAGAAGATTAATGAAATTATCTTGAAAATAGAAATAATAGGGCTATTGGATCGTTCAGATTTACTATGCTAATCAAAAGTTGACATTACAAAAATTATCCAAAAATGAAAAGGAAAATAGTTGATGAAATATTTTCAAGAAAGTAAAGAAAATAAAGAACGAAAACCATAATAAAAATGCGAGTTTTAGAAAAATGTTTCACGTTAGCATGCTACTGTGAATTAGAAACACAGCATGGCTAACATTTTACTTGTGAAATATAATTAAAAAGAATGATTATAAATATTATAGTTAGCAAAATCGTTATAAGGAATTTTTAGAAAAAAAACAAAAATAAGGTGTACTATTGAAATACCAAAATTAGCATAATAAATTTTTTATTTTATTTTCAAATATTCTCCTTTTTGGATTTTTAAAGATATTATCTTTTTTTTTTTGAGATTTTTCTTTAAGAAGAAAAAGGAGAAAGCACAAGAATTTTTTTTGATTTTTACAGGGAAATAAAAATAAAGAAAAGAAAAAGAGGAAATCCTCCCCTAAGCTTAAAATAGACATTTTCTTCAATAGAGAAAGGAGGGGAAGGAGATAGAGAAATTACAACAGAAATGTAGGTATAGAATTGAAAAATAGGTACTTCCCCATATTTATGCGTCGCGAAAGTTGATTGATGTCGCTCCCCCATGCTTGCGCTTTGGATCTTCTTAAAATGTCTTCATTAGACTTCGTGATGGATTCAGCAGCATTAGAGAAGGCGTTCGCAGAAGCTTTAGCTTGTTGGAGCCGTTCGGGGCAAAAAAAAGTCTAAAATAAAGAAAATAGAAAAGATAACTTGGGTTGCCTCCCAAGAGCGCCCTTTGTTTAAAACGTCGTTTGAGCTCGACGTATCAAAAAAATATTGTCCAAAATATTATTGTCCAAAATAATAATTAAAGTTATTTTTAACAAAAATAAATTGTCTTAAGTTACTTACAGTTCGTGTAGAAGAAACTTAATATTATTTGGACTTGCATCACCACAGAAATACAGTTTAAGATGCTGACCATTCACTTTGAAATCGCCCTTATCAGGGTGTGAATTTAAAACAGTACCATACAGAAAAACTTATTTAACAGAAAACAGCCCAGACCAACGATGTCACAACCCGCATTTTCACCGCATATAAAATCATATCAGAGTAAGGGAAAATGCGTGTCATGATGCCACGTCAGCAGGGGATAACTGTAGATGCTCAGAAAGACACCTACTTAATCATGAAGAAAAATTGTTTAAGTTATTTTTAAGGAAAAAAATTAGTTAAGAGCAATTGTTAATCGTATCCCTCAGCTTAAAGGCTCATTTAGTCCACGAATCAAAATATAGTTATATGCTGCGGAAAAATACTTATTTAGGTTGACTCCAATATCCTACATGAGTATAAATGTCCCCGAAGGATAACTCTTGCTATGCAAGACTCTAAATTTATAATAGTAGTAAGAATAGCCTTTACGGTCGCTAAATATAACAAGTTAGAGTTTTTAAATTATGCAGTGCATGAAGTAATAGTAATAGATTTTATTCTTAAAAATACCTAACATACATTCCTAGCATAAATCCTCCAAGAGAGCAAGTAATCCACATCCACATAGAGGGAAATAAGCAGCTAGCAAGTATCAAACAAATAACAAAACTGTGGGTACCAACAACTGACACGAACCCACTTACAGTAAAGTAAGTCTGAACCAGTAACTAAATAAACAGCAGTCTACCTCGTTGAGACGAGATAACACCCACCGCCAACACTGCCGCCTAGAAACACCAAAACTAGCTCTGCTACCTGCTACTGCTCTGAACCTGGGGCATTCCAAAGACAGAACGCCTCAGCAAGAAAGTACAAATGGTGGCAGAGAATAAATAAGCCAAAATGAACAAAGATCAAGGGGTACCAACCCAAGACCAACAATACTGAAATAATGCATCGAACAGGAAAAGAGAGAAATACTACGTGAATTACGACATACTCCAACAAATATATCAGATTTACCAAGGAAAAATAGGGAACAAAAATAAGTAAAAACATAAGGAAGAAAATTTAACTACCTTTACTAAGCACCTGTGGTCGACTCTACCCCAAAAACACGGGCGAGGTGGTCACTCAACTGGACACACCCCTCACGAATATTTTATCCGCTTAACTGCGAGGGAGTCTCAAACTCTCCACCATACACCGCAGATGCCCCAAAAATTGGTAGACTTCCACAAGGTACAATAAAGGAGTAAGACAACACAGAGGTGGTTTTTATCCACTAACTCTCATAACTTTAGAAACCCAAAGAAGCCACAACACATACATATATATCTCTCGAGATTTGGCTCGTCAGATTCTACTTGACACTTCTAGTTTCAAGTCATGGTTGATAAACCCTTAGGAACGATTTACAATCCTAAATAACACTAATTCGTTCAATAACGAAATCTAAGACGTTTAAAGCCATCAATTAGACACTTCAAGAATGATAAAACATATCCGGACAAAAAAATCAAGTTCACCATGACACAACGTACAACCTCATGTGATCATTGAGAAGGTTAATCATAACTATAATTTGGAAGAATAAGCGTAGAAAATTTTAAGGAACATGAAAACATAGCCGTTACCATCAAATCGGAAAGGAGAAACGAGGGGAAACCACCACTTTCCTTGATTTTACCAGAAAACTCCTCTGAATCACTCCACATTGTAGATCGGGGCAAAAGAACACGGGAGGAGTTGAAATCTAAACAAATATGGCCAAAAAGGGGGTTAGGGCTGAAAAACCCTAACGAGAAAACTCATGGAAAGGGGAAAAATTTACCACGATAGCGTAGCTCTCGGTGAGAGCTTTCCGGATCTACGTTCGGTTGAAGATTTCGAGCACCGGAAGATTCACAAAATAGAACTTCTCTCTCGCTCACACCTCTTGTTCGGGAGAAAATTAATATCGGAGAAGAAGAAGTCCTGTTCTAAAACCTAAGTCTAAGAATATGTATATATATATATATATATATATATATATATATATATATGTAAATGTACTTATAATTTTTTGTCTAAATATTGGTTTATTACGAGCAGTATCGGGAAACTCAAAATGAGAGGTCTAGGATGGCTCCAAATCGAAAAGTTCCCAACATGAAAGATGTAGATCTCGTCAAGAAGAACAAATTTCATGTTGACCATGTTTTCGTACAACATGGTTTTGACCCTCAAAACGGTGCCCGAACTCTGACTGTACAGGACTACTCGAGAGGAAAGGGTCTACTCGAGAAATGGAGCATTAGTTCTCGAGAAGAACATATAGTTCTCGAGAAGAACATATACTTCTCAAGAAATGTGCTATAGTTCTCGAGAGGAACATTGGTTCTCGAGATGGAGAGGCTAAAGTTCTCAAGAGAAACCTTAGTTCTCGAGAATAAGGCTATTGTTCTTGAGAGAAACAATCAAACGGGCCACCTATGAGAAGTTTCGGGAAAATCGAACATAGGGGTCTAAGATGGCTCCAAATTAAAAGGTACCAAACATAAAAGTTGTAGATCTTGTCGAAACGAACAAGTTTCATGTTCACTTTTTTTCCATACAGTGCATTTTTGACCTTCAAAAATGCGCCCGAACGCAGACTATACAGGACTACTCGAGAGGAAAGGGGCTTCTCGAGAAAGAGAGCAAGGTTCTCGAGAGAAACTCATAGTTCTCGAGAGAAACACATAGTTCTCGAGAACAAAACAGTAGGACTCAAGAGAATTAAGTATTTCTCGAGAATAACACCATATTTCTCGAGAATAAATAGTAGTTCTCGAGAACAACAAGGGTTATCAGGTAGAAATCAATAATGCAGCTTATTTACGAGCAGTTTTGGGAAAATTGAAAATAGGAGTCTAAGATGGCTTCAAATCAAAAAATGTTCAGCTTTAAAGTTGTAAATATCGTCAAGTCGAACAAATTTTATGTTTACCATTTTTTGATGAGACGCCGTTTTGACACTCAAAACGGCACCCGAACACAGGCCAAAACGGACCTCTAAAGAAGAGCAAAGGACTTCTCGAGAACAGCAGAGGACTTCTCGACAACAGCATAGAACTTCTCGAGAACAGCAAAGGACTACTCGAGAACTAGGATAGACTTCTCGATAACCACATAGGACTTCTCGAAAACATTAAGTCATGACTTCTCGAGAACAACTGGGATTTCTCGAGAACGAAAAGGGGGGATCTCGAGTACAAGCAGGACAAATTGCAGAAGTTCCGATTTAACTAATATTTTTGAATGAATCGCTGACTCTACGAATTAGCAGCTTATACAACCTTAGAATCCGACATACAATTCTAGAGATATTAAATCACGTGCTGAGAATCCAAAAATTCTCTGATTGCGAAGAAACTTGACAAGCAAGTCCAAAATTTCAAAATGCAAAATTTTCCAAATTACAACAAGAATTTGGCCGACTCGACCGCACAAACACAAAAATGCCTTAACGACATTGCGCCGTCAACTCAACTTTAAAAGTAACGACACGACGCCGTAAATATGACGTTTCCCATTTAAATAAAATCATCGAAAAATCGGGGGCGTTACAGTCACTCCCCCTAAAAAGAAGTTTCGTCCCGAAACTTAACACAACTCCAAAACCAAATCAAAACGATAAGATCAAACATAACTGAAAACATAACAACATACTCGAACTAAGCAAAGAGGTGCGGATGAGATTCTCTCATTGCTTATTCCAATTCCCACGTTGCGCTCTCGACGTCTTGATTTCTCCAAAAAATCTTGACCATGGGGATTGTCTTTCTTCGTAAAACACGCTCTTGAGAATATAGAATACGAACAGGTTCTTCCACATACATAAGGTTGGGCTGAATCTGGGGCAGCGAGTCGAGGACTTGACGATCATTACGAACACACTTCCGCAACGGGCTCACATGGAACACATCATTGACACCAGGGAAGGTTGCAGGAAACTACAGCCTATACGCTAAAACTCCGACGCGTTCAAGAATCTGAAAAGATCCCACTTACCGGGGGTCTAACTTACGGTTCCTTCCAAACCTTTTAACGCTAGACATCGGAGAAACATTAAGAAAAACCAAGTCCCCAACGGTAAACTTCAGATCGACCCTTCGTCGATTAGCATATTTCTCATAACGCACTTGTGCTACACAGAGCTTCTCTCGAACATGAGTCACTGCATAATTCATCTCCTCAAGGGCTTCCGGACCGAACAACGATCTCTCACCAACTTCAGCCCAAAACAACGGAGTTCTACAAAGCCTCCAATACAAGGCCTCAAACAAGGCCATCTGCTGACTCTCTTGATAACTATTATTGTAGGCAAACTCCAATGGCCTCAGACGCTCATCCCACGCTCCACCATGGTCCAAAATATAACATCTAATCATGTCCTCCACGATCTGATTTACTCTTTCAATTTGTCCATTCATCTGCAGATGGTAGGCGATGGAATACCTAAAGTCAGTACCCAACCCCTCTTGCAAGCACTTCCAAAAGCGAGACGGAAATCTGGAGTCCCGATCTGATACAATGCTAACAGGCACTCCATGTAACCTGATGACCTCTTCAAGATATAGCTCAGCTATCTTTTTCATCGAATACCCAATCTTAAATGGAACAAAGTGAGCACACTTTTTCAATCTGTCGACTATCACCCAAATAGAGTCATGCCCATGAGGAGATTTTGGTAGACCGGTGATAAAATCCATTGAAATACTCTCCCATTTCCAACTTTGAATATCGAGCGGTGACAATTTACCACCAGGCCTTCTATGATCAGCCTTGACACGCTGACACGTATAACATTTCGATACAAACTTTGCGATATCGCTCTTCATCCCTGACCACCAAACAATTTGTTTTAGATCCTTATACATCTTAGTGGAACCAGGGTGATAGGCTACACTGGAACCATGAGCTTCAACACAGATCTTAGCTCGAACATCGCCAAAGGTAGGAATACAAAATATACTCCAATATTTCAGAGTACCTAGCTCGTCTAAAGATAAATCAGGTAACTCTCCTTTCTCAGTTCTATTCCAGAGGTGTAGCAAATCAGGGTCCTCCTTCTTGTGCATTCTGGTAAGGGAAATCCAAGAGGGCTCTTCTGCTTCCAAACCAGCAGGAACAGAACTACTCCCAACCTCAATATCCATCAATAATAATTCTTCCACCAGGGACTGTACAGACAGATTGAAGATTTCAGCCGTCTTTCTACTCAAAGCATCAGCTACTACGTTAGCCTTTCCCGGGTGATAAAGGATCTCTACTTCATAATCGGCTACATACTCCAACCACCTATGCTGGCGTAGATTTAACTCATTTTGAGTGAAGACGTACTTCAAACTATTATGATCTGTGTAGATCTTGCACAACGCGCCATACAATAAATGTCTTCAAAGCTTCAACGCATAAATTATTGCCGCAAATTCTAAATCATGCGTCGGATAGTTTCTTTCATGAACTTTTAATTACCTTGATCCATACGCAATCACCTTTCCTCCTTGCATCAGAACACAACCAAGTCCAATGTGTTATGCATCCACATATACAACATACTCAAGTCCTTCAGTAGGCAGAGTTAAAACTGGAGCAGTACACAGTCTCTTTTTCAGCTCTTGAAAGGCTTCCTCACATTTATCGCTCCAAATAAATGTGGTGTTCTTCTGTGTTAGTCTGGTTAGAGGGGAAGACAACACAGAGAACCCTTCCACGAACCTTCTATAGTAACAACCTAGACCTATAAAGCTCTTAATCTCCTTAGGAGTAGATGGTCTCTTCCATTCAATCACAGCAGAAATCTTTGTAGAGTCTACGGAAATACCGTCCTTACTCACAACATGCCCCAAAAAGGACACCTGGGGTAACCAAAATTCACACTTACTCAACTTAGCATAGAGCTTGGGCTCCCTCAGGGTTTCCAAAACCAAATGCAAGTGTTGAGTATGCACCTCAACACTACGGGAATACACTAGGACGTTGTCTATGATCACAATAAAAAAATGGTCAACGAAATCCTTGAACACTCTATTCATTAAATCCATGAATGGAGAGGATGCATTAGTCAGTCCAAAGGACATCACCAAGAACTCAAAATGCCCGTGTCGGGAACGAAAAACTATCTGGGGTACATCAGCCTCACGGACTTTCAACTGGTGGTAGCCTGAACGAAGATCAATCTTAGAAAACACAGCGCATCCCCACAACTAATCAAATAGGTCATCAATCCGAGGCAACGGATATCGGTTCTTAATGGTTACCTTATTTAATTCTCGATAATCTGTGCAGAGCCTCATAAAACCATCTTTCTTCTTAACGAATAAAATAGGAGCACCCCACGGAGAAGAACTTGGCCTAATAAAACCACACTATAGTAACTCATCCAGCTGAGTGCGCAATTATTCTAACTCACGCGACCCCATATAGTAAGGTGCCTTAGCAATTGGACGAGTACCTGGCTCGAGGTCTATCACAAACTCCACCTCTCTTTCAGGAGGAAGTCCTGGAAGACTATCAAGAAAGACATCTGGAAACTCTCGCACCACCGTGACATTCTCAAGACGTGGTGTAACAAAAACTATTTCCAGAGCTGAAATAGAAACTAAAAACGCCTCGCAACCAGACTCTATAGTACAACAAGCACGTACTTCAGATATGACAGGGGAAACTATGTCCTGAAATCCATAGACGCTCATAGGTTGACCGTCATCCATCCTTAAATCCATTCGCTTAGCCTTGCACTAGATGACCGTATCATACTTCGACAGCCAGTCCATGTCCAAAATCACGTCGAAGTCAGCCAGATCTAAAATCATCAAGTCAGCAAAGGCTAGAAAATTGCCAAGATGAATAGGGCATCTCAGAACTCCTTGGCTAGATATCACCGAATCAATGGAGGGAATCTTGACATTAAAGGAGTCTCCCAATTAATCCATATTCAGGCGATGTTTATCAACAAATCTCCGAGCCATAAAGGAATGGGTGGCACCCGAATCGAAAAGAATACGCGCCCACCTATTCCGCACCTTAAACTCCCCTAAAACCATAGCATACATAACTAAACGAACGACAACTATGGCATAAGGATATTTTAAAATTGGGCTAACCTGATATCACTTGCGTAGAGGTTTGAGCTTCCTTGTTGGTCATCACGTTCAGCTTTCCTTTTCCTTTGTCTTGGGCTGGTGGCGGGGACAAAGCTCGAAGTGGGGAAGGCTGCAGTGTGGACTGAGCCTGAGGGCACGACGACTTCATGTGTCCCTTCTACCCACACTGGAAGCATGTCTTTTCTTTCATCCAGCAATGATTCACATCATGACCCTTCCTTATACAGAACGAGCACACAAGCTCTCCCTTGGGTGCACCTTGAATGGCGTGCACCTGCTGCTGCTTTAGAGTGGCAGTCCTCTTGAAACACCTTTCGTAATGGTGGCCAAGACGACTACAGAAGCTACACACTTCCTTACTTTTCTTTTTCGAAGAAGGGCCAGATGCCCTGGACCTACCATCCACAACACCTTTCCTTTTCTCTTTCCTTGCCGCAGCACCATGGTTCTTAGCGTTTTAAATCGCCTCCACTTTCAAAGCAGCTTCCACTGCTTCAGCATAACTTTCAGCTCAGTAAGCGCATGCTAATAGCTGGACATCGCTTCTTAATCCTCCCAAGAGACGTTTCACTCTACCCTCCTCAGAAGCTACCAAATCAGGAGCAAACCTACTCAATTTGCTAAACTCAATCTCGTACTCGCTCACCGTGAGCTGTCTCTGCTTCAGATGCAGGAAGTTATCATGAGATGGTCCTGCTCGACCGAGGGCAGAAACTTTTTCAGCAGCATCTTCTTAAAAGAGTCCCAGGAGCAGCCTTCCTTTATACTCTCCTTTTCACTAATCCACCAACTCTTTTCTAGGCCTTTTAACTGATAGGCTGCAATCATAACCTTCTGGGCTTATATAATTCCGGAATATGAAAACATCTCTTCAATGGAGATGATCCAATCATCTAAAATCATGAAGTCAGCACTCCCGTCATAAGTAGGAGGTCTCAATAGCTGGAAATGTGAGATGAAATTCATCTCTGGTGGTAGCGTCACCAGGGGCACGAAAGGAGCAGGGGAATCAGGTATGGCTTGATCCATGGCAGGATCTCGCACTAATGGTTGTTGCGTGGGAGCCGCAGACAATAAGGTCTGAATTTGCAGTTGCATTGCAACTACTTGCCTTGATAGAGCCTCTTTGCTCTGTCGCAAACTCTCGATCAACGCATCACTCTGCGCACCTGACGACTCACCCTCCGACTGGGGAGTCAACCTCGTCGCAATATTCTTTGCCGGCATTTCTAAAAAGGCAAACGAACAACCCATCAAAATCCTATATTGGGACTAGGGCAAACAAAACTAGTTCAGACCATACTTAAAAGACACTTGCTTAAGCTGTCACTTGCTCTGGGCCTATATGATGATGATATGTCCTACTCAGGATGATATCCAATAATCCTATTGACTCATGTGCCTATGATATGAATGCATGGCTTCTTTACTCTTATTTAAAATCATGTGTGTACATATGTCATCATGTAAATCTTTAGCTTAGCATGTTGTGCTTATGTTATGTTATGCTATGTATGTAGTGTTATGCATCCTAAAAAGGCCTTAAGCATGTTATGAGCGGCGTATACATGAAATGTTATGCATCACATACTACATAACATTGCATGCAACTAAAAAAAGGAAAACGTGCTAATGGGCTTTCATGTGGTGAGGTTATGCATCCCATACTACATAACCCTCACATGTTGCCACCTTTGGTGGATCCATATACAAACACATATAATGCATCCCATACTACATAATATGCCCCGTATACTTATAATCAGTCTTATGAGTGTAGTGTTCATGCTTAAGACAAGATATACTGATGACACATCGGTGTGTGTATGATATGATAATAAACAACTAACACTAACAAGAGAAGGTTGCCCAACCAATTGTCAAGCAACCTCCCTCAGATACCAACTGTCACAACCCGCATTTTCACCACATATAAAATCATATCAGAGTAAGGGAAAATGCTCGTCATGATGTCACGTCAGCAGGGGATAACTACGGACGCTCAGGCAGACACCTACTTAATCATGAAGAAAAATTGTTTAAGTTATTTTTAAGGAAAAAAATAGTTAAGTGCAATAGTTAGCCGAATCCCTCGGCTTAAAGGCTCATTTAGTCCACGAATCAAAATATAGTTATACGCTACGGAAAAATACTTATTTAGGTTGACTCCAACAACCTACATGAGTATAAATGTCTCCGAAGGACAACTCATGCTATGCAAGACTCTAAATTTATAATAGTAGTAAGGATAGCCTTTACGGTCGCTATATGTAACAAGTTAGAGTTTTTAAATTATGCAGTGCATGAAGTAATAGTAATAGATTTTATTCTTAAAAATACCTAACATACATTCCTAGCATAAATCCTCCTAGAGAGCAAGTAATCCACATCCACATAGAGGGAAATAAGTAGCTAGCAAGTATCAAACAAATAACAAAACTATGGGCGCCAACAACTGACATGAACCCACTTACAGTAAAGTAAGTATGAACCAGTAACTAAATAAACAATAGTATACCTCGTTGAGACGAGGTACCACCCACCGCCAACACTGCCGCCCAAAAACACCAAAACTAGCTTTGTTACCTGCTACTGCTCTGAACCTGGGGCATTCCAAAGACAGAACACCTCAGCAAGAAAGTACAAATGGTGGCAGAGAATAAATAAGCCAAAATAAACAAAGATCAAGGGGTACCAACCCAAGACCAACAATACTGAAATAAAGCATCGAACAGGAAAAGAGAGAAATATTACGTGAATCGCGACGTACTACAACAAATACATCAGATTTCCCAAGACAAAAAGGAAACAAAAATAAGTAAAAACATAAGGAATAAAATTTAACTACCTTTACTAAGCACCTGTGGTCGACTCTACCCCAAAAACATGGGCGAGGTGGTCACGCAACTGGACACACCCCTCACGAATATTTTATCCACTTAACTGCGAGGGAGTCTCATACTCTCCACCATACACCGCAGATGCCCAAAAACCCGGTAGACTTCCACAAGATACAATAAAGGAGTCAGACAATAGGGAGGTGGTTTTTATCCACTAACTCCCGCAATTTTAGAAACCCAAAGAAGCCACAACACATACATATATATATCTCGAGATTTGGCTCGTCAGATTCTACTTGACACTTCTAGTTTCAATTCATGGTTGATCAACCCTTAGGAACGATTTACAATCCTAAATAACACTAATCCGTTCAATTACGAAATCAAGACATTTAAAGCCATCAATAAGACACTCAAGAATGATCAAACATATCCGGACAAAAAAATCAAGTTCACCATGACACAACGTACAACCTCATATGATCATTGAAAAGGTTAATCATAACTATAATTTGGAAGAATAAGCGTAGAAAATTTTAAGGAACATGAAAACATAGTCGTTACCATCAAATTGGATAAGGAGAAACGAGGGGAAACCACCACTTGCCTTGGTTTTACTGGAAAAGTCCTCTGAATCACTCCACGTTGTAGATTGGGGCAAAAAAACACGGGAGGAGTTGAAATCTAAACAAAAATGGCGAAAAAGGGGGTTAGGACCAAAAAAACCCTAAGGAGAAAACTCAAGGAAAGGAGAAAAATTTACCATGGTAGCGTACCTCTCGGTGAGAGCTTTCCGAATCTACGTTCGATTGAATATTTCGAGCACCGGAGCTCCGTCGACGGCCACCGGAAGACTCACGAAATAAAACTTCTCTCTCTCTCACACCTCTTATACGGGAGAAAATTAATATCGGACAAGAAGAAGTCCTGTTTTAAAACCTAAGTCTAAGAATATGCATATATATATGTAAAAGTACTTATAATTTTTTTTTTGTCTAAATATTGGTTTATTACGAGCAGTAACGTAAAAATCAGAATTAGAGGTCTAGGATGGCTCCAAATAAAAAAGTGCCCAACATGAACGTTGTAGATCTCTTCGATACGAACAAATTTCTTTTTGACCATTTTTTCTTACGACACCGTTTTGACCCTCAAAAAGGTGCCCTAACTCTGACTGCACAGGACTACTCGAGAGGAAAGGGTCTACTCGAGAAATAGAGCATTAGTTCTCGAGAAGAACATATAGTTCTCGAGAAATGGGCTATAGTTCTCGAGAGGAACATTGGTTTTAGAGATGGAGAGGCTAAAGTTCTCGAGAGAAACCTTAGTTCTCGAGAATAAGGCTATTGTTCTCGAGAGAAACAATCAAACGGGGCACCTATGAGCAGTTTCGGGAAAATCGAAAATAGGGGTCTAAGATGGCTCCAAATAAAAACATTCCCATCATTAAAGTTGTATATCTTGTCGAAACAAACAAATTTTATGTTGACTATTTTTCCATACAGTGCCGTTTTGATTTTCAAAAATGCGCCTGAACGCAGACTATACAGGACTACTCGAGAGGAAAGGGGATTCTCGAGAAAGAGAGCAAAGTTATCGAGAGAAACTCATAGTTCTCGAGAGAAACACATAGTTCTCGAGAACAAAATAGTAGGACTCGAGAGAATTAAGTATTTCTCGAGAATAAGACCATATTTTTCGAGAATAAATAGTAGTTCTTGAGAACAACAAGGGTTCTCATGTAGAAATCAATAATGCAGCTTATTTACGAGCAGTTTTGGGAAAATTGAAAATAGGAGTCTAGGATGGCTTCAAATAAAAATGTAGTCAACATGAAAGTTGTAGATATCGTCGATATGAAAAAAATTTATGTTTACCATTTTTTTATGCGACAATGTTTTGATACTCAAAACGGCACCCGAATATAGGCTGAAACGGACCTCTCGAGAAGAGCAAAGGACTTCTCGAGAACAGCAGAGGACTTCTCGAGAACAGCATAGAACTTCTCGAGAATAGCAAAGGACTACTCGAGAACTAGGATAGACTTCTCGAGAACCACATAGGACTTCTCGAAAACATTAAGTCATGACTTCTCGAGAACAACTGGGAGTTCTCGAGAATGAAAAGGGGGGATCTCGAGTACAAGCAGGACAAATTGCAGAAGTTTCGATTTGACTAATATTTTGGAATGAATCGCTAACTCTACGAATTAGCAGCGTATACAACCTTAGAATCTGACATACCATTCTCGAGATATTAAATCAAGCGTTGAGACTCCAAAAATTCTCGGATTGCGACGAAACTTGACAAGCAAGTCCAAAATTTCAAAATGCAAAAATTTCCCCAATTACAACAAGAATTTGGCCAACTCGACCGCACAAATACTAAAATGCCTTAACGACATTGCGCCATCAACTCGACGTTAAAAGTAATGCCAGGACGCCATAAATATGACGTTTCCCATTTAAATAAAATCATCGAAAAATCGGGGCGTTACAAACGAGACTTTAACTTGCCCACAAATAAACGTAAATGTGAATTATATAAAAGAACTTGGTCACTCGGTTTGAAGGTTTTTGGGTGCCTTAGGTGCTTGTCGTGAAATCGTTTCGTCCGCTCTTTATAAAATTTATTATTCTCGTATGCATAAGAGAGCCACTCGTCAAGTTCGTTAAGTTGAATTTTTGAAAATCGCCGATAGAGTGGGGATCGAAATTTAAAAATTGCAAGGCCCAAAAAGCGCGGTGTTTTAATTCTACGGGTAAAGGGCACGATTTTCCATAAACCAAATTATATGGCGTAAATCCGATGGCGATTTTGTATGTTGTTCGGTAGGCCCATAGAACATCGTCTAATTTGGTTGACCAGTCTTTTCCAGAAGTTGAAACAGTCTTTTCTAATATTCTTTTTATCTCTCTGTTCACTACTTCGACTTGTCCATTAGTTGAGGAGTGGTAGTCAGTTGAAAGCTTATGCTAATACCGTATTTAATAAGGATTTTTGAAAACTGTGCATTATAATAGTGTGAACCTCTATCGATAATGATGGCTCGCGCCGTACCGAATCGAGAAAATAATTTTTTTAATAAAGTAATTATGACTCATGAGCCATTAGTAGTCAGTTGAAAGCTTATGCGTAACGCCGTATTTAATAAGTATTTTTGAAAACTTTGCGTTATAATAGTGTGAACCTCTATCGCTAATGATGGCTCGGGCCGTACCAAATCGAGAAAATAATTTTTTTTAATAAAGTAATTACGACTCGGGAGACGTTAGTTGGAAGAGCTTGGGCTTCAACCCAACGTGAAACATAATCGATGACAACTAAGATGTATTTGTTTCTGAAGCTAGAAGGAAGAAAGCAAACAAAATCAATTCCCCAGTGGTCGAAAACTTAGTATTCGAGGAAATAATTTTGCGGCACTTCATTTTTATTGGAATATTTCCCGACCGTTAGCAACTATAACACCTACTCACAAAAGCTTGCACGTCTTTAAACAGGCTAGGCTAGTAAAAACCTGCGCAAAGCACTTTGTGAGCGGTGCGAGCAGCTTGATAGTGACCACCAGTCGGTCCTTCATGTATGTGTTTTAGAATATCCAATCCTTCTTCAAAAGAAACACATCTCCTTATCACCCGGTCCGCACAAACTCGAAAAAGATGCGGGACCTCCCAAAAATAGTTCTTCAACTCAGAAAAAAATTTCTTCTTTTGTTGAGAGGAAAACTCTTTTGGGAGCACACGAGCCACTAAATAATTGACTATGTGTGCAAACCAAGGAGAAGGTGAAGTGTTAATTGAAAGCAACTTCTCATCAGGAAAATAATCATTAAAAGATTTTTTCATCTAAATTTTCTATATACGAATTATCTAATCGTGAGAGATAGTCGACGGCGAAATTCTCGGCTCCTCGCTTATCACAGAATTTCTAAGTCAAACTCCTAGAGGAGTAATACCCAGCGAATCAGGCATGGCTTGGCATCCGTCTTTGCAAGAATATGTTGGATCTAGTGACCAACCTTAGAGCGGGGGGGGGGGGTGAATAAGGTTTGTGAACGTTTATTGAATTTAGAAATTTCGCACGCCAAAATACTCACAGAGAAAAGAGTTTCATTACATTAAATCAATAATGGAAAACAGTACAAGATGAGTATGCATCAAAACTTGATCTTTATGGCATCGAAGATCATAGACGAAGAGAATAAAGATTCTTTTGGCTTATATACCAACCAAACATTGACCGGTTGGCTCTCACCCTTTCCCTCCAGGAAAGGCATTCAAGCCCACTCTTCACCTTCACACAAGGAAGGGTCTTAGAGCCCACTCTTCACCTCTACACAAGGGAGGGTCTTAGAGCCCACTCTTCACCTCCACACAAGGGAGGGTCTTAGAGCCCCGCTAGATCCTCCGATCTAGACGTCCCAAATCCCATGACAATTTACTGCGGAATCCTTCCCGGATTCCGACAACCCACTCCGGTCAATTTTCCTCACTGAAAACTCAATAGAAAATAGAAAAAGAGTACAAAGAATAAAGTAAAGACGATAAGAAAATAAAGTTCTCTCTCTTGAAGACTTCTCTGGTGTGCGATCTACGGTCGGTGCTTGAGATATTCATTGTCTAGCAACTGGTCGGTCTCAGTCGTCGATAAAGATTTTGGATCGCCAGAGTTCTTCGTTCACGAACGGGAGGGAGAAGGCTTCCTTCAACTTTGATGAAGACAAGTGGAGACGGGCGCAAGGAGGCGGCCGAAATCTGGAGTTCAGAAACCCTTCGTCAAAATTCGTCTTGGATCCATAATGACAACAGGAAACGCAGCGACTTTTATACGTCTTCAAGAAAACATACTACTGCTAGCGGTAAGACTAACGCCTGCAGTAGTTTCGTGCGCTTGTTGTGCTAGCTGCCCTCAAAAACTAAAAAATAATATTCGAAACGATCTTTTGCTTTTTCATTTGAGCTAGCGCCGCGCGGTAGGTCCTACCGCCGCACGGTAACATAGGATGTGACGTTCCTGAAAAGACAAAATCCATTTGATAAGGCTAATGCCGCACGGTAGGTGCTACCATCGAAATCTTCTAGAGCGCTAGGACTGAATAAATCATTAAGTTACCGCCTGCAGTAATCCAGTCGCCTGGAGGATGCTAATAGTCTCGACGTTCTGCCTTCGAAACTCATCGAGAGCTAGCGCGGCGCGGTAGAGCTAGCGCCGAAACCATCCATAGCACTAGGTCCAAATAAATCGTCGCGTTAGCGCCTGCGGTAGTACTAATTCCTGGAGGTATCCCAGAGTCTCGACGTTCTGCCTTCGAAACTCGTCGAGAGCTAGCGTGGCACAGTAGTGCTAGCGCCTGGCGGTATCCCAGAGTCTCAACACTTCTTCACTCGACGTTTGTCGACTGGCTAGCGTGGAGCGTTAGTGTCAGCGCCTAGCGGTAGCCCAGAGTCTCGACACTTCTTCTCTCGATGTTCGTCGACGGGATGGCGTGACGCGTTAGTGCTAGCGCCTAGCGGTGGCATCCATATGAACCTTCTCTATTGCTTACACCTGATAACCTGCACACTCTATCAACATACAACATGATCAAATACAACCGGGGATTTGATATTCTCAAACATAGGGAATGTGAAACATCGGTTCCAACAAACTCCCCCTTTTGATAATATAAAATACCGTTCATGATAAATAATACTTGAGATAGAATGCATATAGAAGATAAGAATTATAAGCTAACATCAGGTTGCAGTATATATGTGGCTCTACACATTCGACTTTATCCCCCTATCTAAGTGGTTCTCCCCCTATCTATGTGCACATAATTGAACCATGCTCCTCCTACATTTAACCTCTCCTAACCCGTGTGTTGAAACCAAAAATTGGTCTCTTGTGGAGTTCACCCTTGGGGAAGGGGTGGTCGCACACCTACTTCGCTCCTACAAGAAAAATAACCAAGGAAAAAAGAGCAAAGAACTAGAATAAGGGCCCGGCGCGGAGGTCCCACCACACACCCAGAAGATCACTGAGTGCTTCCCCTCCTTAGCCAAATGTCAGGCTAAGGTACCTCAGAAGGCGCTAGAAAACTGGGAGACCACTAAGCGTGCCACCTGAGGTACCCCTTGGGTCCTATTTATAGATTTTCGAAGAAGATCTGCAAATGACTAACCTCTGCTGGCCTGAAATTACTGAAAGCCCCTTGGGCTGGCCTGCCAACAGCCAAACTCCGCTACCCTGACCAGCTATGCGCAGTCTACCCAGGTCTGCCAACAGTGAGACTCCGCCGTTCTAGCTGGCTATGGGCAGGCCTGTAAGGGAAAAATGGTAAGGAATCCCCCCCCCCCCACTGGGGAATGGGAGAGTAGCCCTTCAATGCCTCTACTCGGTGAGAGACGCAGGCTTGGGCTGGATTGCCTAGAAGATGTTAGTTGGAGGCGGCCCGCATGGGAAGGCGCGGGCTGAGGCTAACCCGCCTGGGAAGGCGCTAGTCGGAGGGTGATCGGGGGCCGACCCACCAAGGAGAGGCGGGCAGGGCTGATGTGGCTAAGAGGCGCGGGTCGGAGGGTGACCCGCCTAGGAAGGCGCAGGCCAGGATGGCCCGCCTAGGCAACCCTTGGAGGCACGGGCCGGGGTTGACCCGCCTGCTTTCCTGAGTCCCTTCGGCGAACACGGGGTTTTACACAATCCCCGCTCTTTGCGAGCTTTGCAAAGTCTCGGAAAAAACCATCCAACCCCACGTGTTCGGCGAAAACCTTGCTGAGACGGAGGGAATCATTTGGTGGGGGGCCCATCTTTACGCTATAAATAAGCTATCGGGCCTCTAGGATAACTCCTCTTCTTTGCCCTCTTCTGCGATTCATAGTCGGAAGATGCCTATGTCTAAGGAGATGCGGGCTCGTTTGGCTGCTGCGAGGGAGGGTGCTCGGGATGCGGCTCTCAAAGCCGCCCCGTGGCTAGCGCGCGGATCGCCCGGTCCACTATTCAAGCCGGTAAAATGAAAAATTATCCGGCGGTCCCCACTGGGTGATGACCTCGCTTTTGGCTCGGCCTGTGACGCCGAGGTCGTTCCTGAGGTATGTGGTTACCCTCTTTGATTCACTACTCCTGCTAACTTCTCTTTTTGTAGGAGGCGCCTCATGATGACGGAGTGGATAGGGTGGACCCGAGGAATTCTACCCTGGTGGTGAATGATCGGGCCGCTAGTCCCTTATCCTAGGCGCACTTCCCTCCTGCGACTCCTCCATCGCCAAGGCACCCCGGTCTGGGGAAACCATTCGTTACCCCTGGAAGAGGATCATTCCAGGGTCGGTCGGGCCCTTCTCGGCCAGCTGATGGTGTGGGAGACATGCCAACGCCTGATAATTCCCTTGCTTTAGCCTGCTTCATCATTTGTCACCTTCTTCTTACCTTGCCTTTGCAGGTTATAAAACGATCTCTTCTGACGTCAAGATGAGCAAGGGGTACTCGCCTCCCCCTAACCTGTATGGCATCGTAGACTACCTGGGAGACCCGCTGAACGCCGAAAAGATGAAGATGCAAGTGACATAACTGTTTCAGAAACATACGCTGTTGCTATATGAGGTCTTCGATAGAGTGGAGAAAGACAAGGACAAGGCGGAGGGGAGATTTGTGGCTTTGGAAAGGGAAGGGCACCCAGATGATGAGGGCGGAGCGACATCCCAGGGTGCACACATTACACTGGCCGAGGAGCGGCTTAGGTATGTCTCGGAGAAGGTCGATCTGACCTAACGGGAGCTGACGATAGTTCGTGAGTATCATTATCCTCGCGTGCTACCTCGATCCGGTAAGCGGGGGTGGGATAGGTAGAAATGGATTCAGTACTGAGCCTCCTGCCTCTCTCCTGTCGGCGACCGCTGCTACCTACTGGGTCCGGATTCCACCCCTCGCACAATGATCGAAACTCCCGGAGTCATTTGAACGCTTGTTATAAACCATTAGCTGTCTGTAATAATTTAAGACCTCCCCTGCCCGCTCATGGGCATGCACTTGCTACTTTTTCTTTCGACTGTGTTGATCTCAACCTTTGGGGAAGATGCGGGCGAGGCAAACCAGCTCGGTCGGTTCTTCTTTCTAGTAGGCTAGGCATCGCGGAGGCGACTCGCGTAGCCCTAGCTGTACCTGCTCTGGTGGGGGCGGGCCGACTGCTCGCGGGTTGCTTATTGAGGGACTCGCACGCCGATCCCGGCGGGGCATGCATCTCCGGTTATTCTACAGTAGGTGCAGGCGGCTCGCGGCCGACCGGCGAGTTGACGTGGATCTGGGTTGGGTTCAGAAGTCGAAACGTCGGGGTGAAATTTGTTATCCACACCTTTCCCACCATTGGGACTTTTCCCGCCTTTTCTAATTCTATTAATAGGCCACTGTCAAATCACTCTTCACCTACCATATTTAAGACTTCTTCCATCCCTTAGCTTATTTGCGAGAAACCCCCTGTCCCGCTCGGCAAGATTTCTGCAAGATTGGTGGTGGTAGTGCCGAGGCGGAGGGGAGGAGCAAATGTGCTTGGACCTTCTCCGAGCACGATTTCCCTCTCGTCGCCCTTACCGAGAGGGAGTTTGTAGATACTGTCAGTAATTATATCCCGCCGAGCTTTGAGGTGAGGTGGCCCGGGAAGGAGGAGCGAATCAACGAGCTCTCTGCCGACGAGCTCGCATTCCCAATGACCCACTTTGAGGCGGGCCTCTGGCTACCCCTATGGTCGGAAGTCTGCCAAGTCTTCAAATACTACGGAGTCGTCCCTGGGTAGATGACTCCAAACTGGGTTGAGGTAATAGTAGGGTTCGCCTGCTGTCTGCGAGAGGAGAGGATCGAGTTCAGTCTTGCGGTGTTCTGCACGTTGTTCTCTTTTCACACAAACAAGGACGGGACCGCCTGCTTCGCCAGCACACACGCCAAGGTGCGGAAGACGGTCAATAAGAGCCATAACTGGCTCAAGAAGTTATTGTTCGTCAAAGGGGACTTTGGCAATGTCCCTTTCTCGCCATTCCAACTCGGCGAAGAGAGCTACCGCCCCCTAGCCTGGGGGGCCATGAAGCGGGGCTATTCGGGTTCTTCACCGAGAAGAACTTCGAGATGGCCTACCTCCGCAGGAACCTGGACGACCTCATCCCTGTCCCGCTAAGTGAAGGTAAGCGGTTCGCACATTTGTGCTCTCTTAAACCCATCGAATATTTTCTAAGAACCACGCTTTTATAGGCGAGCGCGACATCCTGATGGCGACGGCCATCATGACGGCTTAGTTGGTGTTAAAGATGACGACGATGGCGCACTTGACGGCCATCATGACGGCTTAGTTGGTGTTAAAGATGACGACGATGGCTCACTTGATGTTCATGATGATCACGGGATGTTGGCGGAAGATGGAGACAATGACCCACCGGTCAAGGACTTGCGACGCCGCAGCGGCCATGGTTATAATCTTCGCCAACGCAAAAGAGATTAAATTTAGTATTAATTTTATTTTGATGAGTTGTTGTTGAACTAATTTATTTTTAGTCTTTTATTTCATGTTGGTGTGGAATTATCTATTTTTTGGGCTGCTAATAGCCTTGTGTGTTGTAAGCCTTATAAAAAGGCATGGACTATGTAATTTTCATTTAGATTTTGAATGAATTAAATTTGAGTTGCCCTAAATCTATTCCCTCTCTTTCTCCCTCTCAAATCAGCCGCCCAACCCTCTCCCTCTTCCAAAATTTCGGCCCCCCCTTTCTCCACTTCTCCTCCTTCTCTTAGCCGCCCCCTTACATCTCCTCCACCCTCGTGCTCTTCTCTCCGATTCTACAACTCCTTCGGCGATATTTTCCTCCTTCGACGTTCGGCCGCCTTCAATCTTGAAGGCCAAGTGCAAAGGAAAACGGTGTCCGTCGGTGAACCTCCTCGGCGAGAAGCGGAGAAGACGAACGAATTCTTCATCCTTGGTGCATCTCCCGCCGCGTCCAAGGAAAGCGATCATTTCGTGTGGATCCAAAACATCTCGGATCTACCGTTCTGAGTCGGGTAACGAAACCATCTACTCAAGAGTTTTCTTTCCTAGATAGTTCTTGTGGTGGACGAATTTTGCGTGATCTTTTGAATCGTTGATTTCTTCGCGGTGCATTCTTAAATAGTTTGTATTTTTCGTTTGGTTTTTCCAAAGACTCCGAGAGGATTGGCGATCCTCGCTATTTTGTTTTAGTTGGGATAGATCCTACCATTTTCTCGAATCGTGAATTTTCTTTGGTGGATCTATTTTGGTACAACTCCAAACGCTCGTCCGGGATTAATATTATCCCTTTTGGCCGGAAAGGATTTTGGCCTATAGTCATTCTCTGTTCCAAGCACGGATCAGCTACCCGTATATTAGCGCGAAAGATAATTAGCATCGTTGTTATTGCTGCATTTTGCTAGCGTGCAAGTAGAAGAGCGTTAAGCGTTGAGAGAGTCGCGGTCACGCGTTCCGTGTAGAATCCCTCGGGATGGATCCTACATCACATCCCCCTCCATCCTTCCTACGCGAGCGCGCGACACGCTTCCGCCGAGCTTGCCCAAGCCGAGACGGCGGCTGCCACCAACCGTGAGCTCTCAGTCCCTGCTTCCCCGAAGCGACCCAGTCGGGAGGGGCCTCAGGATCTGCCACTTTCCAAGAAATTGAAGAAAATGGGCGGCGCGCCTCCCCCGGCTCGCGATAAAGGCATGGCCCCTGCGAGCCAACCGTCCACCGATCCCACCCCCGCGGCCTCTCCAGCCATCAGATCTGCTGAAGGAGAGGCGGGCACATCGCAGCCGTAAGAGGGGGTTCAGCCCGCCGAGAAGCTAGTCCCCCAGGGGCACTGCAACTTTGGCTACGGTGAGGGGCCTGTGGATGAGTCCGGAGTCCCGCTGCTTCAATGGGACTAGGAGACCAACTAGGTATTCATATCCTCGCTGTTGCCGAGCTATCTAGAGCAGGAGACAAGCTGTAGGGATGCTTATAACCTCTCCTTCGGCATCTACGGGCAATAGGACGCGAAAGTCTACAACGAGGAGGCGACGCGGGTTCTAATCTACGAAAGCGCACGGGCCCAGTTTTGTAGCCTTGAGTTGGCCCATATGGTAGGCCGGCGGTGCCTTTGGCTGGACAAGAACGCCCCGTCCCTCAACAAGTTGATGAAGAGAAGGAGGCGGACCGCAAGCTTTCCCAGGAGGAGGCGGACGAGGAAAGGAAGCGGGCCAACACGGCCAAGGCCACTCTCGCTCAATACCTAGGCGGAGCGATAGGTTTCTCAACTTGCCTTAGCCTTTCCTCCCTTTTGCGTGACTTAATTCGGTGGTTCTCCCTTTCACAAGACACAGCAACAGCCAGCCGACTAGGCACCAGGATCGCCACCCTCCAATAGAAGAAGCATGCACTTCAGGAGTGGATGGATGCATTGGAGGCTGCAACGGCTGCCCCGCCACCGTCTACAAGCGGTTTCCAACTCGCTCATTACAGCGATCACGAGATCGAGGTGATGATGCAGAAGAATGCGAACGGCGCGATGAAGTACACCTTCCAAATGCTGCACCGGGCCAACCTCCTCAGGGGCGACGGTGCCAAGCTTCTGGTGAGCGAGGTGGTACCAGAGCTTTTCCTTCCGGTACTAAAGCCGGGCGAAGGCTCCTACCACCATATATAAAGGGCTCGAGGCTTGCCTCACTAGAGGCATTCTCTCGCCTAACTTTTATCGCAGTAGTGTTGCGGGCCAAAGCCAGGATTTTATAACGGTCACAATTTTTGATCGCTCAGAATGTACTTCAAAACTCTGCTTTTCTTTTTACTGTAATGAAAATATTTTCTTTCTCGCACTCGCGGTTTATACTTTGCCTTGAATACTACTTTTTGACTTTGTTGCTGCGAGCGAGTAAGGTCGTCTGTTCGTTCGAGATCCAAAACTTAGACATAGGAGCGAGGGGACGTTAGTTAGCCGCGATGCGAGCAGGCGATTCGCATCCTCCGTACGGGCTCGCCACTCCACTTACGTCATAGATAAGATGAAAAAACACAGCTAGTGCGCGAAAAGACTTCGCACGGGTCAACTTTTCCGAAGGTCTTGGCGCGGCCGAGCTCTCGCCGCCTATACCCTTTCCCTGGGGCTCGCCGATCTGTATAGGCCGGGGCTGGCAATCCCGGCTCGCTGACCCGCTGAGGTCCTCTCGTCGACCCATCGATTCAATCATTTGTGACACGGGCGTCTAACTCCTTTCCTTATGTGATGCGCCCACCGAGGCGCCCCGCCCTTGTCGGATGGTGGGAGGTTCTTGGAGAGTTCCCGGAGTCACGTCCAACCCTGGTTGTTCGGCGGGGGCTCGTCAGCTGGGTCTGCCTGGAATTTAAGCAGGCACCTCCGAGTGACACCCAGTCCTGCCAATTTAATGGGAGCCTGGCAGCGGGATCCACTTGTGGTCTGAGGCAGACTCCTCCGAGTTACTTCCATCCCTGCCAGCTTGATGGGAGCCTAGCAGCGGGATCTGCTCGGGTTCTGGGTCAGACTCCTCCGAATGACTTCTAGCCCTACCAGCTTGATGGGACACTTGTAGCGGGATCTGCTTGGGGTCTGGGGAAGACTCCTCTGAGTGACTTCCTGCCCTGCCAGCTTGATAGGAGCCTGGCAGCGGGATCTGCTCGGGGTTTGAGGCAGACTCCTCCGAGTGACTTCCAGCCCTGCTAGCTTTATGGGAGCCTGGCAGCGGGATCTACTCGGGGTCTGAGGAAGACTCCTCCGAGTGACTTCTAGACTTGCCAGCTTGATGGGAGCATGACAGCGGGATCTACTCAAGGTCTGGGGCAGACTCCTCTGAGTGACTTCCAGCCCTGCCAGCTTGATGAGAGCCTAGCAGCAGGATTTGCTAAGATTTTGGGGCATACTCCTCCGAATGACTTCCAACCCTGCCAGCTTGATGGGAGCCTGACAGCAGGATCTGCTCGGGGTCTGGGGCAGACTCCTCTGAGTGACTTCCTACCCTGCCAGCTTGATGGGGGCCTGGCTGCAGGATCTCCTCGGGGTCTGAGGCAGACTCCTCCGAGTAACTTACAGCCCTGCCAGCTTGATTGGAGCCTAACAGCGGAATCTGCTCGGGGTCTGAGGCAGACTCCTCCAAGTGACTTCCAGCCCTGCTAGCTTGATGGGAGCCTGGCAGCGGGATTTGCTCGGGGTCTGGGGAAGACTCCTCTGAGTGACTTTCAACCTTGCCAGCTTGATGGGAGCCTGGTAGCGGGATCTGCTCGGGGTCTGAGGCAGACTCCTCTGAGTGACTTCCATCCCTGTCAGCTTGATGGGAGACTTGCAGCGGGATCTGCTCAGGGTCTAGGGTAGACTCCTTCGAGTGACTTCTAGCCCTGCCAGCTTGATGGGAGACTGGCAGTGGGATCTGCTCGGATTCTGCGGCAGACTCCTCCGAGTGACTTCCAACCCTGCTAGCTTGATGGGAGCCTGGCAGGGGGATCTGCTCGGGGTCTAAGGCAGACTCCTCTGAGTGACTTCCAGCCCTGCCAGCTTGATGGGAGCCAGACAGCGGGATCTGCTCGGGTCTGGGGAAGACTTATCCGAGTGGCTTCCAGCCCTGCCAGCTTGATGGGAGCCTGGTAGCGGGATCTGCTCAGGGTCTGAGGCAGACTCCTCCGAGTGACTTCCAGCCCTGCTAGCTTGATGGGAGCCTTATAGCGGGATCTGCTCGGGGTCAGGAGCAGACTCCTCCGAGTGACTTCCAGCCCTTCCAGCTTAATGGGAGCTTGGCAGCGGGATCTGCTCGGGGTCTTAGGCAGACTCCTTCGAGTGAATTCCAGCCCAACCAGATTGATGGGAGCCTGGCAGCAGGATCTGCTCGGGGTCTGAGGAAGACTCCTTCGAGTGACTTTTAGCCCTGCCAGCTTGATTAAATCCTGGCAGCGGGATCTGCTCGGGGTCTAAGGCAGACTCCTTTGAGTGACTTCCAGCCCTGCCAACATGATGGGAGCCTAGCAGCGGGATCTTCTTGGGGTCTGGGGTAGACTCCTTCGAGTGACTTCTAGCCCTGCCATCTTGATGGTATCCTGGCAGCAGGATCTGCTCGGGGTCTGAGGTAGACTCCTCCGAGTGACTTCCAACCCTGCCAGCTTGATGGGAGCCTGGCAGTGGGATTTGCTCGGGGTCTGAGGTAGACTTCGCTGAGGGACTTCCAGCCCTGCCAGGTTGATGGGATCCTGGTAGTAGAATCTGCTCGGGGTCTGGGGTAGACTCCTCCGAGTGACTTCCAGCCCTGCCAGCTTGATGGGAGCCTGGTAGCGGGATCTGCTCGGGTTTTGGGGCAGACTCCTCCGTGTGACTTCCAGCCCTGCCAGCTTGATGGGAGCCTGGCAGCGGGATCTACTAATGCAGCGCCACCGCTACTTGATGATGACCCGGTTGCCGAGGCGCTATGACATAAAGATCTGAGACGCCGTGATGACGCCGAAGGAAGTGCACGCTACCACCTCCGCCCGCGGCATGCTAAAACGCCAAGAAAAATTAGCCTAATTTTATTATTTTCATGCACTTTATTTTATATTTTGGGAATATAAAATTATCCTATGTTTAAGTGATAATTTTATATTCATGGCATGTGTTATATTTCATTTAGAACAATATTTTATTTTGGTGTGCATTTAATCTTTTTGATGGATGAGATTACATCTCCATCATGGAGGGCTAAGAGTTATTGTAAACTCCTATTTAAGGAGGTGATTATGAGGAATAAGATCATTGAATATTTGAAACCTAAAACTCCCTCTCCTTTGAGAATTTCGGCCAAGAGCTTTCTCCAAGCCGCCGACCCCTTGGTGGTGTGAAACCGCCGGCCCCCCTTGCGTGGTGTGAAACCGCCGCCCCTTGCTCCCTCCATCCGTTCGGTGCTACTCCGGCGCGGCTTCCTTGGTGCGACTCCGTGGAAGAAGGTTGCAAACCCTCGGTGTGACGCCGGCGGATCCGTGGAGAGAGTGATTCTCCCACCTTATCTTTGTGTGAACTTTCATCCCGGTTGGGTAATTTCTTTCTTTGTGTGATTCTTGCTTTAGTTTGTGGAGGTTTTTCATGCACCGTTTTTTTCCGCGATTTCAAAATTCATCGCTTGCAAAATCTTAATTTGAAGGTGTTGTTATTGAATCTCTTGTTGTCCGGAACGGGTAGATCCGTCTCGGGAGTGCAACGTGGCCTAGCCTCGATTTGCTCTTCCGTTCGGCGCAATTTATGTGCCAACAAGGGAATTAATTACGACTCGAATTTCGATCGCTCTTAAAGGTTTTCCGCCGCTCCGAAATAAATTATTGCTGCGCTTGAAACGGCTATATTGAAATGAATAGATGCTTGTGTAGGTGCGGTGAGTTGTGTGCTTGTTGGAGAGGTAGGTCTTAAGGACGTTGTATCGAGTCCGACTTACGGTGAGTTGTGTGCTTATTGGAGAGGTAGGTCCTAAGGACGTGGTATCGAGTCCCGAATTTTGGGGAACCAACAGACCCCTTTTCGTTCGCTTTTGGTCGGCGTTCTCTCTTTTTATTTCTTGTTCGGTAACGTTTAGGAGTCCGTATTGTAGTCACGTCTGAATCACGGTCGTAACTACATCAATTTGGTATCACTTATGGGATGACTACGAAAAGGTTAGCTTTGCCCGAGAGCGATTAGTAGGTCGGGCCCGATTATTTTGGTTAAACGAAGAGCGTCGTGTTGGTATCTATCGTTATGCATGGCCGCACATGCGTAACCTCCTTTCGGATCAATTTGATCCCGCCTACCTGCGCACTAATAGCACCACACCCGTTAGTAAGAATAGTTACAGCACTAGACACGTATCGGCTTATAGGAGTGACCCTATGCCTCAAGATAGATCCTATCCCCAGAGAGTTAGTATTACCCAGAGTGTGCCTAGTCCCACCTATAGGAAACATAAGCCATTCCGACCCAAAAATTTGAACTCGAAAGAGGTTACTATTAGGGTGCTTGCTTCCTTAGCCTCGACATCTAAGCCCTCTGATATAGTGACTAATACCTCTGAGGATGCTTATATGGATATAGAATCTCTGGAAGATGAAATTAATCAGCTAGGTGAGAGTCTTCCTTCACTTACGATAGTGCCTGACTCTCCTGTTGAACCTGAGGATGTGATTAGGACTGCGCCCGTCACTGAGGACGAGGCAAGTTTCACTGACGCTTTTAGTGACGTTGAGGAGATTGGTTACCCTAGTGACCTGGAAGAGGATTTCTCCCCTGAGGAATCATCTCCAATCCCCTTCGATGATAATTTAGTCATGGAATCTTCTGTTGACCCTGAGCTAGTAGACATTCCGGTTGAGTCGGTAGAGCCATCCGATGCTGAGAGATTGCATGTCACTGATTTAGGTGATGACTTGCTAGGATCCGACGTTATATTGGTTGAGCCAGGATTATTAGAGGTTTCTACGGTATTGGTAGAGTCACCTTGGGATGGATGTTCAGTTTGGGATAAGCTTAGTGTGATACATCCGGGAGTTAGTCCTTTGACGTTATTATCGCCGCTTGGAACTCAAGCAAATTATTATACTCCCCTGGATTCGATTTGCCCATCCCCCTATTCTGACTTAGACAATGTCCCCACCTCATGGGAAGAATTATGTTTGGATGACGATAACACTGAGGGCCCAACTGACTTTTCTTTGATGATAGCCCCTTCGCCTGAGGCCCAAGTTAGTTTGGAAATATTATCGGATACGAATTTGCCTACTATTGAGACGATCACTGTTTTTGACTTAAGTAAAATTTCTAATGATTTGGTGGATTCATTCTGGGGTGAAACGTTAACTGAGGATGAGTTTTCAGTGAGGACGAATCCACTTTTCGAGTTTACTTTTGATTTTAAAGGCTTGCAACCGGAGGCGTCCTCTTGGACGCTTAATCCATGCTTTGACGTTGAGTGTGACATGGTTTCCCTTACGGAGTCAACCCTGACGACTCTCCCTCCGGTTCCCTTAGCTCGAGTAGATGATTTAGTCATTTCTAGCCCTTCATATTTAGAGAAGTTTATTATTCCCGCCATCCCGTTAAACTTACTTAGAAGGACGTGGGCGAACGTAGTTGATGACGAACGTTTTCCGCTGACTATTTATTATGATATTTTTAAATCAAAATTTAATTTTAAATTTAAAACGAAAACGTTGGAACCCACTACGTTAATTTTTGAATTTAAAGCACATGTGCCACCGGACATAATTCCGTTATTTTATACTATTAATTCAAGTCATGTGGCACATGGGTTCTCGCCTCATGGTTTTATTTTAATTAGGCGCATTTTTAATTTCTTGACCCTTCTAAATGCGACCTTTAAATTACTTGCGAGGTTGTTTCGAATAGTCTTCCACCGTTATGTGAATGGTTTGGTTTTGGATAATCAAAGCTTGGGTAGCCTTCTTAGATGCCTCTTAAGCGATTTCAATGGCACGTGGGATCTTATTCTTCCCCATGCCCAATTAGCTTATAATAATTCCAAAAATCGGTCTACTGGTCTGTCACCAAACGAGATTGTCCATGGATACAAGTCCCTTCTGCCTATTGACTTGGTACCGTTGCCCCCAACATACAAGACAAGTCAGTTTGCACAATTCTTCGCCCAACATATTCATAACTTACATGCACGTATACGAGCTACCTTGACTGCTCAATACGAGTCTTATCAGTTGCACGCTAATTTACATAGGAGGGTGTTGCACTTTAAAGTTGGTGATTTGGTCCTAGTCCGGCTAGTTCTCGAACGCTTGCCATCTGGCACCGTTAAGAAGTTGGCACTGAAGCGCGCCGGCCTTTTTCGGATTATCAAGAAACTAGGTGACAATGCTTTCGTTTTGGATTTGCCGGCTGATTGGGGTATCTCCCCTATTTTTAATGTCTCGGATTTGACGTTGTTTGTTTTACCTCCACCTGAGTTGAATTCTCTATCATCTTCTCCCTCCACTGAAAATTCTAATGGGTTGGGGAGTGGTAGTTAAGATGATCTCTCTCCTTCGGTCCCCGCAGGTATAACATCGGATGGTACGTTGCCTTCTTTTACTCCTACTGCTGACATGTTTCCCAGGTTCCCCAGGACATTTCTCACTCCAGATATGATACTCGCTGCGGAACCATTCACTATTCCGGATGGTACTACTTACAGCTTCCTCGTCCGTTGGCGTGACCGCCCCCCTTCAGACGACTCTTGGGTACTAGCGACAGAGCTTCATCGTTTGGATGTCGAGCTTCTCCGCCGCTACCTCTCCACTCACGCATCAGAGATACGTGATTTTGAGTGGGGGAGGATTGATGCAGCGCCACCGCTACTTGATGATGACCCGGTTGCCGAGGCGCTATGACATAAAGATCTGAGACGCCGTGATGACGTCGAAGGAAGTGCACGCTACCACCTCCGCCCGCGGCATGCTAAAACGCCATGAAAAATTAGCCTAATTTTATTATTTTCATGCACTTTATTTTATATTTTGGGAATATAAAATTATCCTATGTTTAAGTGATAATTTTATATTCATGGCATGTGTTATATTTCATTTAGAACAATATTTTATTTTGGTGTGCATTTAGTCTTTTTGATGGATGAGATTACATCTCCATCATGGAGGGCTAAGAGTTATTGTAAACTCCTATTTAAGGAGGTGATTATGAGGAATAAGATCATTGAATATTTGAAACCTAAAACTCCCTCTCCTTTGAGAATTTCGGCCAAGAGCTTTCTCCAAGCCGCAGACCCCTTGGTGGTGTGAAACCGCCGGCCCCCCTTGCGTGGTGTGAAACCGCCGCCCCTTGCTCCCTCCATCCGTTCGGTGCGACTCCGGCGCAGCTTCCTTGGTGCGACTCCGTGGAGGAAGGTTGCAAACCCTCGGTGTGACGCCGGCGGATCCGTGGAGAGAGTGATTCTCCCACTTTATCTTTGTGTGAACTTTCATCCCGGTTGGGTAATCTCTTTCTTTGTGTGATTCTTGCTTTAGTTTGTGGAGGTTTTTCATGCACCGTTTTTTTTTCCGCGATTTCAAAATTCATCGCTTGCAAAATCTTAATTTGAAGGTGTTGTTATTGAATCTCTTGTTGTCCGGAACGGGTAGATCCGTCTCGGGAGTGCAACGTGGCCTAGCCTCGATTTGCTCTTCTGTTCGGCGCAATTTATGTGCCAACAAGGGAATTAATTACGACTCGAATTTCGATCGCTCTTAAAGGTTTTCCGCCGCTCCAAAATAAATTATTGCTGCGCTTGAAACGGCTATATTGAAATAAATAGATGCTTGTGTAGGTGCGGTGAGTTGTGTGCTTGTTGGAGAGGTAGGTCTTAAGGACGTTGTATCGAGTCCGGCTTACGGTGAGTTGTGTGCTTATTGGAGAGGTAGGTCCTAAGGACGTGGTATCGAGTCCCGAATTTTGGGGAACCAACCGACCCCTTTTCGTTCTCTTTTGGTCGGCGTTCTCTCTTTTTATTTCTTTTTCGGTAACGTTTAGGAGTCCGTATTGTAGTCACGTCTGAATCACGGTCGTAACTACATCATCTACTCGGTGTTTGAGGCAGACTCCTCTGAGTGACTTCCAGCCTTGTCAGCTTGATGGGAGCCTAGCAGCGGGATCTACTCGGGTTCTGGGGCAGACTCCTCCAAGTAACTTCCAGCCCTTCCAGCTTGATGGGAACCTCGCAGCGGGATCAGCTCGGGGTCTGGGGCAGACTCCTTCGAGTGAATTTCAGCCCTACCAGCTTGATGGGAGCCTGGCAGTGGGATCTGCTCGGCTTCTGAGCCAGACTCCTCTGAGTGACTTCCAACCCTGCCATCTTGATGGGAGCCTGTTAGAAGGATCTGCTCGGGGTCTGGGGCAGACTCCTCCGAGTGACTTCAAGCCCTGCCAGCTTGATGGGAGCCTGGCAGCGGGATCTTCTCGTGGTCTGGGGTAGACTCGCATTTGCACTTTTCATCGTCAGGGCACAAGTTCATCAAAAGAAGCTTTATTAGAAACTGAAACGCCATTTACATTACTTAGGGTAAAAAATGTTTTAAGTCATCACCACTCCAAGTGAGACTTAGGGTCTCGCCCTCCACATTCTGGAGGCGGTACCCTCTTGACTTCAATGCCTCCTGTATAAAGTATGGTCCTTCCCAGTTGGGATTGAGATTCCCCACGGAGGCTGACCTCCCTACGGCATCCACTTTTCTTAAGACCAAGTCTCCTTCCGTGAATTGTTTGACTCTAATGTGTTTGTCAAAGTATTTGGCCATTCTTCTCTTCACTTCCTCTTACCTGATGGCAGAGAGTTCTCACAACTCCTCAACCATGTCGAGTGAGAGTCGCAGATCCTCCTCATTCTCGGCCCTCAATTCCTCTCTGCCCTCTCCTTCCTCGACTACCCAAGTCATTCGGACCTCGAACTCTACCGGAAGTACCGCCTCACACCCATGGGAGAGCTTGAAAGGAGTCTCTCATGTGGTCGTATTGGGTGTGGTTCTAAGGGCCTAGAGGACTGAAGGGAGCTGCTCCACCTAGCTTCCTCTCAGATTCTATACCTTCTTCTTGAGGAGGTTAACAATGATCTTGTTCGCCGCCTCCACCTTCCCGTTGCTCCTGGGTTGATGAATCGAGGCAAACCTGAGATCGATCCCGAGTTGCCCTCAAAAGCTAATGAACTCGGCGCTGGCAAACTGAGGGTTGTTGTCTGTGACAATGGCCTCGGGCAACCCGTGATGGCAGATGATCTCCCCCCATACAAAGTTCCTGATGACCTGGGAGGTTACCTTGGCCAGCGCCTTAACTTCCAGCCACTTAGAGAAATAATCGATCATCACGAGCAGGAACCTTCTCTGTCCGCTGGCCT
Organism: Platanthera zijinensis; assembly: GCA_039513925.1. NCBI lineage: Eukaryota > Viridiplantae > Streptophyta > Magnoliopsida > Asparagales > Orchidaceae > Platanthera > Platanthera zijinensis. The sequence goes on from CM077082.1 coordinate 189,899,337, forward strand.
GGGGGAAGGGCCCGACCAAGTCCATTCCCCAGATTACAAATGGCCAGGGGGCTGTGATACTCCTGAGGTGTTGGGTCGGTTGCAGCTGGAGGGGAGAGAACAGCTGGCACTTATAACACTCCTTTGTGAATTTTTCTGCGTCTTAGCCCAGGGTCGGCCAAAAATATCCTTGTCTGATGATCCGGCCTTCTAAGGTCTGACTCCCGGAGTGGCTCTCACACTCCCCAGAGTGAATTTCCTCCAAGATCCTCGGGACCTCCCCCTCGGCCACACAACGTGCCAACATCCTGAAGAGGGTCTTTCGGTATAGCTTGCCGTCTCGCATGAGATAGTATGCCGATTTGTACTTGTGCTTCTTCCTGTCCATCCCTTCAGGATATACCCCAGTAGACAAGAAAGTTGAGAATGGATCCATCCATAAGGGGTGCTGCTCCACCTCCATCAGTTCCCCCTCTTCGATGGATGTGCGGAAGAGATCTGTGATGGTACCCCACACTCGGGGACCATGCTTTGCCAGTTGATCTACCTGCTTGTTCTCCTCCCTTGGCACATGTCGGATGGAGAAAGTCTGTAAGGTTCCGATGACTCCCTTTACCTTTGCGAAGTATAGCTGCAGAGTCGGCTCCCTCGCCTCGAACTCCCCATTGATCTAGGAAGCCACCACCATGAAGTGAGTGAGGACCTCCACATTATGCATGCCTAGCTCCCTGGCCAGGAGAAGGCCTGCAATCACATCCTCATACTCGGCCTGATTGTTGGTAATGGTAAAATGCACAACTATTGTTTGCTCAATCCTCGTCCCCTGTGGACTCTCCAAGATCACCCTCACTCCCACGAATGTCTTCCCGACGCATCGTCCACCATCACCCTCCATGGGGCTGGGTGGGTGAGTTCTGCCTCCACCACTTCCACTACATAATGAGATAGAAAGTCGGTCATAGCTTGTGCCTTGATCGAGAGGCGAGGGACAAAAGAAATGTCGAATTCGCTCAACTCTACCGACCATTTGTCCAACCACCCTGAGTGATCCACCCCCTCAAAGATGTTGCGGAGGGGGTGATCAGTCACCACTCAGATCGAGTGTGCCTGGAAGTAGGGACGGAGCCTCCGGGTTGAAATGATGAGAGCAAAGGCTAGCTTTTCAAGGATGGGATATCGAACCTCGGCCTTCCTCAAGAACCGACTCACATAGTAAATGGGGAGTTATTTTTCCCTTCTTCCCGAACCAAAACATAGCTTAGGTCCTCCGCCCCGACCCCTAGATACAAGAACAAATCCTCCCCCTCCTTTGGCCCTTGGAGCAGGGGGTCCTGGGTGAGCTGCCTCTTCAAGGCTTGGAATGCCTCCTCGTACTCCGAGGTCCACTCGAACTTTCGGCCTCCTCTCAAAGTTTTGAAGAAGGGAGAGCACTTCTCCCCGGCCTAGGAGAGGAACCTGCTCAACCCTGCCATCTTCCCTGTCAATCGTTGTACCTCTTTAGTATTTCGTGGTGACCCCAACTCCATAATCTCCCTTACCTTGTCAGGTTTGGGCTCTACACCGGCAGGGGTGAGGAGATTTCCCGGGAACTTCCCCCTACTCGCCCTGAAGATGCACTTCAAGGGGTTCAGCCACATTTTGTGATTACGGAGAGTGGCAAAAGTTTCTTCCAGGTCCTCGAGGTGAGATTCGACGTCCAGGCTCTTGATCATGAGGTTTTCTACATACACCTTAAGATTCCTTCCCTTCTTCTCTCAGAAGACCCTGTCCATCATCTTTTGATAGGTTGCCCTTACATTTTTAAGCATAAAGGGCATCATTTTATAGTAGTATCATCCATCTCTCGTGATGAAAGAGACGTCTTTGACGTCGGGGGGGGGGGGGGTGCATCCTGATCTGGTGATAACCTGAAAATGCATCTAAAAAACTCATTACAAGGAAACCGACGGCTTAGTCAACCAGCGCGTCGATCCGAGGAAAGGGATAACAATCCTTGGGACATGATTTTTAAGCTATGAAAAATCGACACACATACGCCATCGGTCGTCTCTTTTTTTAACCATTACAACTTTAGATACCCAGCCGGGGTATTGGATCTCGGATACAAATCCAGCCTTATGGAGCTTGGCCACCTCCTCCAGAATTAGCTCGGCCAACCTGTCCGTCGTGGGCCTCTTCTTCTATTTGATGGGGCGAGCCTCCGGATCAAGGTTGAGGCGATGGTAGGCCATGTCCGCGTCGATCCCTGACATCTCCGCGACACTCCAGGAGAAGACATCCACATTCTTTTGGATGTACTCCAGCACCCTGCCCTGAGCCTCCGGGGTCAGTCCTCTACTGACACGGACCTTCTCCACCCTGCCTCCGAGAGTGAGAACCTCTATTTCCACCACCTCTTCTGCCACCTGAAATATGTAAGTTGTCTACCTAAATCAACTAGAGGGGGGTGAATAGGTGAGATGTGCGTCTAATGCGGAATAAAAAATTTAGCGACTAGCACAAATAAGTAAGCAAGCAATCATACAGACAACAAGAGCTTTATAGTGGTTACCCGATCTTGGGTACGTCCACTTTCCTCACCGATCAAGCAAATCACTAGACTCGGCTACTCCACTATCTCGGATTGCAAACCAATCCTACACCTCGGAACCACGTTCCTACAAAACTCGATCCAAACAGATCTACACTCGAAAGATAAAAAACTTCCTACCACTCGGAGCACAACACTCCTACACTCGGAGAATAATCTCCTACAAGATTTACAATAGAGATTGAAAATACAAACAGAAATATTCTCAGATCTGAAACAATATGCCTCTGGGTCTTCTTCTTGAATCGTTGCGGCTCTTTCAGAATTTGTAGAAGAAGATCCTTTAAAAATCTGACCTGAGAGAACTTGAATCTACTCGATGAAGGAGAGAAAACTGATTCCTTAATCAGCAGATCTTCTAGATCGAGTGCAGAGAAATCTATCTTGACGTGAGCGGCGGCTTTAGATGTCTTTCTTGAGAAAAGGTCGGCCGAACCAGAAATTTAGGAAAGTAAGGAATCCGCTCTTAAGAGATTCTTCTTATTCTTTTTCGCTTTGGGTTATGTCTTAGTGAAAAGACTTTATATAGGATTACCCTTAACGGCTAGAAAAGACATTAGTTACGACACGTGGACCAATCACGCCGAGGTATTTGAAATTTCGGCCGTTCTGTACTTAGAACAAAAATTTCTGGAAAATCAACTTAGCTCTCGAGAAGTGGCTTTAGTTCTCGAGAACTAGGATCTGAGTTCTCGAGAACTGTCAAGACTTCTCGGGAACTAAAGTCTTTAGAAAGGATTTGGACTTCTCGAGAACACAAGGCTTAGTTCTCGAGAACTAATTGACTTCTCGAGAACTATAACTTAGAAAAATTTCTGAGGCAAATCCTGACTTATTCAAGAAATTGAGCTGGCAGTTCTCGTGAACTGAAGCCAAGCTTCTCGAGAACAAATAATACTTCTCGAGAACTATACCTTAGGCTTCTCGAAAACTGACCAAGACTTCTCGAGAACTATAACTTAGAGAATTTCTTGAATCTGTCAAGACTTTTCATTAACTAAGTAGTTAAGCTTCTCGAGAACAATGAGAGCTTCTCGAGAACTAAACTACACTTCTCGAGAACTCTAAAGTAGCTTATTGATAACTAAACTACCCTTCTCGAGAACTCTGGAGTAGCTTCTCGAGAACTTGACTTAGATAATTTTCAAGACTTTTTAGAGAATGTTATCTTCCGGACCTGTCTTCATCCCATGCTCCCAATGTTTGAACATGAAGTGTATCCACATTGAGAGGCTGCACATGAGTCAACACTTTGGATCATACAGTGAGGGATTACACTGTATGTTCCTGTGTTCCTGACCCACTGTAGACTGACATTGGTCTACACTTAGCACTGAGAATTTGCAAACATTTAACTAGAACAAGGATATCAAATACAACTTAATTCATCTTAGTTCAAGGCTGACTTCATGCAAATCTGGGTTATTGTGGATGCAATACCCAACAATCTCCCTCTATTTATAGAATTCAGAACCCTCTATACTAAGGTGAATTATCAAAATAAAGAAAGAACTGGAAGAAAGGAAATTGAATATAAATGCAAAGACAGATTAAATAAAGACACAATATGCAAAACTAGGAATTGTATATATAAGTAATGTTTTAGAATCAATCAACATCCATTTCCTCAAAATTCTCAAAACACAACATCATGAATGTTGGGTATTGTATCCACAATTACCTGGATTTGAAGAAGACTCCAGTCAAGCTAAGATGGATTCACAATGTAATTGACGTTCTTCCATCAAGTTGTGCTTGCAGCTATTCCATGCTAAGTACACACCAATGTCAGGGTACAGTGGGTCAATATACACGGGTCTGCGCAACGTAATCCCTCGTTGAGTAGATCAGTGTGTTGACTCACATGTGCTCTCTCTATAGGAGTGTAATTATTTTCATGTACAGGGTTAAGGCAGATCAAGAGCAGAAGAAGGAGCAAAGATGGGTCAAAGACCAAGTCATCAAAGGAAGGAAGAGAAAATTCTTCTAAGTCAAAATCGACGGGAATCACTAAGTGATTCTCGCCGACTTTGACGGGAATCGTTAGTGATTCCCGCCGATTCGACGAGAATCAGTCTGCATTCCCGCCGACTTCTTCCGGATGACAGTTTTTGAACAGGAATTCTGCCAAGGCATAATCGACGGGAATCGTGAGTGATTCCCGCCGACTTCGACGAGAATCAGTCTGCATTCCCGCCGACTTCCTCCGGCTAACAGTTTTCCAATAGGAATTCAACCAAGGAAGAATTGACGGGAATTGTGAGTGATTCCCGCCGACATCGACGGGAATCACCAACGATTCCCGCCGATTTTGCCTTAGGCAATTTTCCTCGTTCGCTGGACCAAACCACCTTGTCGTGCACTGTTTAGGTCGGGGCTAGGGTTTCTCCTTGTGGGCCCCAAAATGGTCATTAGGGTTGGCTCCAGTATTTATACTCGCGTATTTTGAACTTCTACAATAATCCATTCGAAAATCAAAAAGGAGGCCGAGCGTGACCTAGCGGATCGCGGAAAGCGCCGATCGCATGTAGTCGCTCACAAGGAAGTCATCGCCGATAATCTCCGATCATCTCTGATCTTCCGATGACAGTACCGAGGCAAGCCGAGCATCTCACGCATATCTCTTGAGATCTCTTGTCATCTGATTCGTTGAACGAGATTTGTTCTCAATTCCGAATCGGGTGAGACGACTTATCCGACTAAGATCGTTTGTAGACCTTGCTTGCTTTGTCAAGAAGTTTGGATCTACAAAGTATCGTCGCCGCAATCACTTTCCGCTGCCGATCTTGATAAGATCCTCTCCACGAGAGAACTGCGGTTGTGGACTCTTCCTAACTTTCAAGAGAGCTTCAACGAACGAAGAAAGACATCGGAATCTCCAAAAGCTTTGTTTGTATTTTTTTACATTCAATTTTGGTTTGTTGTAAAGGAATTTTTATTCCTAGTTGTAAGGGTTGGGTGCAACCCGTGGTGGTGGAGTTGTGACTCCTTTGTTGGAAGGGTTCCTTCCGTAGTGTAAGGATTGGATTTCAATCCATTTGGAGAAGTGACCGAGTCGTCCCTTGGTGGGAGATAAGTCGAAGGGGGAAAGTGGACATACCCAAATCGGGGAACCACTATAACTCTTTGTGTATTTTCTGTGCTGTGTTTGTTAATTTGTGCAGGTTTATTTAATTCTGCAAAAGAACGCACGATACCTATTCCCCCCCCCCCCTCATTGGTGGATTTAGTCGACACTAAAGACTTTCAAGTGGTATTAGAGGGAGGTTACTCATCAATAAGGTTAACACCTTGAGTAAGACCCTGTATCTAGTGTCAAGAAGAAAACAAGACTCAAGCATGGAGCTATACACTGATGTCTCTCCCCTGAGACTGCCAGCCTGCACCAAAGAATATTATCCCATCTGGAAAATGAGAGTTCAGTTTCATCTGGAAGCCATTGACCCTCGTTCTTTATTCATTGTGAAAGAGGGTCATTTCATTCCCATAAAGGCTTCTGGTTCTGGAAAAGATCTCCAAATCCCCAAGAGTCCCTCAGAGATGTCTAAAACTGAGCTCTCACTATTCAACTTGGACAAGCTAGTTCGATAGATCATTTCTGATATTTTGTCTGGATCATCACTTACGAGATTGGATAAGTGTAAGACTGCAAAGTCCATGTGGCAAACTATCTCTGACCTCATGGAGGGAACGAAGACTGCCGGGACTGAATGCCAGCAAGAGGATGAAGCATATGTGGGGGTCCTCATTTCTGAAGATGAAAGTCAAGAACAACTTCTCAATATCAGGGCTCCAGTGTCTCTATCTGAGACTGAAGAAGAGATTGAGGAATGCAGTTGTGATGAAGCTGAAACATCAGTCTCTGCGGACCATAACTCCTACCCTGATAAGCACAATCAGGATCAGGTATCTTCCTCTTCTGGCTCCCTTCCTCTTGTATCTCCTGAAGACAGGAGAAGTTCAGAGGTTTGTCAATCTTTTGATGCAAGGGAAATTGACAGCTTCAATCAAAAGATTGAAACTCTTGATTCCCTTCGTAGAGCCCTTCAGAAGAGCAACTTGTTTATTGAGGAACAAGCTAAGGAAATTACTCAGCTGAGGAACATGATGGACCTCCAATTGGAATCCATCAAGGTGAAGGACTCAAAGATCTCGGATCTAGAGTTTCATCTAGAGACCGAGAAGAGGATAGTATCTAATTTTTCCAAGATAGATGTTATTAAGAGAAAGGGAGAAAACGGGTGGATCTCGCGAATTATAAAATCGTGGAGAAATGGGGAAACTGTTTACAGACTCCCCCACACTGAGTAGGAGGGGCATTCATCATTCCTTCAGGTATTACCATAAGAACAACAATGGTCACTGCAAGAATGATCGACCCTCAAGTGGAAACACCCATAGTGCAAGTGATGTTATGGATACCCATGAGAAAATACACATGGCTCATTATAAACCGTTTGTATTTGCGGCCTCAGCCCCCTCAGTTCATGACATTGCTGGAACCAGGTCTCGCAGAACTTCTTCACACCCTAGGACAAAGGAAAAGGGAGTTGGCAAACATGCAGCAAGCATCACTGGGGCCCCCGGATGTGTGTTGGCTGAAAAGAAAGCACCATCCCCCAGGCCTCATGATACTCACCATATGTCCACCATCAGACCCCCCCTCGAGTCTCTGTGGAAAGGGTAAATCTGAGAGCAGTTCCAGCTTTTCCTCTTTCAGACCTAGGGTCATGACTAACTCCGTTAAGAGACCTGGTCAGAAAAGGAGGTACAATATTCATGAGTGTTGGTGCTATGGCAAAGTGGGTCACTTTGCCATAGATTGTTGGCACAATCCTTCTGTGCCAAGGGCAAGGGTATGTCCACATCCTTTGGCAAGAGACAGCCTTCCTGATAGAAATCCTGTAGGAAGGTATGTTGTATTTTATGCTGACAAGAACCTTGGATCCAATACCTATTGGGTTCCTAAGGTAAGGTAATTCTTTTTTGCAGGATAGTCTAGGTACCCATGAACCTGATGTGTCCTAGACAAGAGATGTTTCATGCTTGCTATGGAACAAGTATATGGGATAAGAGATAATGCTAACCACTGTGTCCTACTTGTACATGATACCCGTCGTACTTCAAATAGTGGATCCGAATGATCAACATAGTAATCCCAGGTACGTGCATTCAATTTTGAAAATTGAATCGCATTACATAGATATAAATATATATATATATATATATATATATATATATATATATATATATAAACATATATGTAGATTTTCTTTCAAGATATATATATACACACCTGAAATGGAAGGACACGCAAGCCAATAACCGTATGATCCTTATTTTAGAATCTGATAAATTTTCTATATCTTGATAATGTGTGAGAGTGGGTGTCAATTGGTCCAATGAATCTCAAGGGACTTGTACCAGTAGTTGTAACTAATATTTTTTTAAAATCTTGACTCACCAAGAAATAGCCAGTGATTATTTCTAGTGTTATCCTTCCATCGACTCAGCGTAGCTATTCTTACCTGAAAATTTTTACCCATTATTTAAAAGGGAAAAGTTTCGAATTAGCAGGAATTCGCGTCGCCTCAAAGGTTTAAATGTACAGGAAATCCAATCGATGAGCGGAAATCTCCCGACCGTGGTAAGTGATTGCCTAACATTACCATTTTCCCGTCGTGAAAGAAGTTTATTTAATCGAACGGAAAGCAGTGGAAACCCTTAAACTTCCTGTCGACCCTTTAGCTTCCTGCAAAAAGTAGCGGAAACGTCTCCATTTCCCGTCGACCCTGCGGAAACCTCGCCGAATCCCTTCAGCAGATCTTGCGGAAATGATCCTCCCGTCGCTCCCCAGCCGTAGTTCGTCGACTTCCGCAACCTTCGAGTCTACCTTCCGTCGCTCCCGTCGATCGTATCCCACAGTCGTCTCCTATCGATCGTAGCCCATCGAATCTGCGTTCCCGTCATCGCCATCAGCTCGATGCACGTGTCACGCCGATCCACCGCCAGCCTTCAGTCCGAACGCAAGCTTCTCATCGTCTTAGGGTTACTCTCCTCTCACTGTCTGCTACGCATCTCCTTCCTTGCACCCTCTGTGTGAAAGGTAACTTCAGTTGCTTCCTTGAGATTCTCCATTTTCAAGGATCATCCCTCCTTCTAGTTCAGTTCCTACAAACTCTAGATTTAGATATAGTTAATTCCTTGAGTGTAACTCGTTTAGGTTCATAATGGCTCCTCGAACAACGGTCGGGCTCCTCACTGGAAGTGAGTTGGTTAGGACAGGCTTTTCCCATGCTTCAGACGAATTCAGAAACATCATCTTGATGCGGAAACAAGCCGGGCTCTCCTTTATTCTCGAGCACCCGTGCAAGGTTCTAGACAAGGAAGTTCTTTAGTTTTACGCAAACTCCAAGCTGCGTCACGAGGACACACTGATAAAGAGTAAGATAGCAGGTCTAAGGATCAAGATGACGGATGTAAAACTGTCACATCATCTCCAGCTCTCCAGCTTTGAACAAGAGGACTATCTAGATGAAGATGATCGTATGAGGACACTTCTTTTCTGTGGATTGGCTCAAGGGACCTGGGCTATTAAACGCAAGGACATGAATGAAGATGGACAGCTTCTCTCAGATATCATAGGGAAGGTTCTGATCTTCAAGCCTGGCTCACACGATCACATCTAAGGGGACATGTTTATGATCCTGATCGCCATAGTGTGCAGAAAGAAATTGAACTAGGGGGCCCTGATATTTGAAAAAATAAAAGATAGCCTACGTACTCTAAACTTCGGGAGAATCATCAGTCTCTACCTGAATCAGATGGATGGAGATAGATTTGATATGACTAAGGGAGTTCCCCTTCACTACCTAAAGAAGATGGACTCCAGCAACTTTGATAGGTGGGAAAGAAGAATTGTCCAAGGGGGTGCGTCTGGAACACGTGTTGATGAAGAAGACAAAAAACCAGAGTTCACAAATCCTTCGGATCAGCCCAGTGAAGTTCCTGATCTACTGAATGCAGGAACTGAGGGGGAGTCGTTACCCAGTCCTTCTGCTGCTATCAGGATGGAAGCCTTAGTCACAGGACAAGTAAACGCTGTTACTGACATTACCCTCATCGCTAAGGAGGCAGTGGAGACTCTCGCTACTGATTAGACTGACGAGGAAGAAGAAGAGGATGATGTGGAGAATGTTGCTACTAGTGAGAATGATGTGGATTCCCCTGAACAGCAGGTTGCTGAGGAACTTGATGATGAGCAAGCTGGAAAGGATATGGCCATGAGGGAGATTGATGAACTCCCTTTTGAGGAACAAATTCAGGAAAGGGTTCCTAATGTGACTGACGCAACAGTTGAGGGGGAGACCTCCCGGACTTAGGAACAACTTGATACTATGCTGAAGGGGGTGATGAGTATACATGGAAACTTGGCAGATGCTGCCTCTATCCCTCCACAGGAAACTGTAAATTTATCGAGCTCCTCAAGTGAAATTGATGAGGAGAGTCTTGACTCACAGAGTCCTATCCCTCCAGAACACGACCACGCCTTACATCAAGATCATCCGTTAGGACCTAGCCTTGCAAATCACACCGTAAATATCATTCAAGGTATATTAGATGAACTGAAGATCTCCTTTAAACGATCTCACAATAGGGTACTTACACGAATTAAGCAATAAGAGGATCTGATGCTAAAGAATATTGTGGAGATAAATCACAAGCTGGATAAGATGGAACAAAAGTTTGAAGCTAAGTATGCTGTGGCCGGCACTGCCGTCAATCTTCTGATGCAAGGGCTTATGAAAAATACAGCTGACCTGGCAGTGGTAAATCAAAATGCTCATGTTGTTGCCAACAACATCAAATTGTTCGATGCCAACATGGTCACACTCAACACAAATCAAAATACCCTGCTGACCGATTTTACTCAGAATGTAAAGCATATAGATGAGTCATTGCATTCTTATGCAAACTCAATTGCCCTAGAAGCCAAAAAGGGGGAGAAGGAATATACAGCTAAGATGGCAGGGTTAGAGCAAATCATGGTCGACAACTTCAAGCAATCAAATGAGTATGTTTTTGAAAGTTGTCATTGGCTCTCTCAGCAAGCTTCAGGTATACATATTCCTATTAATCTTACTGATGTTGTTACTGCTGCTGCTGATGAGGTTGCTATTGCTGAGGAATTTCCCGTAAGTGAAGCTGATGCCAGAAAGGCTGCTAAAGCCGCTGCCAAAGCTGCTCAAAGTGCAATGTTTGATCAAGAAGTGAATGCGAAAGGGAAAAGAAAGCTTCAAGAAGGAACTTCTAAAGAAACTCCAGTAGAGAAGAAATTAAGAAGGAAGGAAAGTGAAATTAAGAATGAACGATAGAGTCCTGTGTCTAGGAACATCATACTGGATACATTAAGGCTACAACAGCAGGGAGAGCTTAATAGAAATGAAGTATATAGTCAGTATGAGTGGGAAAAGCACAAAGAATATGAGGCTAAAAGAAACATATTCTTCAGGTCAAACATAGTGGAGAACAAAGCTCCTCCCCCCCCCCCCGGTACTACCCGAAGCCAAAGGAATTTTTTGAAAGGCAAAGCAAGAAGTTTCTGGCTAAACAACAAAGAGATGCTGAGGCAAAGGAGGGATAGACTTGAAATCTAAACTTTTTATTTTTAATATGCGTGTACGTCTATTCTTGTAATTATAAATGAACAACTCTTTGGATATATATATATATTATCATATGCTAATTCAATTTTTGTTTTGAATGCGTGAAATTTTATTATTCTGATTTCTTGTCTCGCATACTTTTATATATATCTTTTTGGTTGGTGTAATTCATCTTATCTAGTAGGATTTTGGCTTCTTCAAATAGGGGGAGATTGTTGGGTATTGTATCCACAATTACCTGGATTTGAAGAAGACTCCGGTCAAGTTAAGATGGATTCACAATGTATTTGACATTCTTCCATCAAGTTGTGCTTGCAGCTATTCCATGCTAAGTACACACCAATATCAGGGCACAGTGGGTCAATATACATGGGTCTGCGCAACGTAATCCCTCGTTGAGTAGATCAGTGTATTGACTCACGTGTGCTCTCTCTATTGGAGTGTACTTATTTTCAAGTACAGGGTTAAGGCAGATCAAGAGCAGAAGAAGGAGCAAAGATGGGTAAAAGACCAAGTCATCAAAGGAAGGAAGAGAAAATTCTTCTAAGTCAAAATCGACGGGAATCTGAAAGTGAGGGTAAGATCTATCTTCACTCTAGAGGGGGGGTTAATAGAGTATTTTAAAATAATTTACAATTAAAAACTGTAAAGCAGTAGAAGACTTAATTTATGTATATGTGTAAGGTGCTTGCAGTGAAATAAAAACTAAAGCAAGAAATAAGAAATCATACAGCACACAGCAAAGTCAAACACACAACAGCCAGATGACACAAGGAGCTATAGTGGTTCCCCAACAACCTGGGTACATCCACTCTTCTACCACCCTAGGTAGGAATCCACTATAGGAATAGTTGATCAGGTGTCCTGGGCACCAATGAGCTTTTGATAAGGTGCTCAAAAACCAAAACTAGATTTTTTTATAAGGTGTCTTGCCACCACTGAGTTTTGACAAGGTCTCAAAAACAAGTCTCAGAACTTTTGAAGGGAGTTTTGAAAAACCCTTTTACAAGAGGGAAAGGAGAAAGAAAGAAAGAGTTGAGTTGTTCTTCTCTGTCAACAGTCTGAGAGAAGACAAGTGGAAGATATTTGCTAAAGCTCCCCCTAAGATCTGTAAGGGTTCAGGAAGGTGAGCTTTGCTAGGGTGATAGGTCTTCAGTTGCTTCAGATCTCTAGCAAGAGATGATTTCAGCATATGCTGAAATGTGAGATGTCTGGATTCCTTGATGTTGAATCTTTTGAACACTTGAGGATTTAGAGGAGTGGAATAGCAGATGATCTCTTCCACAGAAAAGTTCCTTGTGTTCTTGAAGATTTTGAATCAGTGAATCTGTATATTCTAGAAGATGAGTTCTTGATCAGAGTATGTTTTGATCTCTCTTCTGTAACTCTTTTTCTCAATCCAATGATCCTTTATATCCCTTGTCTATCTTATTAATCTGTTATATCTTTTTCAATAACATGTACTGTAGGAGTATATCAGATTCTGACTTAGATGGTCGTTACTCAGTCATAAATGACTTCCATAATTGACAACTATCTCTGGGGAAAGTCCTAAGTAACATTCCTTTTAGCCTTCCTTGAAAATTACTCCAGATTGCTTGAAATGGCTACATAATCCTTTGAAATAAATGCAGGAAATAAATCTGAGTGAATTCCATAACTGTTCTTGAATTTGAATTCTGAAAACGTCGACCTCTCAGAAAAATCGTCGACCTGAGCTCAGCTATCGTCGACCTGAGCTCAGAGATTGAATTTATACTAGAGACAGAAAACGTCGACCTGAGCTCTACGATCGTCGACCTGAGTTCAACGCCTCACAGAATTGAGCTCAGAGAACGTCGAACTGATTTCGCCGTTTTGTCGACCTGAGCTCGACGAGAATTGACTTTGTCTCAGCACTAAATCCTGATCTTTGAATGGTCTTGGGGGCAGCTTCAAACCTAAGTTCTAACCCTTAGACTCATTCTAATTTGACCTTTTCAACTATACAACTAGGTCAAACCTAATTCCTAAAAACATATTGATCCTTGCCCAAATTAGTAATAGGGTGTTCCAACAGAATCACTAAGTGATTCTCGCCGATTTCGACGGGAATCGTTAGTGATTCTCGCCGATTTGACGAGAATCAGTCTTCATTCCCGCTGACTTCTTCCGGCTGATAGTTTTCGAACAGGAATTCTGCCAAGGCAAAATCGACGGGAATCGTGAGTGATTCCCGCCGACTTCGACGAGAATCAGTCTGCATTCCCTCTGAATTCCTCCGGCTGACAGTTTTCCAACAGGAATTCAGCCAAGGCAGAATCGACGGGAATCGTGAGTGATTCCCGCCGACATCGATGGGAATCACCAACGATTCCCGCCGATTTTGCCTTAGGCAATTTTACTCGTTCGCTAGACCGAACCACCTTGCCGTGCGCTGTTTAGGACGGGGCTAGGGTTTCTCCTTATGGTCCCCACAACGGTTATAAGGGTTGGCTCCAGTATTTATACTCGCGTATTTTGAACTTCTATAGTAATCCATTCTCGGAAATCAAAAAGGAGGTCGAGCGTGACCTAGCGGATCGTGGAAAGCGCCGATCGCCTGTAGCCGCTCGCAAGGAAGTCATCGCTGATAATCTCAATTTAACTCTTTGTGTGTATTCTGTGCTGTGTTTGTTAATTTGTGCAGGTTTATTTAATTCCGCAAAAGACCGCACGACATCTATTCCCCCCCCCCATAGGTGGATTTAGTCGACACTAGAGAATTTCAATGAATCAATCTTTGCTTTGCTGTTGCCTGTCTTTCTTTTCCTGGTGCCACCTCTGATAATTGAAAGGATTAGGGTACTATCTTGGGGGCTTGGGAGGAGCTTTAGGACTATTCTTTCCATATTCTCTGTCATAAATCCTCCTTTTGGTCATGGACTTTTCATATAACTCCCACTCAGTTTAGCTGTAGTGAAGATGTCTGTTCTCATTAAAGTCCATGACTAGTTTAAGAGTGTCCAGAATTAGAGCATTGGAAGTTGGGCTCCACACTTCAGCAAATTCCTTTACTTTCCTTCTTTCTGCCTCTGGCTGAGGAACAGATTTGCTAGCAGAAGGACCTTCCCCATACTTCCTTTTCTTTGGGATATGAACCTCTGGTAGATCTTGAGGAATAATGTCATCTTAAACTTTGGAATAGGAAGCTGGAGGAGGTGCCTGATCTTCTGGTCTAGGGGAGAATGTAGACATTTGAGGTTGAGGCACATGGCTGGACTCACCTTTAGCAAGAGGATTTAAGTGATGGGGAATAATGTTGGGGTCATCCTGAAAGTCTGGGAAGATCTGGTTGTGCATCCAAACAGCTGTATCATATGTATGGAATTTTACAGATTGAATCTGTTCTAAGAAATCCTTATTGATTACAGTTAGTTTCTCATCCCAGATAGTTTTGGCATTTGCAGTAAGCTTTTCTACCTATTCTTTCACTATGGTCTCCCCCATTCTAATTTCTATTGATAGCTGGTTTATGGAGTCTTCTTTGAAAGTACCAACTTCATTGCATACCTTCATGACATTCTCTTCAGCTCTCTTGTCAAACTGAATTTGATTGTTTGCTAGGATGATACATTGGTCCATGACTTGACCAATGCTTGTGATGGTGTGATCTATGGCTTTTCCTCCAATTCTGAACAATCCTTTGAGAGAATCAGTGTTGGCTTGAATCTCTGCAAAGCCTCTGCTCATTTCTTTCTCAAGGGAAGTTACCTGATCTTTGACAGTCTGAAGAGATTCATCAAAATATTTCCTCTGGTTAGCTAACATTTCTTCAATCTTTGACAAAATATCTGAACTTTTAATTACAGCAGCAGCAGCAGAAGAAGGGGTGGTAGAATCAATCTGAGGTGCTGGAGGAGCTTTCCATGGGGGGATTTCGTCCAGTATAACAGAGCTCTGGTCTCTTACAGTATGAGATACTATATCTCCCTCCTAATCAACTAATCTAGGAAGGGAGAAATCAAGATTCCTGAGAGGGGCTTCCACCTCCCCAGGGGCTTGCACATCCTCTTCAGATAGAAGGATGGTTTCTAGGGGAGTTGAATCTTTTCTTGGAGAGGGAGAAGGAGTAGCTTGGGGTGAGGGATCTCTAGATGGGTCTTCAGGGAGATATTTGGAAAGGGGGGAAGGAGGTTCTTCTGAAGTAAGCTCTTCTATCATCTTGTCTATAGCCTCATTTGTGTCTTTGAGAACTTCTTGGGCTGGAGAATCTGATTGGTTTTGCAATGGAGAGACTGCCACAGGGCTCCTGACTGGAGATATCACTGGGCTTCTTAGAGGAGATTTGGCTGGAGGAGTAGGAATTCTGATATTTGAGGCAGAGAGTGCAGGCACCCCCTCAGTTGCTGCACCAGAAGGTTCAACAACATGATGTAGAGGAGGAGATGGGGTTCTCACCTTTGAGACAGAAGCTCCAACTTCTTTAGCTATCTGCCTTGTGTTCTTTAGCTTTAACTTCCATCTCTGGATGGAGGCTAAGGAAATCTTCTTAAGGTGATGAATTGTTGTACCTTTGGAGGTTTTGAAGGTAACAGGATCAATCTCTCGCAAAATCAAAGAGATTATCCTTGCAAATTTGGGAGCTTGGATGCTATCCCTGATCAACTCAAACACCATCATGCCAAACTAAAACTTCTTCCTTGAGACAATGGCTGTCATTACTCCAAATAAATCATTAGTAATGAAACTAATTGATCCTGTTTTGCACCAAAGGATTTTTCCAATAAATTCTTAAAGAAATTTCCCTACATCATTGAATTGGTTTCTCCTGAAGGAGTGAAATTCCTCAGATACTCCACAGAAGGAGTAGGTTCTGTCATAGTCTTCCAAAGTTAGGTCATCTTCCTCATCTACAACGGGCATTCTCAGAAGCTGGGAAACTCTTGTCTTGTTCAACTTTATCTTGATCCCTCTGACTTGAGTTTTTAGAATCTTACCATTGCTTTTCACCTTAGCATTCTTGAAGAACTCCTCGACATCAGGAAAAAGAATCTTGCAGGGTTCTGTCAAAACGAACATAAGGCCGGCAGTTTCGAGAAGAATAAGAAGGTTCTGGAAATCATCTGAGATCTCTGCAATTCCTGTGACTACCAGTTCGTTGCCGACTCCAATCTTGGAAACTTGCGCCATGAAAGCTAGCGGTGGCGATGGATTGAGCTCGAGACTGCGGTGGAGACAGAGTTCTCTTACGGCAGAAGACGAAGAGTTTGAGAGAGATTTTGAAATGGCGGTTGATTTAAGATTTCTAAAATATTATATATATATAGAACCCTAGTAATGCTAATTATGAATCTAATTAACCTTGGATTAGGACAGAAATTAAGAGTTTTTCGAAATAGAAGAGTTAGCAGAAATCATCAAAATGACGGGCCATTTCTCGAGAGGCAACTTTAGTTCTCGAGAAGTGGCAGATAGTTCTCGAGAAGCGAGGATGGTTCTCGAGAACTGACAGATAGTTCTCGAGAAGCAAGCTTCTTAGTTCTCGAGAACTGGCAGATAGTTCTCGAGAGGCAATCTTCTTAGTTCTCGAGAACTGGCAGATTGTTCTTGAGAGGCAATCTTTAGTTCTCGAGAACTAGCCGATAGTTCTCGGGAAGAAAGTATAGTTCTCGAGAGTTATCCTTCTACTTGAGAAATTCTGACCTTTTTGGAGATTCCTCGATTCTTGAGCCTTTGAACTGATCACCTTGGCCTAATCTTCCTTGTTCAGTAGCCCAAGTTCAGTTTTGAAGAAATTGAACTTGGTCTCGTCCAGCGGCTTTGTGAAAATATCTTCAACCTATCGATCTGTTGGCACGTACTGCAGATTCACATCCCCTTGCTCCACATGCTCCCGGATGAAGTGGTATCTTAGCTCGATGTGCTTTGTCCGGCTGTGAGAGACTGAGTTGTTTGCGATAGTGATTGCGCTGGAGGAGTCACAGAACAATAAAATGTCCTTGACCTTCATATTGTAGTCCTCTAGCTGGTTCTTTAGCCAAAGCAACTGTGCAAAATAACTACCAGCAGAAATGTATTCTGACTCGGCCGTTGAGATTGAGACACAGTTTTGCTTTTTGCTGCTCCAAGAGATAAGCCTTCTTCCTAGGAATTGGCAAGTCCTAGAAGTGTTTTTCCTATCATCTTTGCTTCCTGCAAAATCTGCATCTGAATATCCAATCAGTTCACTATAATTACTTCTTGGGTACCATAAGCCAAGATTTGGTGTACCTTTAAGATATCTCAAAATTCGCTTCACAGTAATATAGTGAGATTCCTTAGAGTTCAGCTAGAATCTAGCGCATATACATGTTGAGAACATTATATCTGGTCTACTTGCAATAAGGTAGAGCAAGAACCCAATTATGCTTCTGTACTTGGTTTCATCAAAAGGTTTCCCTTTCTCATCCTTGTCCAGAGACAAAGCTGAGGCCATTGGAGTCCTCATAGAGGTTGCATTCTCCATTCTGAATTTCTTAAGTAGCTCTTTGGTGAACTTGGTCTGTGAGATGAAAATTCCATCCTCAGATTGTTTCACCTGAAGCCCTAAGAAATACTTCTGCTCTCCCATACTGCTCATTTCAAAGTTCCCTTGCATAAGTTTAGAAAACTTCTTGCATAAGTTGTTATCCGTAGAGCCAAAAATGATGTCATCGACATAGATTTGCACTAGCAAAATCTTGCCATTTATTTCCCTAAGAAATAATGTCTTGTCTATCTGTCCTCTTGTGAACTTGTTCTCAAGAAGAAAGCTAGACAGCGTCTCATACTAAGCTCGAGGAGCTTGTTTAAGACCATATAATGCTTTCTGCAGTAAATAAACATGATTAGGAAAAGTTGAGTCAACAAAACCTTGTGCTTGCTCTACATACACTTTTTCCTTTATGTCACCATTTAGGAAGGCAGATTTTTCATCCATCTGATAGACGGTAAAGCCCTTAAGTGTAGCATAAGCAAGGAATAACCTGATCGCCTCCAGTCTTGCCACTAGAGCATACGTTTGATCGAAGTCAATTCCTTCTTCTTGATGATAGACCTTGGCAACGAATCTGGCTTTGTTCTTTATAATAGTTCCATCTTCGTCCATCTTGTTCCGGTAGACCCATTTTGTCCCGATGACGTTCTTACTCTTGGGTCTAGGAACAAGTGTCCAAACTTTGCAATGTTTGAACTGATTTAACTCTTCTTCCATGGCTAGGATCCAGGATGCATCCGATTTTGCTTCCTCAAACATCTTAGGTTCAACCTATGATAGAAAACTTAAGAATAAATTCTCGTTAGTTTTACCTCTCTGAGTTCTGACACCATCCCGAAGATCTCCTATGATCTGGTCCAAGGGATGATCCTTCAGGTGTTTGAGCTTTAGAGTCCTCGCATCTGGGATCACTTCAGCCACTGGAGTTGCATCCTCAGCTGGGATGAATTCCTCATCTTGATCATCTACCTCTCCAATCGGGGTTGTAGAGGTGATCTTGATGAACTTTTCATCTTTATCTTCAGTAGGTTCATCCATGCTAAGTTCCTTTATCTTTGTACCTGCATCTTTAATGAGCACACTAGAAGAGTTGCTTTGCAGCAAACTCGTCTCATCAAATACAATGTGTATCGATTCTTCTACCATCAGAGTTTTTCTATTAAATACTCTATATGCCTTAGTATGGCTATTATAACCTACAAAAGTACCTTCAAAGCTTTTCTCGCTAAATTTGGTAGTGTGATACTTGCCGTTATTAAGTACGAAGAACTTACAGCCAAAGATTCTAAAATATGAAATGGTTGGTTTCCTGCCTTTTAGAAGTTCGTAAGGAGTCCTATCATGGTTCTTGTTTATGAGTGCTCGATTTTGCACGTGACAAGCGGTGTTGACGGCTTCAGCCCAGAAGTACTCTGGAAGTGAGGCATCACTCAACATAGTCCGGCAAGCCTCTATGAGTGTTCTGTTCCTTCTCTCAGCTACTCCATTTTGATGTGGAGTGCGAGGAGAGGAAAACTCATGAAAGATACATACCTTGACTTTCACAGTATTCTGTCATGGCCCCAGACTTGAATTCCGTTCCATTGTAACTTCTGATTTTGACTACGGAGCAGTTGTATTCATTCTGGACTTACCTGACAAAATTAGTGAAAATATTGAAGGTATCTGACTTGTGTTTCAGAAAGAACAACCACGCAAAGCTCGAGTAATCATCCACAATAACCAACGTATATTCCTTACCTCCCAAACTTCTAACTTGCAGTGGACCGAACAAGTCCATATGAAGAAGTTGTAAGCTTCTATTAGAATCCTTGCCTATAATGCTTTTAAATGAACTCCTTATTTGCTTGTCTTTTATGCAGGCATGACAAGGGCTGTCCTTAATGTACTTGACATTAGGGGCATCACGTACTAAGTTCTGAGAGAATAGTTTATTAATAGTTTTGAAATTAATATATGCTAATCTCTTGTGTCATTGGTCAGCAAGAGATACACAACTTTTTGCTAAAAAACATACTGGTGTAGAGGAGTCAATACAGATGAAATTGAAACAGAAAATATTTCTTCTTCGAGTGCCTGATAAAATGGTTTCCATGTTGTCAACCAATTTTATCAATCACTTGTCAGCATGGAATTCAACCACGTATCCTTTGTCGCATAGTTAGCTTATGCTGATGAGATTGTGTTCCAATCCTTCAACATAGACTTCATCCGAAAAGGATACGTTACCGTTAGTAATCATACTGTAGCCTTTGGTAATTCCTCGGTCTGAACCTCCAAAGATGACCTTTGGTCTGTTCAACACCGGTGAAAAGTTCTGGAGTAGGCTCCTTGTCCCGGTTATATGCCGAGAACATACACTGTCCAAATACCAGATTGGCGTTTTAATGGCATTTGGATGTACCTGCAATTATAATCACTTAGCCTTAGGAACCAAAATATGTTTGGGTCCTTGGTCTCAAGTTAGAATACTACCCCTACGAGCATTAGCCTCGTGAGTGGTCATTCTCACGTTGCTAACTTGAGGAGTTGCAACATTTTTAGGATTAAGCCAATAATTTATGGAAAAGTGACCAACTCTACCACAGCACCAACAGTCGAATCTGTTATATCTTTGCCTTATAATCTCCTGCTTGACCTTCTTGAGAGGAGGTCCAGCAGGGGTAGCATCCTTGGAGGAAGAAGCTTCGTGATGGTGGCAACTACATGAAGTCTTCTCCTTCATAGGCTTTTCCACAACAGATTTTACCTTTGGTGCCTTCTTGATGTTATGACCATGAGCATAAGGTCCATAGCTCTGAAGTTGAATCTCTTCATAAGGTGCCTTGAAGGCACTCTCGCCAAAGTCACGAGGGCAAGTCCAACCTTGGTACCTTGACTTAGGCTTCTCGGGGATTGACCTAGTGAAGTGTCCATAGGTGGACTCAAAGTCGAATTTGTTCGTAGGAAAGATAACTTTCTTGAACGAGACTGGATCCAAAGGAGCTTTCCCTTTTTCCTCATCCAAGGCCTTCTTGGCATCCTTATTCTTTCTCTTGGCCTTCCTTCTCCTAGAGGATTTACTAGGAGCACCTTTGTGGCCTAGACCAGCACCCTTGGCCTTAGTTGAGAATTCAGCAATCAGAGGAAGTACAGTCTTAGGCTTAGAGAAACCTTCTATAAGTTTCTTTTCAGCTGAGAGTTGTTCTTCCAACTCCTTGATGATTTTCTCCTAAAGGTCAAGGTGCTCAAGAGCCTTGTTATATTCTTCAATAGATTTATTGAAGTCTTCCTTGAGAGAGTCAGTCTTTGAGACTT
Source organism: Platanthera zijinensis (assembly GCA_039513925.1). NCBI lineage: Eukaryota > Viridiplantae > Streptophyta > Magnoliopsida > Asparagales > Orchidaceae > Platanthera > Platanthera zijinensis. The sequence goes on from CM077082.1 coordinate 189,920,344, forward strand.
CTTCTCTTAAGGCGCTCTCTGTAGCTTTTAGAGACTTTATCTCTTTAGCTTGAGTTTTCACGACTCGGCGACATTTGTCGTAAGCCTCGAGTAACTCCTTATATTGTCCCATGAGTTCAGATTCATCCTCAGAGTAATATCCCTCTTGCTCATTATCATCATCAAATTCTGAAAGAATGGTGTGAGATTTTACCTCCCCAATGAACTGGGGCACTTGTTAGTCATCAGTTAGAGCCATTAGCCCAAAGTAGTCTTCTTCCTTGTCTGCACTCGACTCAGATGAGTCAGAGTCACTGAGGGTTTTTCCATTCTTGGCCAACAGGCTCTTTTCTGTCCTCTTTTTACTGTAGGACTTCTTCTCCTCTCTTTTTTCACCCTCTTTATTCTTGTGGGGGCAATCTGCAATGACGTGACCTGGCTTATTACAGCAATAACAAACGATGTCAGTCAAATAATGTTTATTCGGTTTAGAACCATACCTATCGTGGCTGCTTGAGCCTTTTCTATGGCGATCACCATCATTTCGTGATCTTCTATAGGAGGCATCCTTGCCTTTCCATTGCTTCTTCTTGCTCAAGACTTTCTTGAACTGCTTTGAGAGTAGAGAGAACTCTCCATCAGATAACTCTGAGCAAGAGGAGCTTGGCTCAGATGATTCTTCTTCATCAGCTTAAGGAGCTGGGGCAGGAGAGCTAGCCTTTGTCTTCCTTGAGCTATCTGCCTTCAGAGCGACAGACTTCTCTTTGGATGCAGACCTGCTCATCTCTTCTTCAGCTTTCTTGTGTTGATTTGGAGCTCGTAAGACATAAGCTTTCCGAATAGATTCTGCGGGTCCGTCTCAGCTAACCTTCCGAACTCCTGAATGGCGCATACCATATTATCCCATTCCTTGGTCAGGGATCTAAAGAATTTGTCATTCAGTTCCCCATTTGTGAATACTCGGCCATAAACTCTTAGGCCATTGACTATCTTGAAAAAGTTCACAAAGGTATCAGTTATGGCTTCCTTGTGACCTTGCCTGAAGGCTTCATACTTCTGATTTATAAGGGATCTCCAATCATCCCTAACTTCTTTAGTGCCTTCCATCAGAGTCACCAGGGATTGCCACATCTCCTTGGCAGACTGGCAATGATTCAGATTTTGCAGCATCGAGTCATCGACTGCACTTGCTATAATATTTTTGGCTTTCTTGTCCAGGGAGACAAGTGCAATCTCATCCTTATCCAAGTCCATCAACTTCTTTGGGACTTGTCTGGTAGGATCTATTGTTGATGCAATCATAGGAACATACGGACCATCTTCAATAAACATGAAGATCCGATGGTCCACTACTTCCATGAAGAGTTTAACTCTTTCCTTCCACATAGGAAAATTGTTCTTGGTGCATATAGGGAGCTTAGCAAAATCCTTGGTCTTAATCATGCTTGATACTTCTCTAAAGACAACTTGGGAAGGATCAGATCAAGGTGTTAACCTTTTAACGATCAACCTCCCTCTAATACCAATTGAAAGATGTAAGTTGTCTACCTAAATCACCTATAGGGGGTGAATAGGTGAGATGTGCGTCTAATGCAGAATAAAAAATTTAGCGACTAGCACAAATAAGTAAGCAAGCAATCACACAGACGACAAGAGATTTATAGTGGTTCCCCGATCTTGGGTACGTCCACTTTCCTCACCGATCTAGCAAATCACTAGACTCGGCTACTCCACTATCTCGGATTGCAAACCAATCCTACACCTCGAAACCACGTTCCTATAAAACTCGATCCAAATGGATCTACACTCGGAAGATAAAAAAATTCCTACCACTCGGAGCACAACACTCCTACACTCGGAGAATAATCTCCTACAAGATTTACAAATAGAGATTGAAAATACAAACAGAAATATTCTTAGATCTGAAACAATATGTCTCTAGGTCTTCTTCTTGAATCGTTGCAGCTCTTTTAGAATTTGTAGAAGAAGATCCTTTGAAAATCTAACCTGAGAGAATTTGAATCTACTCGATCAAGGAGAGAAAACCGATTCCTTAATCAGCAGATCTTCTAGATCGAGTGCAGAGAGATCGATCTTGACGTGAGCGGCAGCTTCAGATTTCATTCTTGAGAAAAGGTCGGCCGAACCAGAAATTTAGGAAAGTACGGAATCCCCTCTTAAGAGATTCTTCTTTTTCTTTTTCGCTTAGGGTTATTTCTTAGTGAAAAGACTTTATATAGGATTACCCTTAACGGCTAGAAAAGACATTAATTACGACACGTGTACCAATCACGTCGAGGTATTTGAAATTTCGGCCGTTCTGGACTTAGAACAAAAATTTCTGGAAAATCAACTTAGCTCTCGAGAAGTGGCTTTAGTTCTCGAGAACTAGGATCTGAGTTCTCGATAACTGTCAAGACTTCTTGGGAACTAAAGTCTTTAGAAAGAATTTGGACTTCTCGAGAACACAAGGATTAGTTCTCGAGAACTAATTGACTTCTCGAGAACTATAACTTAGAAAAATTTCTGAGGCAAATCCTGTCTTATTCAAGAAATTGAGCTGGCAGTTCTCGAGAACTGAAGCCAAGCTTCTCGAGAACAAATAATACTTCTCGAGAACTATACCTTAGGCTTCTCGAAAACTGACCAAGACTTCTCGAGAACAAAGAGGACTTCTCGAGAACTATAACTTAGAGAATTTCTTGAATCTGTCCAGACTTTTCATGAACTAAGTAGTTAAGCTTCTCGAGAACTATGAGAGCTTCTCGAGAACTAAACTACACTTCTCGAGAACTCTGAAGTAGCTTCTCAAGAACTAAACTACACTTCTCAATAACTCTGAAGTAGCTTCTCAAGAACTTGACTTAGATAATTTACAAGACTTTTTAGAGAATGTTATCTTCTGGTCCTGTCTTTATCTCATGCTCCCAATATTTTAACATGAAGTGTATCCCAATTGAGAGGCTACACATGAGTCAACACTTTGGATCACACAGTGAGGGATTAAACTGTATGGTCCTGTGTTCCTGACCCACTGTAGACTAATATTGGTCTACACTTAGAACTGAGAATTTGCAAACATTCAACTAGAATAAGGATATCAAATACAACTTAATTCATCTTAGTTCAAGGGTGACTTCATGCAAATCTGAGTTATTGTGGATGCAATACCCAACACCACCTCCAGACAAGACTGCTCCCCCCACTCTTAAGCATCCCCTCCTTCGGGGGCGAGTACCTCTTCCTCGACTTCCTCCACGGCCATCGCCTTGGCTGACTCCTGGACTTCCTCCATCTCCTCCTCCCGAGGGCGGGTCACCTCCACTTCCATCTCCTCTTGGCCAGCCTCCTACTCCTCCATCCTTCGCCCCATCTCCTCGGCACCCTCCTGCCATGAGATGGAGTTCACAGCGGTGACATAGCATTCCCTTGCTATCTTAGGGTCCCCGCAGACCCGGACCTGGACCCCCTCGATGTTGAACTTCTAGCACTGGTGGAAGGATGAGGGGACGTAGCGAGAACCTCTATCTCCACCACCTCTTCCACCGCCTCCATACGAGATTGCTCACCCCACTCTTCAGTATCCCCTCCTCCGGGGAGAGGACCTCTTCCTCGGCTTCCTCCATGGCCATCGCCTTGGCCAGCTCCTAGACTTTCTCTATCTCCTCCTCCCAAGGGCGGGTAACCTCCACTTCCATCTCCTTTTGGCCAGACTCCTGCTCTGCCTCCTCCACCCTTTGCCCCATCTCCTCGGCACCCTCCTGCCATGAGATGGAGTTTACGGCGGTGACATAGCATTCCCTTGCTATCTTAGGGTCCCCGCGGACCCGGACATGGGCCCCCTCGATGTTGAACTTCAAGAACTGGTGGAAGGATGATGGGACACAGCGAAATGCGCTGATGAGGGGCCTCCCAAAGATGGTAGTGTAGCTGCTGGGGGCGTCCATAATGACGAACTTGCAAGTGCGGGATTGCCCCCCCAGTGTGACATGGAGTCCTACTCCACCTTCTACCTCCTTCCTCTCCCCCAAGAATCCAAACAAGGGTCCGTCCGAGGCCAGCACCCTCTTGGCCTCTACCTTCATTGCGTCGAACTCCTTCTTAAAGATGACGTTGACCGAGCTTTCATTGTCGACGAGGATCCGGGCGATGGTGAAATTCTCGATGGCTGTCTGGGTTACCAGCGCATCACAAAACGGATCCTCGTGATCTGGCATGTCCTTCCTCGAGAAGGTGATCTTCTCCTTCTAGGGTGGGGTCTGGGATGTAGAGGTGACACTCCTTTGGTACGTGGTATGGAGGCTTGCCTTGGGGGAAGCCTCGACGCCTGCCCCTCTATGGATCATCCTTATCCTTCCCCGGATCCCGACATCTGCCCGGTCCTCGCACCGGTCCTCCTCTGGGCGCGGCACGACCTCTTCGATCAGCAGCAATTGACGCTCCTGCTACTGTTGTTGCTCCCTGTTTCCTCGCAACTCGAGGAACTCTGGCCACGTGGTCGTGGCGTGCCCTTCCTCCTGGTGGAAGTCGCAATAGGGCATCTCCACCCTAATGTCCCTTCTCCTTCTCCTTATCACCATCCTTATCTCCCCTATGTCTATTTCCATAGCCTGCTCTCGGTCGAGGAGAGGTGGCCTCTAGGCCTGCCTCCCTCCCGGAGGATAAAGCTGCCCTTGGCCTCTCTGGCGACGGTCCCCTCCGTAGAACCCTCTTCTCGCCTCCTAATCTTGTCATTCCGGCCTCCACCCAAGCCATTGATTTGGCTCCTGACACCCCCACCTGGGCTATTATTGTTTCTTCTACTGCTATTCCCTTTGCCGGGGTTCAGCTTTCCTCTCCTCCTAACCTCTGCCCCCTCTGGGCCTCTCCTCCTCCGTAGCCCACCTAGTTAGCCTCCGGGAAAACTCCGGGTTCGACACATCCCCGTCGACTTCTCTCGCCGCCCTTTACATAAACTCCTCATTAGAGAGGGGTGGGACCCACTTCAACTCCAACCGTAAGAAACCCTACTGTAACCCTAGGGTGAAGGCCATCATCAAAGTGTGTCCTGGCATCTCCTAAACCTTGGTGACCTCCTCTTGGAAGCGATCGACATAGCATCCAGGGTTTCATTCACCCCCTGCTTGATGCGAAACAGGGACTCCGACTCCCTCTTCCTCCTCCTCGATGTTGAGAACCTCAACATGAACCCCCGACGTAGGTCCTCAAAGTAGTAGGTAGAATTGGCCGATAGCTGGTGGAATCACTCCCTCGCCTTCTCCTTCAGATTGATGGTAAAGAGTCTGCAGTTGAAGCCATCATACATCTGTCGGATTGAGACCACGTCCTCACACAACTGGACATGTTGGACCAGGTCCCCCTTCTCGGTGTAGTAGGACATCTCGGGCTCCCTAAACCCATCCGGGACTAGGGCAGAGGAGACCAACTCGCTGAAGGGAATATCTTTGCCCACTGGGCGGGCTTGAGGGTCTCATGCCCCAAACTAGCCTAACCTGTTGCCGCTCCCCGAACCTGGGAAGAGCACTCTCTCGGGGAGCTCGGCACCCCGACCTTCCTCAGCGACCTCCTTCCCGACTCGCCTGGCAGGGGAAACCTTGCTGAGTGCTGGATCCGCGAGAACCGGAATCGCCGGAGTCGAGCTCTCGGCACGCACACCGAGCGTGAATCGGACCATGCCGACCACCTCCTGCCTGAATTCCTCGAGCATCCCCAGGGTGGCAAGAGGGGGAGGGGGTGGTAAGTCGATCCTGTCTGATCCTTGTCCTTCTCCTCCAGTCATTGTGCTCGCTGAAGGTTTTCTATACTGACCATGCTCCACGCTCACCGTACAAAAATATTGAACCCGAAAATCGGTCTCTTGTGGAGTTCACCCTTGGGGAAGGGATGGTCGCACACCTACTTTGCTACTACAAGAAAAGCAACTAAGGAAAAAAGAGCAAAGGACTAGACCAAGGGCCCGGTGTGGATGTCCTACCACATACCTGGAAGATCACTGAGCGCTTCCCCTCCTTAGCCAAATGTCATGCTAAGGTACCTTAGAAGGCGCTAGAAAACTGGGAGACTAGTAAGCGTGCCCCCTTAGGTATCCCTTGGGTCCTATTTATAGATTTTCGAAGATGATCTGCAAATAACAAACCTCTGCTGGCCTGAAATTACTGAAAGCCCCTTGGGCTGGCCTGCCAACAGCCAAACTCCGCTGTCCTGACCAGCTATGCGCAGTCCACCCAGGTCTGCCAATAGCGAGACTTCGCCATTCTAGCTTGCTAAGGGCGGGCCTGTAGGGGCAAAATCGTAAGGAATCCCCCCCCCCCAATGGGGACTGGGCGAGTAGCCCTTCAATACCTCTACTCAGCGGGAGGCGCGGGCCGGGGCTGGCTCGCCTAGGGGATGCGGGTTGGAGGCAGCCCGCCTGGGAAGGCGCGGGCCGAGGATGACCCCCCTAGGAAGGCTCTAGTCGGAGGGCGACCGGGGGCTTACCCTCCTAGGAGTGGCGGGCAGGGCTGACCCAGCTAAGAGGCGCGGGTCAGAGGGTGACCCGCCTCGGAAGGCACGGGCCAGGCTGGCCTGCCTGGGCGACCCTTGGAGGCGCGGGCCGGGGTCGACCCGCCTGCTTACCTGAGTCCCTTCGGCGAACACGGGGTTATACACCGTGAACTCATGAACCAATTTATTCTCCCCCTTTGATAATATCAAAATGACGGGCAAGGCCTACACGACATGCAAAATGAAAAATTGGAGATATGATGATGATTTAGACAAAAAGCAGATCGTGCACACACACAGTAAGTTTTGAAACAATAAGCATAGAGGGGACCCAAAACTAAAAGAAAATCAGAGAATTGGAGACGCTCGGGTCATATAATAGAGCAAAATAGATAAAAACAAGTTTCGGATTTCAAATGATTTGGACAGCACAGACTAAACTAAGCACACAATGGGAACAACTACATTGTTAGATGAGTTATGAGGTAAATCATATTGAACAAACATTGTAAACGTCATGAGTGTAAATCGAGTGCTAGCATTTGTTGTGCACAAAACATATAGTGCAGTTTCAGTCCAATTATTTTGCATGGAAGCGTTAAATAAGTCAATGACATGTCAACATTTAGCATCAAAAGAGAGGAAATGCTATTAGAAATATCATAGTTTACATGTTTATCTTGATCCGATAAAATGTTAACCAAGGAGAAATAAAGTGAATGATCACGTCATATGTCTACGTAAGGCATACCGAGATTTGAACTAGGGGCACTAAGCATAAGGGTTGGTCTATGCACAAGATCGAAACGACTTTTTGATCCAAGGTGCTCATCCTCACAATGCTCAAAAAGACTTATCAGGAGGAGTGAGTAGTGCTTGGGGGGTCCTTTGCATGTGAAACTATAGCCATCATATTATTTTGATTGTTGTTTTGAGCTATCACATTTATCTCTTTTGAATACAAGGAACCCCAAGTCAATCGAAATCTACCCACATAGGTAGATACACTTTAACTTGTAGGTATAAGAATTTAGCACTAAGATTTGGCCCGCAGTTTTAATCTCAATAAGGCATATGTGAGTCATGACATTGATTATTCAACATATTTCTAACGCATTAAGATACAATGTCACGAGTTATGGAATGTAGATATATAATTTCTTGAAGAGTGCTCTGTCTAGGGATGTGTGAATAGTGAATTCATTCCCCTATCTAAATCCTCACACATACCTAGAGTCATAGTCAACTTACACGCACATGTAATGTCGCACTCAATAGCTAAGCACTTATAGATTCAGCCCATAATGACCGGAGGAACAATGTTTGGATAGATTAACCGTCTAAGCTCATACATTATGCGTATGCGTTATGGTCTAAGTCGCAGTCATGTGAGCCCAAATCATGCGTTGTAATTTATTTAAAAAAATTAAATATATTATTTTTTAAACGGTTCAAACAACATATAAAGATGCAACATGCACACACACACATAACAAACAAAAAACATGAAACATGCAAACACAAGTAAAATGATGCGAGCAAAGACAAATAAAATACGGTGAACACATATAAAGGATAGCGAGGAACAAATCAAGAAGAAATGAGGATAGCATGATAGCATGTTATGCATGTGACTATGAGGTATGGAGACATTGTTTGTGTTATGAATAAAGTAGTCATGAGAATATTTATGACACACTTGATCCAAATACTATGTCATCACCCTAGCCCCGTACTGAGTGACGGATGGGTACGAGGAGCTGCATAAATGCCACAGGGTTTTGTGTGAATCCCTTGTGCCCACATAAGAAACTGCTCAACCTAACACTCTTTCCCCCCAATGTCACACAAGGACCTACTGGAACCCTCCCCGATTAAAGAAAAGATGTGGATTATAAGTTAGAGTCCCTAGTGACGAAACACCTATGCCCCTGCTTTTGTGAGACATAGTGAAAGGAGTCAAGCTGATGTTTCTATTAATGTCATGGTGGCATGATTTTGGTAGATAGGCACCAAGACAAAAAGGACCATTACCACCGGCGCTAGAGGTACCGCCCCGCGGGAGCTTTGGAATATTTAAGCCTCCAGTCAATTCTAGATCTGCACAATCACTTATTCCTTCTCTCAGCAGCCGACACTCTCTTCCCCTGCATGTTTTCTTCCTTCCCTCAAGGTAATCACTTCTTCTCTCACTCTCTCTCTCAGATTTCTTGTATTATAGAACACAGATCTATGGGTTTTGAATCCTCACATTTTTTAGTGCAATCCGCGATGAACTTTTGGCACAAAGTCCCCCCCCCCTTTATGTTTATATCATTTGATATGGGGATTTTAGGTGAAAAAATAGGTTTTAAGACCAATCCGACGGAAGAAGACGATGTACAGTTCGTCACGCTAACGTCGGTGGTAACACATTATCGCTCGCGGTAGGTTTTAGAGATCGGTGCAGCCTATTGATCTTCACGTTTTTGTATCCATTGCGGAGAAGGTTTTATGTTTGGTTTTCTTGCATGAAATGGATTCATCAAGCTCTCAATCTGCTCGCCGTAGTTGCTCAAAGAGATCACGGGTGTCGGTCTCTACCCACCCAGCCATAGATGACGCCACTATTATCATACCCATGATCATAGAAATTGATGAACGATATACTCATATCTTTGAGTATCTAGAGGATTCTTGTGTGCTTGTAGTTATATCATCTGGTTCTCCCTTCTCTTCTGTCCTCACCCGAGAATTCAATAATAATATTCGGGATCCTGCTGAGATGCACCTAGGTGGGGGTGTCCAATCTTGCATTGGCACTGAGATAGTCACCATCGCTCACTCCGATCTCGACATCAAATATATTTGGCCTCCCGACTGTCCATTCCTTTATATTGTGGAGTCCTTTAGGACTACAAGGGACTGGAGGGAGATGAACGAGCTTCTTCATGACGTGGAGGGGCGTTCAGATCTGTTTACCTCGGTGGACACCCTCACTACTAATGCTCTCATTATCCAGGATATCCTACGTCACTCACTCATGTTCAAGGCCGGGGACACCCGGAAGGTCACGACTCAGTTATCTATAGTGACGTACTACATCCTAGCCCAGAAGCCCTTCAGCGTATCAGACCTCCTTCTCTCCATGATGCGATATAAGTTCCGCCTGAAGTCTCCTGATCGCCAGTGGGTAAACACCTTGCCTCTGGATGGTGTGATCTAGAGCATCCTGACGGACAAGTGCCTTGCCATTGATTGGACCGCCTATCCCATAGATAGTTTCCCGCAGTCCTATCAGGTGGGTGAGATTCCCATTTCCTCAAGAGTGCAGTGTTGGGTACATTGGAAAATTTGTACTAGATTTGGAGAAGCCACAACTTAGTCAATGATATACATCAATGTGTATTTGAAAGAAGTTTGAGTTTCATTGTGCAGGTTTAAAAATTTGAAGGAAAATTTTCTAAGTACTGGTGTCGACACTTGTGAAGAAACTGTGTCGACACTCAAGAAACTTGAGTTGACACTCAGGCGAGCTGTGTCAACACATAGGCAAATTGTGTCTACACTCAGTGAAGTTGTGTCGACACCCAGAATTTGTGTCGACACTTATAAAGAAGCTGTGTCGACACTCAAAGCTATGTCGACACCTAAACAAGCAGTTGTGTTTACATCCAGAATTGTGTCGACAACTTAAAACATAATTGTGTTGACACTTAAAACAGAAGATGAGTCGACACTCAGGAGCTATGTCGACACCTGAAGCAATTGTGTCAACACACAGGACTTGTGTCGACACACCAACTCTCAAGAGGCTGTGTCAAGTTTAAAAGTAATTTTGTCGACACACAGGACTTGTGTCGACACACACTCAACGCCATTTGACAAACACTCAACGCCATCTGTCTGTAACAGAAATATCGAGACAAGAAGCTGTTGTGTCGACATACAGGACTTGTGTCGACACATACAACAAAAAGCAGTGTCGAGAAGTAGAAGTATGACTTTTTCGACACTTGGAGTATTTGTGTCGACGCCTTGAAGACTTGTGTCAATACGTAGCCTATATGTGTCGACACATGTAAAGCAGTCTGCTGAGCGTTGTATGCTGAGTTGGACGGACATTGAATAACCTGGTGATGTGACTGGTGACTTGACTACTATCATAACTAACTGGTCTGACACCACTGTCAGAACTGTCAGAAGTTTGTTATGAACCAGATCAGCCGGTAACCATGGAGCAAGCTATATATAAGGGACAGATCGGAAATTATAGAAGTGAATAGATTCATAAACGTAAAAAGATCTCTGGATCAAAAAGAAGAATTCTGACAGATCAAAGCCTGTCTGAAAGAAAGATTCAGAGTTCAATCTGAATCTAAGGAAGAAGCTGACTGAAGATCAACTTCAACTTGAAGAGTAGATCCACCTTATTTGTCCTAATCAAGAAGCTTTGAAAAGCTAAGTTATGTTGGATCAGAAGGATCAGTTTGTACAAGAATTGATGAAGAAGACAATATCAATAGAGAAATCTAGCTGGTGAAGTTTTCTGAAACTTATTACTCATAAATTCTTGTAGGTTCTATTGTTAGATCTGAGATTGTAAGCCTTTAATTATAAAGGCTGAGGTAGGTCAGTGTGCATGAGGTAGGACTTGTGAAAAGTCTGAGTTGTAAGCCTAATTATAAAGGCTGATGTAGGGCTGAGGCCTGAGGTAGGATTAAGGGAAGAATCTGAGGTAGGACTTGTGTAAAGTCTAAGGTGTAGGAACCATTTTGGGTTTTGAGTTTGTAAGATCTGCGGATCCGAGCCAGTGGAAGGAAGTTAGGCTGAATCCAGTTATCTACTAGATAGGCGAAGGGGGAAAGTGGATGTACCCATATCTTGGGGAACCACTATAGATTTGGTGTTTGCTGTGTTGCATTTAATTTTTGTAGATAGAATTATTCTGTGCTAAAAGTAGTTACAAATATATGTTTGCCTTAAAATTAAAAAGACACAAAAGATTAGAACCTATTCACCCCCCCTCCCCTTTAGGTGTTTAGGATCTTTAATCAAAGTCTTTCAAGTGGTATCAGAGGGAGGTTCCACAAAATTTGACCTAACAGTCAGAGGATTTCTCCAAGGCTAAAAACAAACAACAAGAATGAGTTCAAGTGAAAATCAAAAGGAATTTGGATCTATGAAATTGCCAATATGCAGGAAAGAATCTTTTGGCATTTGGAAAGAAAGGGTCAGGCTATTTATTGAAGCATCTGATCCAAGAATTTATATCACAGTACAGGAAGGCCCCTTCATCCAAATGAAGGTTTCAATTCTTGATGCAAACATTCAAACTCCAAAGAGCTATTCAGAGAGTACTAAGGATGACATCATCTTGGCTACATTAGATAAAAGAGCTCAGAATATAATTATAAGTGTCATAGATGAGGCAACATTCCAGAATCTTGTGCACTGTAAAACATCCAAATAAATGTGGGATACATTGATTGTCTATAGGGAAGGCACAGAAGAAGTTAGAGAGGACAGAATGTCTATGCTAAATTAGGAATATGAGAGCTTTAGGCAGAATAAAACTGACAGCATAGCTGAATTCTATAAAATGTTTTTCAGAATAGTGAATGAACTGATGACATATGGAAGAGTCTTCAGTACTTATGAATTTAATGACAAGTTTCTTAGGTCCCTAACAAAGGATTGGGATACTGAGATATGTGCCATCAGGGAAGTGGCCAAACTGGCTGACACACCACCACTTACACTCTTTGGAAAACTGCTTTCATATGAAATGCAGCTTACTGCTAGGAAAGAGAAAGAGAAGGGCAGCAAATCTGAACATAAAGAAAAGTCTGTAGCCTTCAAGCCTGAGGGCTCAAGGAAGGGTAGGAGAAAATCTCCTTCTCCACCTAGAAGGAGTACTGAAGCAGAATAAGGTGTTACTGAAGCATGTACATCAGATAGTCATACATCTGATGAAGACTTTGCTGTCTTCACAAGACAATTCCAAAGGTTCATGAAGAAAAAGAATTGGAGAACCAGGTCTTCATCTACATCCTATTCCAAGGATGAATACTACAGGAAGAAGAAAACTTCTAAGGAGGACAGGTATGCTTCTAAACATGGTAAACCATCATATTCTAAGATTGTGTGTTATTGCTGCAACAGGTCTAGTCATGTCATAGCTGACTGCTCTGACAAAAGAAAGGAGTCAAAGGACAAGAAGAAACAGCTGGTCAAAGGCAAGAAGGAGAAGTCTCTAGTTGCTCAGAAGGAGAAGAGTTGGACAGACTCTTCATCTTCAGAATCTGAAGAAGAATAGGTAGAAGCATATGTTAGACTCTTTTCAACAGAAGAGGATTCTAGGGAACTAGAATTCCTATAGATGCTCGACTCTATAAATGGAGTGGAAGAATATTATTGTAAAGGGCTGATGGCCCAATCTGAAGAAGATAAGTGCCAGGATCAGTCTGGACCAAGTAAGGTAAACAATTCCCCCTAGTCTCAGATTACTTTACTAGATCAGAATCAGAAGCATCTTCTTCAAAAGAAGTGGATGGATTTGAGTCTGAGGGGGATGTTCACAAACTCATTAATGAGTATGGTGGGTTGTTGCATGCTCTAAAGAAGAGCAAGTTTCTTGTTAAAGAGCAGGCCAAGGAGATTGAGTCTCTCAAACTGGCTGCAGCAGATTCAACAAAACTTCTGGATCAAAAACAGAATCAGGTTGCCAAATTGAAAAATGTTATAGTTATTCAGATGGGCACAATCTCATTCAAAGAGAATCATATCAAGAAATTGGAGGGAAAACTTCAGCAAGAGAGAGAGCTAGTGGCAAAATTCTCCAAGCCAAAATCAGTCTTACCTTTGATATATAATTTTGTTTCACAAAAAGGAAAGGCTGGTCTAGGCTTCAAGGGAAGAACTAGGGGTACCAATTCTCATAGAAAAGGTAAAGTCCCAGTTCAGTCTCAAGCTTTTAATCCCCCTATTTTCTATAAAAAGGTAGTGAATCCTACTAACAGGTATGATCATGACATGACACATGGTCACTGTGAGCATGAAAATTTCATGAGCAAGGGTGCTAATGCCAATAGACCAATCTATAGGCATGCCCATCATATTCAAGAGGAGTTCTTGAAGAATGTTATTCCAGCACCAACACTTAACAATCCTACTGACAACAAAGTAAGAAGGCCCGTACCTAAGAATAGGTATAATAGGTTTGAGTGTTGGTGTTGTGGCAAGGTGGGCCACTTTGCTATGGATTTCTGGTTTAACTAAAGTGCTAAAACTAAAAGTAGGATTCCTGTTAGATCAGTAACAGGGTTTCAAACTAACAAGGACCTAGGACCCACTAGCAAGTTGGGTTCTAAGGGTAAGTGATTCATTATTTATTGCAGGTAAATCCAAGTGACCATACCCCTATATGGTACTTGGACAGTGGTTGTTCTAGATATATGACTGGAATAAGGAGAATATTGAGGGACTATATGCCCATAAAGAATGAACCAAAAGTTATCTTTGGTGGATCAGAAAAGGGAATCATAAAAGGATTTGGTAACATCTCTTGTGATTCAATTACTATCACTAAAGTGGCTTATGTAAAGGGTTTAAAACATAACCTGATTAGCATAAGTCAACTTATTGATCTAAGTTATGATATTTTTTTTCCACAAAGGGGAGTGCCTAATAAAAAGGTCAAGTGATCAAGAGATCATTTTGACAGGCACTAGGAAAGGAAATGTGTATTGCCTTAACCTAGAGTGCGAGTCTGACAACTCACCTATTTATTTGGTTGCAGGAGAGAAAGCTTCTCTATGTGTCAAATGGCATAAGAGGCTAGCTCATCTAAACTATAAGTCATTTGGACTGCTGTTCAGCATGGGATTAGTGAGGAATGGTCCTCAAGTTCAGTGCATAAAAGAGGGTGTGTGCTCAGCTTGCCAAAAAGGCAAGCAAATTAAGTCCTCTTTTCAGTCACTTGACATCAAAGATTCAAATAGATGTTTGTATCTCATGCATATGGATTTGTTTGGTCCTATGCTAGTCCATAGTCTTGGTAGGAAAGCATACACACTTGTTGATGTGGATGACTATTCTAGATTTATATGGGTTTTCTTCTTGAGGCAGAAATCTGAAACCCCAACTATTTTCCAGACTTTTGTCAGACAAATACAGAATGAATACAACAGCTCAGTGGTAAAAATCAAAAGTGACCATGGAACTAAATTTCAGTCTGAATGTATGACAAAATTCTGTGAAGAATTTGGAATTCATCAGGAATTCTCTTCACCTAAAACTCCTCAGCAAAATGGTGTTGCTGAAAGGAAGAATAGGACTCTAATTGAAGCCAGTAGAACTCTACTGAATGACATTACTCTCCCTGAATACTTCTGGGCTGAGGCAGTAAATACTGCATGTCATGTGCTCAATAGGGCCTCCATCAACAAGAAACACAAGATGACTCCCTACCAGATTTTAAAAGATAGAAAACCAAACATATCTTATTTCAGAATCTTTGGTAGTAAGTGTTTTGTACTAGTCAATGGTAAACACTACCAAACTAAGTTTGCTGTCAAATCCCTAGAAGGGATATTTGTTGGGTACAACAACCATAGTAGAGCATACAAGGTTTACAACTTGACTACTCAAGTTGTAGAAGAATCTGTGCATGTTGTATTTGATGAGTCAATGTTTATTAACAGTGAATTATCTAGTTCTTCAATTAGTTCTACAGGTCTAACAGATAAGCTGGACAAGCTGACCATCAATGAAGATGTTACTGCTAATCTGGATGAAGATAAAGATGTCAGCTACCCAGGGGGAGATCAAGTCCCTCTGGGTGAAGAAGAAAATATGGAGCATCAAGATGAGGTAACTGGAGATAGCCATAATGCTGACAGAATTCCTCAAGCAAGGAGACACCTGAAGGATCATCCAGCTCACCAAATCATTGGTGATGCAAGTTAGCGTGTTCTAACAAGGAGCAGGAGCATGAACACAGTTTTATGTTCTAGCTTTCTGTCTCAGATATAACCCCGAAAGATTGAAGAGGCCATGCAAGACACTAACTGGATTGATGCAATGCAAGAAGAGCTCAGTCAGTTCAAAAGGTGTAAGGTCTGGGAACTGGTGCCAAAACCTAAGGATTACAACATAATAGGAACTAAGTGGATCTACAGGAATAAGCTTGATGAGAATGGCACTATAGTCAAGAACAAGGCTAGACTGGTAGCAAAAGGCTACAGGTAAGAGGAAGGTATTGATTTTGATCAAACCTTTGCTCCAGTGGAAAGGCTGGAGGCAATAAGGATGTTCTTAGCCTATGCTGCCTACCAAAGGTTCAAAGTATATCAAATGGATGTGAAATCAACATTTCTGAATGGTGACTTAAAAGAAGAAGTCTATGTAGAACAAGCCTCAGGTTTTGTAGACTCTCACTTTCCTGATTATGTATATAGGCTTAGGAAAGCTCTTTATGGTTTGAAACAAGCTCCAAGGGCTTGGTATAAAACCTTGTCTGCCTTCCTCATTTAGAATAAATTCTCTAGAGGAAAGATAGGCAAAACTCTATTCTATAGGAAATCAAAAGGCAAGATAAACTAGTCTAGATATATGTGGATGACATTATTTTTGGTTCTACTGAAAACAGCCTTTGTAGGAAGTTTGCCAAACCTATGCAAGGCAAGTTTGAGATGAGCAGTATGGGTGAGCTGAAGTTCTTCTTGGGACTTCAAGTTAGACAGACTGAGAGTGGGTTGTCCATATCCCAGTCTAAGTTCACCAAGGAGTTGATTAAGAAGTATGGTTTGGACTCAGCTTCTACAATGAAAACTCCAATGGGAACAAGTATGCCTATATGTAAAGATGAAGCAGGGAAACCTATTGATGAGTCTTTGTATAGAGGGATAATTGGCTCCCTACTATACTTCACTACTAGTAGACCTGACATCATGTATGAAACATGTGTCTGTGCTAGGTATCAAGCATGCCCTAATGAATCTCATTATACTGCAGCTAAAAGAATTTTGAGATATCTTAAGGGCACACCTAATCTAGGCCTTTGGTACCCTAAGAATAAAGATTTTCTATTAATAGGTTTCTCAGATGCAGATTTTGCTGGATGCAAGGAAGACAGAAAAAGAACCACATGAACCTGTCAGTTCCTTAATGGGAGGCTGGTGTCATGGAGAAGAAAGAAGCAAACCAGTATAGCTATATCAATAGCTGAATCAGATTATATAGCTGCAGGTAGCTGCTGTGCACAATTGATGTGGATGAAGCATCAACTAGAAGATTATGACATCCAGCTAAGTAGAATACCATTATTTTGTGATTCTACAAGTGCTATTTCTATTGCTAAGTATCCTGTGTCACACAGTAGGACCAAGCATATAGAAATAAAGTTTCATTTTATCAGAGAACTTGTTCAAAAGGAAAATATTAGTCTAGAGTTTGTAAAAACAGATAATCAAATAGCTAATATTTTCACAAAACCACTGGATGAAACTAAATTCAATAATTTCAAAATTGAATTAGGTATGTTGAACCTAGAATAGGTTAACAAAAGTTTCCATGAGTATCATCAGTAAGCACCAAATTTCTCTTCAAATTTGTCTAAGTACAATGTTTGTGTCGACACACTCAGTATGTTGTGTCGACACAGAAAAAGGATGTGTCGACACAGAAACAGTATCTGTGTCGACAAGAGAATAGGTGTCGACACAACCTTGTCGAGACTAACAGTTGTGAGGATATTTGTGTTGACACAAAAAGTCTGTGTCGACACAACTCTATCGAGACTTAAGTTGTCAGTGTCGACACAGACGCAAGTATGTTGACACAGACTCAAGTATGTCGACACATAAAAGTGTCGACTTAAAATATGTTTTGTCGACTTAGAAATTAGTATGTCGACACATAGTCATGTCGACTTAACTTAAGTTCTGTCAAGACCTAGGTCATTGTTGTCGACACAAAAACAGATTTGTCGACTTAAGCCCGACTTTTGATCTGCCCTTGACTCAAGTATTATAAAAATGTGAATCAAAAATTTGGTCGACTATGCTATCAGATTTTCTGACTCTACACCTTCTGTCGACATAAACCTTCTCTTCTCTTCTTCTTTAGTACTTATATCAATGGCGCCACACCAAGAAGACAAGATTAATGAAGGTTACGAACTGGTTCGCGAAGGTTTCACAACTGCTTCTGACGAAATTCAGGGTGTTATTGCCCTAATTTCTGTAAATGGACTAGAATTTTTGGTCTCAGAACCGACCGAAATTTGGAAGAAGGAAGTCATGGAGTTCTACATAACCGCTTCTGTGGACACAGAAGGATAGAAAATCAAGGTGACTATTCAAGGTATAAGGGTGAAGCTCACACTGAAATCAATTAGGAAAGCACTACATCTACCAGTGATCAAGGATACAGATGAAATAACTCCTTCCCAGATAACTGAAGCATTGAGCTGGTGTGGACTGAATCCCAATAGTAAGATTGGTTCATCTATCAATAGAAAATGGATGAATTCCCAAGGAAAATTTCTTTCAGAAGTAGTGGGCAAAGTGATTATCTGCAAAACAGGTGGACATGATCGGATTTCTGGCCACATGTTCAATCTGATGGTGAGAATCATATTCAAGATAAACATTGACTGGGCAGTAGTAGTATTTGATAAACTGATAAAATGTAAGAAGGAAAAAAGAAACCTAATCTGTGAAGGATCCTCAGCCTTTGCTTAACATCAGTAATTCCAGATGTTCATAAACAAGCAAATGGCTCTAAAATAAATCATATGACAAAATGGATGTAAGGATACTGTCTAGATGGGATAGAGTTCTGACCAAGGAAGTCCCTACTCCCAAGGAGCAAACTAAAAAGGACAAGAAGAAAAAGAAAGTTATTGTACAAGCTAATTCCTCCAGTGATTCTGAAGAGGAAGTGGTCTTTAGTTCTGATGAAGACCAGCACCAACAGGAAGCACATGATCAAATAAAGGACAGTGAGCCCAAGGAGCAACAAGTTGACTCAGCTCAAGGGGGAGAAAACCTAGAAAAAGAAACTGAGTTGCCTGCCCAAGGGGGAGGTATTGATGAAGATGTCTTGGATAGTGACTTAGCTGCAGACACAATAATGGATGTTGTATCTGAAATCAACTCTGCAGCTGAAGTAACTGATAAAAATGAAGCTCAACATGAGCCAGTAAGTTTCTTCTCCACAGAATAGTGATGAATTATAGTATTCTCCTCAAAAATTGTTCAAAGGGACACTTTTGTTTACACAACAAAAGAGGTCTTTCAAGTGGTATTAGTCTTTTCATTAGTTTTTTTTAAAAAACCTAATCTTATTCCTTCTAAACAGATACAACAGGAATTTACAATGGAAGAATTGTTTCCTGATCATCTTACTGATAGGACTGAGGGAGAGGAAATTGAAAAAGAAAATGAAATTCCAAAGACTGAGGGGGAGTTATCCAAGGATACCCCAGCTGAGAAGGACACTATTGATATTAAAAGTACATCTGAATCTTCTGAAGATGAAGAAGACACATTGGCTAAGAAAAGAAAGCTGGCAGTGTTAAAGAAGAAGAGTTCTGGATACAAGAAGGCTTTGCAAGTGGGAACAACACCATCTACATCACCTGTGGACTTCAGTTCTCTACTGTTCAAGATGCAACTAAAACTGCGTAATCAAAGACAATCTATAGAGCAATATGTGGATGAAACTAACAAGGAGTTACAGTTTCAATTGGCCCAAGACATCAAATCCATTAGATTTGAAGTGAATCAACATAAGAAGGAGATGACAGATTGCTTCCATAAATGAGGTAATGTTGTGGTATTCCTGGCCAAGCAACAGCAAACTATCCAAGCTAAAGTGGATGAAATTGAAGTGAAGCAGGGATATGTACTGGAGAATCAGATAAGGATGAATGAAAATCTCAAGGATTCACATCATGAAATATTTAAAAAGCTCATTGATTCTAGCACTACTCTTAAGGTTAAAATCTCAAAGCAAATCCAGGATGATATATCTGTTATCAAAGCCACATTTCAAGAATCTCAGGAGAAAATAAAAACCTTCCTGACAAAATTCAGAGCTTATTTTAAAGAGGGAACTGAATATCTAGCTGATCAAGTCAGATTCTAGAAGGAAGATTTAAGAGATCATTTTGCAAGAGAAGTCATAAAGGGGGAGAGATTACTAGTCAAAGCCGGCTCTGACCATGCTAAATGGACTACCAATAGCATCAGAGCCACTCTTGGATATCCTCCTCTATGTGATGATGCTAATGTAGCTGAGTCTGGGATTCAACCTGAATATTTTGAAGGAGATCAGCCTGAAGTTGCTCAGGTGATCTACCCCCCAGCTGATTTTGAAATGGTTCAAGAAGAAGTGCTGAAAATGTATAGTCCTCCACAAGAGTTACAAAATATAATTCTTGGAAAGGTTGAAATGTCAGAAGATGCATTGGAAGCTTAGAAAGAAGCTCAACTCTCAAAGAAGAGATTCAAAGAGCAGGCTGAGCTGAAGCTAGATTTTGAGCAATGGAGCCCAACTTCTAGAAATATCATACTTACTGCCTGGAAAGCTGTTAAGAATAAAACCCATAACAGGGGTAAGTGATATTCTGAGCAAGAATGGAATAAAAATCAAGCTGGACAAGAAGCAATTCTACAGCATAGAAGAAATGTTAAGGTTGGGAAGCTACCTGCTAATGCTCAAGAGCCAAGCAAGTACTACCCCAAACCTTTTCACTATTTTGAAAGACAAAAGATCAAGGCTGAAGATTTTAAGAAGAAAGCTCTCAAAGGGAAAAAGCTAGCTGAAGATGTTGAACCTTCTGTGCAGGCTAAAATCAAGTCTGGCAAAGGGATAGTTATTAAGGAACCTAGTAAGTAATAGGATTGCTAGGTTTTTGTAATAGAATAATGTATTATTTTTCCTTTTGTTCTATAAGAAATTTATGTAAACCAAAGTTTTTCTGATCAATGAAATCTGGTTCAGTATTAAGTGTGTGTTGTTTACAAAGATTATGTAATTATCTGCTCTGAAATGTTTTTACTTCTATTACAATTTTGTTTTATCTAAAGAGATGTATATCTTTGACTAAGGGTTATGACTTCTCCAAATAGTGGGAGATTGTTGGGTACATTGGAAAATGTGTACTAGATTTGGAGAAGCCACAACTTAGTCAATGATATGCATCAATGTGTATTTGATAGAAGTTTGAGTTTCATTATGCAGGTTTAAAAATTTGAAGGAAAATTTTCTAAGTACAAGTGTCGACACTTGTGAAGAAACTGTGTCGACACTCAGGAAACTTGAGTCGACACTCAGGCGAGCTTTGTCGATACACAGGCAAATTGTGTCGACACTCAGGGAAGTTGTGTCGACACCCGGAATTTGTGTCGACACTTATAAAGAAGCTGTGTCGACACTCAAAAATATGTCGACACCTAAACAAGCAGTTGTGTCGACATCCAGAATTGTGTTGACAACTTAAAAAATAATTGTGTCGACACTTAAAACAAAAGATGAGTCGACACTCAGGAGATATGTCGACACCTAAAGCAATTGTGTCGAAACACAGGACTTGTGTCGACACACCAACTCTCAAGAGGTTATGTCGAGTTTAGAAGTAATTGTGTCGACACACAGGACTTGTGTCGACACACACTCAACGCCATTTGAAAAACACTCAACGCCATCTTTTTGTAACAGAAATGTCGAGACAAAAAGCTACTGTGTCGACACACAGGACTTGTGTCGACACATACAACAAAAAGCAGTGTCGAGAAGTAGAAGTATGACTGTGTCGACACTTGGAGTATTTGTGTCGACAACTTGAAGACTTGTGTCAACACTTAGCCTATATGTGTCGACACATGTAAAGCAGTCTGCTGAGTGTTGTATGCTGAGTTGGAAAGACATTGAAGAACCTGGTGATGTGACTAGTGACTTAACAGCTGTCATAACTAACCGGTCTGACACTACTTTTAGAACTGTCAGAAGTTTGTTATGAACCGAATCAGCCGGTAACCATGGAGCAAGCCCTGTATAAGAGACAGATCGAAAATGATAGAAGTGAATAGAATCATAAACATGAAAAGATCTCTGGATCAAAAAGAAGAATTCTGACATATCACGGCCTGTCTGCAAGAAAGATTCAGAGTTCAATCTCAATCTAAGGAAGAAGCTGATTGAAGATCAACTTTAAATTGAAGAGTAGATCCACCTTATTTGTCCTAATCAAGAAGCTTTGAAAAGCTAAGTTAGGTTGGATCAGAAGGATCAGTTTGTACAAGAACTGATCAAGAAGACAACATCAACTGAGAAATCTAGCTGGTTAAGTTTTCTGAAACTTATTACTCACAAATTCTTGTAGGATCTATTATTAGATCTGAGATTGTAAGCCTATAATTATAAAGGCTGAGGTAGCGCAGTGTGCATGAGGTTGGACTTGTGGAAAGTCTGAGTTATAAGCGTAATTATAAAGGCTGAGGTAGGGCTAAGGCCTGAGGAAGGATTTAGGGAGAATTTGAGGTAGAACATGTGTAAAGTCTTAGGTGTAGGAACCATTTTGGGTTCTGAGTTTGTAAGATCTGCGGATCTAAGCCAGTGGATGGAAGTTATGCCTAATCTAGTTATCTACTGGATAGGCGAAGGGGAAAAGTGGATGTACCCATATCTTGGGGAACCACTATAGATATGGTGTTTGCTGTGTTGCATTTAATTTCTGTAGATAGAATTATTCTGTGCTAAAAGTAGTTACAAATATCTATTTGCCTTAAAATTGAAAAGACACAAATGATTAGAAACTATTCACCCCCCTCTAGGTGTTTAGGCTCTTGAATCAAAGTCTTTCATGCAGACACGGGTACCTCCATCGCATCCACTGATGCCCCGCTCAGGGTCCCTCAGGGAGGCCATTCGGGACATCCACAGTCTGGTGGAGGAGCAAGGTCGAGAGATCAAGGCGACCGCCAAAGAGGTAAAGGGAGTGAAGAAGATGCTTAAGAAAATCATGACTAAACTTAACATCTCACCCCCATCTTCTGAAGACTAGACTCGGTCCAAAGTTTTCCCCGCTTTTAGTTTCAAATTTGGACATTATTATCTCGTTTTGTAATAATACAGGTGCACACAAAACAATGACCGTAGTACTTTAATATATGATGTAACGTATGCACTTATGAGCTTTTTTTATCTTTTGTTGCTTTACTAGTATCCATGACATGTTGGCTCGAAAAAACTACAAAAGAAAATAATAAACAAATGCAAAGACGAAATAAAAAAAACATTATGCATATCGTGAAGTAGATTATTGAGTACTTTTTTTTCGAATTGTTTCTACTTCACACAAACAGTGGATATTAATAGATAAGAGATTTAGCTACCCAAAAGGAGCCAGAGGTGACGGTTCCTATGGGTACCGAAACCCGACGTGATGTGCCTTGTGGAGATAACGGTGAATTGGATCTTTTAAGCAGAATAGGTGTGCTATTCCGAGTGATTGGTCTCCATTAATATTTTGATTTAATATTGTTTTTATGTTGTAAATTTCAATGTAGAGTTCTACGAGTCTTTATGTGAAGATCTTCAATTGAATGAAACTGCGTTGGATGTTTGAATGTATTGAAGTTGTTCTTCAGGTTGAAATTGTTTTGCTCAATATAGGGACTCCTAAAGTAGTAATTTCTAAAAGGAAATTTACGTTCATTCGATTTTATGAAGGGAGTAATTTTTTTCTTCATGTGAATATGATTTTTATGTTTAGGAATTTCGCACGCTCCAACTTGAGGTTTTCTACTCCCTTCGATTTGCTTAACTAATGGGTGTGAGCTATTGTTCAACATGCTTCTGGCTTTTGCTTGATATTGTATGTTTATGTTTTGCGAATTTTTCTATATAATTTCCTTAAGCACGTTGATTTTCATTTCCAAATCCTTATTCTTATTTTTGAGCTTCAATCTAGCTTTGTTGTAAGCTACAATGCTATTCTTAAGAGATCAGACTATAGAGTTAATGTGAGCTTCATACTTATTTTTGTATTCTTCAAAGGTCCCATTCATCTCGTTAATTTTAACTTTATAATCTATGCTTCTAGCACAATCCCTTTTTAAAGATGAATTTTCTAGATATAGTTTCTTAGTTTGTTCTTTTGCTACGAGAAGCTCTTTCTCAAACACCTCTTGTTTTTCTTTTTATTTATTACAATACATACACGGTGTAGAGTTGTTATCAAAAGAGCATACAGGAGAACTAGACACGACAATGGCAGATTCTATATTAACATGTGCTTTTAGAACATTATTTTCTAAATGTTGTTTCGAGTTGATAGTTTTTAGTTTCTTAATTCTACATCTAGCAGTGTCTAGCATATTGATTATAAACATAGAATTGCATACAGGAAGGGAGTTTGATTTTCTTACAGTTCTCTTGGATGGGGAAAGATTGGAGCATATAGTTTCTTTGACTTCTTTATGTGTTGCCTCATCCATAGTTGAGAGGTCATCTTCCCTTTCCCGTGATGTGGTTGTCCTCGTTTCCTCCAAGTGCAAGTCTCCCTTTGGTTCTTCACTTGGATCCATGAGAAATTACTCGGAATCATTATCTGTAGAGGAAGAACTATAAGTAGAATCAAGAAATTTCCATATATCATAGGCAGTAGAAAATTTGTAGATGAGTTTAAAAATTTCTTGACCATGCCCACAAAACAAACTATTCATAGCTTTGGCATTTATATGGCACTCGTTCTTTGTTAAGTTATTTGGGGGCTTGGTACAAGTTATGTTCCAAACTTCTATATCTAATTATATACGAAATTTCTTCATTAGTTTTCTCCATTCATTATACTTCACTCCTGTGAATAGAGGTGGCGTACATGTGTTTTCTGTATATAATTTTTCATCCCTATGAGTCGATTGGAGATCGAGGTTGGCCATTATTCCCAGTGGTGAAACCGTTTTTGGAATAACCTCCCTCTGATACTACTAGTAGGATCTAGTAACCAACCTTAAAGGGGGGATGAATAAGGTTTGCGAACGTTTATTGAATTTAGAAATTTCACACGCCAAAATAATCGCAGAGAAAAGAGTTTCATTGCATTAAATCAATAATGGAAAATAGTACAAGATGAGTATGCATCAAAACTTGATCTTCATGGCGTCGAAGATCAGAGACAAAGAGAATAAAGATTCTTTTGGTTTATATACTGACCAAACTTTGACCGGTTGGCTCTCACCCTTTACCTCAAGGAAAGGCATTCAAGCCCACTCTTCTCCTTCACACAAGGAAGGGTCTTAGAGCCCACTCTTCACCTCCAAACAAGGGAGGGTCTTAGAGCCCACTCTTCACCTCCACATAAGGGAGGGTCTTAGAGACTCGCTGATCCTCCGATCTAGATGTCCCAAATCCTAGAACGATTTATTGCGGAATCCTTCCCGGATTCCGACGACCCTCTCCGGTCGATTTTCCTCACCGAAAACTCAAAAGAAAATAGAAAAAGTGTACAAATATTAAAAGTAAAGACGATAAGAAAATGAAGTTCTCCCTCTTGAAGACTTCTCTGGTGTGCGATCTACGGCCGGTGCTTGAGATCTTTGTTTGCTAGCAACCGGTCGATTCTGAGTGGTCGATAAAGATTCTGGATTGCTGGATTTCTTCGTTCACAAACGGGAGGAAGATTGCTTCCTTCAACTTTGACAAAGACAAGTGGAGACTGGCACAAGGAGGCGGGCAAAATTTGGAGTTCAGAAACTCTTCGTCAAAATTCGTCTTGGATCCGTAATGACAACAGGAAACGTAGTGGCTTTTATACATCTTCAAGAGAATAGGCTACCGCCGACGGTAAGACTAGTGCCTGAGGTAGTTTCACACACTTGTTGTGTCAGCTGTCCTCCAAAACAAGAAAATAATCTTCGAAACGATCTTTTGCCCTTTCATTTGAGCTAGCGTCACGCGGTAACATAGGATGCGACGTTCCAAAAAAGGAAACAACCGTTTGACAAGGCTAGCGTCGCGCGATAGGTGCTACCGCTGAAATCTTCCAGAGTGCTAGGACCGAATAAATCATTAAGTTACCGCCTGCAGTAATCCAGCCGCATGGCGGTAGCCCAGAGTCTCGACGTTCTGCCTTCAAAATTCGTTGAGAGCTAGTGTGGCGTGGTAGATCTAGCGCCAAAACCATCCAAAGCGCTAGGTCTAAATAAATCATCGCGTTAGCGCCTGTAGTAGTACAAATGCCTGGCGGTAGCCCAAAGTCTCGACGTTCTGCCTTCGAAACTCATCGAGAGCTAGCGTGGCGCGGTAGTGCTAGCGCCTGGCGGTATCCCAGAGTCTTGACACTTCTTTTCTCCACGTTTGTCGACTGGCTAGTGCAGCGCATTAGTGCTAGTGCCTAACGGTAGCCCAGAGGCTCGACACTTCTTCTCTCGATGTTTGTCGACGGGCTGGCGCAGCGCGTTAGTGCTAACGCCTGGTGGTAGCATCCATATGATCCTTCTCTGTTGCTTACACCTGACAACCTGCACACTCTATCAACGTACAGCATCATCAAATACAACTGGGGATTTGATATTCTCAAACACAGAGAATGTGAAACATCGGTTCCAACAGAAGATACTTGAGGGCCGAGTTGTCCGCAAAAACTATAATTTTTGAAAGTGTTATATAAGGACGGAATTTATCAAAAGCGAAAACAATAGCTAGGAGCTCCTTCTCGGTCGTGGTATAATTCTCTTGTGTCGAAGTATGTGTTTTACTTGCATAATAGATTGGGTGGAAGTTTTTAGAAATTCATTGCCCTAGTACGACTCCCACCGCGAAACTACTCGCATCACACATAATTTCAAGGGAAGGTCCCACATCGGAGCTATCATAATGGGGGCGTTAATTAATTTATCTTTTATTAATTCAAAGGCATACAGACAAAGGTCATCAAAAATAAATGGGGTGTATTTTTCCAAGAGCTGAGTAAGAGGTTTGGTGATTTTTGAGTAGTCTTTTATGAAGCAGTGGTAGAAACCAGTGTGCCCTAAGAAACTTCTTATAGCTTTGACGTTCATAGGCGGCAGAAGTTTCTCAATAACTTCTATCTTAGCAATATCTACTTCAATTCCTCTCGCAGAGATCTTATGACCCAAAACTAACCCTTCCCTCACCATAAAATGGCATTTTTCACAATTTAGGGCAAGGTTAGTTTCTTCGCATCTTTCTAAGACTTTTTCTAAGTTTTCTAAACAACTATCAAAGGCATCGCCGAACACGAATAAATCATCTATGAACACCTCCATAATTCTTTCTACGTACTTGTCGAAAATAGTGAGCATACATTGCTGGAATGTAGCTAGCACATTGCACAATCCAAACGGCATTCTTTGGCAGGCAAAGGTGCCGAAGGGACAAGTAAACATAGTTTTCTCCTGGTCCTTGGGAGAGATGGGGATTTGAAAATACCCGGAGAGACCATCGAGAAAACAGTAAAAGCTATGGCCGTATAATCGCTCTAAGATTTGATCGATGAACGACAAGGGAATGTGGTCCTTACGGGTGGCGTCATTTAACTTACGATAGTCAAACACATTCGCCACCAATCACAGTCCATGTCGGGATTAAATCATTATTTTCATTTACAACTACATTTATGCCTCTTTTTTTTGGCACTACCTGGACAGGACTAACCCACTTACTATCAAATATAGGATTGATAATTCCTGCGTCTAATAGTTTCATAACCTCACCCTTTATGACTTCTTTCATGTTCTGATTTATACGGCGATGAGGTTGTATGGAGTTACGCAAATTATCTTCCATTAAGATTTTGTGAGTGCAGAATGATGGGCTTATGCCCTTGATATCAGATATCTGCCAGGAAATAGCTCGTCGATGTTTACGTCAAACTAGAAGGAGTTTGTCATTTTGTAATTCAGATAATTAAGCCGAAACTATCACTGGCTGTTTGGAATTGTTTTCTAAGAAGGCATACTTTAGATGTTCAGGAAGTTCTTTTAATTCTAGGGTAGGGGGTTCTTCATAAGATGTTTTGGAAGTTCTTTCTTTTTCAAAAATAATATCTTCGTAGACTTTTAACTTATACAGAAAATTTGAAGTGGGTGAATTAATGGCCATGGCGGTTTATTGTAGACTTTTAGTAGGAAGAGTTGAGGAAGAATAAAAATAAGAAAATTCATCGTCAGAAGTGTTGTAGGAAGATTCATCACTTAAGGTATATAAGAAGAAACTTGAGTTGTCAATCTACAGGGTGTTTTTCATTGAAGGGGTGATAGAGAAGGTCACTTCATTGTCGCCTACTCGAAGGAAGAGCTTATCATTTCTTACATCAATGATAGCATGGGAGGTGGCAAGGAAGGGTCGGCCAAAGATCTTGGGAACCTCGACATCTTCTTCGATGTCCAATATGATGAAATCCACTGGGAAGATGAATTTGTCGACTTTGACTAGAACATCCTCCATTATTCCTAATGGGTACTTAACAGATCTATCAGGGAGCCGGATACTGAAATGTGTGGGGTTGAGGCTACCAATTCCTAACTTCTTAAATAAAAAGTGGGGCATCAGGTTGATACTAGCACCTAAGTCAGCCAAAGCGTGCTTGAAAAAAAGATCACAAAAGACATACGGAACAGAAAAACTTCCCGGATCACTGATCTTCTTAAGTAAACCGTTTGTCAAGACAGCAGAGCACTTGGCGTTTAGCGTGATGTATGACAAGTTCTCTAACTTCTTCTTATTAGTCAGAAGGTCCTTAAGATACTTAGCGTACTTTGGCATCTGGGAGATTGCTTCGTGGAAGGGTAGATAAATATGGATTTGCTTAAACATTTTTAACAAGCGGCTATACTGATCATCAAGACATTATTTGTTAAGTTGTGAGGGTATGGTGGAGTTGGATCATTTTTAAAAATAGGTGGTGGAGCGAGATCTTTTTCTAAAGCAGATAGCGGAGTAATAACTTCTTTTTCAGCGGGTGGCAGAATTTTCAAAATGGCAGCGGAGCTTGCCTCAGGCTCTTCGCTAACCATACCAGAAACTTGCTTCCCACTCTGAAGAGTTTTATCTTTTGCTTGCTCTCTCTCGAGTTGGGCTCGGTATTGGAAGGAAGAGACCCTACGGGTCACTTAGAAATAATTTTTGCGAGTTGTCCTACTTGATTTTCTAGATTTTTAACGCTTCCGGTTAAGGTTCTTATAGTAGCATCATTTGTGGTTATATATTTAGAAAGTAACTCCTCAAAGCTTGGAGGTTTTTGATAGTTTTGAAAAGGTGGTGGCGATGCAGAAAAATCATTTTGTGGTGGCGGGTGCATCGCGTTCGAAGGGTTACTCCACAAAAATTTTGGTGGTTCCGTAATGCGGGATTATAACTATTCGGAAAAGCAAAGCCCGACGCAGGAAAATTTGCAGCAGAAAAATTATGAAAAGAATTCCTAGGCATATTGTTAACATAATCTAATTTTTTGGGAGCAGGAGTTGCAGATTCCCATACATGAGGGTCGAGCAGTCATCTCCGTTATCTTTTTACTTAATACTTCTACTTGCAGAGCTAGCTGAGAGACGTTATCTACTTCAAATATACCTGCAGGTCTGTTTGGGTGAGGTCTAGGAACATTCCATTGATTTGTGTCCATGGTCATCTCCTCGAAAAGCTCAAGAGCTACTTTCGGGGTTTTGTGGTTTAAAGTACCACCAGAAGCTGTGTCTATCATTTGCTTTGTATTTTGATTTAGCCGTTATAACACGTCTACACTTATAACCATACAGGCAGCGTGTGATGGGGGCATCATCTTAAGAGTTCTTTAAATCTTTCGCAGGTTTCATAAAGAGATTCAGAATCTATTTGAAATAAGGCAGAAATATCATTCCTAAGTTTTGCAGTTTTAGCTGGCGGAAAACACTTCGTCAGAAATTTTTCGATTAGTTGATCCCAAGTGTTGATGCTCCCTCTTGGCAGAGTCATCAACCACTATTTATATTTGGTTCTTAGGTATAAAGGATATAATCTTAGCCTAATAGCATCATTTGTAACACAATTGATCTTGAAGGTGTCACAAATCTCAAGAAAGCTTGTTGTATGCACGTTCAGATCGTCATCTTGAAGTCTGTCATATTGCACATACTGCTGAACCATTTGAATTATGTTAGGGTTAAGTTCAAAATTATTATTAGCTATAGAAGGGTGCATGATGCTTGATTCTGTTCCCTCTATATTCGGTCATGCATAATAGGATATAGGCCTATGCACGGCTTCCTCCACGTGGGGTTCTTCCATTCTTAAAGTATAAAATGACTCGGAATCATCAACCGGTATTTGGAGAGTAGGGCATTGAAATCGCGATCTTCTCCGGAGAGTACGCTCAATTTCGTTGTCTAAGTCCAAAATATTCGACGGATTCCCGCAGGTCATGCACTAAAAGAAGAGAAGATGAAGAAAA
Source organism: Platanthera zijinensis (assembly GCA_039513925.1). Classification (NCBI taxonomy): domain Eukaryota; kingdom Viridiplantae; phylum Streptophyta; class Magnoliopsida; order Asparagales; family Orchidaceae; genus Platanthera; species Platanthera zijinensis. Next base: position 189,950,246 of record CM077082.1, read on the forward strand.
AGAAATAAATAAACTAGAAAAAGAGAAGCTAAAATTTTTTTGAAATATAATTTTTTTTATGTTTTAACTCCCGAACTTCTCAAGGGCTACCCGATGAAGGGTTCGCAAGGTACTAGATAAGATAGTGGTATTTAAGCCACTTTTCTCTTTTCGAGAGAGTTAAGTGATGTAGAAAAATTGTGAAGTGGGTTTCTATTAAGAGCATTAATATTTTTTTGAATTTTTAAATTTTTAAGAAAGGGGGTGAGAAAGAGAAATGAAAAAAGTAATAGGTTTGTGTTTTCAAATTATCAACAAAAGTTGCTCCCCGGCAACGGCGCCAAAAACTTGGTGATCGCTTTTTGTGCTAGAGAAAAGAGAGCCGAACTTGCAATTCAACTAGGCAAGTATACCTATCGAACTATAGCTAGGGGACACAAGTGTCGTATTGAAAATCGGGAACCGTCGAGTAATCTTACTCACACAAAAACTATTATCTTATCGAAGGATTGTTTTAGGGTTTGAGAGAGCTAATTGCGATTAAGAAAAGAAATATTGCGCTAAAAAGAAAACTACTTGCTGCTAAATTAAGTGCTATTAAAAGCGATCACAACGAAGGGTAAAAACGATGAAATGGAAAAGCACTCGATCGAGAATCAACTCGGCAAAAGTTGATTAAAATGTGATAATAAACCTAAGCTTACTAGGGTAAAGGTCCTTGACCGTGGAGGTTCACAAATCTTGAACACGCTTCTCTCGAAGTGGTGCCCAACTGAGTTTAGGAAGGTCCGACCGAACTCTCGTCCAAATGGGAGGCCTAAAGCTCGCTTTACGAGGTGAACCCCACTTTTGGATTTCACTCCAATCCGAGAGATTTAACGTCTGACTTTCTTGAGGGGTGCGTGCAACTCTCTTTACTCTTGAGTGATCACTTCAAACTACGAGCCTCTCGGCTAGCTAAGAGTGAAAACAAAGATGGAAATTATATATCGATGATATAACTCCAAACATGAATAATCAAGAGTAAATCGAAGGCCTAAACCCTAAAAAGAAAAAGTAAATTTAAATCAACATAACTTAATCAACTCAAACATCGGATCATCAAGATCAAGTATAAGGATGATTAGTTAATCATGTAGAAGTGGAGAAGGAGAGATGAGTAGAAGAACATTATGCAAACAAAGTAAAAAGGAGGCACTTTATATTAATGATAAAAAGAGAACTAGAACTTGAAAGAAAGGATTACACTTGCATGGAATAAAAACCTAAACTAGCATTATATTTAGAAACTAAAGCAATTATAAAAACTATAACAAAAGATTACACTAAGCTAGAGATAAGAAAGAAATAAAATGAGAAAGAGAGAGAGAGAGAGAGAGAGAACATGAAGAACGCTAAGAAACAAAAGGGCAGCACCTCCCCTCTCAACCCAAAACTTCTTTGGACACCTGCAAAAAGAGAAAAAAAACATAAGTGGCAATAATATATACAAAAAAATGCCAACAAATAAGCTTACAAGACATGATTTGTGTATTAAAAGTCAGAAAATACCATTATAGCTTAGACTACAAAACGTATTATCATTCTTCCTCATTTTAACATAGGTTTTCTTTTTCTAAAGAGTTAAAGAGAGGGGAAAGCAAAGGAAGAAGGATAAGGAGAGATCTTGACATTGCTGGTGCTTCGAAGAAACAAATCACGAGTCGAGTCCAAATCTACGGAGAGCGGCCCGGTGCGATTATTTCCATCTGTTTGGATTTTTATCTATGGCTTCAAAGAGGACATCAAAGGTAATGATATTACTCCTCTCGTAAGGACGTGTGTATCATCTTTTGTTTCTATATGATCATATGAAACTGACTCTTTCACTAAGTAGCGTATGGCTAGACTTTCTCCGGATCATTTGAGTCTATCTCGGACATAAATTGCATATAGAGTTCGATATCAAAGTACGAACATAGGCATGTTATGTGAATCCCATCCGGACATGTTGGTTTGGATTTGTGATGATTATATTGATGTTTGCGTGCCGGATAAGACTTTGTGTTATAGGCCATTTTCGAGTTCTGAGGGGCGCCTCAAGGAGTACTAGAGGCAAACTCTAGGAAATACCCGAAATAGTGGACATAATCAAAGTTCTGTTAGATGCCGCCAGGTTATAGGATTACCGTCGACGGTAGCTCCCTAGGAGCTTTTTGAGTCCTATTCCTGGGACATATTGGCTTATTTATGGAGTTGTAGAGCCTATTGTGCCCAGCTTGGTGTGGTCGTGAGTGCCTGATGATGCATATTTTAGCTTAATTTATTAGGGTACAAATATATTTATTTTCGTTTTAAATCTCTTTCTTTTTGTATTTTTAGATTCCTTTTAGTTTCTTTTTATGTAAATAATATAACTAATGTTTTCTTCTCTTTTTGCAGGTTTTTATAGCTTTCGACCAAAATTACTTGACACGCCCCACTAACACGCCCTCGATGGGAATGTCACAGGGCGTGTAGCCCGATCTCGAGGAAGTTTGATTCATGAATCCAAATTCTGAGAGAAAACACCTGACACGCCCCCCTGACATGCCCTCCCTGTGCATGTCTTAGGGCATGTCACCCTCATCTCGAAGCCTGCTACCGCAATTAAAGCTTTTTTTCATTATTGCACGTCAACCCGTACGTGACACGCCACCTACACGAGCATGGCCTTAGGGTGTGTAGCACCTTTTCTAATGACTGACGAATTTTCAACCAATGATTTTGATGTGACGTGCCTTATATGCCCTCCTATACCAGCATGTCCCAGGGTGTGTCCATAAACATACAGAAGAAATCATCATTCCCTCCAGAATCCAGTGCCCGAGGTCAACCTCGTACTCGATATGCCCCCCTAACACACCCTCCCCGGGCGTGATAGGGGGCGTGACCCAGACCGAATTTTGCCTATAAATACCAGGCCATTCTAAGCATTCCAGACCAAGTTTTGGGGAGAGGGGAGGTGCTGCTAGTTTCATTCTTAGTGTTTTTTGTGTTTTTCTTATTTTTTGCTCTCTCTCTCTCTCCCTCCATTTCTTATTTTAGTTTTCATGCAATGTATTTTCATTACTTGTAATCTCTTTTTATTAGTGTTTTAGTAGTGATTAGCTCTATTTTCACGCACTTGTAATCTCCGTTCCTAGTTGTAATCCCTTTATGCTTTTAATAAAATTCTAGTTAGTGTTCTCTTTTTTATTTCTCTCTCTTTAGTTTTCATGCACCTTTATTATTTACCCCTCTCTTTCCCTATTACCATGAATAACTAATCCACATTTGTACTCGATCACGATGATCTGAAAATGAGTTGATCAAGTTATGATGTTTTAGCTTTCTTTTTCTTCTTAAAGTAATTACCTTTGATTTACTCTTGGTTTTTATTTAGTGGGACTATATTGCCGGTATATAGATTCATTTGGGTTTTCATTCTTAGTTAGCCGAGAGGCTCGTAGATTGAATCGATCACCCAAGAGTAAAGAGAGTTGCATGCACCCCTCTAGAGAAGCAGACGTTAAATCTCCCGGATTGGAGTGAAATCTAATCGTGGGGTTCAACACATAAGGCGAGCTTTATGTCTTCGATTTGGATGAGAGTTCATTCGAACCTTCCTAAACTCAGGTGGGCACGAGTTCGAGAGAAGCATGTTCATGCTTCGGGAACCTCCACGGACAAGGTGTTTTACTTTATATAGAATTAGTTTGTTATTTCATTTTGATTTTCTTATTTCAAAGTGATTCAAGATTGAGTACTCCCTTTTTTCATTAGCTCTAACCCTTTTTATTATGCAAGTAATTTAGTTTTCTTTTTATCTTAGTAATTTAGTTCTTTTTTTAGTTAAGTAAATTAATAGAAAATTCATTTGATAAAATAGTAATGATCTCCTCGAATTAGTAGTAATCATTACGCCCTAGGGAAATACGACCATGATATTAATCTTTAGTATCTTATACTATAAACAATAAGGTACGCTTGCCTTTATCGTATATAGAATCGAAGAATATTATCAACTTCCACCACACCACCTTCTCTTCTCTTTAACCCCTCTTCTCCACCTTTGCGATTCTTAGTATCAAGTTTTTTGCACCGTTGCCGGGGATTAGTTTTGATATATTGAAAAAAGGATAGCTGTTAATTTTATCGCTTCTTTTCTCTCTTACCCCTCTTTCGCAGTTGATTTTATTTTTTATGGATAGTTTTTGTTTTTCTTGTGGAGAGTTCGGTCACTCTCGTGAGGAATGTTGGGTAGGATACCCTTCATCCACCCATGATTTTATCCCTTCTGGATCGGATCAATTAGGCAAAATTGATCCGTCCGCGAATTTTTTTCATGGGGTTACGATGATTTTCAAACGCCTTCCTACCCTTCTCCTCCGAATTTTTCTAATTTTAATTTTTCCGAAGATTTTTTGAATGGACATTTTGATCCTAGCCCTACTTTGAACTACTCAGGGTGGCAATACCCAGATCATTCCTGGGGCCAAGGTGATCATCAACGCCTTCCATCTCAAGATTTCTCCTCTTTTTCTCTGCAAGTTTGCGCGCCTCCTATTTTTGATTTTAGCGAAAATGAAATCATTTTTGATTCTATAACATTTGATGCACATATCAATGCTCATTTCAAAGTGATTTTTATCGCTTTATCTTCTGAGGCCGCAACTTTTTCTTTTCCTCCTCATCCTTTTTATCTTTCAAATGATGAATCTTGGGATTTTCTGGTGTGTCTTCAATCACTCGCGGAAGATGATTATTCAAAAATTCCATTGTGCTTCAACCTCTCGAGGAAGAGATTTCCCCCGATATCCCGGTTTTTTTTAAATTTTTCGAGGAAGACGAACTTTCTTGTGTTTGATCTTCCGAGGAGATTGATTTTTCGGATATCTCATTTTGCTCCCAATCTACGGAAATGATTGATATTCAAGTGGAGCAACCAGATCTTTTTATCCAAAAAATTTCTTGCGATCAACCGTCGTCGCCTTCTTCTTTTTCTTCTCTTCCCCTCCTTGCAAAAATTCCTCTTTCTTTTCTTTTTTTATTTTTCCTTCTAATTTAGTTTCTAGTCTTCTTCTTTTTCCCCTTCTAATAGTTTATTTTATTTAACTAACAAATTTTCTTTTTCTAAATCTTTTTCCTTTTTGTTTCATTTATAAAATAAAAAATTACAAAAAAATATTTTTTTATTTTCTTAAAAAATGTTTTGGCACTCACGCCGCAATGCATATTACGCGAGCTGCCATTACATTTCTCTTTTTATTTTTCATTTGGCTAACCAAAAACGTCGAGCTCAACGACGATAACCAAAGAGCGCTCTTGGGAGTCACCCCTTGCCTATCCATTTTTTTGTTGTTTTTTATTTTGTTTTGTGCAGGAATAAGCTCCCGCATGTTTGTGCCGCTTTTCTCCTCTCAACTTGGACTCAAGCCAGTCTTTAGCTCAAGTTCGGGGGGATGCATTTTTCAATGTCTGGGCATCATGCTCTAGGGAAGCATCTTTTCCTTTTCTTTGCATTTTTTTTTCTTCTTTTCTCTCTTTTCCCAACTCTCTTTATACTTAACTTTAAACATTGGGGACAATGTTTAAATTTAAGTATGGGGGAGTGTTTCCTTAGTTAGTTTACTTTATAAAAATCAAATATATATATATATATATAAATTTTTGAAAAATCCAAAAAATATATATATATAATATTTTGAAAAAAATCCAAATAAAATTGAGTTAATTTTTGCCAAATCAATTAGTACCCCTCCACTTTGCATTTTATTGTTTTTTAAACTCATGTCTACTTGCTAAGTTAGAATAAATTAGATTAATTTTTTGTTTAAATATGTTAAGCGAGTAGTATGTTGACTTATGCAGTGTTCCTATTTAGGGTAGTATTCTATTTTTGAAAAAGTTCTTGAATTTTTCTTCACTTTTCCTTAGCCTTTTTTTATTTCTTTTACTTTTATAAAACCTATCATACTTTATTTTTTCTTATTAAAATCTTTTTAAATGTTAATTAGTATTAAGTGTAGTAGACAAAAAATTATCTAGATGCTTATTATCATTATTTTCATGAAGCTCAGTTGGTGATGAGAGCTGTGGTAAAGAGTCTCTTATCAAGGTCCTGGGTTCGATCCCCAGTGGCAACAACCTACCGCTGCTGAAAAACAGGCGCGGAGAGGGGTTGGGGTGCATTGGCCTGCAGGCTTGATGTGAAAGGCTGACTATTAGTGGTGCCGCTAAGCGGATTGTGGGCCAGGTTTACCTGGGCCGCTGATAGGCCGGCGGTTCCAACTGGGACCCGTATTGGCTTTACTTTGAGTAGATTTAGGAAGCATGAAAATGATTTAGGCATTTCTTTTGAAATGTTTTAGCCTTTGCACCCTGCCTTACAATAATCGTTCCTAGCCATTTTTGTGCATTTTCCTTTCCTTTTTGAAGCCCCACTTTTTATTTTACCATGGCCAAATAGCTTACCTATATGTACACTTTAAATTTGTTTTTGAGCTTTAATTGCTAATGTGCATCTTTTTGAAAACATTTGTGGAAAATCCTTATATTATCTTTTGCTACAAAAGTGGAAACATTTATGTATGAAAAATGAAACAAATATTTGATGGAAAAAGTAAAAGAAAAGAAAAAAAATGTGAAAAGTATTTATTTTGGCTAGCATTATTTTTGGCAAATCTCACTTCTTTTTTGTCTTAAGTGTGCAAATACCCCTCATGTTTATCTTTTGAATATCGCACCCTTAAAAACCTAAGCCTAATTGTACGGCTAATTAAAGCCCTAATGATTCATGCTTCCTACGTTTACTTTTTAGTATAGTAGCAAAAAACTAGATTGAGAATGTGTTTTTTGATAGAAATATTGAACTTTGTCTTGATTGACTATGATTTTAATTTGTCTCTTGGACTTTAGTAGTGACTCAATGAGCTTTTTACTCGTTACTTTTTTAAGTTTTAATTCTCTAAAAATTTGGGATGATTTGTTTTTATATTTAGTAAAATTTATAAAATTATGTGTTAAGTTAAAGTAGGAATTTTAGTTCTTTTTCAAAATATCTCTAACTCTAACTTCCCGTCTTATTCGTTTATACCATTTTTAAACTTTTCAATTAATCCTCTTTATTTTCTCTAACTTGTAGTCTTTGCTTGAGGACAAGCAATATAATATGTATGGGGGAATTTGATGATGCATATTTTAGCTTAATTTATTAGAGTAAAAATATATTTATTTTTGTTTTAAATCTCTTTCTTTTTGTATTTTTAGGTTCCTTTTTATTTCTTTTTATGTAAATAATATAACAAATGTTTTCTTCTCTTTTTGCAGGTTTTCACAGCTTTTAGCCAAAATTACTTGACACACCCCCTGTCACGCCCTCCAAGAGCGTGTCACACGACGTATAGCCCGATCCTAAGGAAGTTTGATGCCAGAATCCAAATCCCGAGAGAAAACACCTGACATGCCCCCTAAAATTCCCTCCCTAGGCATGTCACCCTCATCCCGAAGCCCTCTACCGTAATTAAATCTTTTTTTGTTACTGTACATCAACCAGTACGTGGCACGCCCCCTACATGGGCATGGCCCTGGGGTGTATAGCACCTTTTCTGACGACTGACGGATTTCCGACTAATGATTTTGACCTGACGTGCCTTACACGCCCCCCTATTCAGGCATTTCCCAGGGCATGTCCACCAATGTATAGAAGCAATCATGATTCCCGTCGGAATCCAGTGCCTGAGGTCAACCCCGTACTCGACACGTCCCCCCTAACACAACCTCCCCGGGCGTGATAGGGGGCGTGACCCAGACAGAATTTTGCCAATAAATACCAGGCCATTCCAAGCATTCTAGACCATGTTTTGGGGAGAGAGGAGGTACTGCTAGTTTCATTCTTAGTGTTTTTGTGTTTTTCTTAAGTTTTTGCTCACTCTCCCTCCATTTTTAGTTTTAGTTTTCATACAACATACTTTCATTACATGTAATCTCTTTTTATTAGTGTTGTAGTAGTTATTAGCTCTATTTTGACACACTTGTAATCTCCATTCCTAGTTTTAATCACTTTATGCTTTTAATAAAATTCTAGTTAGTGTTCTCTTTTTTATTTCTCTCTCTTTAGATTTCAAGCACCTTTATTATTTACCCCTCTCTTTCCCTATTAACATGAATAACTAATCCTCATTTGTACTCGAACGTGATGATCTGAGAAGGAGTTGATCAAGTTATTATGTTTTAGCTTTTTTTCTTCTTAAAGTAATTACCTTTGATTTACTCTTGGTTTTTATTTAGTGGGACTATATTTCTGGTATATAGTTTCCATTTGGGTTTTTATTCTTAGTTAGCCAAGAGGCTCGTAGATTGAATAGATCACCCAAGAGTAAAGAGAGTTGAACACACCCCTCGAGAGAGGTAGATGTTAAATCTCCTGGATTGGAGTGAAATCCAATTGTGGGGTTCACCATTTAAGGCGAGCTTTAGGTCTTCGATTTGGATGAGAGTTTGGTCGGACCTTCCTAAACTCAGGTGGGAACGACTTTGAGAGAAGCATGTTCATGCTTCAGGAACCTCCACGGTCAAGGTGTTTTACTTTATTTAGAATTAGTTTGTTATTTCATTTTGATTTTCTTATTTCAAAATGATTCAAGATTGAGTACTCCCTTTTTCATTAGCTCTAACCCTTTTTATTCTACAAGTAAATTAGTTTCCTTTTTAGCTTAGTAATTTAATTCTTTTTTTAGTTAATTAAATTAATAGAAAAATCATTTGATAAAATAGTAACGATTTCCTCGAAGTAGAAGTAATCATTACGCCCCAGGGAAATACAATCTTGATATTAATCTTTAGTATCCTATACTATAAATGATAAGGTACGCTTGTCTTTATCGGATATAGAATCGGAGAATATTATCAACTTCCACCACATCCACCTTCTCTTCTCTTTAAACCCTCTTCTCCACCTTTGCGATTCTTAGTATCAGTGCCTACCATGAATCACATAGTGGTATTGTGAATGGGAAAAGGGAGGCAAACCCACATTATTGTTATTGTTTGGCACGACGATTTATGCAACGAGAAAGAGCTAAATTATACCCGCACTATGTCGTTCTACTAGAGTGCCTGATGTACTTGTCTTTTGTCGTTGTCATAGGAGAGATTCCCTGACTTTCGGTCGGACTAGAAGAATGCTCAAGGAGGGATCATTCATGTATGGGATAAGGGATGGTGATGGGACTCAAAGAGTATATCGAAAGCGTGTCATGAGAGCACGAAGCATGTGGACGTGCGTTCCAACATTTGTGATTATTATGCACTTAGCATTAGTGCTTGGCTTTTTTGTCATTGCACTTTTTGGCTATTTTTATATACACTATTGTTGTTGACTTACATGCAGGGATGGAATACCTCCGCTCCAGGTATGGGGTGGGATCGTTATATCGCGTGTTCATGGATAATTGTTAGCAAAAGCTGACTCGTTACCTTCTTTTATCATCACACATTTGTGGTTTGTATAGGTACTGATGCTGGTGAGTCTTGCAGGAAATAGAGGGCAGGAGCCCATGATATGCTGGCCCTTGAAGGTCCAAATTTTATTATAGCTTGCTCATGTATTTTCGGCATGGGTGCCGATGTATGGAAATCACATAGGGGCTTAAACATTTGATGTGTGTAAGGCCCTAAGGCAAAAGGAAGACCGTGAAATTTTTGTTTTGTTCATTCCTATAGTGTTGTGGACATTCCGGTTCAAGTTTATATAAAAGCTTCAGTTAACGTGTGATTTTATTATGTGTGGTTGTTTAGTAGAGTTTGGATTGGTATTCATTGAGTAGCTCTTTCGTTTGTTCATTCAGTATGGCGTGGGGGCACGGTCGGACCCGCTGTTATATTCCTTGGAATGAGCCGGGGTGTTGCATACCCAATCTTTCATTTTATGATAACTTGAGTAATAACTCCGAAATTATTTTTGTGAGACCTCGTCCCAGATAATCAGAGCCATCTCTACAATACCCTTAGGCATAAAAGGGAGATCAAGGAGGTGTTCATCAACGATCATTATACATGAAGCACGAACATGATTACAATACCAATCTCTCATGTGCCCTCATCCTCATCTTTAGATCTCTCATCGGGAGTCTTTTACTCTAGAAATGTAAGTTCTCTATCTTGTATTTTCTCTTTTCTTTTGGTGAAAATTTTTGTGTAATGGAGTGGAATTCGCCGGTATAGGCGACTAAGTCAGTGTGCGGCTTAGAGAGAAATTCGCCGCGAAAGATGATGACTAGATCTAGGGAGTAGCTCCAGAGGTTGCTTGAGGTCTTCCTCGGGAAAGATACTCTATGGCCAACCGAACTTTGGGTAGAAGGGTCGGAATAGAAAACCCAAGAGTAAGAATCATAACCCTTATTTCTAGTATCATGAAAATAATCTTTTTGTAATCTGAATATTAGTAAAATATTATCACGTCATTTTTTTATTACTTTGAAGGGTTTATTTTTACTGGCTAAATAAAAATTATATTTTGATCTAAGTTTGATAAATACCATATTCACTCCTCTAAGGGCTCCTGACAATCCAACAGATTTTCCATCACATGAATTTACATAAACACTTTTGTTTGCTCGCATTGAACACATTTAGCTTTCAAGAATGAAATGAAAAAATCAAAAAAAACAAAAAATATACAATGTGTTAATGTGAATATAAAGGCCAAAAAGCCTCCGGGGAAATCACAGACCAGTGGAGAAATAGGGCTCCGTGTGAAAAACGTGAGATTGGGTGAAAAATGTGCACTCAGACAGAAATGATGCTCGGACATAAAATACAAAAAAATATAAAAAATGTGTGCTTGGGAAAACAAATGACGGTTGAAAATTGCACACTCGGGCAAAAAATGTTCGCTCGGGTGAAAAAGTGCATTGGACGAAACTACATGACAGTTGAAAGCATGTGCTAGGACAAAATGTGTGCCTAAGCGAAAAGCAGACGCTTGATAAAAAACAAGTGCCTCAGCGAAAAATGCATGTCGAGGATAAAAGTGCGTGTCTGGACTAAAAGCGCAAGCTAAGACGAACATGCGCATCATGCAAAAAATGTGTGCCTTGGACAAAAAAACATACTCGGTCAAAAAACATGCGCGCAAGTGCAATAAATGCGTGTCTGGGAAAAAAATGCAGACTAAGGTGTGCACCATGGTGAAAAATCTGCACACTGACGAAAAATGTGCACCCGAAAAAAAATGCACGCTCAAGCGAAAAAGTGTGCTTGGGAGGAAAATGTGTGGCCGGGATGAAAATGCGTGCCTATGCAGAAAATGCACTCCGTGGTGAAAAATGCACGTCTGACAAAAATGCGCGCTAGAGAGAAAAATGCGTGGCTATGAGCAAAATATGCATCCAGGCAAAAAATGTCCGCCATTGTGAAAAAGTGCGCACATGCAAAAATATTCGTGCCCAGGGAAAAAAATAGTGTGCGGGTGAAAATTGTGTCTAGACAAAAAATGATGGGCTCGGGCGAAATATGCGCTCGCGAGTAAAATAGGCGCACTAGTGTGAAAATTGCGCTCGTGGGTAAAAAATGAACTCATGGAAATAAAAGGGGCGCTTGGGCGCAAAATGCGTGTTCGGGCAAAAATGCATGCTGGGGAAAAAAATTCACGCCCTGGAGAAATTTGCGCATCCAGGAAAAAATTTGCGCACATGTGAGTTTGTAGTTCCGAAATGGTCAATCCTAAAACCGACGACATGACCTAAACATTCGGCGGAGGAGATTGTTGGCTTACTTCAATATTGATGGCTTTGAACTCATAAGTCAATTCTGCCCTAAAATCATTAATACGAATAATAATATTAATTTTCGTATTCTCAAAGACAAATCTTTCAGGAGCGCATTTTTTGCACAATGATGTATTTTTGGGCAGAGCACGCATTTTTCTTCCCAGACGTGCATTTTATGCTTTGATGCGCATTTTTGCTCCAGGGCATGCCCAAATACTCAGTTTCCGTTAGTGCGTGCAATTTTTGCCATAACATGCATTTTTTCCTAAACGGGCATTTATCACCTGGGCGCATCATTTTTCGCATGAGCAAACATTTTTTTTGCACGAACGTGCATTTCTTGCATGACGTGCATTTTTTGCCCAAGCACGCGCTTTTCTCCCGGGTGTGTGCTTTTTACCCAGGCACGCGTTTTTTGCCCATGCTTACGTTTTTCGCTAAGGCACGGGTTTTCGTTGAGTGCCCGCATTTTGCATGAGAGTGCATTTTCTCCCAATGTGTGTTTTCACTTAGCGTGCACTTTCGCCCAGCATGTGTTTTCACTCAGGTGAGTGTTTTTTACCTGAGTGCTCATTTTTCGGTTGATGCGTGTGTTCCCCGACGTGCGTTTTCCACAGGGTTCAAATTTTGTTTTATTTGTTTGTGTTTTACGCTCGGGCGTCATTTTCTACCAGAGTATATTTTTCTCGCAGGCGCACGTTTTCTGCACAGGTGCACAATTTCCCATGTGTGTTTTCTCTCATGTCTTTCCTTTCCATTAGCATTGACACATTGTTTTATTTTTCCATGTTTTATGATTTTTTTAAAATTTTTGAAAGCCAATGCATTCAATCAGAACAAAGAAGAGTGACAAATGTCAATTTCTACATTGGAAAATCATCACGCGCAACCAACAAAAATATTGAAATCAATCATGATTTCATTTCATGAATGTATTGACTTTGAATTATGTCAATTCTTAAAAATTAATGTCTTTCAAGCAAACGGACCCTTGTGAAAATATTTATACGGTTAGGTTGAAACTGAAATTATCCACTAAAAAAAGCTGGCATGATGTTACCTGCGCTCCAAGTGTCTCAACAACCAAAAATTTGTAGAAACTGAAAAAAATAGTGAAAAGTGAGAAAGAAAAAAAAAATTTTAATTATATATAGGTTTCTTTTCTAGTTCAACAAGCTAAATTTCTCCTCCCCAAAAACACCAATTAAGTTGTACAATATTGATTAGAAGATTAAGGGAGCAGAATTTCAAAATTTGAAAATAGTTGTTTTCATATTTAGTTTGTTTTGGCATGTTGCTGTATCATAATGTATTTCTATGCATTGCTCTTTTTAATTAATGATGTAGTAATTATGGAAATGAATGTGGTGAATGTTTTATGTCAATCTAAACACCTAGAGGGAGTGGTGAATAGGTGCTTTGTTTTTGTAGTGTTTAAGGTTTTGTAGCTAATCTATCATCAAAATAAAACACGCCACAAAAAGCACACACAGATTTATAGTGGTTCCCCAATATGGATACATTCACTTTCCCTCTCCACCTATCTAGCAGTGTGTCAAACTAGGAAAACTTCCCCAATAACTCAGATTCAACATATCTTACAACTCAAAGTCCTTAACATTTTTCACGGCAATAGAACAAGCTCTCTACTTCAGACTTCAAGAGCGAGTCTTAAACTCAGTTTTGCCAGATAAATCCTACCTCAAGTCCTCAACAGGAACCCTACCTTAGGCCTTCAACAAAATCCCTACACTTTGGTCTTCAAAAATAGCTCTACACTCAGAATCCCTCTGTGAATCCAACCTCAGGTCCTCAACAGGAACACTACACCAGGTCATCAATAAGAGCCCTACACTCAGATCTTAAATAGATCTTACAACAATAGTTTCTTTTATATGTATTTCAGCAACAAACAAACTCAACAAAAATTTTTCTTGGAAAGCTTGAGTCTTCTTGGCTTTGAAGAGAAAAACCTTTTCTCAACAGCATCAATTCTTCAATGAATCTTCCTTGAAAATATGAACGATGTTGAATTTTGAGACAGGAAGACTTCTTTGTTCTTGAATGATTTGAATTAGAAAAAATCTTGAGCACTTGATGATTTTTCTCCTTCCGAAGGTAGCCTTGTTTTCAAGGAACTTTGTAGGCATTTTTTCTTGAAGGAAATACTCTTCTGTTGATTTTGGAATGACAACGTTAGGGTTTTCTTTTTTATCTCTTAATCTTATATAGGTGTCTGATAACAATAACGGCCAAGTACATTAGAAAAATCATGTTAGATAACTTTCTAGATTAAGATTGATTTGATTTTAACTTTTGGCATGGACGGCGACTTGACGTTCCACAATTTTGAATTTACACAATGATATTTTGTGTCCTCACAATGATAATTAGCATGACATAATGATAATCCAATTTCATGACGATTCTTCCTCTTCATTGACTTTGTAAATTTTTCTGTTGAGTTGTAAGCTTATTACAATAATAAAGCTATCTACATAACGATAATGCCTTTCTTCTCAATGGTAAACAACTGAGAACTAATTTTCCTTTTGTGATAAGCAACACAACAATACTTGTGTAGTTGTTTCTTTTCATGATGATATCATCATGTACTATATAATGTTGGATTCATTGCCCACAATGTCCCAAATTTGAAGAAGTCAATCATGTCAATGATATGCATAAAGTTGTATTTGATGTATTCTTAAGTTCATGCATGCAGGTCAGTCCTTGTAATATTGATATGACATGTATTCAAAGAGATGTGACAGGTGGTCACAAAGTAAAGATATGGAGAGTCAAAAATCTATCTAAGTCTACAGGCGTTAAGTGAAGCCAGTTGACTCAAGACCAGATACAAGGGAAGATGCTGGATAGGATGGAAATCACCTAAGTCCACAGACATTGAGTGAAGCCAGTTCGCTCAACGCTAGATGCCATAAAGCACTGAGTTAGTTGTAGCAGTCAAAGCCCTGCAGTCAACAAAGCAATTCTGCGGCCAAGTACACAGGTGTTGAGTGATGATAGTTCACTGAACGCCATTGTCGAGTATAGCTGAATATGTCAATGCCTAAGTATTGGCAGGCTGAATATTCAATAAAGTTCAGAAGCGTCGAGTGAACAGAGCTCACTCAATGCCAGAGTAAAAAAGCGTTGAGTCTTGCTGATGCAGTCAAAGCCTAAGAAGAAGACAAAAATTGACAAAGTCCATAAGCGTTGAGTGAAGCCAATTCACTCAATGCCCAATAAAGAAGGCAGGCAAAAGCAGAAAGCGTTGAGTGAGACCAGCTCATTCAACGCCGCCAGACAGGTGAAGAAAAGTCTAAGTGTCAAAGCATTGAGTGAAGACATTGCACTCAACGCTCTTAATGCCTTTGATGCAGAATGATTCAGGCAGTTGACAAAGGGTTTTGGCATTGAGTGAAGCATATTCACTCAACGCTCTCAATGCCTGGAGTGAATTTGACAAAATTGTCTATGTCCATAATCTGATGACGTCAGCCAAAATTGACAAAGTCAACAGAGTTCAAATTAAATGCGGGAAAGCTACAAAATACGACAAATACTGTCAGAGAGCTACTGTACATCTTCTTCTGTTAAAGCAAGGTGCAGCTATCTACATCAGGTGGTCCCCACTACTTCTTGGAGTCGTTAATTGGCATAAGATGTAATGGGGCAGCTACTGGATGTTTAACTCAACTTTTAGGGTTTTGTTTCAAAAAGAAAAAGAGCGGCTGGAATTCATCTTCCTCACCATTGGTGTTGTAAAAAAGCTTGAAGTCGTTCAACTGAGCTAAAAGTTTAGTTCAGTTAGCTGTAGCATCTTCTTCTGCTACAACAAGTTTAGATACACATCTAAGAAAGAAAAGAGAGGAGTGACTTCAGTCTACTACAAGTTCAGGTTAGCTGTTTGAAAAACTCAAGACCTAGCAGATCTTCAATCTTCAACAGCAAGTTCAGAAACAGTTTTTTGAGATACTTCCTGTAACGCCCCCAATTTTTTGATGTTTATTTTAATTCTTTTAATGTCGTATTTATGACCTCAGGGCGTTACGTTGACGCGTAGTTGGCGGGTACTATTTTCGGAGCGGTGTTTTCTGCTCATAGGTATCCAAGGTTTTGATTTGGGGTTTTTGGTTTGGCTAATTTCATGTGAGTTTCTGGAATTTCCCTCGCGAGTCGGGTTTGTTTTGGAACTCGGAGGAGCCTTTTCGGGATATTTGTCCTTTTTGACTTCGGGGAGTTTTTACCCAAGTTTGGTTTGTCGGATTTCGATTTCAAATTTGACGTGGGATTCGTAGTGTCGATATTTAGCTATGGTGCGAATTTCGTAAGATTTTGAGTTGGTTTGGGTTTCGGGTCGTTTGGACGTTTATTTAATAACTACTTATAATATAACATTATATATATATATATATATATGTATATATATATATTTAAACAGCCAAAATTAAATGGAACCCTATTCATCATCCCCTACCCGAGCCGACAGCAGTTTCGCAAAAGGAGGAAGGCGGTGTTGTCGTGAGCTTTCGACTGCCGATCGTGAGAGTTTCGGTGGTTGGAATCGTAGTTGGAGAGTAGATTCGGAAAGCCCTCAACGAGATCTACGGGTGGGTGGTAAGTATTTTTCGTTTCTCCTATTTTTAGGCATTAGGATTTGTAGTTTTGACCTCCTTCTTCCCTGAAAAGTTTCAGGAAATTTTGCCTAGGACTTCTGCGGCCAAGCCTTTTTGTGGAGCGCTCAGATAGTCGGATTTTCAGAGCTTTGAGGCAAGTGGTGATCTTCACCGTTCTTTGCTATTTTATTTCATGTATTTCCTCTTCTTTCCCTCCTTAGTATGTAGGAGTAGTGTAGGGATTAGACTTGAGGAATCCATAGGATAGTTAAAACATTTCGGCCAGGAATCCGTTGAGTATGGTATATAGCCTAAGGGAATTTCGTCGCATATAGGTGTAGTAGACTATCAGGAATTTGTTGAATATGAGGAAATAGACCGAGTAAAATTTATCGACTAACAGTGTTTTCGTCGAGTGGATTCGTCGGGTAAGGTTGGATTTCATCGAGTTAGATTCGTCGAGTATCTAGGCGTTGAGTTCGTTGAGTATCAGTAGTCTTGGCATTGAGTGAAGTTAGATTCGTCGATTATTCTCGACGAATTTGTTGAGTATAACAGGCTTAGAAGGCGTTGAGTGATCTAGCGACTAAGTCAAATTCGTCAAATATATACGCTGAATCAAGTACGATTCGTCGAGTATTGCCGAGTGTTGTTTTATTGCCAAGTCAATTCGTCGAGTATTCTTTGGTTTCGTCGGGTAAATTCATCGAATTTAGCTGGACTTAGTTTATTTTCGTCATTTTATCAGTTCGCCAAGTATGGGACTTAGGGTAAATGTTTGGGTTGTTCTCTCCCCTTGTCGTAAGAGTATTTTGGTGTTAGGTTTGGGGTTTTGTTGGTGTTTTGGAGGTGTTTTTACGGCTAGATTGGTAGTGGATAAAGGACCACCAACATGACATCGTTTCGTGAATCATTTCACTTGGTGGGTTTTTGTCTCTTCTTATGGACTGTTGGGTTATGTTGAAAAATATTGATGGAGACATTGCTGACACGTCCGCCATTGATCCCCATCTGAGAGATTTCGTCGATTGGGACGATCGTTGCCGCAAGCTCGAGGATGGGATCGACGTCCGCCGCCATTATATAAAAATATTTAATTATAAATTAAATATTTATAACTATATAATTTTAATAATTTTATTTTTTTAGCAATTTTATTTTAAGTATTTATTTCATGTTTTAATCTTCATTTCATGTGTAATGATGAGTGCTTATAACCATCATCCGTTGTTTTAATTATTTCATTTCATGTGCTATGATGGGTGCATATAACCATCATATTTTCAATTTGAATTTTAAATTTTGAATTTTGAATGGAAGGAGATTGAGTGGTGTAGGCTATATATAGTCATGTTATGAAGGATTGATTAGAGAGAAGAAGAATAAGAAAATAATTCCCCCCCCCCCCACAATCTTTGAGATCTTTCCTTCCCCCCTTGGCAAAATTCAGCCTCCTCCCTCCTCTCCCTCTCTTGGCTGTCGGCCCTCTCTATCTCCCTCCTTGTTGGGTACATTGAAGAATATGTACCTGATTTGGAGAAGCCTCATCTTAGTCAATGATATGCATCAATTTGTATTTGATAGATGTTTGAGTTACATTGTGCAGGTTCAAGAATTTGAAGAAAATTTTCTAAGTACAAGTGTCGACACTTGTGAAGAAGTTATGTCGACACCCCAAGCTAAGTCGACACTTATGAAAGAGTTATGTCGACACCCAAGCTAAGTCGACACTTATGAAGAAGTTATGTCGACACTCAAACTGAGTCGACACCTAAAGAAATAGCTGTGTCGACACCCATAATTATGTCGACACTTGAGGCAGAATTTGTGTCGACACCTAATACAGGAGCTGTGTTGACACCAAGGAGCTATTTTGACACTGGAAGCAGTTGTGTTGACACACTGGACTTGTGTCGACACATCAACTCTCAAAGTGTTTTGTCGAGATCAGAAGCAATTGTGTCGACACACAGGACTTGTGTCGATACACACTCAACGCCATCTAGACACACTCAACGTCGTCTGTCGACAACAGCTATGTGGAGACCAGAAGGACTAGTGTTGACACATAGGACTTATGCCGACACACACTCAACATCGTCTGACATACACTCAACGCCATCTGTCTGCAGCAGTTATGTCGAGAACATGAAGACTTGTGTCGACACACTGGACTTGCGTCGATACATATAACAGAAGAAGTGTCGAGTAGCAGAAGATTGACTGAGTCGATACATTGAATGTTGTGTCGACATCATGAAGACTTGTATCGACACTTAGCCTATATGTGTTGACACATGTGAAGCAGTTTGTAGAGTGGAATGTGCTGAGTTGGAAAGTCTTTGACGAATCAACTTACTTGACTGATGACTCAACAGCTGTCATAACCAACCGGTCTGACACCTCTGTCAGAACTCTCAGAAGGTTGTTACAAACCGGATCAGTCGGTAACCATTGGGAAACTCTATATAAGAGTCAGATCTGTGACAAAAAAAAGAACACAACATAAGAAGAATAAGAATAACACTAGAGAATTCTTCAACAAGAACAGGGAAAACCCTTACAAAGGCAGATCTAGAGCTGTCTGCAAGAAAGATTCAGAATTCATTCTGAATTTAAGGAAGAAGCTGACTGAAGATCATCTTCTACATCAAGTGAAGATCCACCTTATTTTGTTCTATCAAGAAGATTTGAAAAGCTAAGTCAGGTTGGATCAGAAGGGTCAGTTCATTCAAGAACTGATCAAGAAGGCTACACCAATAGAGAAATCTAGCTAGTGAATTTTCAGTATCTTTATATCATTCAATTTCTTGTAGGATCTAATGTTAGATCTGAGTTGTAAGCCTGAAATTATAAAGGCTGAGGTAGGGCTGAGAGCCTGAGGTATAGGACTTATGAAAATTCTGAGTTATAAGCCTAGTGATAAAGGCTGAGGTAGGGCTGAGGCCTGAGGTAGGATTCTTGGGAAGAATCTGAGGTAGGACTTATTTAAGTCTGAGCTATAGGAACCATTCTGGTTATGAGTTATAAGATCTGCGGATCCGAGCTAGTGGAAGGAAGCTAGGCTGAATAAAGTTATCTACTGGATAGGCGAAGAGGGAAAGTGGATGTACCCATACCTTGGGGAACCACTATAAATCTAGTGTATGTTATGTTGTGAATTGTGGTCTATGCTTTGAATTATCTGTACAGAATTTAATCTAGCAGTTTGCCAATAAAAATTGTTAAAAAAGTTTAGAACCTATTCACCCCCCCCCCCCTCTAGGTGTTTTGGCTCTTGAAATCAAGTCTTTTAAGTGGTATCAGAGGGAGGTTACTCAAAGATTGACCTAACAGTCTGAGTGAATCTCCAAGGCAAATAACAGATATCAAGAATGGGTTCAAATGAGAATCAAAAGGAGTTTGGAAGCATCTAATCCAAGAATCTATATCACAGTACAGGAAGGCCCCTTCATTCCAATGAAGGTATCAGTCCTGGATGCAAATGTTAAAACTCCTAAGAGTTATTCTGAAGTGACCAAGGATGAGATCATCTTGGCAACACTAGACAAAAGAGCACAGAACATTATTGTAAGTGCTATAGATGATGCCACATTTCAGAATCTGGTGCACTATAAAACCTCCAAGGAAATGTGGGACACATTGATTGTCTATATGGAGGGCATAGAAGAAGTCAGAGAGGACATGAAGTTTATGCTGAATCAGGAATATGAGAGCTTTAGGCAAACCAAAACTGACAGCATAGCTGAATGCTACAAGAAGTTCTTCATAATAGTGAATGAGTTGATGACATATGGAAGAGTCTTCAGCACTTATGAACTGAATGACAAGTTTCTTAGGTCCTTAACAAAGGATTGGGACACTAATATATGTGCCATAAGAGAAGTGGCCCGGCTGGCTGATACACCTCCACCCACACTTTTTGGAAAGCAACTATCTATGAAATGCAGCTTACTGCCAGAAAAGAGGAGGAGAAGGGCAGCAGATCTGAGTACAAGGAAAAGTCAATAGCCTTCAAGGCTGAAGGCACAAGAAAGGGTAGGAGAAAATTTCCTTCTCCATCCAATGGGAGTGCTGAGGCAGAAGAAGGAAATCCTGACAACAACACATCAGATAGACACTCTTCTGATGAGGATTTTGCAGCCTTCACAAGGCAGTTCCAAAGATTCATGAAGAAGAAGTGGAAAACCAGACCTTCTACATCCTTTTCCAAGGATGAGTATTATAAAAAAAGGAAGACTCCCAAAGAGGACAGGCAAGGACATGTCATAGCTGACTGTCCTGACAAAAGGAAGGAGTCAAAAGATAAGAAGAAATAGCAAGTAAAGGCAAGAAGGAAAAATCCCTTGTTGTCCAAATGCAGAAGAGCTGGACAGATTCTTCATCATCTAAATCAGGAGAAGAAGAAGATGCTGAAGCATATGTTGGGCTATTCTCAACTGAAGAGGATTCTAAGGAGTTAGAATTCCTACAAATGATGGACTCCATAAATGGAGTGGAAGAATATTGCTGCAGAGGGCTTATGGCCCTATCAGAAAATGATCAATGTCAAGATCAGGCTGGTCCTAGTAAGGTATACATTTCTCCCTTAGATTCTGATTATTTTACTGGATCAGAATCAGTAGCATCAACTTCAAGAGAAGGGGATGGTTTTAATTCTGAGGGGTATGTACATCAACTCATTAATGAGTATGGCGGGTTGTTGCATGCTCTGAAGAAGAGCGAGTTTCTTGTCAAAGAGTAGACCAAGGAGATTTAGTCTTTTAAGCAAGCTGCAGCAGATTCAGCAAAGTTGTTGGATCTAAGATTGAATGAGGTTGCCAAACTGAAAAACATTACTGTTATTCAGATGGGCACAATCTCTTTCAAGGAAAATCATATCAAGAAACTGGAGGCAAAACTTCAGCAAGAAAGAGAGCTAGTGGCTAAATTCTCCAAGCCAAAATCTATCTTACCCTTAATAGACAATTTCATTTCACAAAAAGGGAAGACTGGTCTAGGTTTTAAGGGAAGAACTAGGACCACCAATTCACATAGAAAAGGTAAGGCCCCAATTCAGCCTCTAGCTGCAAAACCCCCTATCTTCTTTAGGAAGGTGATGAATCTTACAAACAGTTATGATCATGAGACTGCTCATGGTAACTGTGAGTATGGAAATCTCATGGACAAGGGTGCGAATGCCAATAGGCCACTCTATAGGCATGCCCATCATGTACAAGAGAAATTCTTGAAGTTTGCTGGTCCAGCACCAACACTTAAAAAGACTGCTGGCAACAAAGTAGCAAAGTTTGTACCTAAGAGATGGTATAATAGATTTGAGTGTTGGTGTTGTGGAAAGGTGGGCCACTTTGCCATGGATTGCTGGTTTAACACAAGTATTAAAATCAAGAGTAGTTTTCCTGTTAGAACAGCTGCAGGATTACAAACTAACAAGGACCTAGGACCCAATAGCAAATTGGGTTCTAAGGGTAAGTGATTCTTTATTTGATGCAGGTGAATCTAAGTGACCATACCCATATATGGTACTTGGATAGTGGCTATTCCAGACACATGACTAGAATAAGTACAATGTTGAGGGACTATGTACCCATAGAGAATGGACCCAAAGTAATCTTTGGTGGATCAGAAAAAGGAATCATCAAAGGATTTGGCAACATCTCTAGTGATTCAATTACTATCACTAAAGTGGATTATGTGAAGGGTCTAAAACATAACCTGATTAGCATAAGTCAACTTAGTGATCTAGGTTATGACATCTCTTTTCTCAAAGGGGAGTGCCAAATAAGAAGGTCAAGTGATCAAGAGATCATTTTGACTGGCACTAGGAAAGGAAATGTGTATTTCCTTAACCTAGATTGTGAGTTTAACAACTAACCCATTTGTCTAGTAGCAGGAGAAAAAGCATCTCTATGTGTCAAATGGCACAAGAGGCTTTCTCATCTGAACTATAAGTCTACAGGACAGCTGTTCAACATGGGGTTAGTGAGGAATGGTCCTCAAGTCAAGTGCATTAAAGAGGGTGTGTGTTCAGCTTGCCAAAAGGGCAAGCAGACTAAATCCTCTTTTAAGGCACTTGATATCAAAGATTCAATGAGATGTTTATATCTCTTGCATATGGACTTGTTTGGTCCTATGCCAGTTCACAGTCTTGGTAGGAAAGTATGCACACTAGTTATTGTGTATGACTATTCTAAATATATATGGGTTTTCTTCTTGAGGCAGAAATCTGAAACCCCAACTATTTTTTTGACTTTTGTAAGACAAATTCAGAATGAATATAACAGTTCAGTGGTCAAAATCAGAAGTGACCATGGAACTAAATTTCAGTCTTAATGTATGACAAAATTCTGTGAAGAACTTGGGATTCATCAGGAATTCTCTTCACCTAGAACTCCTCAGCAAAATGGTGTTGCTGAAAGAAAGAATAGGACTCTAATTAAGGCCAATATAACACTACTAATTGACACTACTCTCCCTGAATACTTTTGGGCTGAGACAGTAAATACTGCATGTCATGTGCTCAATAGAGCCTCCATCAATAAGAAACACAAGATGACTCCCTACCAGATTTTGAAAGGCAGAAAACCAAACATATCTTACTTCATAATCTTTGGCAGCAAGTGTTTTGTTCTAGTTAATGGTAAGCACTACCAAACAAAGTTTGCTGCCAAATCTCTAGAAGGGATATTTGTTGGGTACAGCAACCAAAGTAGGGCATACAGAATCTACAACTAGACTACCCAAGTTGTAGAAGAATCTGGTCATGTTGTATTTGATGAGTCAAAGTTTATTAATAGTGAATTGTCTAGTTCTTAAGTTAGTTCTACAGATCTAACAGACAGGCTGGATAAGCTGACCATCAATGAAGAAGTTCCTGCCAGGCTGGATGAAGAAAAAGATGTCAGCTATCCAGGGGGAGAACAAGTCCCACTGGATGAAGAAGACAATGTGGGGCATCAAGTTGAGGAAACTGAAGAAAGCCATAATGCTGACAGATTTCCTCCAACAAGAAGACACTTGAAGGATCATCCAGGTTACCAAATCATTGGTGATGCAAGTCAAGGGGTTCTAACTAGGAGCAAGAGCATGAACACAGTTCTATGTTATAGCTTCCTATCTCAAATAGAACCCAGGAAGATTGAAGAAGCAATGCAAGACTCCAACTGGATTGATGTTATGCAAGAAGAGCTCAGTCAGTTCAGAAGATGTTAAGTCAGGGAACAGATGGCGAAACCTAAGGATCACAACATAATAGGAACTAAGTGGATCTACAGGAACAAGCTTGATTAGAATGGCACCATAGTCAAGAAAAAGGCCAGACTGGTAGCTAAATGCTACAGGTAAGAGTAAGGTATTGACTTTGATCAAACCTTTGCTCCAGTGGCAAGGCAGGATGCTATAAGGCTATTTTTAGCCTATGCTGCCTATAAAGGGTTCAAGGTATACCAGATGGATGTGAAATTAGCATTTTTGAATGGGGATTTAAAAGAGGAAGTCTATGTTGAACAACCCTCAGGTTTTGTAGATTCTCATTGAAAATCTCTGTCACAACCCGCATTTTCTCCGAATTTAGGAATTATCAGAGTATGAGAAAACACGCGTCATGATGCCACGTCAAGCAGGGGATAACTGCTGACGCTCAGGCAAAACCATCTACTTTACTTTATGAAAGAAATTCATGAGTTTAATGATTAGAAAATCAGTTATATTTTAGAGGCTGTATCGCTCGGCTCGGTGGATCACCTAGTCCACAGTTTAAAACTATACTTATGCACTGCAGAAAAATACTTTATTCAGGTTTGACATCCTAAGGAGTGCATAAGTGTCCCAAGAGGACCACTTATACTATGCAAGACTCTACATTTAATTTATATTATATATAAGAAAACGATCTGTATACGTTGTTTGGAAAATAGTGATTGAGTTTTATAAAGCATGCTGATCATGAGCTATACTTATAATAATAAATGTAGTTTTAAAAGTAACTAGCAACCTAGCATAAATCCTTCACAGAGCAAGTAGAATATCTCCAGAAAATGGTAGCAGCAAAAGGAATATATCTAGTACAAAGGTAAAAACTACTAGTGGGCGCCAACAACCTGACACGAATCCACTGACAAATATGTATGTCTGTAAGAAAAGTGCAGAAAACTACCTCACTAAACAAATCCAGAAGGATCTCCAAAGTCCAAGAGACCACCAGCAACACCACAGCAACCTAGCAACCAAACTGGCTACTGCTCAGAACCTGAGGTATTCAAAAGAAGAAAGAATACCTCAGCAAGCAAAACAAGGAAAACTGCACGTAAGTGTCATTCAGATGATAAATGAAAGAGGGAAAACAAAGTAGTAAAAGGTCACAACTGCCCAGGGCAAGACAAAAAGAAATGCACCAGGTGCAAGGAAACAGCATCAACCCTGCCCAGAAACTACTTCCTGTAGAGTCTACTAAGCTGCCAAGAGCCCAAAATGCTGCAATCTACCAAGGAAGGAACGTCTAACACCCTAAGCTGTGGGAGATGGTAGTAGCAAAATAAATAACATGGATCCAGGTTGAAGGCAAACTCAGTCCTCCAACAACCATTTCCAAGCCAACAAGCTCAAGGGTCTACATATGGAAGCACTAGGGACCTCCCACCCCCTTGCCCAGCTCGTACCTGGAGCAAGATAGAAGAAAAAGGGTGTCCTTGGCTAAATTACACAATACCTCCCCTCTTAAGAGCTCCAAACCACCACTACTAACCACGACCCACGATTCGGCCTTTAGGAAAGAAAAACATGGCCGACAAGGAAACTCAAAACATAAACAAGGAATTCACTCGGGAACGAAAATTGAGGTAGGGAAAAAGTGTTGAAATGACTCAACACGGCTTGGCGTTGAGTGGGACCCACTCAACACCTAACCATACCTTGGCGTTGAGTGAATTAGCCTCACTCAGCGCCAGAACAGCCATGGCGTTGAGTGAGGTTCACTCACTCAACGCCCTCAGGAAGAACTACTCTGGCGTTGAGTGAGCTAGCCTCACTCAACGCCAAAACAGGCATGGCATTGAGTGAGGTTCACTCACTTAATGCCTCCCGCAAGAATACTCTGGCGTTGAGTGAGCTAACCTCACTCAATGCCAAAACAGCCATGGCGTTGAGTGAGGCACACTCACTCAACGCCCTTGTATTTAACCACAATCAGTGAAAGTGGCGTTGAGTGAGCTGGCCTCACTCAATGCCAAAATAGCAATGGCGTTGAGTGAAGCTCACTCACTCAACGCCCTTACACTCAGCCGCAAAAGAAGACTGTGGTGTTGAGTGAGTCCACCTCACTCAACGCCAAAATAGCAATGGCATTGAGTGAGGTTCACTCCCTCAACGCCCTAGCACTTAGCTGCAACAAGGCAAATCTGCGGTGTTGAGTGAGCTGACCTCACTCAACGCTAAAACAGCAATGGCGTTGAGTGAGGTCATCTCACTCAACGCCAGAAGTCCTGGACGCAAAGAAGGGCTGTGGCGTTGAGTGAGTCTACCTCACTCAACGCCAAAGAAGAAATGGCGTTGAGTGAGGTTCACTCACTCAACGCCATGGGACTTTGCCGCAAACTTTCCTACGGCGTTGAGTGAGGTCACCTCACTCAACGCCAAAGCCGAAATGGCATTGAGTGAGGTCGACTCACTCAACGCCAAAGTACTTAGCCTCAGAAAAGGATGTGGCATTGAGTGATCACACCTCACTCAACGCCAAAGTACTTGGCTGTATAGAAAGCAACGGCGTTGAGTGAGTCCACCTCACTCAACGCCAAAACCGAAATGGCGTTGAGTGAGGTCGACTCACTCAACGCCAAAGTACTTAGCCTCAAAAAAGGCTGTGGCGTTGAGTGAGCACACCTCACTCAACGCCAAAGTACTTAGCTTCTCGGAAAAACCGCGGCGTTGAGTGAGCTTGCCTCACTCAATGCTAAAATGGAAATGGCGTTGAGTGAGGTCGACTTACTCAATGCCAAAGTACTTAGCCGCTAGCAGGGGCTATGGCGTTGAGTGAGTCCACCTCACTCAACGCCCCAGTACTTAGCCAAAATTCAAATCGACTACAGCTGCGACATTGAGTGTGTGCACCACACTCAACGCCAAACCCGCAAAGGCTTTGAGTGTGTGCACCACACTCAACGCCGGAAAACCAGAGAGCCCAAATTTGGCTCTTTCCAAGATACACAGCAGGCACCCCCCCCCCTCCTACTCTCTCTCTCTCTCTCGGCCTCACCCGCAAGGCTACAACAAGACAGAAATCTGGAGTTTATGTTAGCGGAATAACGCCGGCGGGTTGGGCACTAACAGCACAAAGAAGGGGGGCTCATTAGGAGAAACTAAGCCCTAAAATTCAGCAAGATAAAAGAACAGCTTGGCAACTACCCTAGGGCTAACCAGGATTTTTCAATTCAGCAAGAGAATAAAAATGGCAAAGGCAAGAATACCACTTGCCTCAATTTCTGGCGAAGCTTGGACGACTTTCCCTCCTCTTCACTCGGCACTAGCAGCAGCAGCACCTAACAAGCAACCCGCACTTAAATGGCGGAAATCCACAAGACCCGAAAATCCAAGTCTCCTAAAACTCCATGAAAATCGAATCTCTTACCGGCAAAACGTAGATCTGAGTGAGATCATGCCAACGCCGCTTTAGGAAACGAATTCCGTCCACGAAAGCTCCCGAAATCGCCGGCCGAAGGCTAGGGCAGTCTGTCGTTTCTCCGCCTCTGTTTTCCGCGAACAGGAGCAGACGGTTTCGGTCTAGGGAAGAAGGAGGAGAGTGGCCCGCCAACTTCTAATTATGGCTTTAAATAAATCTTTACACGCCTAATCAGCTTAACCGCTGCCTGAAAATGCCGATTCACTGAGCTAAAATCAAATTTGTAATTTGATTTTACTAATAGCACACCCAAAACGACGCGAAAACCGAACATCCTCGAAATTCGACGAAATTCGCATCGTAGCTAAATACCCATGCTACGAACGCAACGGCAAAGTCGAAATTGACTTTCGACTAATAGAACTCGAGTTATACCCACCTAAATCCAAAACACAAGCATCCCCCAAGAGGCCACACCGGGTCACCCAGAAC
The DNA here is from genome assembly GCA_039513925.1 of Platanthera zijinensis. Lineage (NCBI taxonomy): Eukaryota > Viridiplantae > Streptophyta > Magnoliopsida > Asparagales > Orchidaceae > Platanthera > Platanthera zijinensis. The sequence continues at coordinate 189,977,722 of CM077082.1, forward strand.
GACTCGGCTTGATAGGGAGACCTTGCCCATAGGATACAAAATAGTCCACTCAGTTCTAAGGAGCTAAACCACACTCCACAAATGGCACGAGCCACGAAAATGCGTCACCGTAACGCCAAACGAGAATAAAATAGTCGCAGAAAAATCGGCGGCGTTACAGTCACTCCCCCTAAAAGAAAGTTTCGTCCCGAAACTTTACGCACAACACTTCTACTATAGAAGGAAAAAGTAACAAACAGGAGTTACAAGAAGGGAAACATACTCATCAAATCAGGGAAATAGGTGAGGGTAAGCCTTCCTCATGGCCGACTCTAGCTCCCAAGTCGCGCTCTCCAAATCTTGATTCTTCTATAGAACTTTCACCATCGGAATGGACTTCTTTCGCAGCACCCGTTCCTGAGTATCCAAAATACGGACCGGCACTTCACCAAAAGAGAGGTTGGGCTCCAACTGGGGCACAACGTCCAAGACTTTCCCACTGCTATGCACACACATCCGCAATTGGCTTACATGGAAAACATTATGAACACCTGGGAAGTTTGCTGGCAAATCTAACCTGTAAGCTGACACGCCAATCCGCTCCATAATCCTAAATGGGCCCACATACCTCGGGTCCAATTTCCGATTCTTACCAAACTTCTTTACACCCACCATCGGGGAAACCTTAAGAAATACAAGGTCCCCTACAGAAAACTCCAAGGCAGACCTACGCTGATTGGCGTTCTTCTCGTACCTCTCCTGAGCTATACGAAGCTTCTCTCGAATAAGCTTCACTGCGACTTCCTTTTCCTCAAGCGCATTAGGACCCAACAAAGGCTTCTCACCAGCCTCAGCCCAAAACAACGGAGTTCTGCAGCGCCTCCCAAACAAGGCTTCGAACGGAGTCATCTGCAAGCTCTCTTGATAACTGTTGTTGTATGCAAATTCCATAAGTCGCATCCGCTCATCCCACGCTCCACCGTAGTCTAAAATGTAGCATCGAATCATATCCTCAACTATCTGGTTCACCCGCTCCGTCTGCTCATTAGTCTATGGGTGGTAAGCAGTAGAATACCTCAGATCCGTTCCCAAACCCTCCTGCAGACTCTGCCAAAAACGAGAAGTAAACCGGGAGTCTCGATCAGATATGATGCTAACAGGCACACAGTGCAGTCGGATGACTTCATTCAAGTACAACTCCGCTATCTTCTTCATCGGGTAATCAATCTTATATGGCACGAAGTGAGCACACTTCGTCAGTCTATCCACTATAACCCAAACAGAATCAAATCCCCTCGGGGATTTCGGTAAGCCCGTGATGAAATCCATAGATATACTTTTCCACTTCCAAGTCGGGATCTCTAACGAAGTCAACTTGCCACCAGGCCTTCCATGATCGGCCTTCACATGCTTGCAAGTGTGCAACTCAGCAACAAACCGGGCTATATCACCTTTCATGCCATACCACCAGGCAATTTGCTTTAAGTCACGATACATCTTCGTAGATCCTGGATGGTAGGCAACGCTAGATCCATGAGCCTCTCTGCAAATCATACCTCTTATGTCCCCAACAGCGAGGATGCAAAATCTGTCGCGGTACTTCAAAGTACCCGCATCATCGATAGCAAAGTCCGGCAACTCCCCCTTCTCGGTCCTGGTGAATAAGTGCAGAAGATCCGGATCGTCCTTCTGGTGCAGTCTGGTCAAAGAAATCCAAGACGGATCTGCCACTGATAAACTACTCTGCAAGCCACAGCATCCCACTAATATATCCATAAGGAGGAACTCCTCCACTAAACAATCGACGGAGAGGTTAAAGATCTTTCCCGTCTTTCGTCTCAGGGCGTCGGCCACCACAGTGGCCTTGACTGAATGATACTGGATCTCTACATCATAATCGGACACATACTTTAGTCACCGCCGCTGGCGCAGATTCCACTCCTTCTGCGTGAACACGTACTTCAGGCTCTTATGGTCAGTGAAGATCTTGCACTGAGCCCCATAAAGTAGATGCCTCCACTACTTCAGCACATTGATTACCGCTGCAAACTCAAGGTCATGCGTAGGATAATTCTTCTCATGAGTCTTCAGTTGCCTTGACACATAGGCAATCACCTTTCCAACCTGCATTAATACGCATCCCAGACCTACATGCGAAGCATCCACGTACACATCATAATCCACACCCTCAGTAGGCTGGGTCAGAATGGGAGTAGTGCACAATCTCTTCTTTAACTCCAGAAAGGCTTCTTCGCACTTCTCGCTCCAAACAAAAGCCATGTTCTTCTGAGTCAGCTTGGTCAAAGGTGCTGCTAGGGAAGAGAAACCCTCCATGAACCTCTTGTAGTAGCCAGCCAACCCTAGGAAGCTCCTGATCTCCTTAGGCGTATTCGGCCTACTCCAATCCATCACTGCTGCGATCTTTTCTGGGACGTCCGAGATCCCCTCCTTGTTCACCACGTGGCCTAGAAATGAAACCTGAGGCAACAAAAAATTGCACTTGCTCAGCTTAGCGAATAACTTGTGATGCCTCAACACCGATAGAACCAAGCGCAGATGCTGCTCATGCTCCTCAGTGCTGCGAGAATAAACCAACACGTCATCGATGAAGACCACCACGAACTTGTCTAAGAAATCCTTGAACACCCAGTTCATCATATCCATGAAGGCTGATGGTGCGTTGGTCAAACCAAACGACATCACCAAGAACTCAAAGTGTCCGTACCTCGATCTAAACGCCGTCCGTGGAATATCTGCCTCACGGATACTGAGCTGATGATAGCCAGAATGAAGATCGATCTTGGAAAACACTGTGCTACCGCGCAACTGGTCAAATAAATCATCGATCCTCGACATAGGGTACCTGTTCTTAATGGTGACTTTTTTCAACTCCCTATAGTCGATGCAAAGCCGCATCAACCCATCTTTCTTCTTCACAAACAGCACAGGAGCACCCCAAGGCGACAAACTCTGCCTGATAAATCCCTTTGCCAACAACTCATCCAACTGAACTCGCAACTCCTCTAACTCACGAGGGGTCATCTGGTACGACGCCTTAGCAATAGGACGCGTACCCGGCTCCAAATAAATCATAAACTCCACATCCTGCTCAAGAGGAAGACCAGGAAGATCATCCGGAAAAGCATCGGCGAAATCACGAACAACTAGAATCTACTCCAAGCGCGGTACACTAACAGCGGTCCCAACCACCGAGACCAAACAAGCAAAACAATCCGAAAGAAACAGTTTCTGAGCACATACCGCAGAGATGACAGGAGAATCCTGGCATAGATCAGCATACACGCTTCTGGGCTGACTGTCGTCCCTGATGAAGTCCAAGCGCTTCCCTTTGCACTGAATGACTGCATAATACCTAGACAGCCAGTCCATGCCCAGAATAACATTAAAGTCCTCCAGATCAATAATCTTCAGGTCTGCCTTCACAAGGAAGTCCCCCAACAAAACAGGGCAATCTAACATGCCCAAATCTGACAACACAGATTCACCGGAGGGGAACTTGACACGGAAGGTATCCCGAACTCGATCTAAAGTCAACCGATGTCGCTCTACAAAGGCTCTAGCCACGAACGAGTGGGTAGTGCCGGAGTCAAATAGAACACGCGCACAGCCGTTCTTCACCTTAAATTTTCCTATATGAGCATATATAACTAAGGAACTAGCACAACAATACTGCAAACATTCTAGTAAAACAATAACAAAACCTTCAGGCTTGAAAGACAACTAACCTGAGATGACCTGAGTCGAAGCTTGAGCCTCCTCAGAAGAGATCACGTTCAGCTTTCCCTTTCCCTTGTCCACGCGTTGAGGTGGAGGTAATGCCTGTAGTGGAACTGCATGAAGAACAGGCTGGGCCTGAGGACACCTAGACTTGATGTGACCCTTCTACCCATACTGATAGCAGACTTTATCCTTGGACCAGCACTGGGCAGCATCATGCCCGGGTCGCTTGCAAACAGAACAGGAAACATCCCTCCTATGAGCACCCTGAATCGCATGAACCTGCTCCTTCTTCTGAGCTGCTTTCTTCTTGAAACATCTCTCGACAGGGTGGCCTGACCGGCCACAGAAGCTGCACACCACTTTGCTCTTCTTTCCCGGAGCAGCACCGGGTACCTTGGGTTTCTTCTCCTCCATAGACTTCCTCTTGTCCTTCCTCATTTGCTGGCCTCTGGTCTTTGTGGTCTCAATAGCCTCCACCTTCAGAGTAGACTCCACTACTCCTGCATAAGTCTCTGACCCATAAGCACTGGTTAACTGCTGCACCACGCTCCTCAAGCCATTGAGAAATCGCTTAACTCGATTAGCCTCAATGCTGACCAATCCAGTGGTAAAACGGCTCAACTTGCTGAACTCTATCTCATACTCACCCACCGTGAGTTGCCTTTGCTTCAGATGGAGGAAGTCATTCATGAGGCGTTCACGCTCGACCGAGGGTAAGAACTTCCTCAACAGCATCTCCTTGAACACTTCCCAAGAGCATCCAGCTACCAAGCTCTCCTTTTCTCTCAGCCACCAACTCTTAGCCAAACCTTTAAGCTGATAGGCGGCTATCATCACCCTCTGGTCATCTGCAATCCCGGAGTACGAGAACATCTCCTCCATGGAGATCAGCCAATCATCTATGACCATAAAGTCTGCCTTCCCATCATAAGTGGGAGGGCTCAGCCTCTGAAACTGTGAGATTAAGGACATCTCTACTGGCACCACCACTGGAGGTCTTAAGGGTGCAGGAGGAGGAGGGACAGCTAACCCCCCTGCAAGACCTTGCACTCCTTGAGTCTGACCTGCCACAACCGCCACCAGGGATTGAATCTGGGCCTGCATCTCCACCACTTGCCTACTCATGGCATTGCTACTTTGCCGCAGGCTCTCGATCACCGCATCATTCTGAGCTCCAGATGACTCACCCTAAGACAGGGGAGTCGATTTAGTCGAAGGACGCCTCGCCATCCTAAAATCATAACAACACTAGTTAGATCCTAATACAACAGCTAGAACTAACTACAAGTACAGACAATACATATATAGATATAAACTTAAAGCTGCTAAACTTGCTCTGGGAGTTTATCTTTTTACAAAAATTGATGTTATGCCCTAACCTAGGATGTTTAACCACCACCATACTAACTCTTGTGCCTAGATCGGGAATGCATGACTTTATATTACTTTTGACTTGAAAGCTTATATGTGTACATATGTCATCCTATCAGTCTTTAGCTTAGCACGTTGTGCTTATGCAATGTTATGCTATGCATGATTGTGCTATGCATTCTAAAAAGGCCCTAATGCATGTTATGAGCGGCGTACGCATGAAAATGTAATGCATCCCATACTACATAACATTCTCATGCAATGAAAAAGAAAACGAGCTAGTCGCAGCCATGTTGTGAGGTTATGCATCCCATACTACATAACCCTCACATGTTGCCCTTATGGTGGATCCATATACGAACACATATTATGCATCCCATACTACATAATATGCCCCGTATACTTCATGTTATACTATGAGTGTAGTGTTCGTGCTTTTGCCAAGACGTGCTGATGACATATCGGTGTGTGAATGACATGATGCTGAACTACTAATGCAATCATAGGAAGGTTGCCCGACTAACTTGTCAAGCAACCTCCCTCTGATACAAACTGTCACAACCCACATTTTCTCCGAATTTAGGAATTATCAGAGTATGAGAAAACACGCGTCATGATGCCATGTCAAGCAGGGGATAACTGTTGACGCTCAGGCAAAACCATCTACTTAACTTTATGAAAGAAATTCATGAGTTTAATGATTAGAAAATAAGTTATATTTTAGAGGCCGTATCCCTCGGCTCGGTGGATCACCTAGTCCACAGTTTAAAACTATACTTATGTGCTGCGAAAAAATACTTTATTCAGGTTTGACATCCTAAGGAGTGCATAAGTGTCCCAAGAGGACCACTTATGCTATGCAAGACTCTACATTTAATTTATATTATATATAAGAAAACGATCTTTATATGCTATTTGGAAAATAGTGATTGAGTTTCATAAAACATGTTGATCATGAGCTATACTTATAATAATAATTGTAGTTTTAAAAGTAACTAGCAACCTAGCATAAATCCTTCCCAGAGCAAGTAGACTATCTCCAGAAAATTGTAGCAGTAATAGTAATATATCTAGTATAAAGGTAAAAACTACCAGTGGGCGCCAAAAACCTGACACAAACCCACTGGCAAATATGTATGTCTATAAGAAAAGTGCAGAAAACTACATCACTGAACAAATCTAGAAGGATCTCCAAAGTCCAAGAGACCACCAGCAACACCACGGCAACCTAGCCACCAAACTGGCTACTGCTCAGAACCTGAGGCTTTCTAAAGAAAAAAGAATACTTCAGCAAGCAAAACAAGGAAAACTGCACGTAAGTGTCATTCAGATGATAAATGAAAGAGGGAAAACAAAGCAGTAAAAGGTCACAACTGCCCAAGGCAAGACAAAAAGAAATGCACCAGGTGCGAGGAAAAAGCATCAACCCTGCACAGAAACTACTTCCTGTAGAGTCTACTAAGCTGTAAAGAGCCCAAAATGCTGCAATCTACCAAGGAAGAAACGTCTAACACCCTAAGCTGTGGGAGATGGTAGTAGAAAAATAAACAACATGGATCCGGGTTGAAGGCAAACTCAGTCCCCCAACCACCATTTCCAAGCCAACAAGCTCAAGGGTCTACATGTGAAAGCGCTAGGGACCTCCCACCCCCTTGCCCAGCCCATACCTGGAGCAAGATAGAAGAAAAAGGGTGGCCTTGGCTAAATTACAAAATACCTCCCCTCTTAAGAGCTCCAAACCACCACTACTAACCACGACCCACGATTCGGCCTTTAGGAAAGAAAAACATGGCCGATAAGGAAACTCAAAACATAAACAAGGAATTCACTCAGGAACGAAAATCGAGGTAGGTAAAAAGTGTTGAAATGACTCAATACGGCTTGGCATTGAGTGGGACCCACTCAACACCTAACCAGACCTTGGCGTTGAGTGAGTTAGCCTCACTCAGCGCCAGAATAGCCATGGCGTTGAGTGAGGTTCACTCACTCAACGCCCTCCAAAATAACTACTCTGGCGTTGAGTGAGCTAGCCTCACTCAACGCCAAAACAGGCATGGCGTTGAGTGAGGTTCACTCACTCAACGCCTCCCGCAAGAATACTCTGGCGTTGAGTGAGCTAACCTCACTCAATGCCAAAAATAGCCATGGCATTGAGTGAGGCACACTCACTCAATGCCCTGGTACTTAACCACAATCAGTGAAAGTGGCGTTGAGTGAGTTGGCCTCACTCAACGCCAAAACAGCAATGGCGTTGAGTGAAGCTCACTCACTCAACGCCCTTACACTCAGCCGCAAAAGAAGACTGCGGCGTTGAGTGAGTACACCTCAATCAACGCCCAAACAGCAATGGCATTGAGTGAGGTTCACTCCCTCAACGCCCTGGCACTTAGCCGCAACAAGGCAAATCTGCGGCGTTGAGTGAGCTGACCTCACTCAACGCCAAAACAGCAATGACGTTGAGTGAGGTCGTCTCACTCAACGCCAGAAGTCCTGGCCGCAAAGAAGGGCTGTGGTATTGATTGAGTCTACCTCACTCAACGCCAAAGCAGAAATAGCGTTGAGTGAGGTTCACTCACTCAACACCGCAGGACTTGGCCGCAAACTTGCCTACGGCGTTGAGTGAGGTCACCTCACTCAACGCCAAAGCCGAAATGGCATTGAGTGAGGTCGACTCACTCAACGCCAAAGTACTTAGCCTCAGAAAAGTCTTTGGCGTTGAGTGAGCACACATCACTCAATGCCAAAGTACTTGGCTGCACAGAAAGCTACGGCGTTGAGTGAGTCCACCTCACTCAATGCCAAAATTGAAATGGCATTGAGTGAGGTCGACTCACTCAACGCCAAAGTACTTAGCCTCAGAAAAAGCTGTGGCATTGAGTGAGCACACCTTACTCAACTCCAAAGTACTTAGCTTCTCGAAAAAACCGCGGCGTTGAGTGAGCTTTCCTCACTCAACGCCAAAACGGAAATAGCATTGAGTGAGGTCGACTCACTCAACACCAAAGTACTTAGCCGCTAGCAGGGGCTACGGCGTTGAGTGAGTCCACCTCACTCAACTCCCCAGTACTTAGCCAAAATTCAAATCGACGACAGCTGTGGCGTTAAGTGTGTGCACCACACTCAACGCAAAACCCGCAAAGGCTTTGAGTGTGTGCACCACACTTAACGCCGGAAAACCAGAGAGCCCAAATTTGGCTCTTTCCAAGATACACAGCAGGCACCCCCCTCCTACTCTCTCTCTCTCTCTCGGCTTCACCCGCAATGCTACAACCAGACAGAAATCTGGAGTTTATGTTAGCGGCATAATGTCGGCGGGTTGGGCACCAACAGCACAAAGTAGGGGGGCTCATTAGGAGAAACTAAGCCCTAAAATTCAGCAAGATAAAAGAATAGCTTGGCCTCTACCCTAGGGCTAATCGGGATTTTTCAATTCAGCAAGAGAATAAAAATGGCAAGAACAAGAATACCACTTGCCTCGATTTCCAGCGAAGCTTGGACAACTTTCCCTCCTCTTCACTCGGCACTAGCAGCAGCCGCACCTAAAAGCACCAAACAAGCAACCCGCACTTAAATGGCGGAAATCCACAAGACCCGAAAATCCAAGTCTCCTAAAACTCCATGAAAATCGAATCTATTACCGTCAAAATGTAGATCTGAGCGAGAGCAAGCCAACGCCGCTTTCGGAAATGAATTCCGTCCATGAAAGCTCCCGAAATCGCCGGCCGAAGGCTAGGGCAGTCTGTCGTTTCTCCGCCTCTGTTTTCCGCGAACAGGAGCAGACGGTTTCGGTCTAGGGAAGAATGAGGAGAGTGGCCCGCCAACTTCTAATTAAGGCTTTAAATAAGTCTTAACACGCCTAATAAGCCTAACCGCTGCCTGAAAATGCTGATTCACTCAGCTAAAATCAAATTTCTAATTTGATTTTAGACGCGAAAACCAAACTACCTCGGAATTCGACGAAATTCGCACCGTAGCTAAATACCCAAGCTACGAACGCAACGGCGAAGTCAAAATTAACTTTCGACGAATAGAACTCTAGTTATACCCACCTAAAGCCAAAACACAAGCATCCCCCAAGAGGCCACACCGGGTCACCCAAAATGACTCAGCTTGCTAGGGAGACCTTGCCCATATGCTACAAAATAGGCCACTCAGTTCTAAGGAGCTAAACCACACTCCACAAATTGCACGAGCCACGAAAACGCATCACCATAACGCCAAACGAGAATAAAATAGTCGCAGAAAAATCGGGAGCGTTACAGTCTCTAGTGTCGAGTAAATCCACTTATAGGATTGGGGGGAATAGTTGTCGTGCGGTTTTTTGCGGAATTAAATTAACCTGCACAAATTAACAAACACAGCACAGAAAACACACAAAGAGTTATAGTGGTTCCCCGATTTGGGTACGTCCACTTTCCCCCTTCGACCTATCTCCCACCAAGGGACGACTCGGTCACTTCTCCAATCAGATTGAAATCCAATCCTCACACTACGGAAGGAACCCTTCCAACAAAGGAGTCACAACTCCACCACCACGGGTTGCACCCAACCCTTACAACTAGGAATAAAAATTCCTTTACAACAAATCAAAATTGAATGTAAAAGAAAATACAAACAAAGCTTTTGGAGATTCCGAGGTCCTTCTTCGTTCGTTGAAGCTTTCTTGAAAGTTACGAAGAGTCCACAACCGGATTTCTCTCTTCGATTGGATCATGTCAAGATCAGCAGCGGCAAGTGATTGCGGTGGTGATACTTTGTAGATCAAAACTTCTTGACGAAGCAAGCAAGGTCTACCAACGATCTCAGTCGGATCAATCGTCTCAACCGATTCGGAATGGAGAACAAGTCTCGTTCTACGAATTGGAAGACAAGAGATATCAAGAGAGATACGTGAGATGCTCGACTTGCCTCGATATTGTCATCGAAAGATCAGAGATGATCGGAGATTATCGGTGGCGACTTCCTTGCGATCGGCTACAGGCAATCGGCGCTTTCCACGATCCGCTAGGTCACGCTCGGCCTCCTTTTTGATTTCTGAGAATGGATACTGTAGAAGTTAAAAATACGCGAGTATAAATACTAGAGCCAACCCTAATGACCGTTGTGGGGGAAACAAGGAGAAACCCTAGCCCTAGCCTAAACAGCGCACGGCAAGGAGGTTCGGTCCAGCGAACGAGAAAAATTGCCTAAGGCAACGAGGGAATCGTTGGTGATTCCCGTCAATGTCGGCGGGAATCACTCACCTAATTCCCGTCGATTCTGCCTTGGAAGAATTCCTGTTGGAAAACTGTCAGTCGAAGGAAGTCAGCGGGAATGCAAACTTATTCTCGTCGAATCGACGGGAATCACTAACGATTCCCGTCGAAGTCAGCGAGAATCACTTAGTGATTCCCGTCGATTTTGACTTAGTGGAATTTTCTCTTCCTTCCTTTGATGACTTGGTCTTTGACCCATCTTTGCTCCTTTTTCTACTCTTGATCTGCCTAGACCCTGTACTTGAAAATAAGTACACTCCAATAGAGAGATCACACATGAGTCAACACACTGATCTACTCATCGAGGGATTACGTTGTGCAGACCCGTGTATATTGACCCACTGCACCCTGACATTGGTGTGTACTTAGCATGGAAAATCTGCAAGCACAACTTGATAGAAGATTGTCAAATACATTGTGAATCCATCTTAGCTTGACTGGAGTCTTCTTAAAATCCAAGTAATTTTGGAACAATACCCAATAATCTCCCTCTATTTGAAGAAGCAAAAATCCTACTAGCTAAGATGAATTACACCAACCAAAAAGATATATATAAAAGTATGCGAGACAAGAAGTCAGAATAATAAAATTTCACGCATTCAAAACAAAAATTGAATCAGCATATGATCATATATATATATATATATATATATATATATATCCAAAGAGTTGTTCATTTATAATTACAAGAATAGACGTACACGCAGATTAAAAATAAAAAGTTTAGATTTCAAGTCTATCCCTCCTTTGCCTCAGCATCTCTTAGTTGTTTAGCCAGGTACTTCTTTCTTTGCCTTTCAAAAAATTCCTTTGGCTTCGGGTAGTACCGGGGGGAGGTGCTTTGTTCTCCACTATGTTTGACCTAAAGAAAATGTTTCTTTTAGCCTCATATTCTTTGTGCTTTTCCCACTCATACTGACTATATACTTCATTTCTATTAAGCTCTCCCCGCTGTTGTAGCATGAATGTATCCAGTATGATGTTCCTAGACACAGGACTCCATCGTTAATTCTTAACTTCACTTTCCTTCCTTCTTAATTTCTTCTCTGCTGGAGTTTCTTTAGATGTTCCTTCTTGAAGTTTTCTTTTCCCTTTCGCAATCGCTTCTTGATCAAACATTGCACTGTGAGCAGCTTTGGCAGCGGCTTTAGCAGCCTTTCTGGCATCAGCTTCACTTACGGGAAATTCCTCAGCAATAGAAACCTCATCAGCAGCAGCAGTAACATCATCAGTAGGATTAACAGGAATATGTATACCTGAAGCTTGCTGAGCTAGCCAATGACAACTTTCAAAAACATACTCATTTGATTGCTTAAAGTTGTCAGCAATGATTTGCTCTAACCCTGCCATCTTAGCTGCATAATCCTTCTCTTCCTTTTTGGCTTCGAAGGCAACTGAGTTTGCATAAGAATGCAGTGACTCGTCTATATGCTTTACATTCTGAGTAAAATCGGTCAGCAGGGTATTCTGATTCGTGTTGAATGTGACCATGTTGGCATCGAACAATTTGATGTTGTTGGCAATAACATGAGCATTTTGATTTACCACTGCCAGGTCAGCTGTATTTTTCTGTAGCCCTTGCATCAGAAGATATAAGGCAGTGCCGGCCTCAGCATACTTAGCTTCAAACTTTTGTTCCATCTTATCCAGCTTGTGATTTATCTCCACAATATTCTTTAGAATCAAATCCTCTGATTGCTAAATTCGTTTAAGTACCCTGTTGTAAGATCGTTTAAAGGAGGTCTTTAGTTCATCTACTATACCTTGAATGATATTTACAGTGTGATTTGCCAGGCTAGGTCCTAACGGATGATCCTGATGTATGGCCTGGTCGTGCTCTAGGGGGGTAGGACTCTGTGAGTCAGGATTCTCTTCTTCAGATACACTTGTGGAGCTTGATAAATTTACGGTCTCTAGTAGAGGGATAGAGGCAGCATCTGCCAAGTTTCCATGTATACTCATCACCCCCTTCAGCATAGTATCAGGTTGTTCCAGAGACCGGGAGGTCTCCCCCTCAACTGATGCGCCAGATACATAAGGAACTTTTACTTGAATCTGTTCCTCAGAAGGGAGGTCAACATCAATCTCCTCGTGGCCATACCACTTCCAGCTTGTTCATCATCAAGTTCCTCAGCAACCTGCTGTTCAGGGGAATCCACATCATCCTCACTAGAAGCAATATTCTCTACATCATCCTCTTCTTCCTCCTCGTCAGTCTAATCAGTAGCGAGAGTCTCCACTGCCTCCTTAGCGATGAGGGTGATGTTAGTAGCAACGTTTACTTGTCCTGTGACTGAGGCTTCCATCCTGATAGCAGCAGAAGGACCGTGTAACGACTCCCCCTCAATTCCTGCATTCAGCAGATCAGGAACTTCACTGGGCTGATCCGAAGGATTTGTGAACTCTGGTGCTCTGTCTTCTTCATCAACACGTGTTCCAGATGCACCCCCTTGTACAATTCTTCTTTCCCACCTATCAAAGACGCTGGAGTCCATCTTCTTTAGGTAGTGAAGGGGAACTCCCTTAGTCATATCAAATCTATCTCCATCCATTTGATTCAGGTAGAGACTGATGATTCTCCGAAAGTTAGGAGTACGTAGGGTATCTTTTATTTTCTCAAATAATATGGCCCCCCAATTCAATTTCTTTCTGCACACTATGGCGATCAGGATCTTAAACATGTCCCCTGAGATGTGATCGTGTGAGCAAGGCTTGCAGATCAGAACCTTCCCTATGATATCTAAGATAAGCTTTCCTTCTTCGTTCATGTCCTTGCGTTTAATAGCCCTGGTCCCTCTAGCCAATCCACAAAAAAGAAGTGTCCTCGTACGATCATCTTCATCTAGATAGTCCTCTTGTTCAAAGCTGGAGAGCTGGAGATGATGTGATAGTTTGGCAGCCGTCATCTTTATCCTTAGACCTGCTATCTTACTCTTTATCAGGGTGTCCTCATGTCGCAGCTTGGAGTTTGCGTAAAACTCAAGAACTTCCTTGTCTAGAACCTTGCACGGGTGCTCGAGAATGAAGGAGAGCCCGGCTTGTTCCAACATCAAGATGATGTTTCTTTATTTGTATGAAGCATGGGCAAAGCCTGTCCTAACCAACTCACTTCCAGTGAGGAGCCCGACCATTGTTCGAGGAGCCATTATGAACCTAAACAAGTTACACTCAAGGAATTAACTCTATCTAAATCTAGAGATTGAAGGAACTGAATTAGAAGGAGGGACGATCCTTGAAAATGGAGAATCTCAAGGAAGCAACTGAAGTTACCTGTCATACGGAGGGTGCAAGGAAGGAGACGCGTAGCAGGCGGTGAGAGGAGAGTAGCCCTAGGCCGATGAGAAGCTTGCGTCCGGACTGAAGGCTGGCGGTGGAACGGCGTGACACGTGCGTCGAGCTGATGGCAATGACGGGAACGCAGAGTCGACGGGCTACGATCGACGGGAGACGACTGCGGGCTACGATCGATGGGAGCGACGGACGGTAGACTCGAGGGTTGCGGAAGTCGACGAACTACGGCTGGGGAGCGACGGGAGGCTCGTTTCTGTGAGATCTGCTGAAGGGATTTAGTGAGGTTTTAGCAGGGTCGACGGGAAATGGCGAGGTTTCCGCTGCTTTTTGCAGGAAGCTGAAGCGTCGACGGGAAGGTGAAGGGTTTCCGCTGCTTTCCGTTCTATTAAACAAGCTTCTTTCACGACGGGAAAATGGTAACATTAAGTACTGGCTATTTCTTGTACATTTAAACCTTTGAGGTCAGAATTCCTGTACATTTAAACCTTCTTGTACGTTTAAACCTTCTTTCACGGCCGGGAGATTTCCGCTCATCGATGGGAATTCCTATACATTTAAACCTTTGAGGCGACGAGAATTCCTGCTAATTCGAAACTTTTCCCTTTTAAATAATGGGTAACAATTTTCAGGTCAGAATAGCTACGCCGAGTCGATGGAAGGATAACACTAGAAATAATCACTGGCTATTTCTTAGTGAATAAAGATTTAAAAAATATTAGTTGCAATTACTGGTACAAGTCCCTTGAGATTCATCGGACCAATTGACACCCACTCTCACACATTATCAAGATATAGAAAATTTTATCAGATTCTAAAATAAGGATCATACGGTTATTGGCTTGCGTGTCCTTCCATTTCAGGTGTGTAGATATATATCTTGAAAGAAAATCTACATATATGTCTATATATATATATATATATATATATATATATATATATATATATATATATATATATATATATATTTATATATGTATATCTATGTAATGCGATTCAATTTTCGAAACTGAATGCGCGTACCTGAAATTAGTAGGTTGATCATTCGGATCCACTATTTGAAGTATGAAGGATATCATGCACAAGTAGGACACTATTGTTAGCATTATCTCTTATCCCATATACTTATTCCATAGCAAGCCTGGAACATCTCCTGTCTAGGTCCCATCAGGTTCATGGGTACCTAGACTATCCTGCAAAAAAGAATTACCTTACCTTAGGAACCCAATAGGTATTGGGTCCTAGGTTCTTGTCAGCATAAAATACAGCATGCCTTCCTACAGGATTTCTATCAAGAAAGATGTCTCTTGCCAAAGGATGTGGATATACCCTTGCCCTTGGCATAGAAGGATTGTGCCAACAATCTATGGCAAAGTGACTCACTCTGCCACAGCACCAACACTCATGAATGTTGTACCTCCTTTTCTGACTAAGTTTATTTACGGAGTTAGTCAGGACCCTACGTCTGAAAGTGGCAAAGCTGGAACTGCTCTCAGATTTACCCTTTCCACCGAGACTCGAGGGGGGTCTGATGGTTGACATGTGGTGAGTATCATGAAGCCTAGGGGATTGTGCTTTCTTTTCAGCAAGCAAACATCAGGGGGCCCCAGTGATGCTTGCTACATGTTTGTCAACTCCCTTTTCCTTTTTCCTAGGGTGGGAAGAAGTTCTGCGAGAGCTGGTTCCAGCAATGTCATGAGGTGAGGGGGCTGAGGCCGTAAATACAAACGGTTCATGATGAGCCATGTGTATTTTCTCATGGGTAGCCATAACAGCACTTGCACTAAGGGTATTTCCATATAAGGGTCGATCATTCCTGCAGTGACCATAGTTGTTCTTATGGTCATACCTGAAGGAATGATGAGTGCCCCTCCTACTCGGTGTGGGGGGTCTGTAAACACTTTCCCCATTTCTCCATGATTTTATAATTCGCGAGATCAACCCATTTTCTCCCTTTCTCTTAATAGCATCTATCTTGGAAAAATTAGATACTATCCTCTTCTCGGTCTCTAGATGAAACTCTAGATCCGAGATCTTTGATCCCTTCACCTTGATGGATTCCAATTGGAGGTCCATCATGGTCCTTAGCTGAGCAATTTCCTTAGCTTGTTCCTCAACAAGCAAGTTGCTTTTCTAAAGGGCTCTACGAAGGGAATCAAGAGTTTCAATCTTTTGATTGAAGCTGTCAATTTCCCTTGCCTCAAAAGATTGACAAACCTCTGAACTTCTCCTGTCTTCAGGAGATACAAGAGGAAGGGAGAAATAAGAGGAAGATACCTGATCCTGATTGTGCTTATCAGGGTTAGAGTTATGGTCTGCAGAGTCTGATGTTTCAGCTTCATCACAACTGCATTCCTCAATATCTTCTTCAGTCTCAGATAGAGACACTGGAGCCCTGATATTGAGAGGTTGTTCTTGACTTTCATCTTTAGAGACGAGGACCCCCACATATGCTTCATCCTCTTGTTGGCATTCAGTCCTGGCAGTCTTCGTTCCCTCCATGAGGTCAGAGATAGTTTGCCACATGGACTTTGCAGTCTTACACTTATCCAATCTTGTAAGAGATGATCCAGACCAAATATCTGAAATGATCTGTCGAACCAGCTTGTCCAAGTTGAATAGTGAGAGCTCAGTCTTAGACATCTCTACGGGACTCTTGGGGATTTGGAGATCTTTTTCAGAACTAGAAGCCTTCATGGGAATGAAGGGACCCTCTTCCATAATGAATAACGCATGAGGGTTAATGGCTTCCAAATGAAACTGAGCTCTCATTTCCAGATGGGATAATATTCTTTTGTGCAGGAAGGGATTCTCAGAGGAGAGACATTAGTGTATAGCTCCATGCTTGAGTCTTGTTTTCTTCTTGACACTAGATACAGGATCTTACTCAAGGTGTTAACCTTATTGATGAGTAACCTCCCTCTGATACCACTTAAAAGTCTCTTGTGTCGACTAAATCCACCTATGGGGGGGAATAGGTGTCGTGCGGTCTTTTGCGGAATTAAATTAACCTGCACAAATTAACAAACACAGCACAGAAAACACACAAAGAGTTATAGTGGTTCCCCGATTTGGGTACGTCCACTTTCCCCCTTCGACCTATCTCCCACCAAGGGACGACTCAGTCACTTCTCCAATCGGATTGAAATCCAATCCTCACACTACGGAAAGAACCCTTCCAACAAAGGAGTCACAACTCCACCACCACGGGTTGCACCCAACCCTTACAACAAGGAATAAAAATTACTTTACAACAAATCAAAATTGAATGTAAAAGAAAATACAAACAAAGCTTTTGGAGATTCCGAGGTCCTTCTTCGTTCGTTGAAGCTTTCTTGAAAGTTACGAAGAGTCCATAACCGGATTTCTCTCTTGGAGTGGATCTTGTCAAGATCGGCAGCAGTAAGTGATTGCAGCGGTGATACTTTGTAGATCCAAACTTCTTGACGAAGCAAGCAATTTCTACCAATGATCTCAGTCGGATCAATCGTCTCAACCGATTTGGAATGGAGAACAAGTCTCGTTCTACGAATCGGAAGACAAGAGATCTCAAGAGAGGGACGTGAGACGCTCGGCTTGCCTCGATACTGTCGTCGGAAGATCAGAGATGATCGGAGATTATCGGTGACAACTTCCTTGCGAGCGGCTACAGGAGATCGGCGCTTTCCGCGATCCGCTAGGTCACGCTCAGCCTCCTTTTTGATTTCTGAGAATGGATACTGTAGAAGTTCAAAATATGCGTGTATAAATACTAGAGCCAACCCTAATGACCGTTGTGGGGCCCACAAGGATAAACCCTAGCCCCGACCTTAATAGCGCACGACAAGGAGGTTCGGTCCAGCGAACGAGAAAAATTGCCTAAGGCAAAATCGGCGGGAATTGTTGGTGATTCCCGTCGATGTCGGCGGGAATCACTCATGATTCTCGTCGATTCTGCCTTGCCAGAATTCCTGTTGGAAAACTGTCAGCCGAAGGAAGTCGGCGGGAATGCAGACTGATTCTCGTCGAATCGGCGGGAATCACTAACGATTCTCGTTGAAGTCAGCGAGAATCACTTAGTGATTCCCGTCGATTTTGACTTAGAGGAATTTTCTCTTCCTTCCTTTGATGACTTGGTCTTTGACCCATCTTTGCTCCTTCTTCTGCTCTTGATCTGTGAGAGGACCTAGCGCAACCAACTCGACCAAAAGACCGGTCTGATAGAAGACGGCGCAACTATTCTTTATATCAACGGTCCTCGGGCGGATCCACGGGGCAGCCAGTTAGGCCCGCAGGGAACGCATCCTTCTGCTTCGAATAGTACCGCAGCACCGGGGCGATTCCGAACCGCAGTTCCAACAATCCACCCCCCCCCCCCCCCCCGGAAATGACCCCGGGGTTTCGAACCCGCGACCCCCTTTGATACCAATTGAGAGGACCTAGCGCAACCAACTCAACCAAAAGACCGGTCTGATAGAAGACGGCGCAACTATTCTTTATATCAACGGTCCTCGGGCGGATCCACGGGACAGCCAGTTATGCCCGCAGGGAACATGTCCTTCTGCTTCGAATAGTACCGCAGCACCGGGACGATTCCGAACCGCAGTTCTAACAATCTGCCTAGACCCTGTACTTGAAAATAAGTACACTCCAATAGAGAGAGCACACATGAGTCAACACACTGATCTACTCAATGAGGGATTACGTTGCGCAGACCCGTGTATATTGACCCACTGCACCCTGACATTGGTGTGTACTTAGCATGGAATATCTGCAAGCACAACTTGATAGAAGATTGTCAAATACATTGTGAACCCATCTTAGCTTGACTGGATTCTTCTTCAAATCCAGGTAATTGTGGAAACAATACCCAACACTCATTTTCCTGATTATGTATATAGGCTTAGGAAAGCTCTATATGGTTTGAAACAAGCTCTAAGGGCTTGGTATGAGACCTTGTCTGCTTTCCTTATTGAGAATAAATTCTCTAGAGGAAAAATAGACAAAACTCTATTCTATAGGGAATCTAAAGGCAAGATAATACTAGTCCAGATATATGTGGATGGCATTATCTTTGGTTCTACTGAAAATAACCTTTATAGAAAGTTTGCCAAACTTATGCAAGGGAAGTTTGAGTTGAGCAGTATGGGTGAGTTGAAGTTCTTCTTGGGACTTTAAGTTAGACAGACTGATAGTGGTTTGTTCATATCTCTATCTAAGTTCACCAAGGAGTTGATTAAGAAGTATGGTATGGACTCAGCTTCTACCATGAAAACTCCAATGGGAACAAGTATGCATATATGCAAAGATGAGGCAGGGAAACCTGTTGATGAGTCTTTGTATAGAGGGATAATTGGCTCCCTACTTTACTTGACTGCTAGTAGACCTGACATTATTTATGCAACATGTGTCTGTGCTAGGTACCCAGCTTGCCCAAAGGAATCTCATTATACTGTAGTTAAGAGAATATTGAGATATCTTAAGGGCACACATAAACTAGGCCTTTGGTACCCTAAGAATAGAGATTTCATTCTAACTAGTTTCTCAGATGCAGACTTTGCTGGATGCAAAGAAGATAGGAAGAGTACTACAGGAACTTGTCAATTCCTTGGTGGGAGGCTGGTGTCATGGAGCAGCAAGAAGCAAACCAGTGTAGCTATATCAATAGCTGAATCAGAATATATAGCTGCAGGTAGCTGTTGTGCACAATTGATGTGGATAAAACATCAACTTTAAGACTATGACATCCAGGTAAGTAGAATTCCACTATTTTGTGATTCTATGAGTATTAATTCTATTTCTAAGAATCATGTATCACACAGTAGGATCAAGCATATAGAAATTAAGTTTCATTTCATCAGATAACATGTAGAGAAGGAAAATATTAGCCTAGAGTTTATGAAAACAGATAATCAAATAGCTGATATTTTTACAAAACCTCTGGATGAAATTAAATTCATTTATTTTAAAATTGAATTAGATATGTTGAACCTAGAATAGGTTAGCACAAGCTTCCTTAAGTAGCATATGTAAGAACCAAATTTCTCTGGAAATTTGTCTAAGTACAAAGTTTTGGTCGACACAAGAAAGTTATATTGACACACTCAGTATGTTTTGTCGACACAGATAAAGGATGTTTCGACACAAAAACAGTATCTGTGTAGACAGAATAACTGGTGTCGACACAACTCTATCAAGACTTAAATGGCCTGTATCAATACAGACACAAGTGTGTCGATACTGACACAAGTATGTCGACACATAGATGTGTCGACTTAATATAAGTATTGTCGACTCAGACATTAATATGTCGACACATAGTCGTGTTGACTTAAACTAAGTATTGTCGAGACCTAGGTCATTTTTGATGACACGTATGCTGATTTGTCGAGTAAGGCCCGTCTTTTGACCATCCCATGACACTAATTCTATAAATAGGAGAAGCCAAAATCTGGTCGACTACGCTTTCAGAATTCGTGGCTCTGCACCTTCTGTCGACAAAGACCTTCTCTTCTTTTCTCTCTCGTCTCTCTCGTCGATGGCGCCTAAACAAGAAGACAAAGTCAACGAAGGATATGAGCTGGTTCGTGAAGGGTTCATGACAGCTTCAGAAGAAATTAAGGGTGTAATTGCCCTAATTTCTGAGAATGGCTTGGATTACTTGGTCTCTAAACCAACAAAGATTTGGAAGAAGGAAGTTTTGGAATTCTATTCAACAGCAAGCGTGGATACAGAAGGGAAGAAGATCAAAGCAACATTTCAGGATTCCCAAATGAAACTTACACTGAAGACAATTAGGAATTCTCTTCAGCTTCCATTGGTTAAGGACATAGATGAAACAACTCCATCCCTGCCTACAGAAGCATTAAGTTGGTGCGGGCTAAGCCATAATATCAAGGTTGGATCATCCATAACTCATAAAGGGATAAATTACCAAGGGAAGTTCTTGTCTAAATTAGTTGGGAAGGTGATACTATGTAAGACTTGTGGACATGATCGAATTTAAGTCCACATGTACAATCTGATGACACAGATCATATTCAAAGCAAAAAACTGACTGGGCAGTAGTAGTGTTTGACAAGATCTAAGAAGGAGTGAAAAAACCAAACCTGGGAAGGATCCTAAGTTTATGTTAATCTTCAGTAATACAAGATGTTTTGAAACAAGTGGCTGGATCCAAAATCAATCACATGAGGAGAATGGATGTGAGAATTCTGTCAAGGTGGGATAGGGTTCTGACCAAGGAAGTCACTACTCCTCAGAAACAAACTAAGAAAGATAAAAAATAGATGAAAGTTGTTCAACAAGTAGAATCCTCTAGTGATTCTGAAGAGGAAGTAGTCTTCAGCTCAGATGAAGACCAGCAACCAAAAGAAGCCCAATATCAAGTTGTGGGCAGTGAGCCCCAAGAACAACAAATAGACGCCACACAAGGGGAGAAAATACTGAACAAACTGAGCTGCCTGCCCAAGGGGCAGGCATTGCTGAAGCTGCCCTTGAGAGTGAATTTGCTGCAGATACTGTCATGAACATAGTATCTGAAATCAATAATGCAGCACAAGAAAATGTTAAGACAGAAGCTCAAAATGAGCCAGTAAGTATCTCCTCAACAATTTGGTGGTATCTAGAGGTATTCTCCATAATAATGTTTCGGGAGAAACTTTTATTTTAAAAGCTAATCTTGTTCCTTCTATATAGATACAACATGAGTTCATTATGGAGGAGCTATTCCATGATCCACCTGTAGTAAGGACTGGGGGGGAGGAACAAATCAAAGAAAAAGATTTACCAAGGACTAAGGGGGAGCTATATCAGCATGCCCCAACTAATAAGGACACAGTTGATATACAAAGTACATCTGAAACTTCTG
The DNA here is from genome assembly GCA_039513925.1 of Platanthera zijinensis. NCBI lineage: Eukaryota > Viridiplantae > Streptophyta > Magnoliopsida > Asparagales > Orchidaceae > Platanthera > Platanthera zijinensis. The sequence goes on from CM077082.1 coordinate 189,999,205, forward strand.
ATGAAGAAGAATTCTCAATGGCTAAGAAAAGAAAAATAATTGCCTTAAGGAAAAAGTGTTCTGGCTACAAAAAGGCCTTGCAAACAGACACAGCACCACCTGCTCCAAGCATGGACTTCAGTTCTCTACTGGTCCAAATGCAAATTAAGTTGGATGAGCAAAGATAATCTTTGGAGAAATATGTGGATGAAACTCATAAGGAGTTGCAATTCCAATTGGCTCGGGATATCAAGTCTATTAGATTTGAAGTTAATCAAAATTAAAAGGAAATGACAGATTGCTTCCATAAGGGAGGTAATGCTGTGGTATTCCTGGCCAAACAACAGCAGGATCTGAAAGTATAAGTGGAAGATATTGCAGTAAAGCAGGGTTATGTACTAGAGAATCAACTAAGAATGAATGAGAATCTTAAAGATTCACACCATGCTATCTTGACAAAAATTGATGATCTAACAACTGCTGTCAAAGCTGAAGTCTCAAAGCAGATCAAGGAAGATATAGATGCTGTTCAGGCCACATTTCTAGCCTCACAGAAGAATATATCTGATTTCTTGACAAAATTCAGAGATTATTATAAAGAAGGAACTGACTATGTTTTTAATCAAGTCAGATTTCAAAAAGATGATCTGAGGGATCATATTGATAGAGAAGTCATAAAGGGGTAGATAGTAGAAGTCAAAGCCTGCTCTGATCATGCTAAATGGATATCAAATAGCATCAGAGCAACTCTTGGATATCCTCCCCTATGTGATGATGAAAATGTAGCTGAGTCTGGAATACAACTTGCTCATACTGAAGGAGATCAGCCTGAAGTTGCTCAGGTGATTTACCCTCCAGCAGATTTTGAAATGATTCAAGAGGAAGTTCAGAAAATATATAGTCCTCCACTAGAGGCACACAATGTTATTCTGGAGAAAGTAAAAATGTCAGAAGTTGCCATAGAAGCTCAGAAGGAAGCTCAACTATCCAAGAAGAGGTTCAGAGAACAGGCTGAGTTGAAGCTAGACTTTGATCAATGGAGTCCTGCTTCCAGAAACTTTATACTGACTGCCTGGAAAGCTGTGAAGGATAAAACCCATGATAGGGGTAAATGGTATTCAGAGCAGGAATGGAATAAGTATCAGGCTAGGCAGGAAGTCATTCTTCAGCACAGAAGAAGTGTTACGGCTGGGAAGCTACCTGCTAATGCTCAGAAGCCAAGCAAGTACTTTCCAAAGCCATTTCACTATTTTGAAAGGTAGTGAATAAAGGCTGAAGAACAAAAGAAAAAACACTGAAAGGAAAGAAGCATGCTGATGATACTGAACCTCCTTTGCAGACTAAGATCAAGCTGGAAAAGGCATTTTAATTAAGGAGCCTAGTCAGTAATAGGATAGCTAGGCTTATGTAAAAGAACCGTGTAATATTTTCTTTTTTGTTCTAAAAGAAAATCTTGTAAACATATCATTTTTCTAAATTAAATGAAATCAGTTTTAGTATTAATTTTTGTTGTTTACAATGATTATATGTTAACCTGCTGTGAAATTGATGTACATCTATTTCAATTATGTTTTATTATGAGAGATGTATATCTTTGACTAAGGATTATGACTTCTCTAAATAGGGGGAGATTGTTGGGTACATTGAAAAATATGTACCAGATTTGTAGAAACCTCATCTTAGTCAATGATATGCATCAATTTATATTTGATAGATATTTGAGTTACATTGTGCAGGTTCAAGAATTTGAAGAAAATTTTCTAAGTACAAGTGTCGACACTTGTGAAGAAGTTGTGTCGACACCCAAGCTAAGTCGACACTTATGAAGGACTTGTGTCGACACCTAAGATAAGTCGACACTTATGAAGAAGTTGTGTCGGCACTCAAACTGATTTGACACCTAAAGAATTAGCTGTGTCAACACCCAGAATTATGTCGACACCTGAGGCAGAATTTGTGTCGACACCTAATATAGGAGCTATGTTGACATCAAGGAGCTATGTCGACACTGGAAGCAATTGTGTTGACACACTTGACTTGTGTCGACACAACAACTCTCAAAGTGATGTGTCGAGATCAGAATCAATTGTGTCGACACACAGAACTTGTGTCGACACACACTCAATGCCATCTGGACACACTCAACGCTGTCGACACACACTCAACGTTGTCTGTCGGCAATAGCTATGTCGATACCAGAAGGACTTGTGTCGATACACAAGACTTGTGTCGACACACACCCAACGCCGTCTAACATACACTAAACGCTATCTATCTGCAGTAGTTATGTCGAGAATATGAAGACTTGTGTCGACACACTGGACTTATGTCAACACATACAACAGAAGAAGTGTCGAGTAGCAGAAGATTGATTGAGTCGACACATTGAATGCAGTGTCGACATCATGAAGACTTGTGTCGACACTTAGCATATATATGTCGACACATGTGAAGAAGTTTGCAGAGTGGAATGTGCTGAGTTGGAAAGTCTTTGACGAATCAACTGACTTGACTGATGACTTGATAACTGTCATAACCAACCGGTCTAACACCTCTGTCAGAACTTTCAGAAGGTTGTTACAAACCTGATCAGCCGGTAACCATTGGGAAACTCTATATAAGAGTCAGATCTGTGACAAAAAAAAAGAACACAACATAAGAAGAATAAGAACAACACTAGAGAATTCTTCAACAAGAACAGGGAAAAGCCTTACGAAGGCAGATCCAGAGCTGTCTGCAAGAAAGATTCAGAATTAATTCTGAATTTAAGGAAGAAGTTGATTGAAGATCATCTTCTACATCAAGTGAAGATCCACCTTATTTTATTCTATCAAGAATCTTTGAAAAGCTAAGTCTGGTTGGATCAGAAGGGTAAGTTCATTCAAGAACTGATCAAGAAGGCTACACCAATAGAGAAATCTAGCTAGTGAATTTTCAGTATCTTTATATAATTCAATTTCTTGTAGGTTCTATTGTTAGATCTGAGTTGTAAGGCTGAAATTATAAAGGCTAAGGTAGGGCTGAGAGCCTGAGGTGTAGGACTTGTGAAAAGTTTGAGTTGTAGGCCTAGTGATAAAGGCTGAGGTAGGGCTGAGGCTTGAGGTAGGATTCTTGGGAAGAATCTGAGGTAGGACTTGTTTAAGTCTGAGCTGTAGGAACCATTCTGGTTCTGAGTTGTAAGATCTGCGGATCTGAGCTAGTGGAAGGAAGTTAGGCTGAATCTAATTATCTACTGGATAGGCAAAGGGGGAAAGTGGATGTACCCATACCTCGGGGAACCACTATAAATCTGGTGTATGCTGTGCTGTGAATTATGGTCTGTGCTTTGAATTATTTGTGCAGAATTTAATCTAGCTGTTTGCCAATAAAAATTGTTTAAAAAGTTTAGAACCTATTCACCCCCCCCCCTCTAGGTGTTTAGGCTCTTTAAAACAAGTCTTTCACTCCTCTTAGTCGCTCGGCCACATTCCCCCTCCTCCTCCTCCTCCTCCCTCTTCCAAAGAGCACCACCCGAGCCCCTCCTTACTCACCACCAAAAAACCGAGCCCCACTCTCTCCATGTTAACCATAACCGACCACCAAACACCACCACCACCAACCCGAGCCTCCTCCTCTCCACCAACCACCACCACCACCTTTGTTTTCCCCTAAACCCGAGCCCTCCTACACCCCATGAGATTTCGGTCAACCTAGTGTTTGCCCTTGCCCTCCATCTCTTGAGAAAGATATTCTCCACCACCTTTTCTCTTTCCTATACAATAATATTGTCTTTTTTTCCAGGAACTCCCGCTCCTAGGGTGTGTCAAAGGAGATATGGCGAGCATCTTCATCGTGCGGCACGGATCCTAGGATTTTTCGTTGAAATAGAGAATATACCACCATTATGTGCGCCTCCTCCACTCATCTTGTGGACGGATAAATATTGGGATCTAGGTAACACTTTTCTAAAACAACTTCGTTGTGTGCTTCTTCTATATATTTTGTGAGATTTTGTAGAATAAAAGGTTGGTAATTTGTTCTGATTTATATTGAATATGGTGCTAATTAAAATCTAATTTTATTTAAAGCATTTATTTCCCAATTATTTTTTCGTATTAATTGGAACGGGTAGATCTCATGAACACTAGAAGAAATCGGGTTCATCACCCTTGATTTCCCCCTGAGTTCAAGTGATTTGGTATACCCTCATATTATGTAATTTTGGGATCGATTAGAACTTAACATTAAATCACTTATTTAGTCTGGATATTCTCTTATTGGATGTGTGAACATTTGCGCTTAATTTAATTGGAATTGCTAATTGTCCGGATCGGGTGGGTCCATTTTGCTTGAGCGAACATTGGCATATAGCCCTTGTTCAATCTAAAATAAGGGGTAGCGTCCCTTTGCATTGATTGTTGTGGAAATTGTGCCTTTAATTCCGTGAGTATTCGATAGTGCTAAGTAGAGTAACCGCACGCTAAATATTTAATTAGATTGTCGAACATAAGAACGCATAATTTAATCCATCGAGACCATGGGCCTGCATCAATTTGGTATCAGAGGGAAGTTCACGTCAATTTCCTAATTGGTAGCCTCCCCCTTTTATTATTTTCGCCATCACGCATTTGCATGCTTCATTGCACAACAAATAAATCAATTTTTAAATTTTTGATCTGCAAATAGCAGCCTAAAATTTTCAAATTTTCTCAAAATTTAAAATAAATAAATTCGGGAAATTTTCTATCATTTTCTTAGTAAGAAATCAAAAAAAATTTATTTTTCATTTAGTCATTATTTTTATTAAGTCATTATAAAATTTTAATTTTGGTCTGCAAATAGTGGTCTATCTTTTTTATTTTTTCAGCAAAAATAAAAAAAAAATTTAATAATCTTCATATTATTTCCAGCAAGAAAATAAAAAAATATACATTTGTTATCTTAAATAATTAGCGGGAATAACATCTTTGAAAATTAAGTCGGGTCAGGTTATTTATTCATTGCAAGTACACCAGTTCTGGGTGAGATATTCTCTCCAGTTCTCACTAAAATGCCCTAAGACGTTAACGTTTCCCAATTGAAACCTTTAGGTTCCATTACAAACGTTAGGAAACCAGTCCATTCCCCACTAGTAGAGGAGATTAAGACTTTAATTGCACAACTAATGGCTAGCCAAGTAGCACCCCCACCCCCTAAGCAACACCCCATGTATCCTACTTATGACAGTTTAGGGTGTCCACTCTTTAGAGATTAGCTTAAGGGATTAGAAAATTATTTTATGTGTCACTTATGGGATGACCACAAGAAGGTTAACATTGCCCGAGAGCGATTAGTAGGTCAAGCCCAGTTGTTTTGGTTAAACAAAGAGCGTCATGTTGGTAGCTATCGTTATACTTGGCCGCACATGCATAGCCTACTATCGGATCAATTTGATCCCGCCTACCTACGTACCAATAGCACTACACCCGTTAGTAATAACAGCTACAGCACTAGACTCGTGTCTACTTATAGGAGTGACCCTATGCCTCAGGATAGATCTTATTCCCATAGAGGTAGTAGTACCCAAAGTGTGTATATTCCCACCCCGAGGGAACTTAAGCCACTTATACCCCAAAATTTGAACTCGAAAGAGGTTACTACTAGGGTGTCTGCTCCTTTAGTATCGTCAATAGTGACTAGTACCTCTAAGGATTCCGCTGTGGATATAGAATCTTTGGATGATAAATTTGACCAGCCAAGTGAGAGTATTCCTTCACGTACGATAGTGCCCGACGAGTCTGACGATTCTAAAAGTGAGGGAATCCCTAGTGATTTATAAGACGATGTATGAGATGATTATATTCCGATCTGTGAGAGTATTCCATTGCCTATTGTTGGAACACCCTATTACTAATTTGGGTAAGGATCACTATGCTTGTCTTAGGAATCCCAGTTGACCTAGTTGTATAGTTGAAAAGGTCAACATTAGAATGAGTCTAGGTCTTAGAACCTAGGTTTGAAGCTGCCCCCAGGATCATTCCAAGATCAAGGTTGAAGAGCTTAGTCTAAGGCAATTTTCGTCGAGCTCAGGTCGACGAATCGTCGAACTCCGTTCGACGCTCTCTGAGCTCATCTTCAATAAATCGTCGTACTCTGGTCGACGATCGTCGAGCTCAGATCGACTATCTGCTTTTGTCTAGCTTCTGCTGAGTCGTCGAACTCCCCTCTACTATCTTCTAGCTCAGTTCGACGATCGTAGAGCTCAGATCGACGTTTTCTGTCTGCTTGTCCATTTGATCTCTGAGCTCAGTTCGACGATCGTAGAGCTCAGATCGACGTTTTCTGTCTGCTTGTCCATTTGATCTCTGAGCTCAGTTCGACAATCGTAGAGCTCAGATCGACGTTTTCTTTGGAGAGATCGACGCTTTCAGGAATTCAAATGCTGCTGTTCTTTGGAATGTTTTTGAATATTATCAGCATTTATGTCAGAAGATCTCCCAGCCGTTTGTCTTTAATTCTGGAGCAAGTTTCAAAGAATTATTCAGAGAATGTTTGCTGGACTTTCCTCTAGAAGACAAGACTATTTTTGGAAGACATTTATGACTCCCAACGGCTAATTTTGGACAAGGAATCGTCAGAAAATTTATTATTCCTTTCTTCTGTGTTATTAAGTTTTTTAGGGAATACACACAGAAGTGAACACACAGAATAGAATATACTGATAGCAGAAGAACAACAGAAGAACTGTGACTCAAAAATCTTCTTGCTGACTGAAAAGTGTTCACAATCTCATTACTCCAGACATCTCACCTTCAGCCTTCTTGCTGAAACCATCTTGTGCTGGAGATCAAAGTTTTGAAGACCTATCACCCTAGAGCAAAGCTTCTTCTCCTGAACCTTTCTACATCTCAGGGGGAGCTTTGACATCATCAATCCACTTGTGCTTCTCTCATTTGATTGAGAACAGAGAAGACACCCTTCATTCTTATTTTTCTTTTCCTGCTGTAAAAGGGTTCTTGAACTCCCTTCAAAAGTTTTGTCTGGTTCTGAGAGCCTTGTCAAAACTCAGTGGTGGCAAGACACCTTATCAAAAAATCTAGTTTTGGTTTTTGGGCACCTTATCAAATGCTCATTGGTGTCAGGACACCTGATCAACTCATCCTGAGTGGATTCCTACCAAGGGTGGTAGAAGAGTGGATGTACCCAGGTTTTTGGGGAACCACTATAATTCCTTGTGTCTTCTGGTTTGTTTGTGTGATTTGTTTGCTGTGTGCTGTGCTTTTGACTTCTTAGCTTTTAACATTTTTACTAGCACTCTACACTATATCATAAATTAAATTTTATATGTGCTGTTCATTTCAACTGTGAAAAATTATTTTAAAATACTCTATTCACCCCCCCTCTAGAGTTGAGATAGATCTTAGCTTCACTTTCAATTGGTATCAGAGGCAGGTTGGTTGCTCATACAGGCTAACACCTGAACCAAAAGATCCTTGATAAGATCAATCTCTTAAGGGGATTATTTTCTCTACATCTTCTTTTTATTTAAAGACATGGCACATAACAAAGATTATGCAAGCACCAGACCACCAGTGTGCAACCTTTCTAAGTTTGCACTCTGGAAGGCAAGGATTAGATTATACATGAATTCTATTGATGAAGACATTTTCAATTCTGTCTTGACAGTTTGTCCAACTCCACCAGCAAGCTCAAGTTCAAATGCTGTCCCACCTCCTTCTGGAACAGATGCAGATATAAAGAAGTGGAAGACTGCAGATGCTAAGGCTATGAACATCTTAGCCCAAACAATGTCTGATGAAATCTTTCAGAAGGTAGCTGAATGCCACTCAGCCAAAGAAATCTGGGACAAACTCTCTGAAATTGTCTCAGGATCTGCTGATGAAAGGAAAGATAGAAGATCTCATCTGATAAGCCAATATGAGAACTTCAAAAAGGGAGAAGCTGAATCAGTGGCTGACATGTACAATAGACTAAGTCTAATTGTCAATGAGCTAAAAACCCTAGACAAAGAAATCTCACTGACTGAGCTAAATGACAAAATCCTGATGTGCTTCCCCAGCACTTGGGATTCAAGAATCTGGCCAATTAAGGATGCCAGAAGTTTGAATGAGATTACTACTGAAGCTCTCCTGGGCAAGCTCAAATCCTATGAGCTGCTCATTAAAAATAGAGAAGAAGAACAAAAGGCTATCTCTCCAGCTACAAGGAAAGAAAAGACCATAGCTTTCAAAGCTGTAGAAGAGGAGCCTGAAGATAAAGCTACAGGAAATGATGAGCTCATAAGTCTTCTGGCCAAAAGATTCTACAAGATGGCCAGAAAAGACTTCAGAAAGAAACCATACAAGGGTCATGATAAACCAAGGTATGATAAATCAAATAACACTAAAGAAATCATATGCTTTGGTTGCAGGAAACCAGGCCATATTGTGCCTGACTGTCCAGAAAACAAGAATAAGGACAAAAGGGAAAGAAGAGAAAGAAGAAAAGAAAAGGATTACAAGAAGAATAGCTCAGACAAAGCCTCCTCCAGCAAGAATAAACATACAAGGAAGGGCTTTGTTGCTGAAACATGGAGTGAGACTGGAGAGGAATCTGAAGCCTCATCCAGCTCCAGTGATGATGAGGATGATGTAGATGAAAAAGAATTTTGCATGATGGCTATCAATGCATCACAGCAAAACTCTGATGAAGAATCAGATTCAGATTCAGAAAGTCAACCAGATGAGGATCAGGTAATCAACTCTTTTGATTTTAATTCTGAAGACTTCAAAGATGAATTTAAGACACTGTGTCTAGATCTATTAAAATCTGAGAAGGAGATAATCTCTCTCAGGAATCAATTATCTGAGCATAGTGTCCTAAACTCAAAGAATCTCAAACTCTCTGAGGAGTTAGAATGCTGTAGGGAGGAGATAGCTTCATTGAAGAATGAACTATCAAAGGCCAAAAAGTTTGAAGAATCCCTAAATGGGAGAAGTATCAGACTGATGGACATCACAAGCATAGTGAACTCTAGATTTAATAGCACACTGGGCTTGGGTGCTTCATCCAGCCAACCTATAATTCTGACAACTCCAATCAAGTTTGTCTCTGACAAAGGAAAGGGAGTAATAGAGGTACCTAGGAAGAATGCAGATCTGTCAGAGAAGAACTCAGTTCAACAGATGGCGTCGAGCAGAGCTCGACGATCGTCGAACAGAGCTCGACGATCTAACTACAGATCGTCGACCTCAGCTCGACGATATCCAAACTCTGAATCTCAGCATAATCGATCTTCGAACGGCGATCGACGATCTGACCCAAGATCGTCGACCTCAGTTTGACGATCGTCGAACAGATTTCAGGCTTGTGAACACACCTTCAATGGCACATTCAGATTCAATCCTAGAAGTTCCACATCCCAAGGCTTTAATCCCTATACTGAATGGATAGTACCTCCTAGGAGATACCATCCTGAAGGTTATAAGGATCAACCTGGGATGTCCTTTATTTCAGAATTCAAGGGATATCAACCTAGGCCCAAGGTCAACTGGGTCAAAAACAAATAAGTTGTTTTTGTGTAGGTGAAGACCTATCCAGCATCAAACCATCAATGGTATCTGGATAGTGGTTGCTCAAAGCACATGACAGGGGACAAGGACAACTTCACTTCCTTCAAAGCCAAGTTTGGACCCAAAGTAATTTTTGGAGACTCAAGCTTTGGAACTACAAAAGGATATGGTGCAGTCAAAATTGGCCCAGTCACATTCAAGAAGGTGGCATATGTTGAAGGACTCAAGCACAACTTGATAAGTATCAGTCAATTGTGTGATGAAGGATATCAAGTAACCTTCAACAAAGCCATATGCAAAGTCAAGTCTGTAGACAACACAACTGTGTTGACAGGTAACAGAAGAGGTAACATTTACTTAGTAGATTTTCATTCACCAGTGGTAGATATTTGCCTGTTTAATTCCATTTCAAAATCTAATGTGTTATGGCATAAGAGACTAGGACATATTAACCTTAGAACCATTGCTAAGCTATCTAAAGACAACCTTGTTAAAGGACTACCTTCTGGTCCCTACAAGAAGGAAGGACTTTGCAAGGTCTGTCAATTAGGCAAGCAAACTAAAAGTAGTTTTAAATCAATTAATAAGAGTGATTCACCTAGGATTTTGTACCTGTTGCACATGGATCTCTTTGGACCCATATCTGTGCAAAGCCTAGGAGGGAAGTCCTATACTTTAGTGGTTGTAGATGACTTCTCAAGATTCACTTGGGTATTCTTTCTGAGGAAGAAGTCTGATAACTTCAAGTGTTTGACAGATTTTCTCAAATGCATTCAGATTGAGTTCAACACTCACATTGCCCTGATTAGAAGTGATCATGGGACAGAGTTTGATTCTCTTCTCATGCAAGAGTTCTGTCAGAGTGAAGGGATCAGGCACACTTTCTCAGCTCCTAGGACTCCTCAACAAAATGGGGTAGCTGAAAGGAAAAATAGAACACTCATTGAATCTGCAACTACATTATTGGCAGATGCTCACTTACCTCTGTCCTTTTGGGCTGAGGCAGTGAACACCTCCAACTATGTGTTGAACAGAAGCCTGATACACAAGCTGAAGGGCAAGACTCCTTATGAATTGCTCAAAGGGAAGAAACCTAAAATAGGCTATTTCAAAGTTTTTGGTTGCACTTGTTTTATTCATAATAATGACAAGAAATATCTAGCAAAATTCCAAGCTAAAGCTGATGAAGGAGTGTTTCTGGGATACTCCATGATCAGCAAGGCCTATAGGGTTTATAATAAATCTTCCTGTAAAATTGAAGAATCTGTTCATATTATTTTTGATGAAACTAACATGTCTTTCAAGGAGAAGAATGCTTCTACCATAGAACCTCTGCAGGTACATTCTCTAGCTGAAGACTTGAACAAACTGCAAGTTGCTGAAAAGAATGAGAGCAGTGATGATGAAGAAGAAGTTCAACATCTTGAAGAAAATCATCCTGAAGAGCCAGTTGCTGCTCCACTAGAGGAGACAACAACACAGGCTGGTGAACAATCAACACTCCCTGTTGACTTAGTAACAACAAGAGATCATCCAATCACCCAAGTAATTGGAGAGATCTCAGCTGGTGTGCAAACTAGAAGTCAGGTCAACCAAAACCTGATGCACACTTGCTTTCTATCTCAAATTGAGTCTCAATCCATTCAAGATGCAGAGCAAGATCCACACTGGATCATTGCAATGCAAGAGGAGTTGCATCAATTTGAAAGGAACAAGGTTTGGGAACTAGTGCCTAAGCCAAAGGATCATCCCATTGTTGGAACAAAGTGGGTATTCAGGAACAAGCTGGATGATCAAGGAGTTATAGTCAGAAACAAGGCAAGGCTAGTTGCTCAAGGGTACTCTCAACAAGAAGGAATAGACTATGATCAGACATTTGCACCAGTTGCAAGGCTGGAAGCCATCAGGATATTCCTAGCCTATGCTGCCCACAAAGGTTTCAAAGTGTATCAAATGGATGTAAAAAGTGCATTTCTCAATGGGGACATCAAAGAGGAAGTCTATGTTAGACAACCTCCAGGTTTTATCTCTCTAACTCACCCTGATTATGTTTATAAATTGCATAAAGCATTATATGGTCTCAAGCAAGCCCCTAGAGCATGGTATGAGACCCTAGCATGCTATCTTCTGAAAAATGATTTTGTTAGGGGGAGAGTAGACCAAACTCTTTTTATTAGAACCCATAAGTCCCACACCCTGCTAGTGCAAATTTATGTAGATGACATTATTTTTGGTTCTACTGATTCAAAATTGTGCAAAAAGTTTTCCAAGCTTATGCACTCTAAATTTGAAATTAGTAGCATGGGTGAGCTATCCTTCTTCTTAGGACTACAAGTCAAGCAACATGCTGAAGGCATATTTATTTCTCAAACCAAGTATGCAAAAGAGCTGGTTAAAAAATTTGGTATGTCTGATGCATCATGTATGAAAACACCCATGCCCTCAAATGCTGTAATAGATGCTGATGAACATGGGAAACCTGTTGATCAGACAACATATAGAGCAATAATTGGCTCTTTATTGTACCTTACAGCTAGTAGGCCTGATATAATGTTTGCCACATGTATTTGTGCTAGATTCCAAGTTAGCCCTAGAGAGTCACACTTAATCTTAGTTAAGAGAATTCTTAGGTATGTTAAAAGTTGTCCAAATCTAGGTCTCTGGTATCCAAAAGATTCAGCATTTATTTAACTGGATTCTCAGATGCTGACTATGCTGGATGCAGAATAGACAGGAAAAGCACCAGTGGAACCTGTCAGTTCCTTGGTGATAGACTTGTCTCTTGGTTCTGTAAGAAACAAACATCTGTGTCAACTTCAACTGCTGAAGCTGAGTATATGGCTGCAGGCAGTTGCTGTTCACAAATATTGTGGATACAGAATCAGCTCTTAGACTATGGCTACAACATAGAGAAGTCTAAAATTTTCTGTGACAATACTAGTGCTATCTCTATAGCACAAAATCCAGTCCTCCATAGTAGGACAAAACACATAGAAATTAGGCATCATTTTCTAAGAGATAATGTAGAGAAAAATAAAATTGAAATTCAATATATTCCTACTGATTTGCAAAGGGGAGATATTTTCACCAAACCTTTGGATGAAAAGAAACACAGTTTCTTCCTAAATCAGTTAGGTATGTTAGATGGAGGAAGCCTTAATTAAATTACAAGATTTTGAAAAGCTAAAACAGACCAAGACTAGGTCAAAAATTTCCCTCTTTTTGTGTCTGTAGAATGAGTTTAGACTCTGAACTGCGCTCGACGTTTTCCCCAAAATCGTCGAACAGAGATCGACGATTTTCCAAAAATCGTCGACCAGAGATCGACGCTTTTGCAGTCGTCGATCTGAGTTCAGAGCCCTCGCTAGAGCTAGGCTTTCTCTCCTTCTGATCAGAGGCCGTCGAGCTGAGCTCGACATTTTTCAACATCGTTGAACGAAGATCGCCGATTTTGAAGACTCTTCAGATTCCCTCTGTAGCCCAAATCGTCGAGCTGAGCTCGACGTTTCGTCGAACTGAGCTTAACGATTTTCCTTTTTCGCGTCGAACCCTAATATAAAATCTTTCTTTCAGCCGTCGTTCTCCCTTTGCGCTTTCATACTCTGCAACTCTCTTTCTTTTCCCTCCAAATTCTCTACGCTTGGTCGTTTTTGGTTTTCTGTTGCAGGTGAATATGGCTGAATCGAGTGCTGTTTTTACTAAGATGAAGTTCAACACAGGTTTTGACATCGACATAAACTCCTTCGACGGAAGCGACCAGCGCTTCAAGGACATCCTAAACTTATTCCGAGAACAACAGCTGACTCCAATAATGACTACAAGGATGAAGATCGCCTCAGAAGAGATAAAAGAGTGGTGTTTTACCGCAACAGACGAGTCTGAGAATTCTGTTGTCGGTACCATTAAGGGGACTCAGGTATTTCTATCCCCGGCTCTCCTAACAGAAGTCTTTCAACTCAGCACTGGAGAAGACTCCATTGAACTATCTGGAGAGGAGTTTGACACCATGCTGGATAGGATGGGTCACAATGCAGTAAACCCTAATAAGCTGCTGAAGAAAAATCTGGCAATCGAATTTTAATTCCTGGCTGATGTAGTTGGGAAGGTGCTGTTGGCCAAGCATTCAGCCCATGACACCATTTCCAGATATCAGTTCTGCCTAATGGGAGCCTTATTAGACAAGAAACACCTGGACTGGGGCTCCATCTTCTTCACTCTGATTAAGAAGAAGATCAACAAGAATGTAGTTAGTTATGGAAGAATCTTAGGGGTCTTTCTGCACAACAGGTGCCCTGACCTATTAACCTCCTCTGGCATGTTTATCAATGCATCCAAGAGGCTTTCCTGTGCCCTCTTCAGTAAATGGGACAGGCAGATTATAAACCCCTCCAGGGCTGCTGCAACACTTCTTTCAGGCACAAGGACTATTTTAGTCACTCCTTCAGCAGAAGAGCTGCCTGCTTCCTCCCCTCTTCCAGCCATAACCACCCTAACCACCCAAATTGTCACCTCCTCACCACCAGTATCCACCATAATCATCTCATCCCCAATTACCATTTCCTCACCTATGCCATCCCCTCCTCTATCCACCTCAGAGGAATTCCATCCTCTCTTTTCCTATTCAACCTTCACCATTCCATCCTTCTCACCTACAGATGACTCCTTCATGGATGATTCACCCTCTACTCCTCCTTAGCCACCCTCCACTTCCTCCTTTCAACAACTGCTCCATGACATTCTCTCTCAACCCTCCTTCACACCATCTCTTACTTCCCCTATCTCCACCTCAACCTCCTCTATCTCCATTATTCCATCTTCTGAACCAACCATTCCCTCTCCACCTTTCTCCATAATTTCAGGTTCAGCCACCATCCTTCCATCTACTTTTGCCTCTACCTCTGCTCAAGCCCCACTTGAGCATGTAGATATTCCTATTTTGGCAGACAGGCTGTATGAGTTGCTAGCTCCCAAGCTGACATCTCTACTGGAGTCTTCCCTGGCTCCACTCCTAAAGCAAGTATAGGAGCTGTCTACCAAGATTGCCTTCCTCTCCTCCTCCCTGGCTATCCCATCTTCTGTGTGCCTTGATTCATCTTTCTCTGAACCAAGGCAGGGGGAGATGCCTTATGAAGAAGTGGTTGTGCCAGCTGCTGATATTATGTCTGCTCCAGCTCCAGCTCTTGGATGTGCTTTTGCACTGAATCTGCAGAGGCTGCTATCTATATTTGATACTGTCCATTTCAGTTGTCTGCCTGCAATTCCTGCTGAAGATTTGTCTAAGGCCATTGTGCCTATAGCTACCTGTGATCCAAGCCATATTAATTCCTACATCAAATCCTGGAAGGCTGTGGATATCTCTGATGCTGATACTAAGGCCACTGTGCCTCTTTCAATTGTTACTAAGGCCACTGTGCCTCCTTTTGTTGAAATTGCTGCTGATGCTACTGCTGACATAGAAATGATTCCAGCAACTGATGTTGATGAAACTGCTTCTGCCTGCTCTGCTGTTGCTCCCTCTCCTCCTGCTCCTGATGTTTCTGCAAAACTTAAAGCTCAAGAAGAGCTTATCAGAAGAATTGATGATCTGTATGATCAACATCAAAGTTCTGAGAGTGACCAATACAGGACTGATTCTGATGATTCTGCTAGAACTATTGCCAAGAAGAGAAAAGCCAGAAGTAAAGCAATGATGTCAGTTCCTCCTGCCAAAGCCAAAGACTCAAATGATATTCCATACTACATTCTGCATGACTGCCCAATCTCTGAGCCTTGGATGCAATATTCCAAAAATCAACTGAAAGCTATGAAGAAGAAGAGGAAGCTTGACAAATATGAAAAGGGTTCTTCTCAATATCAGCCTCCTCCTCCTCCTCCTCCAGATTCAGGCTCAGGTTCAGCCCCTCAAGCTCCAGTCTCCAGACACAGCTCTTCCCAGCATTATCAAAGATCATATCAAAGGGGACAGCATCAAAAAGGATATCAACCCAGAAGGGGTAATTACAGAGGAAATCAAAGAGAACAAAGATTCTATCAAAGGGAAGGACAAGGTCTCCCTGACCCTTCTTCAGGTCCTTTTCCTTACAAACTAAAAGACACTATTGTTTCCAGGACTCCTTCTACTGTTTCTGAAATCATCAATAGATATGAACCTCCCATTCCTTTTGAAGACCCTGAGAACAACCCTGTATCCTGGACAGCCAGAATGAAAGAATTGGCTGCCCTTGATCAAATAAAAAAGGCCAGAGAACAAGGAAAGGATACTTCAAACATAACTACCTTATCAGAGCAGAGAAAGAAAGAACTGGAAAGATATGCATCAAGGAAATTCTTCAATCCAGAAGATTATATGAAGCTGCACCCAGAGGCTGTTGTTCCAAGGCCCAAATCTCAAACTTCTCTAGGTGCAGAGGATGACAGAAGGTCAAAGAAAGAAAGTCAGAATCCAAATAGAGAAATTTTATTTAAAAAGGGATCTGAAAGGAAGTGAACTGTGTAAGCTAAACATTTCATCCACCTTTGGACATCTGCTGATATTTATCTGTGATCTGCTTTACTGCTATATATCTTCTCTGCATTTTGTATTAGCTTATGTATTGTTGTATGCTTTTCATTTCCTATGATTATCTGTAAATAGTAATCCTAACTCAAATAGGGGGAGATTGTTGGAACACCCTATTACTAATTTGGGTAAGGATCACTATGCTTGTCTTAGGAATCCCAGTTGACCTAGTTGTATAGTTGAAAAGGTCAACATTAGAATGAGTCTAGGTCTTAGAACCTAGGTTTGAAGCTGCCCCCAGGATCATTCCAAGATCAAGGTTGAAGAGCTTAGTCTAAGGCAATTTTCGTCGAGCTCAGGTCGACGAATCGTCGAACTCTGTTCGACGCTCTCTGAGCTCATCTTCAATAAATCGTCGTACTCCGGTCGACGATCGTCGAGCTCAGATCGACTATCTTCTTTTGTCTAGCTTCTGCTGAGTCGTCGAACTCCCCTCTACTATCTTCTAGCTCAGTTCGACGATCGTAGAGCTCAGATCGACGTTTTCTGTCTGCTTGTCCATTTGATCTCTGAGCTCAGTTCGATGATCGTACAGCTCAGATCGATGTTTTCTGTCTGCTTGTCCATTTGATCTCTGAGCTCAGTTCGACGATCGTAGAGCTCAGATCGACGTTTTCTTTGGAGAGATCGACGCTTTCAGGAATTCAAATGCTGCTATTCTTTGGAATGTTTTTGAATATTATCAGCATTTATGTCAGAAGATCTCCCAGCCGTTTGTCTTTAATTCTGGAGCAAGTTTCAAAGAATTATTCAGAGAATGTTTGCTGGACTTTCCTCTAGAAGACAAGACTATTTTTGGAAGACATTTATGACTCCCAACGGCTAATTTTGGACAAGGAATCGTCAGAAAATTTATTATTCCTTTCTTCTGTGTTATTAAGTTTTTTAGGGAATACACACAGAAGTGAACACACAGAATAGAATATACTGATAGCAGAAGAACAACAGAAGAACTGTGACTCAAAAATCTTCTTGCTGACTGAAAAGTGTTCACAATCTCATTACTCCAGACATCTCACCTTCAGCCTTCTTGCTGAAACCATCTTGTGCTGGAGATCAAAGTTTTGAAGACCTATCACCCTAGAGCAAAGCTTCTTCTCCTGAACCTTTCTACATCTCAGGGGGAGCTTTGACATCATCAATCCACTTGTGCTTCTCTCATTTGATTGAGAACAGAGAAGACACCCTTCATTCTTATTTTTCTTTTCCTGCTGTAAAAGGGTTCTTGAACTCCCTTCAAAAGTTTTGTCTGGTTCTGAGAGCCTTGTCAAAACTCAGTGGTGGCAAGACACCTTATCAAAAAATCTAGTTTTGGTTTTTGGGCACCTTATCAAATGCTCATTGG
This sequence comes from Platanthera zijinensis, assembly GCA_039513925.1. Taxonomy (NCBI): domain Eukaryota; kingdom Viridiplantae; phylum Streptophyta; class Magnoliopsida; order Asparagales; family Orchidaceae; genus Platanthera; species Platanthera zijinensis. The sequence continues at coordinate 190,016,618 of CM077082.1, forward strand.
TGTCAGGACACCTGATCAACTCATCCTGAGTGGATTCCTACCAAGGGTGGTAGAAGAGTGGATGTACCCAGGTTTTTGGGGAACCACTATAATTCCTTGTGTCTTCTGGTTTGTTTGTGTGATTTGTTTGCTGTGTGCTGTGCTTTTTACTTCTTAGCTTTTAACATTTTTACTAGCACTCTACACTATATCATAAATTAAATTTTATATGTGCTGTTCATTTCAACTGTGAAAAATTATTTTAAAATACTCTATTCACCCCCCCTCTAGAGTTGAGATAGATCTTAGCCTCACTTTTACCTATTACTTTACCTATTAATGTTGTGTCAATTCACCCTAGTATTGAGTGCCCTCTCCATGAGACGATCCCCATCGTGTTAGAGCCTACGATCGCACCCACTGAGATTATATCTGAGTTATCTGAGGAGCCTGAGAGTGAGGATGTCCCAAGTGTTATTGTGGTTGAGTTACCATCTAAGGAAAGGGTAATTTTGGACGATTCTACTGTTGTACACCCGGATGAGAGTTCTTTGATGTCGTCGCCGTTGGGTGAAATCTTCACTGATTCGGATGTTTACTCGGGTTTGATTTTACCGACCCTTCCCCCTATTTATTTGCCTATCCTAGATGACTTTTTAGGACGTGGAACTGGTATTCCTAGTCTGAGTTATTATGTCACGCCCACATTATTTGTTCCTACTTTGACATTGACTCAGCCTGTAAATATTACTATGTTGAGCGCACTAGTATTTAGACTATTCATCACACCTCATAGATATGACTACACGTCACTTTTGATAGCTCAATTTTCAGCGTGTCCGTCTACGGTTCCATCCCCTACTACGACTAACTCTGTTTATTTGGCAATTGTGCCTCTGGATGTTGTGTCCCCTAGATATACTTATATACCACACCTGGTCGCACGCATTTATCCTCCGCCATTTGACGACCCTCATTTCCCCACATTAGTGACTATAGTTGGGTCCCTTGAATTATTTCGCTCACACATCTTTTCATATTCGGGAGCATCCAATTCAATTGTTTATGATGAGCAGTTCACCTTGACATATCTTCATGTCAAGCGTGAAAATATCAAAATTGAAATTAAGACTACAGTTCTGGAGTTCGTTAAAATCATCCCTGATTATAAGGCTCCCTTGCCACCTGACTTAACCCCCTTATCCTCCGTGTTTGGGTCGTCATGTAGCATATGGATTCTCTCCTCATTTGTCTTGGACGTTAGTATTTCTCCCTAAGTTATGTCGCATGCACTTCCACGCCTTTTCGAGACTGTTCGACGCTAGAGCTAGTGATTTGGGTTTAGTCTGGTCAGTCCCCAAGCAGATGCCTTCTGGCTCCATTGACAAATTAATACGTAGGAACGCCGACCCATCCATGATTATAAAGAACATCGGATTTTATGCTTTTATTTTAGATTTTTATATAACATAGGGTGTTTCACTTTATTTCAAGTTTCCGGACTTTTTACTGTGCGTCTCTGTTCTACCTAAGTGCCTTTCTCCGTCGTATCTTCCTACCACTAAATATTCTCTTTGGATGGGGAGTGTTAGTACTGTTGTGTCTATTTTCCATGTTGACTCCTTGGTTCTTGAAACGGATGGTAAGATTCTTGTTTATTTTCTTTTGTTTGACACCCTTTCGAGTTTTCTCGAAAGTCTTGCTTTTGTGTGTCAGACAGGTTCTTAGTACTGATGGATGTTCATGCTACTACGACACGGATTGTGGGGCCAGATTTGCCCCATGTTTATGCTGCTCCTGACTGTTCCCCCCTCACGGGCCAGTCATTCGGATCGCTGTCGTAAGCTTGAGGATGGGATCGACGTCCGCCTCCATTATATAAAAATATATAATTATAAATTAAATAATTATAATTATATATTTTTAATAATTTTATTATTTTGGCAATTTTATATTAAGTATTTATTTCATGTTTTAATTTTCATTTCATGTGTAATGATGGGTGCTTATAACCATCATGTGTTGTTTTAATTATTTCATTTCATGTGCTATGATGGGTGCATATAACCATCATATTTTCATTTTGAATTTTGAATTTTGAATTTTGAATTTTGAATTTTGAAAGGAGGGAGATTGAGTGGTATAGGCTATATATAGCCATATTACGAAGGATTGATTAGAGAGAAGAAGAATAAGAAAATAATCCCCCCTACAATCTTTGAGATCTTTCCTTTCCCCCTTGGAAAAATTCGGCCTCCTCCCTCCTCTCCCTCTCTTGGCCGCCGGACCTCTCTTTCTCCCCCTCTTAGTGGCTCGGCCACCTTCCCCCTCCTCCTCCTCCTCCTCCCTCTTCCAAAGAGCACCACCCGAGCCCCTACTTACTCACCACCAAAAAACCGAGCCCCACTCTCTCTTTGCCAACCATAACCATCCACCAAACATCACCACCAACTAGAGCCTCCTCCTCTCCACCAACCACCACCACCTTTGTTTTCCCCTAAACCCGAGCCCTCCTACACCCCTTGAGATTTCGGCCAACCTAGGGTTTGCCCTAGTCGCCACCCTCCATCTCTTGAGAAAGATATTCTCCAGCACCTTTTATCTTTCCTATACAATAATATTGTCTTTTTTTCAAGGAACTCACTCTCCAAGGCTGTGTCAAAGGAGATACGGCGAGCATCTTCATCGTCCGGTGCGAATCGGAGGATTTTATGTGGAAATAGAGAATATACCACCATCGTGTGTGCCTCCTCCACTCATCTTATGGATGGATAAATATTGGGATCTGGGTAACGCTTTTCTAAACCAACTTCGTTGTGTGCTTCTTCTATATATTTTGTGAGATTTGGTGGAATAGAAGGCTTGTAATTTTTTCTGATTTATATTGAATATGGTGCTAATTAAAATTTAATTTTATTTAAAGAAATTATTTCCTGATTTTTTTTCGTATTAATTGGAACGGGTAGATCTCATGAACACTAGAAGAAATCGGGTTCATCACCCTTGATTTCCCCTTGAGTTCAAGTGATTTGGTATACCCTCATATTAATTAATTTTTGAATCGATTAGGACTTAACTTTAATTCACTTATTTAGTCTGGATATTCTCTTATTGGATGTGTGAATGTTTGCGCTTAATTTAATTTGAATTGCAAATTTTCCGGATCGGGTGGGTCCATTTTGCTTGAGCGACATTGGCATATAGCTCTTGTTCAATCTAAAATAAGAGGTAGCGTTCCTTTGCATTGATTATTTTGGAAATTGTGCATTTAATTCCGTGAGTATTCGATAGTTCTAAGCAGAGAAACCGCAGTGCCTCTTTGAGATTTTTAGGTTTTTGGGTCTGTTAGTTCATGTTGGACAATGTGGCCACCGACTCATAACCATGGGTTTTGCTAGTGTTAATGATTCATGTATTTAGAGTTGTTTAGTCTCTTTTCTTCCTATTGTTTAGTCATTTGTTGAATGCTTACTCTTGTAGATTTTATCGAAGCATGACTTCACTTTGCACTTGATGCAATTTCTACTACCCTAAAATTGAATTTCCTGCTTTACTTGTTATAACTAGAATTTTTAGCTGAGGTTCATCAGCCATTCTTATAGTTGTGGTTGGAAACCCCTTTGCTTTCTCTTTATAACTACCTACTGATATATCTTGATTACCACTTGTATTTTCTTGCTGAGGTGTTCTTTCTTTGAATGCCTTAGGCTCGGAGAAATAGTCGGTTGAGCGGCTAGGGTTTGATTGTGGCTTGCATTCTGCAGCAGTTGCGGTTGCCTTTACCTCCTCGATTGTGAGGTAGTAGTAGTTGTTGTTTTGTTTTAGTTCAGACATACATTCTTTTAGTGGGTTCATGTCAGGTTGTTATTGCCCACAGGTAGTTTTATTATGGAATGTTTGGTCCTTGCTATCTACTAAATCTATCTCTTTATGAATGATTGGTTTACTTGCTCTCTGGGAAGGTTTTATGATAGGTTTGCATGATTAGTTAGTTTCAAAGTATAAAAGCATCTTCTGACTATCTCATGCGTAGCATCACTTTAAATCAAAGTCGCTATATTTTAATCAACGTAAAATCTATTTCTATACTTATATTAAATCTAGAGGTATGCATAACATGAGTTGTCCTATCATGATGTTTATGCCCACGTTGGATATTAAACCATATAAATAAAGTACTTTCCACAGCGTATATTCATATTTTTACTTGTGGACTAGTTGATCCACTGAGCCGAGGGATATGGCCATTAAAACTTAACCTAAATTATAGTGTTATTTATAATAAACTTATGGATTTCATATAAAGTGTTGAGTTGGGGTCTTTCCTGAGCATCTGTGGTTATCCCATGCATGGTGTGGCATCACGATGCGTGTTTTATCCTACTCTAATATGTCGTTTAATTGCAGAGAAAATGCGAGTTGTGACAGTTGGTATCAAAGGGATAGGTTGTTGGGCAATTGGTTGAGCAACTATCTCGTGTAGATTTCAATTGTCTTGGTTCATTTCACACACACACTGATGTTTCTCTAGTACGTCTTGGCTGAAGCATGAACACTACACTCATAAGCATGACAAGAAGTATACGGGGCATATTATGTAGTATGGGATGCGTAATATGTGTTTGTATATGGATCCTCATAGTAATCAACATGTGACTTTTATGTAGTATGGGATGCATAAAAATCATCACATAAATGCATATTAGATTTTACTTTTCGTTACATACAATATTATGTAGTATTGGATGCATAATATTTCATGTGTATGCCACTCATAAGATTCTTTAAGTCCTTTATTAGATTGCATAGCACAATATGCATGATATAACATAGCATTAGCACATGTGCCAAGCTAAAGATTTACATGATGATATACGTACATGCATGGATTTTAAAATAAAAAGAATGGAAATTCATGCATTCATGGTCTATGCACATGAGTCAATAAGATGACAGTATATCATCCTAAGTTTAAGCATGACATCATTATGAAAATCCCAGAGCAAGTTAGCAGCTTGAGCAATTATCTTTGCATGTATGGTCTGAACTAAGTTGTGTTGTTATAATGGTTAAGCTAGGTTTTGATTGGTTGTTCGTTATATTCTTAGGATACCGCCTAAGCACGTTGCGATGAGAGTGACTTTCCTGTCTGAGGGAGAGTCGTTTGGTGAGCAGAGTGAGGCTATGATTGAGGGACTACATCATAGCAATGAGGCTCTGTCTAGGCAGATGGTTGAGATGCAGTCTTAGATCCAGGCGCTATTGACTGTCATTTCAGGACAGCAATTGAGAGTGCAGGACCCTGCTATGGGTCAAGCTTTTCCCGTTCCTCCCTCTCCTTTGGTGCCTCCAGACCTGCTGCAACTAGAGATGAACTTTATCTCGCATTTTCAACGATTAGGACCCCCTACCTATGACGGTAGAACAGACTTCATGGCTTTGGATGATTGGGTAATTATAATTGAGGAGATGTTCTCATACTCCGGAATTTCTACATACCAGAGAGTGACGGTCACTGCATACCAGCTTAAGGTCCTTCCAAAGAGCTGGTGGTTGAGAGAGAAGGAGAGCCTTAAGGACGGATGTTCGTGGGTGTCCTTCAAGGAGTTATTACTAAGGAAATTTCTGTCATCGGTCGAGCAAGACCGCTTGATGAATAATTTTTTGCACCTGAAGCAAAGGCAACTCACAGTTATTGAGTATGAGATAGAGTATAATAAGTTGAGTTGGTTTGCCCCTGATTTGGTATCTTCTGAAGCCAACCAAGTTAAGCACTTCCACGGTGGTCTTAGGAATGACATCAAGAAGTTGGCTAGTGCTTGTGGATATGAGAGTTATGCGGAGGCAGTTGAAGCCGATCTTAAGGTTTAAGCTATTGAGAATGCCAAAAAATGAGGCGTGCAAATGAGAAAAGATAAGAGGAAGTCTAAAGGGGGTAATAACTCTCAGGAATCCAATTCTGCTTCAAGGAACAGAAGTAAGAAGGTGTGTAGTTTCTGTGGCTTGCCTAGCCATCCGTTTGATAGATGTTTCAAGAGAATGGGAGCTCATAAGTAGGAGCAAGTTCATGCGATTCAGAGTGCTCCCAAAGGAGATTTGATTTGTATCGTGTGTAAGAAGAAGGGGCACGATGCAGACCATTGTTGGTGTAAGGAAAGGGTCTGCTTCTAGAGCGGACCGAAGGGACATTTTAAGTCAAGTTTCCTGCAGACTCAGTCCACGCTGCAGCTAGTTCCACTTCAGGCACTGCCGCCACCGCAGTATTTGGACAAAGGAAAGGGCAAGTTAAATGTGGTGACTATGGAGGAAGCGTAGACTTCCACCCAAGTGATTTCAGGTTAGATTCTAATCTAGTTCTAGTTCTTAGCTCGTAGTTGTATCTTCGATGTTTGTTCGCTTAGTTACTTATGCGATTTTATAGGGAATTTTAAGGTCAAGAACTATTGGGCACACGTTCTTTTTGGTTCTGGTGCTACCCACTCTTTCGTGGCTAGGGCTTTCGTAGAATGTCACCGTCTGACTCTCGACCTAATTGGCGACTCATTTCACGTTAAGTTTCCTTCCGGTGATTCGGTGGTGGCGGACCGTGGTATTTGGAGTTGTCTAATTCTCTTTGGAGATTTCCTAGATTTTGTTGATTTGAAGGTGTTGGACCTGGAGGACTTCGATGTGATCTTGGGCATGGACTAGTTGTCCATATATTATGTGGTTATCCAATGCAAGGCTAAGCATTTGGCCTTTAAGATGGACAACGGCCACCCCATGAGTGTTTATGTTTTTTCACGCCAGTATTCCCCGATTATTTTTGCGGTACATGCTCGGAAACTTTTGAATTCCAGTTGTTTTGCTTGTTTGGTTTCTGTTTTGTAAACTATTGGTAGTGTGTCGCGCATCGAGGATGTTCCTATGGTGCAAGATTTTCAGATGTCTTCCCAAATAGCCTCCTGGTCTTTTGCATGAGAGAGATGTAGAGTTTGTTATATATTTGGAGTCAAGGACTCCTCCTATAGCTAAGGCACTGTATCGTATGGCCCCGCATGAGCTGGAAAAGTTACATACCCAGCTGGATGAGTTATTGTAATATAGATTTATTAGACCAAGTTCTTTGCCTTGGCGTTCTCTTGTATTGTTTATGAAGAATAAGGATGGATCTATGAGGCTGTGCATCGATTATAAGGAATTAAACAAGGTAACTATCAAAAACAGATATCCCTTGTCGTGAATAGATGATATATTTTATCAGTTGCGTTGTAGTGCAGTGTTTTTGAAGATTGATCTTCGTTCAGGTTACCATCAGTTGAGAATCCATGAGTCAGATGTTCCACAGACCGCCTTTCGTTCTCAGCATGGACATTTTGAGTTCTTGGTGATGTCATTTGGATTAACGAATGCACCCTCTTCCTTCATACACATGATGAACATAGTGTTCAGAGATTTTTTGGACCGATTTGTGGTCGTGTTTATAGATAATGTTCTGGTTTATTCCTAGATTGTTGAGGAGCATGCCCAACAGCTGCGGTTGGTTCTATCTGCTTTGAGAGCATAAATTGTATGCAAAGCTGAGTAAGTGCGAGTTTTGGTTACCACGGTTTCCTTTTTGGGTCATGTGGTGAATAAGGATGAAATTTACGTTGACCCAGGAAAGATAGCTGCCGTAATGGATTGGAATAGACCTACCACACTCAAAGAGATAAGGAGCTTCCTAGGGTTGGTACGCTATTATAAAAGTTTTGTGGAAGGATTTTCTACATTGTCTGCGCCACTGACTAAGCTTACACAGAAGAACTCAGCCTTCGTTTGGAGCGATAAGTGCGAAGAAGATTTTTAGGAATTGAAAAAGAGATTGTGCACTGATAGAGTATTGACTTTACCTACCGAAGGATTAGAGTATGCCGTGTATGTGGACGCACCGCATGTCGGGCTTGGATGCATTTTGATGCAAGAAGGTAAGGTAATTGTGTATGTGTCATGGTAGTTAAAGATACATGAAAAGAACTACCCAACTCATCACTTAGAGTTTGCGGCAGTAATTTATGCCTTGAAGTTATGGAGACATCTTTTGTATGGCGCACTATGTAAGATTTCTACGGACCATAAGAGTTTGAAGTACGTCTTCACTCAAAAGGAATTAAATCTGCGCCAGCGTAGATGGTTAGAATATGTCACGGATTATGACGTCGAGATCCAATACCATCCGGGCAAAGCTAATGTGGTAGTCGATGTTCTGAGTAGAAAGACCGCATAGATCTTTTGACGTTCAGTGGAATCCTTGGTGGAGGAGTTTTTGTTGATGGGTATCTCAGTCGGAAGTAGCGATTCGACAAGTAGCTTGAAAGTGCAGAGCCTTCATGGATTACACTTACAAGGCTACATCAAAAGGACTATCCTGATTTACAGCATCTCTATAATAGAACTGAGAAAGGGGAGTTACCAGACTTTTCAATCGATGATGCGGGTACGAAGTATCGCGGTAGATATTGTATCCTCGCAGTTGAGGATATCCTAGTTAAGTTGTGTAGTAAGGCGCATGGTTCTAGTGTTTCCTACCACCCTAGCTCTACTAAGCTGTATAAAGATTTGAAATAGATCGTTTGGTGGTTTGTGTAAAAAGAGAAGAACGACTAGAAAAAAATAGTCCGGAAGATTGAATAATTGAAATTTTTATTATCCAAAAAGATATCATTTACAAAGGTATGGCCTCCCTTTTATAGAATGGAGGAGATAGAGGAGAGTACAAACAAACAATGTGGGACTAAATAAATGTACAAAGACTGGGCGGTTTGACATGTACAGACCGCACAGTCCGCGCGGTTAGACAACAGGCTAACCGCCCGGACAGACCAGAAGAAGATGCCGTAGGAGACCGCAAGACTGCCAGACCGCCAGACCGCCAGACCGCCAGATATACAAGATGCTGGAGACAACCCGTAAGACCGCCGAACCATAGCAGCCACCAACTGGATATTTAGCCCATCAGCTTCAGACCGCTAGACCGCGCGGTCTCCAGATCGTCATATTCAGACCGCCAGACCGCCTACTTCAACACTCCCCCTCAAGCTGGAGCATAGATATCGATCATGCCCAGCTTGTCACAAATGTGGAAGAATGAAGTAGACACAGGCTTGGTAAAGATATCTGCCAACTCTTTGTCGGAGGTGACGAACGGAGTGCAAATCTGTTTCTTCAAGATCTCTTCCCGGATGAAATGGCAGTCGACTTCAATATGTTTGGTTCTCTCATGGAAGACCGGATTTTTGGATATATATATAGCGGCCTTGTTGTCACAGAACATAGGAAGAGGATAGTCGTAGACCTCTCCTAGATCAAGCATGAGAGCCCGCAACCATTTTAGTTCGCAAGTGGTGGACGCCATGCTCCGATATTCAGCTTCAGCACTAGACCTTGAAACTACAGACTGCTTCTTGCTCTTCTAGCTCACAAGATTACCTCCAACAAACGTGCAGAAACCAGATGTAGATTTGCGGTCATCTTTATCATCAGCATAGCTAGAATCTGAGTAGGCTTCAACTCTCAAATGACCATTCTTCTGAAAGAGTAGTCCTTTGCCCGGTGCTGCTTTAACATACTCTAATATCTTCAAGGCAGACTGAAGATGACATTCCCTGGGAGCTTGCATGAACTGACTTACCTTGCCAACAACATAGGCAATGTCAGGTCTGGTCACCGTGAGATAAATGAGTTTACCCACCAGACGTCTATACTTTGTGGCATCAGACATAAGAGGAGAGTCATCTGTCCACATTTTGTCTTCTCCAGTAGCCATGGGATACCGTGCCGGTTTGGCACCGGTCAATCCTGCATCCCGTAGAAGATCAAGAGCATACTTCCGTTGGGAGAGAACCAGAGAGTCGGGCTTCCAACAGATCTCTATCCCCAAAAAGTATTTCGGGGAGCCCATATCCTTTGTGACAAGATGTTGACGGAGGTGCTTCTTTATCAAGTCCACCCCAGCTTGATCATCCCCGGTAAGAAGAATGTCGTCAACATAAACCGCCAAAACTACAAGGCCCGATGCGGTTTCGCAAATAAACAGGGAATGATCAGCCGTACTTCTTGTAAAGCCAACAGCAGCCACAATGTTGCTGAACTTGTCGAACCATGCACGAGGGCTCTGCTTGAGGCCATAGATAGCCTTCTTTAGCTTGCATACACGGGTCTCCCCCTGAGCAACATACCCCGGAGGTTGCTCCATGTAAACGGCCTCATGAAGATCCCCATAAAGAAAGGCATTCTTGACATCAAGCTGGGAGATAGTCCAATTGCGGTTGACAGCCACAGAGAGAAGAACCCGGATGGTGATGAGACGAGCAACCGGGGAGAACGTATCAAAGTAGTCAACCCCATAAGTCTGAGTGAAGCCTTTGGCCACCAGTCGGGCTTTGTAGTGGTCCACAATCCCGTCTGGGCGAAACTTCACAACAAACACCCATCGACATCCAACCACATCAGTACCCACTGGAGGAGAAACAAGGGTCCAGGTGCCCCGTTCAGTAAGAGTAGCAATTTCCTCATCCATGGCAGACTTCCAATGAGGAATAACAAGCGCCTCTTGGTAGGTACGGGGAGTAGTAGTAGCTGAAATAGCTAAAGCAAAATGCCGGTGAGAAGAAGTAAGCCGAGCATAGGACACAACTGCCGCAAGCGGGTGTTGAGTGCATGCCCGCACCCCTTTGCGAAGAGCAATGGGGAGATCCAGGTCGTCGGGGGCTTCAGGGACCGGAGCGTCCGTAGCGGAGAAAGCTGGCCCGGGACTAGAGAGAGACGGCTCCGGAGACGGGGAGGGAGGAGAGGGGAGAGGAATAGACGGAGGAGGGGATGAGGAAGGGGGAGGAGAAACGTGGATAGGCTGAGAGGGAACAGACAGGGAGGGTGATGAGTCAGGAACAGGAGGAAGAAGGGGTGGAGAGGAGAAGTAGGCTGCATTTTCGAAGAAGGTGACATCTGCAGAAACAAACTGTTTGCGCAGAATGGGGTCAAAGCAACAGTAGCCTTTCTGAGTGACCGAGTAGCCCCAAAAGACACATTTGGTGGCACGGGGCGAAAGTTTGTCACGGGTAGCAGACGGGGCATGCACAAAGGCTGTACAGCCAAAGATTTGAAGAGGGAGGGGAAAAGGTTCCTTGCCGGGGTAGAGAATGGAGAAGGGAGTCTTACCCTGAAGAACAGTAGAAGGAATACGATTGATGAGATAACAGGCGAGGAAAACAGCATAGCCCCAATAAGAGCGAGGCACATGCATCTGCGTTAGGAGAGTGCGAGCGACATCGAGGAGATAACGGTTTTTACGTTCCGCCACCCCATTCTGCTGGGAGGTGTAAACGCAGGTGGTCTGATGAATAAGACCATGTTGCATACAGAAAGATGAAAAATCATAACTAAGATACTCTTTAGCATTATCAGAGCGAAGACATTTAATAGAGACATGAAACTGAGTTTTAATCATATTATAAAAGCATTCCCAAACAGAGAAGAGTTCAGATCGATCTCGTAACAGATACACCCAGGTACAACGAGAAAAGTCATCAATAAAAGTTACAAAATACAAACTACCCCGACCAATGGTTGGAGTAGGAGCCGGACCCCATACATCAGAATGGATGAGATCAAACGGGCTAGAGGAACTGCGAGCATGCTTGGGCGGGAAGGAGGAGCGGTGATGTTTGCCAAGTTGGCAGGCGTCACAGTTGAGCGGAGGACTGGTTGGCGGTAAGTGGGGCAGAAGCTGTCGAAGAATACGAGCAGGAGGATGTCCAAGGCGAAGATGCCATTGAAGCAGATCAGTAGATGAGGAAGTGAAGGCGGACAGAGCGGAAACGTTGTCGAGGAAGTAGAGGCCGCCGCTCTCAGTCCCAGTAGCAATCGTCCGTTGGGTTCTCGGGTCCTGAAAGCAACAAGAAGTAGGAGTGAATACAACCGAGCACTGAAGTTGCTTGCATAAAGTAGTAACAGATAGAAGATTGCAAGGAAACTTCGGGACATAGAGAGTGTCCACCAAGCGCAGCGATGGGGTGACTTGAACCATGCCTGTCCCACGAACCGGGGAAGGAGAACCATCCGCAACAAGGACAGGAGGCAACCGATCATGCGTTTCGAGAAGCGAAAAACACTGAGGATTGCCTGTCATATGATTTGTAGCACCAGAATCAATCAACCATTTATCTTGGATAGCGACATGAGCACTACCTGAGGTCGTCGCCACCGAAGCAGACGACCGAGAGGAGGGGTTCGGGGAGGGCGAAGTATCACCAGATGGGCGCAGATGAGGATGTTTCTGCCAACATCGGTCAATGGTATGACCGGTACGACCATAGTGAGAATAGAGGAACCTGGACGGACCGCGCGCCCCAGAGTGGCTGCGGCCACTATTGCTGCCGCGCTGAGTGTACTGAGCATAAGAGTCCTGCGGAGGAGGGGAGGATAACAGAGGGCGCTGGAGCAGAGAAGTAACGGCGGCTACGCGAGCGGCGGTGGCATCCAAGGTGGGAGACTCAGCTTCACCCAAGATCTGCTGGCGGATGAGATCAAAAGACTCGGGAAGTCGCAGAAGATAACAAACGACCAGGAGTTCCTGGAAGTGTTTGTGTTGCTGAGCCAAGTCCGCAGAGAAGGGGCGATTCTGGAGGATCTCAGCGCCAAGAGCCTGAACTTGCTGATAGGCTGCAGCGGGAGTCATGGATGAACGGGCGAAGAGATCCGCATAAAGAGTATAAATCCGGGAGGTCTGCGTCCCCTTGGAGTAAAGAGCAGCCAGATGAAGCCACGCGGCCTTTACCGTCTCATCATGATGGATGACGGGAAGGCACTCATCAGAGAGGCTATTAGCCAGCCATGTGCGGACAAGCGCATCATTCGCATCCCATTCGTCAAAGAGAGGAGAATTAGGAGGAGGCGAATCATCGGTAAGATGATGACGTTTGCGCTGAGAACGAAGAAGGAAAGTGAAAGAGACGCTCCAATCCGGATAGTTGGAGCCAATGAGCTTAGAAACAGTGCCCAGATTTCCGGAAGGAGTAGGGATAGAAGGCGGAGCCGGAGTGGCTGCAGGAGTGGTGGCAGTGGAATTGTCAGAGATATCCATAGAAGAAGACCGAAACCGGACGGTTAGGAACCAAGTCGGGCGGTTAAGAGAGAAGGGAAAAGCTACAGCGGTCACGATGTCAGACACCAGCGGCTAGAGAAGCCACGACCAAGCCGCAGAGCCAAAACAGAGGGTAAGAGGTCGGGCGGTTGGAAGACAGACCGCACGAACGGAAGAGAAAGAGGAAACCGGCAAACAGGCCGGGGCGAGAAGAAAGAGAAGAAGGGAGGCTGCGACAAGGACAGATCGCAAGCAGACAAAGAGAAACAGGCCGCGCAGACAGGGCGCAGGCAAACAAGACAGGCCGCGGGAAGAAGAAGCAGGTCGCACGGCTAGAAAGGAGCACAGAATCAGGAGCCAGAGATCGAGTCCTCTGAAACCATGTAAAAAGAGAAGAACGACTAGAAAAAAAAACAGTCCAGAAGATTGAATAATTGAAATTTTTATTATCCAAAAAGATATCATTTACAAAGGTATGGCCTCCCTTTTATAGAATGGAGGAGATAGAGGAGAGTACAAACAAACAATGTGGGACTAAATAAATGTACAAAGACTGGGCGGTTTGACATGTACAGACCGCACAGTCCGCGCGGTTAGACAACAGGCTAACCGCCCGGACAGACCAGAAGAAGATGTCGTAGGAGACCGCAAGACTGCCAGACCGCCAGACCGCCAGACCGCCAGATATACAAGACGCTGGAGACAACCCGTAAGACCGCCGAACCATAGCAGCCACCAACTGGATATTTAGCCCGTCAGCTTCAGACCGCTAGACAGCGCGGTCTCCAGATCGTCATATTCAGACCGCCAGACCGCCTACTTCAACAGTTTGGAATGAAAAATGATATAGGCAAGTTTGTGTCTGAATGCTTCACCTACAAGCGTGTTAAAGCAGATTATGGATGTCCTGGTGGCAAGTTGATGCCTTTGGAGATTCCAAGTTGGAAGTCGGAGAGTATCTCGATGGATTTTAGTACCAGGTTGCTGAGATCTCCCCGAGGACATGATTTAGTTTGGGTTATAGTGGATAGACTAACGAAGTGTGCTCAGTTCGTGCCATTTAACATTGATTACTCCATGAAAAAAATAGAAGAGTTATATTTGGATGAGGTCATTAGACTACATAGAAATCTAGTTAGCATTATGTCGGATCGAGATTCCAGGTTTACGTCTCATTTTTGGAAAAGTTTACAAGAAGGGTTGGGTACCGATCTCAGATATTCAACCGCCAATCATCCGCAGACCAATGGTCAAACAGAGAGAGTAAATCAGATTATTGAAGACATGATAAGATTTTATATCTTGGACCACGGAGGAGCGTGGGACAAGCGGCTGAGACTAATGGAATTCGCTTACAATAATAGTTATAAGGAAAACTTGCAGATGGCCCCGTTTGAGGCTTTGTATGGGAGACATTGTAGAACTCCCTTATTTTGGGCTGAGGTTTGTGAAGGATCATTGTTAGGTCGATAAGCTTTAGAAGAGATGAATACCTTTGTGACACATATTCGAGAGAAGCTTTGGATAGCTCATGAGAGTTATGAGAAGAATGCCAATCGGGGAAGGAGTGATCTGGAATTTGCTATTGGGGAGATGGTTTTTCTTAAAGTTTCCCCGATGTCCGGTGTTAAGAGATTTGGAAAGAACCACATGTTGGATCCTACGTATGTGGGACCTTTCAATATTGTTGAATGCATTGGAGTCCAGCTTATAGGCTAGATTTGATCGCAAATTTTCCTGGTGTGCACGATGTGTTTCATGTAAGCCAATTGTGCAACTGTGTGTTTAGCGACCGACATGTTCTTAATTTGGTGCCCCTATTGTATCCTAACCTTTCTTACATTGAGATGCCTGTTCTCATTTGGGATACTCAAGATTGGGTATTGCGAAGGAAGACAATACCCATGGTCAATGTTTTGTGGAGAAAGCAAGATGTGGAGAGCGCGACTTGGGAGTTGGAGTCAGCTATGAGGGAGGCTCATCCTCATCTGTTCTCCTAGTTTATTTTGGTAAGTTTTTCTATTTCGATAACCCTTGGTTATTTTCTTTCTGTAGTAGGATATTTTGTGCGTAAAGTTTCGGGACAAAACTTTCTTTTAGGGGGAGTGGCTGTAACACCCCCGATTTTTCGATGTTTATTTTAATTCTTTTAATGGCATATTTATAATGTCAGGGCATTACGTTGACACGTAATTGGAGGGTGCCGTTGTCAGAGCGTGGTTTTCTGCTCATAGGTTTCCAAGGTTTTGATTTGGATTTTGTGGTTTAGCTAATTTCTTGTGAGTTTCTGGAATTTCCCTCGCGAGGCAGGTTTGTTTTGGAACTCGGTGGGGCCTTTTCGAGATATTTGTCGTTTTTGACTTCGGTGAGTTTTTTACCCAAATTTGGTTTGTCGGATTTCGATTTTGACTTCGTCATTTGATTCGTAGCATCGATATTTAGCTACGGTGCGAATTTCGTAATATTTTGAGGTGGTTTGGGTTTTCGGTCATTTGGACGTTTATTTAATAACTACTTATAAGATAATATTATATATATATAAATAGCCTCGATTAAACGTAACCCTATTCATCATCCCCCACCCGAGCCGACAACAGTTTTGCAAAAGGAGGAAGGGGGTGGTGTCGTGAGCTTTCGACTGTCGATCGGGAGAGTTATGGTGGACGGAACCGTAGTTAGAGAGTAGATTCGTAAAGCTCTCGCCGAGATCTACACATGGGTGGTAAGTATTTCTTGTTTCTCTGATTTTTAGGCATTAGGGTTTGCGATTTTTACCTCCTTCTTCCCCTAAAAGTTTCAGGAAACGTTGTCTAGGACTTTTTGCTACCGAACCTTGTTGTGGAGCGCTCGAGAGTAAGATTTTAAGAGCTTTGAGGTAAGTGGTGATCTTCCCCTTGATTTGTTATTTTCTTTCATGTCTTTCCTCTTCTTTCCCTCCTTAGTATATAGGAGTAGTGTTGGAAGTATACTTGAGGAATCCATAGGATAGTTAGAACTTTTCGAACAGAAATCCGTTGAGTATGGATATAGCCTAAGGGAATTTCATCGCATATAGGTGTAGTAGACTATCAGGAATTCGTCGAATATGAGGAAATAGACCGAGTGAAATTCATCGAGTAACAGTATTTTCATCGAGTGGATTCGTCGGGTAAGGTTGGATTTCGCCGAGTTAGATTCGTCGAGTATCTAGGCATCAAGTTCGTTGAGTATTAGTAGTCTTAGCGTTGAGTGAAGGTAGATTTGTCGAGTATTCTCGATGAATTCCTCGAGTATGACATGCTTAGAAGGCATTGAGTGATCTGGCGACTAATTCAGATTCGTCGAGTATATACACCGAATTGTGTCTGATTCGTTGAGTATCGTCGAGTGTAGTTTTATCGCCAAGTCAATTCGTCAAGTATTCCTTGGTTTCATCGGGTAAATTCGACGAATTTAGATGGACTTAGTTTATTTTTGCAATTTTGTCAGTTCACCGAGTATGGGACTTAGGGTAAATGTTCTGGTTGTTCTCTCACCTTATCGTGAGAGTATTTTTGTGTTAAGTTAGGGGTTTTATTAGAGTTTTGGAGGTGCCTACGGCTAGGTTGGCAGTGGATAAATGTCCACCAACCTGACGTTGTTTCGTGAATCATTACACCTAGTGAGTTTTTGTCACTTCTTATGGACTGTTGGGTTGTGTTGAACAATGTACCACATTGAATTTTTGAGATGTTTATTTTTTTGGGTATGTTAATTTGTGTTGGATAATGTGTCCACTGACTCAGAACCATGGGTTTTTATCAGTGCTAATGATTTACGTGTTTAGAGCTATTTAGTTTTTTTTCTTCCTATTATTTAGTCATTTGTTGAATGCTTACTCTTGCATACTTTAATGAAGCATGACTTTACTTCGCACTTGGTGCAATTTCTCTTACTTTAATATTGAAATTCCTTCTTTACTTATTATAACTCAACTTTTAGCTGAGGTTTATCAGTCATTCTTATATTTGGGGTTGGTAACCCCTTTCCTTTCCCTTTATTACTACTAACTGATATATCTTGTTAACCACTTGTATTTTCTTGCTGAGGTGTTCTTTCTTTGAATGCCTCAGGATCGGAGCAGTAGACGATTGAGCGGCTAGGGTTTGGTTGTGGCTTGCATTCTACAGAAGTTACGGTTGCCTATACCTCATCGATTGTGAGGTAGTAGTAGTTTTTGTTTTGTTTTAGTTTAGACATACATTCTTTTAGTGGGTTCGTGTTAGGTTGTTGATGCCCACTGGTAGTTTCTAGTAGAATCTTTTGTGCTTGCTAGCTGCTAAATGTGTCTCTTTATGAATGGTTTGTTTTTACTTGCTCTCTGGGAAGGTTTTATGATAGGTTTGCATGATTAGTTATTTTCAAAGTATAAAAGCATCTTCCGACTATCTCATGCGTAGCATCACTTTAAATCAAAGTCATTATATTTTAATCAACATAAAAGTTATTTCTATACTTATATTAAATTTAGAGGTATGCATAACATGAGTTGTCCTATTTGGAAGTTTATGCTCACGTAGGATATTAAACCATATAAATAAAGTACTTTCCACAATGTATATTCATATTTTTACTTATGGATTAGTTGATCCACTGAGCTAAGGGATACAGCCATTAAAACTTAACCTATATTATAGTGATATTTATATTAAACTTATGGATTTCATATAGAGTGTTGAGTTGGGGTCTTTCCTGAACGTCTGCGGTTATCCACTGCACTGCGTGGCATCACGACTTGTGCTTTCTCTTACTTTGATATGTCGTTTAATTACGGATAAAATGCAGTTTGTGACACTTATAGCTGAGGCAGCCACTTATTGAAGAACATTCTTTCTGCTATTGTGAAGATAGTTAGAGCTGAGATAACTCAGCTCTAGTAGCAGACATAGAGAAATTTCTCTGTGTCAAATAAATTAAAACCTTGTATTTTTATAGGATCCTTTTGGATCAAATGTGTAGGGCTCTTGAGCCTGAGGTAAGGCAGTTTTTCCTAAGCTGTAGGAGAGTTATACTCTCTGAGTGTAGGATACAGCTTGGATCTGAGGTAGGTGATCATTTGATCACTAAGCTATAGGGATTTTGAGCCTGAGGTAGGAGATTCATTCTCTCTTAGTTGTAGGGCACTTGTGCCTGAGTTTTAGGATCCTTTGGATTTGAGGTAGGGACTTTGTGCTTGAGCTGTAGGAGAGTCATTCTCTCTGGGGTAGGGTTGTCCTCCCAGCCTGAGTTGTAGGGCCTTTTTGCTTGAAGTAGGTGATTAGGTTATCAATGAGTTGTAGGAGAAATTTTGCTCTGAGATAGGTCTTTGGCCTGAGTTGTAAGTCTTGGAGGAGACTGAGAGATACTGTGGGTTTTGAAGTGTAAGATCTTTGAGCTGAGTTTTGGAGAAGTGTCTTGTCTAACTAGAAGTTAGAAAGGTGGGAGGAGAGTGGACATACCCATAATCTAGGGAACCACAATATATTCTGTGTGTGCTTTTTGTTGTGTTGTTTCTTTATTGTAGGTTCTTGAAAGCAAATAACTACTAACACAATAAGCACTTAAAGAAGAAAATAAAAGAAAGTCACAAGAAACAAAGAAACCTATTCACCCCCCCCCCCCTCCTCTAGGCTGCTAGCTACCTTGAAAAAAAAAGACTTTCATATAATAGCACAATGATACACCAATTTCCCTTAACACAACGATATCGTAATGTATTGACTATTGACCCAACAATATATAACCTTTTCCTTGTTACGACAGTAAGACTGATACTGTTTGTCTTCACAATGATGTTGTGAATGAACTCGATGACATTATTCTTAACAAGATGATATTGTAATTGGATCAATTTTGAGATCCAATTATGTAATGTTTTGGTCTTTACTGTTCTCCTGACTTACTAGATTTAATTTATATGATTTTAAAATAGTCCTACACATATTAAACAGATGATCATCAAATATATAATGTATTTATCATTGAGTTGAGAACTTCTTCCAATCTGTAACATTGAGGGCAGAGTTCCCAATATGTGGATATGGTCAAATGTGGCCTACATATAACATCACAAATCTTCTCTAATTATTTAATATAACAACACTAGAAAAAAAATCAAAGCAAACATTTTATTGAATTGTTTATCTTCTATCAACAAAACCTTCTTCACTTCTCGTCTTTCCCGCTTTTTGTAATTTTATATTGGTTTTGATATGGACTCCCACAATTTACATGAATTTCGAGCAGTAGATAGCCATAATTCTCATATTCCCCACTAACTAGTGGGGAACATATGGGATTGACCAAAGTCGACCTCACTAACACCATGCCCAAATCACCAAAACCAATGCGTGCAGCCAAACCGACATACTACCGCTATATGGCCAGCCAACCTGCCGAGCATATGCCATGCGCACGGCGATGTAGGGCCGGTCGGCCCCCCGACTGGCTGGTGCTAAGTGGCCGCAAAGTGCGTGACAGACCCGTCCCCCCACCCCACCCATTGTCGTGTGGTTGTGCGACCCCTTAGCCTAGTATGATCACTAACCTATGGTCATGAGGCCGCACGACCACTTGGATGTGTCTCCTCACACACCGTGCAGCTTACCGCTGCATTACGGTCTGCAGATCGGTTTATTATCGTTGTACGGTCTGCCGTCTGACTGGCTGTCGCCACGAACCTGGATGGCCCCCTCTATCGCGCGATGGATCGACCCCTCGTCTTATTAGTCCACCGCACCATTGGGGGCAAACAATCGTCTATCTAGCAGACCTCAATCGGCAAAACCCCATTACCAATCTCCATCGGCTGGCCCCTTCGATTGCCGCTAACTTCCATCGTGGTTGTATAACAACCATCGATATAACCACCCATATGGGTGTGCGTATCATAAATCTTTTAATAGGTGTGCGCATAACAAAGTTCCTAAATATATGCAAAATAAAAAATTAAATATTGGTGTGTGTATAACAAAAATACGCATGATGGTTTGTATATAACAAATTATTTGATTACGTTGCACACATGTCAATATTCACAGCGAGTATGCGTATATCGCATAAATTAGTTATGATATTCTGAAAGTGAAGGGATAGATACTACTCTAGAGGGGGGGTGAATAGAGTTATCAAAATTTGACTTAACAAACTTGATAGTCTTCCCAACTCCCTTGGAGTGAAATGCGGAATGAAAAGATTATAGATATAGAGATAACCCTAAAGCCTAACACAAGTGATGTGCACAGACTCAAGCTAACTGTAATTACAGTTAAGGCTTGGAAATCCTAATCAGCAACTAGCAAACCTAGTTAAAGTCTAATCACAGCCACAATGCAAGTAATTAACTGAGCAAGCCAGACGACACAAGGAATTTATAGTGGTTCCCCAAACAACTTGGGTACGTCCACTCTTCTACCAACAAGGAAGGAATCCACTACAGGTTTTTGATCAGGTGCCCTGCCACCAACAAGATCTGCTTCAGGTAGATCAAGAAACCCTTTAGACTTTTGATCAGGTGTCTAAAAACCAAACACAGGTTTTTGATCAGGTGCCCTGCCACCAAGGGATACTTTTGAAGGGAGTAATAACCCTGTATAGGAGGGGGAAAAGGGGTTAAGGTGTCTTCTCTATTTTTCAAAAGATTAGAGAAGCACAATAACTTGCACTGAGCTAGACAGCTCTAAAAGAATCAAGGCTCCCCCTGGCTCAAAGAACGTCCAGGTGAAGTCTTGCTTCAGTGCAGAAACTCTTCAGTAAGTACTGAAGGAAAAGCTACAAGAAGATAAATAAAATTAAATAGAATTTCTTCTTCAGGCAGCTATCTTCTTCTTCTTCTTCTTCTTCAAAAGATCTCTGAGTCAGAACTTCCTGGAAGCAGGAGAACTCAGGTTGAAGAAGAGCAGAAGAGCTAACACTTCTCAGTTAGATGTGAATGAGCTGAGAGCAGTAAAACTTGTTCTTGCTGAAAGCTTGCTGAATGAATATTTTCTATCTGGACTAGTTGATTTCTTCTTCAAAGAAGTCTTTATATAGTAGCAGCAGCAACGGCTCTCAACTGAGTTTGAATTTTATCTCTTTCTGAACTCTGCAAGCTGGGCTGCAAAAAGCATAAAGCAAAACAAAAATACTGCAGGCAAATATCCTATAAAAGGATAAAGCTTTCTAAGAAGCTGCAAATACTTCTGATGAAATAATATAAGAGAAAGTCACATCAGAAAGACCTCTTTACAGCCAAGGAAGACTTTTTGAGTCTAACGGCTATAAAGGACAGCCTGGCAGATAAAGCAAATTGCAAATCTCAGCTATAAGACAAACAACTTTGTCAGAAAAGATTAGCTCATGCATAAAGAATAGAACTGATATTGCATGGAAATAATGTCACAAATTATTCAGATAATCTTTTATAAAATATGCCAAAATAAGTATGAAATTAGTCACATCATATAAGATGACAAAACTATATAAATCATACAGCAAAACGTCGAACGACCTTCGGAGATCGTCGAACGGGGCACGGAGATCGTCGACCTATCAGACAGATAGTCGAACGATCCAGATAGTCGAACTATCAAAGAAGATAGTCGAGCTACCTCAACAGATAGTCGAACTATCAGGACAGATAGTTGAGCTATCAGATAGTCGATCTATCCGGACAGATAGTCGAACTACCAAACAAAAACAGATAGTCGACCTATCAAGAAGATAGTCGACCTATCAAACAAGACAGATAGTCGATCTATCAACAGATAGTCGAACTATCAGATAGTTGAACTATCCAAGTAGATAGTCGAACTATCAAAGCAACACAGATAGTCGACCTATCAATAGATAGTCGAGCTATCAGATAGTTGAACTATCAGGACAGATAGTCGAACTATCACCGCAAAGCAGATAGTCGA
This sequence comes from Platanthera zijinensis, assembly GCA_039513925.1. Taxonomy (NCBI): domain Eukaryota; kingdom Viridiplantae; phylum Streptophyta; class Magnoliopsida; order Asparagales; family Orchidaceae; genus Platanthera; species Platanthera zijinensis. Next base: position 190,038,590 of record CM077082.1, read on the forward strand.
ACTATCAACAGATAGTCGAGCTATCACAGCATAACAGATAGTCAAACTATCAACAGATAGTCGAGCTATCAGATAGTTGAACTATCAGGACAGATAGTCGACCTATCAACAGATAGTCGAACTACCAAGGCAAACAGATAGTCGATCTATCAACAGATAGTCGAGCTATCAACGCAGACAGAACGTCGATCAACTAATAGACGATAGTCGATCAGCCGATAGACGATAGTCGAGCGACGTTCTACTATAGTCGAACGAAAAACTACTTAACCAAATATTCATCTGGAAAAGCAATTCTACACAACTAGAGAATCTAACCTATCAACTAACCTTTGACCATAGATAAATCTTGGGTCAAGAGACAGGAAGAGAAGACTGAACTCAAATCAAAACCTAGGGTACCAACAATCTCCCCCTATTTGAGTTAAGTCTCTCAACAATTAAAACACAGAACTATCTATAGAATAATAAAAAACAATACAGGAAATAGTTAAACAACTAACTAGCAATTAACAATCAATCAGATAAATAAGCATCAAATAATTAAATTTAAGGATCTACAGAATCAGGTTTAGAATCAGAAGATCTAGGAACAAAAGAGATTTTCCTCAAGGGATCTATGGCTTCTTTCTTTGACATCTTCAGATCTTGTACACCAATAATTTTTAGTTCTGATGCCCTTGGAACGACTGCTTCTGGATGCTTTTCCATGTATTTAGAAGGGTCAAAAACTTCAGGGCTAACCTGGATTTTATCAAGTTCCTTCATTCTGAATTTTGACATGGTTGTAAATCTTGCAGAATCTTTTCCTTCAGCCTTAGCTTTCTTAATTTGGGCTGAGCCAACAAGTTCTAGAAAATGAGCCATCCTGAAATCAGGATCTAGCTCTTGATTTTCATACAAATTTTCAGATGTAGTATCTATTGGTTTCACAGCTTTAAACTTAACAGATAAATCTAACATACTGTCAGCTGGTTCTTTAACTTCTTGAATAATAAGAGATGAAGGAGGAGCAAATTCAGCAAATTTCTTACTGGACTTTTCTGAGAAAATGGTTCTTATACCTTTTGAAACATCTTTAGCAGCATGATCTGGTATAGCAGGTGAAACTTTTCTCTTGGGAGAAGGATGAGGTGAAAAGGTTGGCTTTTGATATACCACCTCCTTTACTTGCTCTTTTACCTCAGCATCATGTCTTTGATATCCAGAATATGATCTGCCTTGATGGCTTTGAGAACTTCTCCTTGAAGGAGGCTGAGAGGGTGCAGACTTTGCAGAAGGAGCAGACGGATTTTCTAATAAGTTGCCAGAGGCTCCTGCACTGGGAGGTGGAGGAGGAGGACCTCTGGGGATCCATCTAGGAGCAGGACTATCATTCCTCTTAGATTTCTTCCTTTCCTTTTGCTGGTTCTTAGAGAACCACATCCAGTGCTGGAAGTCTTTCGACTTTGGATCAATTCCTTTCAGAATGTAATAAGGAATATCATGATCTGAATTTGGAGGAGGAGGAGCTACAGCTTTCCTTTTCTTCTTTGCAGCTTTCTTTCTCTTAGAATTCTCAAACAGATCTGAATCATCTTCATCCTCAGAATGGGATGAGGGAGGATGATCATATGGATCAAGAGCTTCTGATATGGCTTTCTCTTTTTCTTGCAGGGCAGCTTTCTCTTTTTCTTCTTCCATGGCATCCTGTGCCAGGAGAGTATCTAAATCCAAACCTGGGGAATCATCCTATAAAGTAGACTTTTCAGTTTCAGTTTCAGGATCCTTTTGTTGAAACTCAGGAACTGTCATGGGGACCAGTTCAGATTGCACTGCTTGCTGAGCAGGTTCAGCATCCACAGAAGCTAGAACAGCTGCTTGAAGTTCAGGTTGAACCTCAGAGGCAGATTCACTTATTTGCTTTACAACAACTTGATCTTCAGGGGAAGATACAGGTTCAGGTTCTGGCTCTTGGATAACTACCACTTCTTCCATTAGATCTGTAGGGTTAGAAATAAAATCTTGCTAAATGACATCTAATCATCCCTTCAAGGTATTCCCATACTATCATATCAATTGAGTAATCTACAAACTGAGAAAGAGACATACCTTCAGGATTTTCTTCAGGGTGTCCTAACTCCCATAAATCATCTAGAAAGGAAGTGATAATTCCTTCTAGGTACAGGGCAACCACGGGAGTTGAGGATTCTTCTAAGAAAACTTTCACAATAAATTCTGTCAGCATTACTGCATCAGATATTTACTTTTCAGATAGAGGAGGAGGAGGAGCTGAATCTTGTGCTACTTTTTCTGTTACTTCAAGATGAACTGCTGGAGGAGAGGCCAAAGGCTGCTCTGAGATATCTTCATCAAGCATCTCCCCCTGCCTGATTTCAGTAGAGACTGAAACCAGGCCCCTAGAAGAAGAGGGCTCAGCAGACTTTGAGAGTGCCTGAATAGCAGCAGTCAAAGAAGAGATAGAAGAAACAAGGGGAGCAATTGCCACATCAATCATAGTCTTGATTGAGGGGGTAATTAACTCCACAATGTTAGAGATAAATGCTGGAGTAATTTCAAAAGATGGTGGAACTGTAGTGGATGGAGGAGCAGTAGAAATGGTTGATGTGTCAAGATGAAATGTGGTGTGGACTGGAGATCGAACTGGAGAGTTAATTGGAGAGTTAACTGGAGAATGATGTGGAGAGACATGAGTGGATGCAGGGTGATCAAAGTGATCTGAAGGGGGAATTGGAGAGTGAGGAGGAGTTGGAATAGGAGAATGAACTGGAGAGGAGATTTCAGACACCAACAAATCAAAGCTGGGTTGAGAAATCCCAGCAAGATCAGTCGGGAGAGAAGATGCAGGAGGAGAATGTCGTACTTCAATTGAAGTTGAGGGAACTTCAACTGCAGTAGACGGCAAAGCAGAAGAAGAGGATGGAAGGGATGGAAAAGCTGAGCCAGCTTATTGAGGGCGAGGAGCGACTGAAGCAGTCCTGGTGCTCTCAGATGCAGCTGGAGCAACCCCTGTAGGAGCGGGCTTCAAGAATGTCCTTTTCCATTTGGAGAACAGATTGGGATCCATCTTTTTGCTGGCATTTATCAATTTAGCAGCTGAAATCAACAGGTGGGAATATCTTTCCTTCAGAAAAATACCAACTACCCTACCTAGGGTAACTTCCTTCTTGCTATTCTTCTTCCTTATCAAGTCAAACAGAACACCTGCCCAATTGATCCTTTTCTTGTTGACAATTGCACACATTAGTGCAAATTGTTGTCTTGTAATGTTATCGTGGGCAGAGTGTTTGCCCAGCAGCACTTTTCCGACAATCTCAGCAAGAAATTTAATCTTAAAAGGAAAATTTATCTTGAGCAGCTTCGAGGGAATGCCTTCTGCATGTCCCAGCTCAGTCAACATTCTTCCAAATTCTGGAGCATCTTGCTCATATTCTTCTTCCCCATTAATTAATCCAAATACATCAGTCAAAACGGCGGGAGTCAAAATTACCTCTTCTCCGCCAATAGTTCCTGTCATCGAATCATCAGTAGAAGACGAAGTGAAAGCCCACTCTTTTATCTCTTGAGGGTTTATCTTGATCCTTGTTGACATGAGCCTTTCCAGACCTTGATCTTTGCAGAGCTGGAGAATTTCCACGATACCGGGTTCGCAGCAGCTGAATGCGTCAAAATCCACACTGAATCCTGCGTCAAACTTTACTGCTGCTAGAAGCGCTGGAGAAATCGCCATAGAAATGCTGGAGAAGGAGCGAGAGAAACGGAGAAGACGAATCGGCAGAAAATCGCAAGACAAGGAGCAAGCGGGAAGACAGAATGCGAAAAGACGCTCTCCGTCGACGATAAAAGCAAATATCTCTTAACCTAGGTCGACTATCGGCTTTATATTAAAACAGCGATCGTCGATCTATTTAAAAGATACTGGAGACGATAGTCAAACGGTCGTTCGACGATCGGTCCTGAAGCAGATTAGTCGATCAATCGTTCGACTATTTCTGTCTTCGCAAACAACAAGCTGTCGTCAACCATGGATCGACGATAAGCTCAACCTGTTCGACGATCTTCGAACGCCGGTCAACGATCTTCAAACAGATAAGCCATCATCAACCACAGTTCGACGATAGGCTTGATCCGTTCGACGATCTTCGAGCATCGTTCGACGATCTTCAAGCAGGTTTCAACAAGGCAGATAGTCACACTTAGTCTCTTCCATTGATCATGCCTAGTTGAACTAAAAATAACAGATGTTTCTGTTCATCTAAGGGCTTGGTGAATATATCACCTCTCTGAAGGTCTGTGGATATGAACTCAAGGCTGATCTTATTCTTTTCCACACAATCTCTCAGGAAATGGTGTCTAATCTCAATGTGCTTCGTTCTAGAGTGGTGCACTTGATTTTGTGCAATGGAGATAGCACTTGTACTGTCACACATGATTTTAGTGTTCTTGTGTGAGTACCCATAATCCAAAAGTTGATTTTGTATCCACAGGATCTGTGAACAACAACTAACAGCTGCTATATATTCAGCTTCTGCAGTTGAAGTTGATACAAAAGCCTGCTTCTTACAGAACCAAGAGACCAATCTCTCTCCCAGGAACTGACAAGTTCCTGAGGTACTTTTCCTGTCAACTCGACAACCAGCATAATCAGAATCAGAATATCCAATTAATTCAAATTCTGACTCAGCTAGGTACCAGAGTCCTAGATTTGGACATCCCTTCAGGTATCTCAAAATTCTCTTGAGAAGAATCAGATGAGATTCCTTGGGGTTGACCTGGAATCTAGCACAAAGGAATGTAGCTAACATTATGTATGGCCTACTTGCAGTTAAATACAATAGGGAACCAACAATGGCCCTATAATTCTTTTGATCTACAGGCTTTCCCTGATCATCAGAATCAATAACTACATTAGTAGCCATAGGTGTATGCATTGCTGAAGCATCTGCCATCCCAAACTTCTTTACCAATTCCTTGGCATATTTGGATTGGGAGATGAAGATGCCATCAGCATCTTGCTTTACTTGGAGACCAAGAAAGTAAGATAGCTCACCCATACTCATCTCAAACTTGGAATGCATCAAGTTAGAAAACTTTTTGCACAGTTTGGGATCAGTGGAACCAAAAATAATGTCATCCACATACACTTGAACTAACAGGATTGTTTCCTTGTGGTGCTTGACGAAGAGGGTTCTATCAAGTACTCCCCTAGTAAAGTTGTGCTCTAATAGGAAACTAGCTAGAGTCTCATACCAGGCTCTGGGGGCTTGCTTTAGTCCATAAAGAGCTTTCTGCAACTTGAATACATGTGAGGGCTGAGTTGAAGAAACAAAACCGGGTGGCTGTTTAACAAAAACCTCTTCCTTTAGCTCACCATTAAGAAAGGAACTTTTGACATCCATTTGAAAAACCTTAAACTTCATGTAGGCTGCATAGGCCAAGAAGATCCTTATTGCTTCTAGCCTTGCAACAGGAGCAAAGGTTTGGTCATAATCTATACCTTCCTTCTGTCTGTAGCCTTGAGCTACAAGCCTAGCTTTATTCCTTACAATAATGCCATTTGCATCCAACTTGTTTCTATACACCCACTTGGTGCCTATGATCAGTTGGCCTTTAGGTCTTGGAACCAAAGTCCATACTTTACATCTCTCAAACTGATTGAGTTCCTCTTGCATAGAAATGATCCAGTGGGGATCTAGCTCAGCATCTTTAAAGGTGAGGGGCTCAATCTATGAAAGGAAACAAGCATGCATCACATCCTGTCTTAATTGGTGTCTTGTTTGCACACCAGCTGATATGTCTCCAATCACTTGAGATGTAGGATGATCTCTAAGTGTGACAATATCAGCAGGTGGGATGTGATCTTCAGCAATAGTTGGGATTAATTCCTCAGGAGGAATTTGATCTACTATTGGTGGTACAGCAGCAACTTCTGCAATGTCTTCATCACTGTCTGATTCAGTGATCTGAAGAGTTGATAGTTGAAGAATCTCTTGAGTAGCATCAGGTAGCTGCAATGAACTTGAGGAAGGAGAAGTTTCCTTCTCCTTATAAAACATCTGAGACTCATCAAAAGATACATGCACAGATTCTTCAATTTTACAGGTTGATTTGTTATAAACCCTATAAGCTTTGCTTACTTGGGAATATCCAAGCATAATTCCCATTGAAGCTTTTGCTTCAAATTTTCTAAGTTATTCTTTATTATTATTATGAATGTACACTACACAACCAAATACTCTAAAATAATTAATTTTAGGTTTCTTTTCTTTAAGCAACTCATAAGGAGTTTTACACTTAAGCTTGTGTATCAGACTTCTATTCAAGACATAATTGGTTGTACTAACAGCTTCTGCCCAATAGGAGAGAGGCATATTAGCATCTGCCAACAATGTGCTAGCAGCTTCAATGAGTGTTCGATTTTTTCCTTTCAACTACCCCATTTTGTTGGGGAGCTCTAGGAGATGAGAAGCTATGTTTGATACCTTCTCTCTCACAGAATTCTTGCATGAGAAGAGAGTCAAACTCAGTACCATGATCACTTCTGATCAAGGCCACTTGAGTAGAGTACTCAGTCTGCACACATAATAGAAAGTCTGTAAGGGCTTTGAAGTTATCAGCCTTAGTTCTCAAAAAGAACACCCAACTGAACCTAGAGAAGTCATCTACAATGACTAGGGTGTAATACTTCCCTCCTAAACTCTGTACATTTATTGGGCCAAATAGGTCCAAATGTAATAAATACAGGATTCTAGGAGAATCACTTTTATTTACTGATTTAAAAGAGTTCTTGGTTTGCTTGCCTAGTTGACAAGCCTTGCATAGGCTCTCCTTCTTGTAGGGGCAAGAAGGTAAACCTCTAACAAGGTTGTGTTTAGATAACCTAGATATATTTTTAAGGTTAACATGACTAAGCCTCTTATACCACAAAGAATTGTTATTAAATGTTACTTCATTAAACAAGCAGATTTCAGAGTGAGTTGAGTTAAAATCTACTAAATAAATATTACCTAATCTAATGCCTACTAAAACAACATTATTATTTAAAGTAATATTACAAGAAGAGTTAGAAAATGAAACCTGGTAGCCAGCATCACATAGCTGGCTGACTGAAATCAAATTGTGCTTCAGTCCTGTCACATATGCAACTCTCTTGAAAGTAACAGCTCCAATAGTGATTCTGCCATAGCCTTCTGTCTGACCACAGCTTGAATCTCCAAAGATCACCTTTGGGCCGAGCTTGGCTTTGAACTTTGACAGTTGACCCTTATTTCCTGTCATATGCTTGGAGCATCCACTATCCAAATACCACTTATTTTGAGTGATAGGATAGGCCTTCACCTGCAAGAAATTCATTTAGACATTGTGGACCCAGGTAACCTTGGGTCCCTTGTTTTTCACATAAGAGAAGCTGGAAATAAATGAGAATGCAAGCTGAGGGTGATAACCTAATGGGTGAGATCTCCTAGGTGGTATTCTCCATGCAGATGATGGGTCAACAAACCTAGGGTTTCTATTTTCATTTAGGTTTCTATGGTACTGATGATAATTTTGAAAATCATATTGAAAACGTCGATCGACGTTCGACGATGGGCCCTCAGATCGTCGAGCTTCGTTCGACCATTGAGCTTCCGATCATCGAGCAGCATTCGACGCTCTTTGTATTTCTTTAACAAATTTCTTCCTCTTTTCTCTCTTAGCATTATTTAAAGTTTTATTAACTTGATTTACTTGCTCAGTGTTCTTCATTTCACTAGCTGAAACAAAGTTTACTGGAGTTGAAAGATTATTTTTAAGAATAATATGTGGTTCACTGGGAGAAGCTCCTAAGCCTAATTTGTTATTACCTGACCTAGTGTTAGTCATGCTGGTTATCTCTAACAGCTTAAGGCTTCTACCATTTAGTGATTCTTCTAACCTTTTAGACTTAGCTAACTCAATTTTAAGAAACTTAATTTCTTCACTATAATTAATGAGATCTTCCTTTAACTTAATATTTTCAGTAGATATGATTTCTGATTCAGCTAGCCTATGTCTAAGTTCTTTAATCTCTTTTTCAGAACTAATTAAATCTAAGCATAAAGATTTAAAATCTAATTTGAATTCTGCTGAAGTAAAATCATAAGAAGATAGTACCTCATCTTCTGTTAGCATTTCTTCCTCTGAATCTGAACTCTCTGCAGCTGAATGATTGTTGCAGGCATCTATTGCCATCAGGCAAACTTCCTTTGCCTTCTTCTCTTCCTCATCCTCACTGGAGCTAGAGGAGGAAGATTCTTCATCAGAATCACTCCAGGTTTCAGTAATGAAACCTCTCTCCTTCTTTTTGTTCTTGTAGGAGGATGGCTTGGAGTGCTTCCTGTGCTGATCTTTTTCTTTCCTCTTATCTTTGTTCTTCTCCTCTGGACAATCTGGTAAGATATGTCCAGGCTTCCTACAACCATAGCAGATAATTTCTTTAGCAGGAGAACGATCATACCTTGGTTTGTCTTCATAGCGTGAAGACTTCTTTCTGAATTCCTTTCTCCCCATCTTGAGAAACCTCTTGGCAAATAATGCCATTAGCTCCTCATTAGATTGGCTGCCTTCAGAAGCATCAGCAGCCTTAAGAGCTAGAGATTGCTCTTTTCTTGTTGGAGTAGGGGTCTTTGCTTCAGCTTCTGCTTCCCTTGTCTTCAGCACTTGCTCAAAGGATTTGAGCTTGCCGAGAAGAGCTTCTGTTGAGATCTCTGTTGTACTTCTGGCTTCCTTGATTGGCCAGATCCTTAGATCCCATGTGCTAGGGAAGCACATAAGAATCTTATCATTGACCTCTGTCAATGATATCTCCTTGTCAAGTGTCCTCAGCTCATTGATGATTGAGCTGAGCCTTGTGTACATGACTTCAACTGATTCAGCATCAGATTTATTGAAGTTCTCATACTATGAGATAAGGTTGGACCTTCTGTCCTTCCTTTCATCAGCTGAACCAGCTATACTCTGGTTCAGTGTATCCCACATTTCTTTTGCTGAAGAGCAGTCAGCAACCTTCTGGAATACTTCATCAGACATTGTCTGAGCCAGAATGTTCATTGCCTTGGCATCTGCAATCTTTGCCTTTTTGTACTCATCATTGTAATCTGGAGGAGGCACTGCACTCATATCAGTTGATGAAGAGGCAGTGGCAGCAGCAGGTGCTCTTGGTGGTCCTGACAAAATAGAAGCAAAAATACTTTCATCAATAGAATTCATATATAATTTGATCCTTGCCTTCCAGATGCCAAACTTAGCCAAGTTGCATGCTGGAGGTCTGGTGATAGAATAATCCTTGGACTGGGCCATGATAGTGAAAGTGAATATCTATAAACTTTGGTATCTATCAGGATCTTGTGACTTAGGTGTTAGCCTATACAGTCAGTCAACCTCCCTCTGATACCAATTGAAAGTGAAGGGATAGATACTACTCTAGAGGGGGGTGAATAGAGTTATCAAAATTTGACTTAACAAACTTGATAGTCTTCCCAGCTCCCTTGGAGTGAAATGCGGAATGAAAAGATTATAGATATAGAGATAACCCTAAAGCCTAACACAAGTGATGTGCACAGACTCAAGCTAATTGTAATTATAGTTAAGGCTTGAAAATCCTAATCAGCAACTAGCAAACCTAGTTAAAGTCTAATCACAGCCACAATGCAAGTAATTAACTGAGCAAGCCAGACGACACAAGGAATTTATAGTGGTTCCCCAAACAACTTGGGTACGTCCACTCTTCTACCAACAAGGTAGGAATCCACTACAGGTTTTTGATCAGGTTCCCTGCCACCAACAAGATCTGCTTCAGGTAGATCAAGAAACCCTTTAGACTTTTGATCAGGTGTCTAAAAACCAAACACAGGTTTTTGATCAGGTGCCCTGCCACCAAGGGATACTTTTGAAGGGAGTAATAACCCTGTACAGGAGGGGGAAAAGGGGTTAAGGTGTCTTCTCTATTTTTCAAAAGATTAGAGAAGCACAATAACTTACACTGAGCTAGACAGCTCTAAAAGAATCAAGGCTCCCCCTGGCTCAAAGAACGTCTAGGTGAAGTCTTGCTTCAGTGCAGAAACTCTTCAGTAAGTACTGAAGGAAAAGCTATAAGAAGATAAATAAAATTAAATAGAATTTCTTCTTCAGGCAGCTATCTTCTTCTTCTTCTTCTTCTTCAAAAGATCTCTGAGTCAGAACTTCCTGGAAGCAGGAGAACTCAGGTTGAAGAAGAGCAGAAGAGCTAACACTTCTCAGTTAGATGTGAATGAGCTGAGAGCAGTAAAACTTGTTCTTGCTGAATGCTTGCTGAATGAATATTTTCTATCTGGACTAGTTGATTTCTTCTTCAAAGAAGTCTTTATATAGTAGCAGCAGCAACGGCTCTCAACTGAGTTTGAATTTTGTCTCTTTCTGAACTCTGCAAGCTGGGCTGCAAAAAGCATAAAGCAAAACAAAAATACTGCAGGCAGATATCCAATAAAAGGATAAAGCTTTCTAAGAAGCTGCAAATACTTCTGATGAAATAATATAAGAGAAAGTCACATCAGAAAGACCTCTTTACAGCCAAGGAAGACTTTTTGAGTCTAACGGCTATAAAGGACAGTCTGGCAGATAAAGCAAATTGCAAATCTCAGCTATAAGACAAACAACTTTGTCAGAAAAGATTAGCTCATGCATAAAGAATATAACTGATATTGCATGGAAATAATGTCACAAATTATTCAGATAATCTTTTATAAAATATGCCAAAATAAGTATGAAATTAGTCACATCATATAAGACGACAAAACTATTTAAATCATACAGCAAAACGTCGAACGACCTTCGGAGATCGTCGAACGGGGCACAGAGATCGTCGACCTATCAGACAGATAGTCGAATGATCCAGATAGTCGAACTATCAAAGAAGATAGTCGAGCTACCTCAGCAGATAGTCGAACTATCAGGACAGATAGTCGAGCTATCAGATAGTCGATCTATCCGGACAGATAGTCGAACTACCAAACAAAAACAGATAGTCGACCTATCAAGCAGATAGTCGACCTATCAAACAAGATAGATAGTCGATATATCAACAGATAGTCGAACTATCAGATAGTTGAACTATCCAAGCAGATAGTCGAACTATCAAAGCAACACAGATAGTCGACCTATCAACAGATAGTCGAGCTATCAGATAGTTGAACTATCAGGACAGATAGTCGAACTATCACCGCAAAGCAGATAGTCGAACTATCAACAGATAGTCGAGCTATCATAGCAAAACAGATAGTCGAACTATCAACAGATAGTCGAGCTATCAGATAGTTGAACTACCAAGGCAAACAGATAGTCGATCTATCAACAGATAGTCGAACTACCAAGGCAAATAGATAGTCAATCTATCAACACATAATCGAGCTATCAATGCAGACAGAACGTCGATCAACTGATAGACGATAGTCGATCATCCGATAGACGATAGTCGAGCGACGTTCGACTATAGTCGAACGAAAAACTACTTAACCAAATATTCATCTGGAAAAGCAATTCTACATAACTAGAGAATCTAACCTATCAACTAACCTTTGACCATAGATAAATCTTGGGTCAAGAGACAGGAAGAGAAGACTGAACTCAAATAAAAACCTAGGGTACCAACATATTCGAATAGCCACAAAACAACCAAAAATGCGTACGCACATAATGTGGTCATGGAGTGCGGATTGCCGCATAGCCACCATAAATTCTTATTTACAAAAATGTCACCCTCAAAAGCTATAAAAGGGACCCCATGAACTCCTTTCCCTTCATCTTGCCTCTTACGCTCGAGAGAGTACCCGAAGAATCCTATGAAGATCTTCATGCATGCAAGAAGGAACCCAAGAAAATCTTCGAAGAGCTTCAAAGATCCTTTGAAGTGCTCTGAAGATCCTTCGAAGAGCTCTGAAGATCCTTTGAGGACCTCCGAAGATCATTCGAAGTGCTCTGAAGATCCTTCGAAGAGCTTCGAATATCCTTCGAAGATAATATAGAATCCATCAAAGGGTGGGGTGGGGGGACGGGTAAGTTCAGAATTCAGTTCAGAATTCGTTGAACTGAGTTCAGAGTTTGTCGAACTGAGCTCACCATTCGTTGAACTCAGTTCAGCATTTGTCAAAATCAGTTCAGAGTTGAGTGAGGCAGGCTGAGACAGTCAAAGCCTAAGGTTTGAGAGGCAGAAAAGTGGCTAACTCCTCAGGCATTGAGTGAAGGTCATTCACTCACCGCCATAGCCTCATAAGTGTTGAGTAACACTCAGTCAATTAAAGATTGTGTTTTTAAACACAGAAATTTGACCAAATTCATTGAGTGTAGCTCACTCACTCAACGCCAGATAACAGAAGTGTATGTTAAGTAGTTTGGCATTGAATGAAGCTTACTCACTCAACGCCGAGTAGCAGAAAATTGACTAAGGCAAAAAGCATTGAGTGATGAAGACACACTCAATGCTCTCAACGGCTAAGATACAGAAAGCTTTTCTAAGGAAAAAGCATTGAGTGATGAAGACACACTCAACGCTCTCAATGTCTGAGAAGCAGGAAGATTTTGCTAAGGCAAAAAACATTAAGTGTGGCTTGTTCACTCAATGCTCTCAATGCCTAGAAGGACAAAATTCTGTCCAAGTGTTTTGGCGTAGAGTGATGCTTACTCACCCAACGCCTTTGCTAATGTTGTTTGATTTTTGACTAAGTCCATAGATGGTGACGTCAGCAAGTAAACAAGTCAATAGTATTCAAATTGTTAGCGGGAAAGCTATAGTACAAGCCAAAAGGCGCTGCTAAGCTATTGTACGATAGTTGGCGTTAAAGCAAGGTTGTTGCTAGCATTAAATGTATGGGGCTCACTGCTCAAAGAGCCATTGGGTCATAATCAATAAAATGGAAAAGTATTTACCGAGGAAGATAGCTTTTTGAGAGGATTTATCAGGTCATTCTTCTTCACCGCCATTGTTGTTCTGCTGAAGAACAGGAAGCTCAAGTCAACAAGATGAAGAGAAAGTTAGTTGTTGTCTTCTTCATCAACTTCAACAAGTTCAGAGTTAAACTTTGAGGAAAATAAAACAGCCATGGCCTTACCCAAGCTGCAGGATTTATGATCTCAAGAAAGATAGTGGGTGTCATTCTCACCTACACCAGCAAGCAAGTTCAGAGTATTTATCTGAGGAAAGTGGAAGCAGCTAAAGGCCGACCCTTACTGCAGGTCCTTCACAGTTCTAGCTATACAAGTGATAACCTAAAGATCTTTATCTAGAAGCTGTGAAGAGGAGAAAGCTTGAAGAAGCAGAAATCTGAAAGATGGCTCAGGGAACTATTCCCTTGGATTCAAGGTTAGGGACGAATCACCTCATCCCAGGAAAGAAAGAAGGGGCAGAACAGGGTTCTGCAAGTTGCTTCCAACACAAGTATCATTATTGCTGTGAAGAAGTTGAGCTGAGAAACCTTCAGCTCAATTGCAGCTAGTATTGCTGCAGTAACTTCACAGCACCAGCTGAAAATATCCCTAGTACTGTGAAGAAGAAGTTAAGACTAAGTATTTCTTAGCTCAGTAAAGGTAGACTCAGGAAATAATTTTCTGTAGTCATAGTTTGGCTGAGTTTATCTCAGTCAAGAAGCTTGGCACAGAGAAAAATCTCTTATGTCAAGAGTAACCACATAACCCACTTCCATCCTGTAGGATCCTGTTGGATCTTAGTTGTAGGTCTTAATAGCCTAAGGTAGGTGATTAATTAATCACTGAGCAGTAGGTTCCTGGAAGGGCACTAAGGTAAGTACTTGCTGGGTACTGAGCTGTAGGAGTGTTGCAGTACTTTGAGAGTATGGTTGTGTGCCTAAAACTATAAGGCTGAGAAGCCTAAGCTATAAGCCTTTGTGTAAGACTAAGGTAGGTAGCTTGAGGGTCACTGAGTGTAGGAGCACTGCAGAGCTCTGAGGTAGGAACCTGTTGGTTTTAAGGTAGGTTTCCTGAAAAGGATACTGAGTGTAGGAACTTGCTGAAGTTCTGAGTGTAAGGCTGAGGGGCTGAGGTGTAAGCTCTGAGGAGCATATTTGGAGGAGTTTGGCCTTGTCTAACAAGAGTTAGAAAGGGGGGAGGGAAAGTGGATGTACCCTTTTTAGGGGTGTTGGAACCTCTGTTTGGTTTTGTGCTAGGTTCAAACTTAGGTTGTTTAGACCCTCTTGTATAGCCAGGGTCTCTCTCTTTAGTCTTAGTTAGATCCCCTTTAGATCAGGTTTGGGCAGACCAGCTTTGCATTGGACTCAGATTAAGATTCAGAATATGTTGTTATCCATCTATAACAGTTCGACTATAATCGAACTCTGCTCGACGATCATCGATCTCCCATCGACGATCTCAGAGTCTCCTACTCTGAACTGAGCTCGACGATCCCCGAGCTCAGGTCGATGATCTCTTATTTCTCTCCAGTAATCAAAGCTCAACAATCTCTTATCTCTGGTCGACGATCTCTGATCTGATCCTTACGATTTTATGCTTTCTTCTTCTATCAGTTTTTCAGATTAGTCAGAAGTCTTTATTTGGTATGGCTATGGTCAATTATCTTAAGGCAAGATATATTCTGATAATAAATGTTGATACTCCCAAGGATGATGGCCGTATTTCTTGAAGCATTTATTATGGCATTCAAATAATATTATGTAGAGACAGTTATGGAATATATTTGTGACTGCCAGCCATTCTAGCTGTTTGGGCTCCTTATTTCTTACAGTAAATTATGCCTTGCCTTGGGAATTCAAATTCAAGCCATTTTTCTTCTCACTGACAGAACATGTATCTCAACATAACAAAAAGAGAATGAGATAGTACACAAGTCAGTAATCAAACAGAAAGAAAAGAATCTTTTGCTCTCAGTGGATACTGCATGCTTTGCTAAGAAGAAGAAGAAGAACTCTCTCTGAACAATTTTTTTTACCTGTCTTCTTCTCTCTTCAGTCTTCAAAAATTCACAGAGAATCTCAACATCAACCACTATTATCAGATTCAAAAAGGGCTTTACAACCTTTTCACTTTGAAGTCCTACACTAAGGGCCAAGCTTCATCTTCCTGGATTCATACAATATCCCAGGGGGATCTTGGACTTTTTATTTAATCCACATAATCTTCTCACTTGTCTGAGAAAGAGAAGATTCTCATATACTTTTTCTTTTACCTCCATCTGTACAGGGTTATCTCTCCCTTCAAAAGTGAACTCTTTGGTGATAGGGCACCTGATCAAAAACCTATTGGATTTTGAGCTCCTGATAAAAAGCTCAAAGGGTTTCTAGATCTACCTGAAGCATATCTTGTTGTGATAGGGCACCTGATCAAAAACCTAAGTGGATTCCTACCTGGGTGGTAGAAGAGTGGATGGAACCAGTTTTGGTGAACCACTATAATTTTTCCTGTGTCGTCTGTGTTGCCTTGTGATTTCTTTGTGTGCTGTGTTGCTGTGGTAGTCCTTCTTATTTCTGTTCTCTAGTCTCTTTTATTAGTATTTCTATTCCGCAATTAAATTTTTAAATAATTTTTAAATACTCTATTCACCCCCCCTCTAGAGTAAGAATCTATTTATCCCCTCACTTTCAATTAGTATTCGAGGGTGTGTTTTTTTGTTGAAGGTTGTACAGGCTAACACCTAAACCTAAGATCTCTGATAGATATTTTCTGACTCTATTCCTCTTTGTTATACCATGGCTCAGTACAAGGATTTTGCAAGCACGAGACCTCCAGTTTGCAACTTGCAAAAGATTGGAATCTAGAAGGCAAGAATAAGACTTTATATGAACTCTATTGATGAAGATATTTATGTTTCTATCTTAACAGGAGTACCTTTGCCACCAGCTGCCACGCCCAAGCACTTCCACAAATATTACTGTAGTACCTCCTCCAGACTATAATGATGCATACAAGAAAGCAAAAATTGCTGATGCAAAAGCCATGAATATACTGGCACAAACAATGTCTGGCGACATATTTCAGAAGGTAGCTGAATGTGAATCAGCTAAGGCCATCTAGAATTCCTTAAACTAGATGGTTGCAGGATCAGCAGATGAAAGGAAGGACAGGAGAGCTCATCTCATCTCCCTGTATGAGAATTTTAAAAAGGAAGAAACTGAGCAAGTTTCTGATATGTATAACAAACTCAGTATCATTGTTAATGAACTGAAAACCCTTAACAAGGACATCTCAGTCATAGAAATAAATGACAAAATTCACATGTGCTTTCCTAGCTCATAGGACTCTAGAATCTTGCCTATCAGAGAGACCAGAAGCACACATGAGATGACCACTAAATCAGTCTTAGGAAAGCTGAAATCCTATGAATAGCTGCTGAAGACAAGAGAAGCTGAGCAACAAAAGAATGCTACACCAACAAGGAATGAGCAGAATATTGCTTTCAAAGCTTCAGAAGAATCAGAAACTTCTCCATCAAATGAAGAACTGATGAGTCTCTTTGTAAAGTGATTCCTCAAGATGGGGAGAAAAGAATTTAGAAGAAAATCATCAAGGAGTGATGATAAACCAAGGTATGATAAAACTCCTTCTAAAGAAATCATTTGTTTTGGTTGTAGAAAGAAAACAAGCACAAGGAAAGGAGAAAGGAGAAAGACTCCAAGAAGCACTCCAGCAAACCATCCTCCTATAAACACAAAAAAAAGGAGAGAGGATTTGTTACAGAAACATGGAGTGATACTGAAGAATCATATTCCTCCAGCTCTAGTGAAGATGAAGAAGAAGCAAATGCCAAGGAAATTTGCTTAATGGCCATCAATGCTTCAGGAAATGTCTCAGAAGAAGAAGAATCTGAAGAATGTTCAGATTGTGATCAGGTATTGGAAGATTTTGACTTTACCTCTGAAGATTTTAAATCAAACTTTAAATCTATGTGTAGTGATCTAATTAGGTCTGAGAAGGAAATCAAACTTCTCAGAGATAGGCAAGTTAACTATGACACTTTAGTATCAGAAAACAAAAAATTAAAAAAAGAAATAGACTTGTATAGTGAACAAATCATTTTTCTGAAAATGGAATTAAGTAAGGCAAAACAGCTAGAGGAATCATTAAATGGAAGAAGTTAACAGCTAGAAGAAATAACCAGCACACTCAATGCTAGGCTTAATAAAAGTAAGTTGGGATTAGGTGCATCATCTAGTGAACCACCAGTCATCCAGAAAAATCATCTCTCACAACCCATAAAGTTTATTTCATAAAAAGGAAAGAAAAATATAGAGCAAATTAAAAAAGGTTAAAAAGTTTCTAAAATAAGTTGAGAAAAATAAAGAAAAACAAACAACTAAGTCTCAACAAAAATCGTCGAACCAAGATCGACGATCTCAGCATTATGTGTCGAACGCCGATCGACGATCTCAGAACCTAGAGCTTGAGTTCAAACAATCAGCTAATGGTGATTGACGATATCACAATGTATCGTCGACCAGAGATCGATGATCGTGGAACCCAGATAATAACTACTATTACTCTGAGAACCGAGATCGATGACATCAATGCTGGTCGTCGAATGCAGATCGACAATCTCAACCTAAATCGTCGAACTCAGAACAGAGTTATCAAAACTTCAATTTCAACAGAAACAGAAATCTCAATAAGAACCCTAACTCTAAATCACTTCATCCCTTAACTAACTGGATAATACCACCTAGGAGATTTCATCCCTTAGGCTATAAATGTCAACCTGAATATTCTTATATTTCAAGTTTTAGGTATGAAAAGAAGCTAGGACCCAAGGTTACCTGGGTCCAAAATGTATAATCTACCTTCTTGCAGGTGAAGACCTATCCTACCATACTGGATAGATAGTACCTGTATAGTGGGTGCTCCAAGCACATGATAGGAAACAAGGCCAACCTAAATAACTACAAGGCAAAGCTGGGTCCAAAAGTTATATTTGGTGACTCAAGCTTTGGCCAAACAGAAGGATATGGAGAATTCACACTTGGAGATGTCACATTCAGGAAAGTGGCATATGTAAGTGGTCTGAAACATAACTTAATATCCATAGGTAAGCTATGTGATGCAGGTTATGAGGTATGCTTTACTGATTCAAAGTGCAATATTTCATTAAATAACAGCATTGTGTTGTCAGGATATAGGTTTGGCAATATTTACTTAGTTGATTTTCATTCTGCTTATTCAGAAATCTATTTATTTAATAAGGTTAGCAATAATAATACTTTATGGCATAAAAGGCTAGGGAATGTAAACCTTAGAAATATTGCTAGGTTATCTAGGGACAACCTTGTAAGAGGATTGCCCTCTTGCCCCTACAAGAAGGAAAGCCTTTGCAAGGCTTGCCAAGAAGGAAAGCAAACTAAAAATAGCTTTAAATCAGTTAATAAGAGTGATTCACCTAAGATTTTGTATCTGCTTCATTTGGACCTTTTTGGACCAATTGCTATACAAAGCCTGGGAAAAAGACTCAAGGGTGAAACACAACCGGTGGCCGCCTTTGGGTCCACACACCTAAACAAGTTGGCCACAATGTCCAAACTTAGTGGTGTCCACAGCTCAGCACACACAATTCACCCCTCCAGAGTCCAGAAACAAACACCCCCTTCGGCCATAGCCCACCAGTCGGCGTGCAAAAACTAGCCAAACGCCCCCAACATCCCCCTTAGGAAAGTAAAAGTCCTCTAACAGTCCTAAAGAAGCACACATCCCAAGGCTATAGCATTAGCCTAAAAAAACTATGGCATTGAGTGAGGCTGCCTCACTCAACGCCAAAACGGCCACGGCGTTGAGTGAGGTACCCTCACTTAACGCCAAGGGCTAAACCGCAAGCCCTGGCTGTGGCGTTGAGTGAGCCTACCTCACTAAACGCCAAACCTGCTTTGGCGTTGAGTGAGGTCGACTCACTCAATGCCATCGGGATAAACTATGGCGTTGAGTGAGGCCTCCTCACTCAACGCCAAACCCTGCTATGGCGTTGAGTGAGGCCTCCTCACTCAACGCCATCAGACTTGACAGCGGGAAAAATACTTGGCGTCTAGTGAGTCTTCCTCACTCAATGCCAAACCTGCTTTGGCGTTGAGTGAGGTCGACTCACTCAACGCCATCAGGCTTGACTACGGTGTTGAGTGAGGCCTACTCACTCAACGCCAAAGACTTAAACGCAAGTCTTAGCAGCGGCGTTGAGTGAGTTCACCTCACTCAACGCCAGACCTGCTTTGGCGTTGAGTGAGTTCGACTCACTCAATGCCTCAGCACTTAACCGCACAAAACACACCTGACGTTGAGTGAGTGGACCTCACTCAATGCCTGGGCCCTTAGCCACAAAAACACACCTGGCATTGAGTGAGTGCACCTCACTCAACTCCTGGGTCCTTAGAAAAAAAAACCAGACCCGACCCTAGCTCCTCTCAACACCAGGCATGCAGAGGGAGTTGGGAAAACGTCCCAGCACTCACCCCTACCCCTCCTACCCGACCACAGCAACCCTAACCTTAATTCTACCATAAACTTAGGCCAAGTCCTTGGCATCAGCTACTAACCAGATTCAAACCGGGATAATTAAAAGGAAAAAAAGAAATAGGAGCAGCCCGAGGTCGGCTGATCTAGCTACAAATACTTGAGCAAGGGTTAAAACAAACAATTAGGCAAGGGCAAGGGAGCCACTTGCCTCTACTTCTCGGAAATAGCTGGAAACCTCCAATCTTCAGCTCCAGCAGAAAGATAGGCCAACTAGAGGCAAAGTTGGAGCATTAGGGAAGAAGAAAGAGAACCCAAAAACCCTAGCTCCCTAATGACAGCCTTAAAGCAAGAGACACTTACCTAGGAAGCTAGCTCTCTGCGATAGCAGCCCGGATCTGCTGTTACCCGAGCAAACTGAGCACCAGAGCACCAGGAATCACCGGCCAAAGCAGCAGCTCCTCCGCCTCCCGCTCGCTTCCTTCCGCTGGAAGCTAACAAGCTAAAGCTAGCTCGGGAAATGGGGAAGAAGATAAGGGATAAGCTTTAATTACTCAGCCCACTAACATTATTATACTATTATCTAACAACGCTAAGCTTAAACTATTCTAAAATATCCGTCCACTAACAGCCACTAAGCTATTATAATACTAAGCCTAAGCAGTACTAGCAGCTATCCCGAGCCCCCCTCACTCAACCAGCTCACAGCCATCATAATCTAATATATATATATATGTATATATATATATATATATGTATATATATATATATATATATATATATATATATATATATATATATGTATGTATAACACACATAAATTTATATATATATAAGTAACACCCAAGCCACCTACTCAAAAGCTTTATCTTATAGCTTTAATATCTAATATATATATATATATATATATATATATATATATATATATATATAAACATATATACTTATATAAAATATATATATTCCCTTACATGTATACACATATATATAAATATATATATACAGATATATATATATAATACAAAAAGAAAGAAACATTGCACCAGCCTCACCAAGCTCGACCGCACAAGGCCATGCACAAAAAAAAACGGGTAGCCACTACCGGCTAACAAAACAAACGTCGAGACGACGCGAAAACCAATGATCTCGTACTTCGACAAAACTCGCACCGTAGCTAAACACCACAGCTACAAACACAACGGCGAAGTCAAAAACAACATCCGACAATCAAAACTTGGGCTAACACCTCCCGAAGCCAAAACACAAGCATTCCCTGAGAGGCCTAGCCGAGTCACCAAAACAGACTCCGGCTAGCTGGGTAATCTTGCAAACAGGCTACTAATGGACCACTAAAGGAACCTAAAGAGCTATGACCACGCTCTAACAATGGCAAAAGCCGACAACGCGTCTTCGTAACGCCAAACAATGATCAAACAAAACGCAGAAAAACCGGGGGCGTTACAAAAGGATAGGGGAATGAGTGCATTTAAGGCTCCCCATGAAGAAGTACAAATGGCCCATTCTGGACCATTTATATTTGGTGCCTCATCCCTAACTCACAAGGATAAGGCAGTGGCTTTCACTCAAGCCAATCCTGCAAGGACTCAGACCAAGGGTCAGTCTACCGAAAAGCCTAACTTGGCTAAGTCTGATGATATAAACAGTATGTCATCTGCAAAGAAGACAGATGTAAATACCATTCAGGGCAAGCAAAGGAAGCATGTTGGAAAAGTAACCTTCAGTCAGATCCTTGCTAAAAGGAACCTGAAGAAAATTATTGTTGCTCTTCCTTCTGTTCAGTTAGTAGTTAACCACACTACAAGACCTGCTCAGAAAAGAAGATATAATATCCACTAGTGTTGGTGTTGTGGTAAGGTGGGGCATTTTGCCCTAGATTGCTGGCACAATCCTTCTATGTCTAGAGCAAGACTTAGCCTACCTGTAAGAAATGTTGCAAGTAGGCAAGTTATATTTCAGAATAATAAGAACCTAGGATCCAATTCATTTTGGGGTCCTAAGGTAAGGTAAAATCTGTTTTGCAGGTTAGTCCAAACGGCCATACCCATTTATTGTCCTTGGATAGTAGAAGTTCTAGAACTTGGACTGAAAAAAGAAAGTCATCTTATGGTTCATACTCCAGTGAGGGAAAGACCTAATATCAACAGTTGGTAATGGATATTGACCTCTAGGATATTCCTCTTAGTGCCCAAGAAGAAGAGAATGTTGAGTGAAATTTGAAGAAGGACAAGTAGGCTGTACTCATCTCTGAGGAAAGCATAGGTAGCTCTACTGAGAGCAGCAAAGAAGGAGCACATAATGCTCAGCTGAAAATTCTCTCAAGTGGTATCATCAGCTGTTAGTCTCTTCAGAGGAAACTTGAAGAGAAATGTATGCTCAGGATTCAATATCATTTGAACCTGCAGCAAGGTATGTCCAATTCAGTGGGCTTTATGGACAGTCTTTGTGTAAATTCTAAAGGGAAGAATGTCAAGCTAGATTCTCCTATTTGGGGAGCATGTTCAGTCAGGGTTGCTGGACAAGCTTGAGTCTTACCTAGAGTACCTCCAGTACTGAAAAGATCAGCACTACTATTGAAGTTCTGCAATATATCTATAGACAATGCTGAGGATGAGAGGGAGACTATCCAGATGATTGCAACTGCTATGAATGAGCAAGTTCACAAGAACAGCTAGTTTCCTCCAGCAAGTGCTGATATAAGACAGTATATTCCTATGGGAATAACAGTGTAAAGAAAGACTTGGTATCAAAATGAAAGGATGATTCATGGAAAGATCATTCAAAGTTCAAGTGGTCTTAAAGTCTAGTAGTTGCAGGAGAAAAGTCCGTCATATGAGAAAGCTGGCAGCTGCACAAATGGTATCATCTGTAATCAGCTAGGGGGAGAAGAGAAGCACAGCAGACCAGCTACTCCCTGACTATTCAGAAACCAAGAATGGATTGATCAAATGATATCAAGTAGCATAAGAGAGTTGGGCCAGTGATATCAACTCAAGAGATATGATCTCTAGTTAAGAAGCATGAACACTACTGGAGTGGTATCAACCCATGAAGGCAGTGATCAAGAGGGCGGATAAATGTGATGATCAAGAGAGTACTAAGGGGTCTAACTACTCTTGTGCTGCAGATCAGAAAGCTGAAGCCAAAGGCAAGCCTGATGATAAAGAAAATGAGAAGATCTGGCTCAGCAAGAAGAGACTGTGCAAGGTGCAAGGGAGTTATTGTGCACAGTTGCTGTAAATCCATTATCAGCTCCATGGCATCAAAACCATAACCTCCAGATAAGTAGAACTTCTTTATATTGATATTTTATTAGTGTAATCTAAGTTGCTAGGAATCTTGTCTATCATAGCAGGACTATGCATATGTATATTAAGTATCAATAAGTTTGGGAGCATAAGGAAGAACTTAATCTTGAGTTTGTCCTCACTGACAAGTGGTTGACATGTTTATCATGCCACTAGATGAAGTCAAGTTCAACTCCCTCTTGGTTGAGTTGGGTATGTGGAACTTAGGATAGCTTTAGCTGCTCCAAATTCTAGTTTGTGTTGCAGGATTTACTTTTCTTGTAGGTAGATAAGTCCTTGATATGATATCAAGACTATAAAGACCATTAAATGGTATCAAGACTTAAATTGACTCATGTATCTATTAGAGATGATGATAATGATGCTCCTATTGAGGGGGAGCATGTCCAACACTTGCTGAAACAGGATTAGTCTCCTATTGAGAAGGAGCAGGCAGCTGCTGCAGTAGTTCAGCTATCACAACAGCTAATCTGTTTGTCCTAAGGACAATGTACAGATTAAGGGTGAAATTGTGTATGACATAGTTATAATCATCTCTGAGTCTGAGAATGACTGCTGCTGCTGAGAAGACAGTCCTGCTACTGAAGAAGAGGAACAACCAGTATAAGTGGAACTATGTTAGCAGCTAGCTCAAATGTTGTAAGGATGTGTTGTATCAATGTATCAACACAAAAGGTATGACTCCTAATAAAGTAGATTGATCACTAGGATAATTTCCTTAGTGTTATCAGTATAGGACTTTAACTAGGATCAATAGATAATCTTTCCCATGATCCTTTCTCCTCCCTCAATAGATATACCTATTGAAGAAGACAGAAAGGGGGAGAAGTGTTGTAATACATAAGGAGGAGATATAGAAGCAGTACTTGACATGACTAGGTCATGTTAAGTCGGTTTATATTACTTAAGAAGATTATAGTAGTATGAGAAATGCAATGACTGACCACATGTTGAGCCATGATTGTGTTAGTGCATATTTTGAGGTAAGTGCTTCTAGTGCTACTCCATTTAAATATTAAGTAGTATGAGGATGCATTGACATAATTTATTGAGTCAATACAATTAAATGGAGTACATTGAATTAATATAGCATAAGCTAGCAGTTGTAGCAGATTATAATCCACAACAGCATGAATTTATTCTGCCTAATATGTTAATGCCTCTTAGTATTGCGGGGTGTTTTGCCTTCTTCAAATAGGGGGTGATTGTTGGGTCTAGTGCCCATAATGTTCCCTAGATTAGATTTGAAGAAGCATCTCCATAAACACTAAGAGCATAGTTGCATTTGTTATTAAAGCTCATCATGTGCAGTATATATATTCCATGGAACAATTGTAGACATATTGTCTAAGTGATGTGACAGGTGGTCACAAAATGAAGATGCTGGAAAGGCGGGAATTTTCCTAAGTCCATAGGCGTTGAGTGAGGTAATCTCACTCAAAGCCAGAAGTCAATGAGCAATTGAAAATGCAGCCATGTCCACAAACGTTGAGTGGATCAAGCTCACTCAACGCTAGAGGTAAGGAAGAATGTTGGCAAGATGGAAATATGGCTATGTCTACTGGAGTTGAGTGGATTTGACTCACTCAACGCCATACAACTATAAGTAGAAATATGGCTAAGTAGTTTGGCGTTGAGTGATGAAGACACACGCAACGCCATACAACAAAAAAGCTGTGAGTTGAACTGAGTTCAGAGTTCGTCGAACTGAGTTTAGAGTTCGTCGAACTGAGTTGAGAGTTCGTCGAACTGAGTTGAGAGTTCGTCGAGCTAAGCTCAGCGTTCGTCGAACTAAACTCAGAGTTTGAGATTCTGAGTTCGTCGAACTCAGTTAAGAATTCGTCGAACTGAGTTCAGAGTTGGTCGAGCTGAGCTCACCATTCGTCGAACTCAGTTCAGTATTCGTCGAACTCAGTTCAGAGTTGAGTGAGTCAAGCTGAGACAGTCAAAGCCTAAGGTTTGAGAGGCAGAAAAGTAGCTAAGTCTGTAAGCGTTGAGTGAAGGTCATTCACTCAACGCCATAGCCTCATAAGTGTTGAGTAACACTCAGTCAATTAAAGCCAGTGTTTTTAAATACAGAAATTTTACTAAATTCGTTGAGTGTAGCTCACTCACTCAACGCTAGATAACAGAAGTGTATGTTAAGTAGTTTGGCATTGAATGAAGCTTACTCACTCAACGCCTAGTAGCAGAAAATTGTCTAAGGCAAAAAGCATTGAGTGATGAAGACACACTCAACACTCTCAATGGCTAAGATGCAGAAAGCTTTCTAAGGCAAAAAGCATTGAGTGAAGAAGAGACACTCAACGCTCTCAATGCCAAAGAAGAAGGAAGATTTTGCTAAGGCAAAAAACATTGAGTGAGGCTTGTTCACTCAACGGTCTCAACGCCTAGAAGGACAAAATTTTGTTTAAGTGTTTTGGCGTAGAGTGATGCTTACTCACCCAACGCCTTTGCTAATGTTGCTTGATTTTTGACTAAGTCCACAAATGGTGACGTCAGCAAGTCAATAAGTCAACAGTATTCAAATTGTTAGCGAGAAAACTACAGTACAAGCCAAAAGGCGCCGCTAAGCTACTGTACGACAGTTGGCGTTAAAGTAAGGTTGTTGTTGGCATTAAATGTGTGGGGCCCACTGCTTAAACAATTGTTGGGTCATAATCAATAAAAGGGAAAAGGCTTTATAGAGGAAGACAACTTTTTGAGAGGAGCTATCATGTAACATCCCATTTCCGGCTAGACCCCTAGGAGTCGAATGGTCGAGTCAGAACCCCAGGGAGCACAAAAAGTGAAAATAAATCGACCGAGTTTTCGGGTCAAGGGTTGGTCACGCCCGTGACCGACCCGTCACGCCCGTGACTTGGGCGTGACTACTTCGACGATCGTCGATCTCCACGAGACGATCATCGAACGTGCTGTCTGGGCATGTCACGCCCGTGACCAAGGTGTCACGCCCGTGACTATGGGCGTGACCCCATCGACGATCGTCGATCGCCGTGAGACGATCGTCGACCTTGCGGCCCGGGCATGTCACGCTCGTGACATGAGTGTCACGCCCGTGACCTAGGGCATGACCAGCCTTCGACGATCGTCGATCTCAATTCGACGATCGTCGACCTCGAAATTTGCCGTTCGGGCATGTCACGCCCGTGACCTAGGGCGTGACCAGCCTTCGACGATCGTCGATCTCAATTCGACGATCGTCGACCCAAAATCTGCCGTTCGGGCCTGTCACGCCCGTGACCCAAGGTGTCACGCCCGTGACCATCCATCGACGATCGTCGATCTCAGTTCGACGATCGTCGAACCCAGAATTGGCTATTCGGGCCTGTCACGCCCGTGACCTATGTGTCACGCCCGTGACATTGGCCGAAACGACGGTTCAGGCCCGAAATTATTCTAACACGCGTGGTAATAAATGCTGGTGTGGGAAGTTACACCAGGAGTAACTTCCGGCCGTTTTCCTTCTGTAATTATATATTAAATGAGGAAGATATGGTCCAATAGGAAGCCGCCAGCTGGACACACCTGTTCAGTTTCCACCGTTTCTTATCCCTTCACTGTAACCGAAACGTTAAGTGGAGAACCGTCATGGCCATAATGGTTTTACCCATTCACCTTCCCACTTCCTGATTTATAAAAGCCCACCTGGGCAAGAGGAGAAGGTTACACGCTCAAGTAATCGGATCATACCTTTGTTCTTGCTGTAGGAGAAGTTCAGCAAATGCCACCACCGCGCCATGGCACCCCAACGTTCTTCTCGCCTTCAAACCGCGAACAAGGTCCTCCTCTGCTCCTTCTCTTTCATGGGTATATCTTAGGATTCTTAGAAAGGAGGTTCGCGCTCAA
The DNA here is from genome assembly GCA_039513925.1 of Platanthera zijinensis. Taxonomy (NCBI): domain Eukaryota; kingdom Viridiplantae; phylum Streptophyta; class Magnoliopsida; order Asparagales; family Orchidaceae; genus Platanthera; species Platanthera zijinensis. Next base: position 190,065,208 of record CM077082.1, read on the forward strand.
CGGAGCCGGACCCGTCTCTCGTTTTCATGGAAAAACCATGAAAAAGGTATTTTGAGTTCGCCGGAAACCGCCACCTCCGGCGGCCAAACCACCGCCGACCGATAGCCATTGCCTCAACGGAGGTGGTGGTGGTGGTGGCTGGCCAGGGAAGTGACCGAACGGCCGGCGACGGATCACGGAATGCTTATAGGAAAAATGATTTTTCTGTGTCTGGTTTTCGGGTTCATGTAGAAGATGAACAGTAGAAATAATTTTATAATATATAGATTATTATATATTACATATGGAAAAATAGATTATTTGGATATATGTTGAGGCTGCGAAACGAGGCACGTAGAGGCCGTTTTAGGAAAAATGACCAGACACAAAAGTTGTAGCCCTCGGGGTCTACTTTAATATAAAATTGATTTTATTCAATTTGGGTGAGTGGTTTGAACACAGCACTCATTTTGGTGGGATCAAGACCTAGGCTAACTAGAAATTAAAATGGTTGCCCACGGTTCATAACATGTCCAAATGACTTGAAATTTGGACTGGAGGTCTATAATATGTATATCGAGAGGCTATCCAAAAATGAGAATTTTTGGAGAACTTTTGCCTAAAGTTTTTGTAAAAATTTAATAAACAATATAAAATTAATTAGGAGATGAAATTAAGTCCAAACTCCCCCAAATTTTGGGTGGTGGTCCCTGGCATCAATATTAAGATCTGTACAAAATTTCAACTCGATTGGTCGAGTTTTGAATAGGGAAGTATCAAGTCCTAGATAGGTCTTGGTGAGGGGTACTTTGGGGAAAAGTACGATTGGAGATGGAGTGGACAAATCTCCTCAAAAGAGGCTGAAGTTGTTGGCCACTGATTTGTTGAGTCTATGTCTACCCTCTTGGGTAACATGGTGTGGCTTAGGGTGCATTTTACCCTAAGAGATTGGCTCAAATCCAACGGGTGGGAGTTTGAGGTTTGTGAAGGACATAGGAGCAAAAGCTCTTGTATGCCCTTGAAATTTGTAGGAGAGGGGGATGATATAATGAAAACCCTCTGGTTGAAATAGTGAAGGAATTGGAGGTAGTTAGGTACCTCGAAAGTTGAGATGTCGGATTAGGATAAAAATGTAATTTAGTTATTTTAAGTACTAAATCTAATCCAAAAATTGTGAAACTCGGGAGGAGGGAGTTTTAGGATGTTTTAGACTTAAAGTAAATCTTCTGGAATTTTATGATTAATAAATGTTATACTTCATGTGTTAAAGGAATAATTGCCCGATTTATTGTTTCAATTATTTAGAGATTTTAAATTAATTATAATCTGTTGAAATTCTGGATTTAGATCTTGATTAGTAGCACAATGATCACAGGATTTTTATAGAATTTTATGTAGAGTAAATCTAGTACCTTATTCACAGATGATAGAAAGGGCTTTTATGTTTAAAAATTAATTATGGATAAAATACTTGCTGGAAAATTATGAAACTTGGCCAGTGCTAATTTTAGGCCTTTATCTGCATGTCATGAATTATTTATAATTTTTGAAAGAATATTTTCTGTACTTGCTTCATAAACAATAGAAGTTAGAGATTATTTCTAAAATAACTTTCATGCCATTTTGATGATAGAAAAATTATGATACTTAGGATTTAACCTTCTGAGATAACCTACTATTTATCATAAATTTGCTGGACATCTTGCATGAATAATTAGGGTAGTTCATGTTCAAACCGATAGCCCTTGGGATTTTCGAGGAATTTAATTAAATGCCAAATAAATTAGGAAAATTTCCATTTTCTGGATTTAGGACATTCATATCATGGTAAGTCTCCAGTAAATAATTTAGGGCATTTGGATGAGTAATGGATCATTGCATAACCAGTTCGACATGTAGCCTAGGTCGGTCTGCATATAGCAATTTGAGAAATGCAATAGGACTTGATCTGAGGAAGTTTTTGGAGTTAAACATTTTGTCTGGGTGGACATTTATGGAGGAAATTACAATAGGAAAATATGAAGAGTAGAGAGTAGTAGTGATAGCTAGAGTTAAGAGGTGCTCGGGTTTGGCGAAAGATCGTCTTCCCCGAAGAGTGGAAGGTTTAAAAATCACCCTAGGATAGTCTATCGTAATGTGAGAAAGGAATGGGTTAAGGGAAATAAACCAATAATATTAAGTGCCTTGCGAAAGGGAACTTCGGGCCGTAATGCCGCCGTCTTGGTTCCTAGTGCCCCTTGAGAGCCCTTCACGGGGTATACCGGGGGCAGTCCTGGGCTAACGTAAACTGTAATAATAAACTGGCAAGAGTAACTTAGTAACTAGGGTTGCATCTTTCACAAACACTATTGGCACGGGAAGATTGATGAGAGCTTCGGCTCGGTTGGTTGGGAGACGGACGTTTTGGTCCGGGGAGCTTCGGCTCGGTTGGTTTAGAGACGGACGGGATGGTCCGGGGAGCTTCGGCTCGGTTGGTTTGGAGACGGACGGGATGGTCCGGGGAGCTTCGGCTCGGTTGGTTGGGAGACGGACGTTTTGGTCCGGGGAGCTTCGGCTCGGTTTTTTGTGTGCTTACGATTAAACTTGCATGTGCATAAAATAGGAAAAGTTAAGGTGGTGGGTCTTTCGATATCGGGGAGTTCGATTGCACCGACACCGATATCGTTGACTCGGCGGGGTGATTAGCACTCCGCCAACTGAAGTCCGGTGCGCCAGCCGGCAAGAGTACACAGGCGTCCGCTTAGTGCACCAAGCGTTGAGGCGTACGATAGGTCAGACCAGTGGTGCTTTTACTGGTTTTGGAGGTGGGCGAGGCCCAACCCACCGCTTCCGTCTGCCACTACGGAGGTATCCTGGGAGGTAACGGCTCCGAAAGGGGGAACTAAAGGTCTGTGTGCACAGAGTTGGGTGTGTGCGTTGCACTTGCATGTTTTATCATACCCACTAGCATGTCATAGCATAATCGATTCATTTAACCCTGACACCTAAAGTATAAGTGGTATGGGACGCTTATACATTAGGACCTGCAAAACGACCCCTTGGTCTATAAGCTTGTGTGGGCAAGTTTATAAATCAAAGGTTAATTTCAATATATAACAACCATTGCTGTTTGATAACCGACACCCCAACGTATAAGCGGTATGGGACACTCTATACGATGGGAGCCTTGCAAAAGATCCCTTTTGCTTATGTGTTCTCGCATAAGTGAAGGTTTAAATTCATATAATTGTTTTTCTTACTGCTAGACCTATTATAACAATTTATTAACTGCTCACCTAATACAACTTGCTAGATTAGTTTCCGCTGCCATCTGTTTCATGTTTAATCTCTACCTTCATGTCCTTCCCTTTCTTCCTCTCCGCTCGGTACCTAGGAGCCATGGGGGAAGGGGTAGGGGATGATAGGGCTTAGTCTTTATGACTAACGGTTTTCGAACCGCATCAATTAGGGGATCGTGGAGCCCAGCATGGAGGAGCAGCCCCAGAGATCGGTGCGCCTAGAGATGGGGCAGTCTAGCTCCGGAGTTCACACAGCCGGGACCGTGAGTCTCGACCCTGAGTAGTTTCTTGTGTTTGCTTCCGCATGAGTGATATTGTAGTGAGGACTCTGATGTACAGGGCTTATGCCCTTATTTCTACTTTTACATTATGTTGCACTCTGATGTTTCTGTGGACACTTCCTTCGTGGAGCTTTATTATATATATGTGATTTTATTATTGTGGACTGCATTGCTCTTACTGTTATATTGTGCTACCTTTCTGCGATCAAATTGGCCGGCAGAATCGGCGCCTTGTGGTGATGACCCTTCAGGACGTGAAGGTGTCACCACAAAGCGGCGATTATGGGCCTAAGACCCCGGGTTTGAAAAAGAAAGAAAAAAAGGGGGGGTCTTACAAGTGGTTTCAGAGCAAACATCGATCAGACGGAAGTAGCAGTCCACAAACCCTAGGTCACCCCCGCTCGAGTTTAGTTTGGGGACAAACTAAGCAGCTGAAGCAGTGGTGTGCCCATATGGGGATCATATATAAATTGTCCACCTTTATGTAATATTTGAACGTTTTCTCAGCGTGTGTTTTTGTTACGCAGCCTCCAGCACGGACTACGCCACAAGGTGGAGTTCAACAGGCTCAGGATGTTGCACCACCCCCACCGGCCCCCACTCCTTTTCTTCAGTCAGACATGGGACAGACCCTGACTGCCATTCTGGAGGCCTTCAGGGCCCAGCAGGTTCCGGCCCCGCAGCCAAATCCGGGGGCCAACTGGCTAAGCATCTTCTGAGGACTGGCTCCCCCGTCCTATTTGGGGACAGAGTCGGCTGTTCGGACGGAAGAGTGGCTAGATATCATGTACGAGATGTTGACCGGGATTCGGTGTCCATGGGAGGAGAGGGTGGCTCTAGTTGTCTCCTGCCTGGAGTCCCATGCAAAGTGGTGGTGGAAGACGCTGTTGGACACGACCTTTGCTGATAGGGAGGTTGCGGAGGTTACTTGGGAGGAGTTCAGGGCCGCACTGCTGGAGCATTTCGTTCCGCAGTCGGCTAGGGATGATTTGGAGGAGCGGTTCTTACAGCTGAAGCAGGGTACTCGGACCGTGGTGGAGTACCATCGAGAGTTTGACCATCTGGCTCGATACGCAGATTCCTACCAGCTGGACGAGGCAGGGTATATCAGGAGGTTCTATAAGGGCCTGCGGGAGGACTTGAGGGAGGCTCTGTTGTTTGTATCTGACGGGCCCATCTCCCGGATTTTGGAGATGGCCAAAAGGATTGAGGCAGATTGGCACGCCACCCGGGGCCGGAAACGGCCAGCAGAGGATTAGGGACGGAGAGGTAGGAATGACCAGCGGCGGGGTGCTGCACCAGAGGGGAGGAGGACAGAGGACCAGCCTCGTCAGGACGTGAGGCCGAAGCCGAGGGAACAGGTGGTATTAGCCCCTCCCCCTCTTCGGATGCAGGAGATGCCGAGACCCGGGGGAATGGCGTATCCCCCGCCAGAGTGTTTTCTTTGTCATCAGATTGGGCACATTCGGAGGAACTGCCCCATGAGGGGGGCACCACCTCCACCACATCAGGGCGGCCCACCAGCTCAGCATTACGGAGGCCGAGGACGCGGCCGCGGTCGAGGATACCTGGGGGAAGATCGTAGACAAGGAAGAGAGCAGGTATATGCTTTGGACCTTGCGCAGCCTCGAAATCCGGAGCAGGTCATAGCAGGTACGCAGCAATGCTTCTTTATTTTCATAGAATTTCCCTTTAAGTTGTTAAAACTCAGAACCGCACTAGATAGATTAACAAGGAAAGAAAATTCTTTATAGAACCCTAAGATATTTAATCACCCCAGGTATAGTCTTCATCAGCGGCAAGCCGGCCCGCACGCTGTTCGATACTGGAGCTACTCACTCCTTTGTGTCGGAGACGTTTGTAGAAGGACTGGAGGGTGTGGAGCGGTTCACAGGCTCGAGGATGAGGGTGCGACTGCCAGATGGATCTGAGCTCCTTACCACGGATCACTGCAATATGGAGGCAGAAATTGGTGGAAAAGCGTTCGAGGCTCCAGCGACGATTTTGAAGCTGACGGACTACGACCTGATCCTGGGCATGGTATGGCTGCATTGGAACTATGCCCAGATTGACTGCCAGGCAAAGAGGATCACCGTGAGACACGGGGACTCTTTCATTACCATCGAAGGTATAAGACCTGTCTCTCGCATACCTTTATCTTCGGTACAGGCCGTTAAGGCCCATCTGCAGGGAGAGGAGGTCTATCAGATTCTTTTCGAGGTGGCGGAAGTCAAGGAGTCGGTGACAGACATCCCGTGGTGCGAGATTTTGCTGACATCTTTCCAGAGAAACTGCCAGGACTACCTCCACACCGAGAGCAGGATTTTCAGATACAGCTTGTGCCGGGAGCCAAGCCGGCGTCTAGGGCCCCTTATCGGATGGCCCCAAAGGATTTGGCAGAGTTTCGGACTCAGTTGCAGGAATTAGTTGAGGCAGGTTTTGTTAGACCGAGTTCCTCGCCATGGGGAGCACCGGTCCTGTTCGTGAAGAAGAAGGATGGGACTCTCCGCCTGTGCATCGATTACCGAGCACTAAACAGGCTGACCGTCTGGAATACCTATCCGCTCCCACGGATAGATAAATTATTCGACCAGCTGGAGGGGTCCCATTATTTCTCGAAGTTGGACTTGAGATCAGGATACTACCAGCTGCGGATCCAGGAGGAGGATATCCCGAAGACGGCCTTTAGTAGCAGATATGGCCTGTATGAGTTCACCGTGATGCCCTTTGGGCTCACGAATGCTCCGTCGGCGTTCATGAGTCTCATGAACCGGGTTTTCGAGGCCTACTTGGATGTGTTCGTCATAGTATTCATAGACGACATCCTGATCTACTCTAGGACGGAGGAGGAGCACACTCGGCATCTGGCACTGACCTTGGAGAGGTTGCGGGAGCATCGCCTTTATGCAAAATTCAGCAAGTGTCAGTTCTGGTTGAAGGAGGTGGCCTTCCTAGGCCACATCATCAGCAGAGCCGGGTTATCAGTAGATCCAGCAAAGATTCGGGCAGTTCGCGATTGGCCGCAGCTGAGGACAGCCACCGATGTACGCAGTTTCTTGGGACTTGCCGGTTACTACCGGAAGTTCGTGGAGGGGTTCTCTCGGATTGCCCTCCCCCTCACATCTTTGACAAAGAAGGAGGCACCTTTTGTTTGGACCCCGCAGTGCCAGGCGGCTTTCCAGGAGCTGAAGGACCGACTCATCTCGGCCCCTATTCTGGCCCTTCCATCCGGAAGGGAGGGATTCCAGGTATATACCGACGCATCATACCAAGGGATGGGAGCGGTGCTGATGCAGAACGGACATGTCATAGCATATACCTCCCGCCAGCTGAAGACCCATGAGAGGAACTACCTGGTGCACGACCTCGAGATGGGAGCGGTCGTTTTTGCTCTAAAGGTCTGGCGCCATTATCTTTATGGAGTCCACTGCGATATCTTCTCCGATCACAAGAACCTGAAATACGTGGACACGCAGAAGGAGCTGAATATCAGACAGAGGCGTTGGGTGGAGTTCTTAGCAGATTATCAGTATGAGATGCACTACCATCCAGGGAAGGCAAACGTGGTGGCTGACGCGTTGAGCCGGAGAGCTGCCACTTCCGAAGCTGGGCCCCAGGTTATGTCCATGGAGCTAGTCCAGTCATTCAGAGATATGCAGATATCCCTAGTGTCCGAGGATGACCCAGATCTGTATAGGGTGTATCTGGCATCGATAGTGGCCATTGACAATATTCGGGATCGTATTCGGGACGGACAGAGGACAGATGCGTGGGCGGAGCCGATGTTCCGAGCTTTGGAGGAAGGTTCGACAGGAGATTATTCCCTGAGAGATGGTTTGCTCCACTTCAGAGGCAGAGTATATATACCCGCAGGAGGCCAGATCCGAGAGGATATTATGATGGAGGCGCATTGCAACCGGTACTCGGTACACCCAGGGATCACAAAGATGACCGCTGATTTGAAGAGGACGATGTTTTGGCCGGGCATGAAGAAGGACATTACGTACTTCGTGACCCATTGCGAGGCGTGTCAGTTGGTGAAGGCGGAGTGCAGGAACCCCGCAGGATTGTTACAGCCACTCCCGGTGCCGGAGTGGAAGTTTGACGATATAGCGATGGATTTTATACATGGTCTTCCCCGTCTCGGACAGGGAACGACTCGATTTGGGTGATTGTCGATCGGTTGACGAAGGTGGCCCGCTTTGTACCGATCAGGAAGGATGACTCGGTGGGAGTGCTGGTACGGAAGTTTGTGGAGTAGTATATCCGATATCATGGCGTTCCCCGGACGATAGTGTCGGACCGCGATGGACGGTTTACATCCAGGGAGTGGCGGTCAGTGCAGGCATATTTGGGCACTCGGTTGACTTTTAGCACGGCCTTCCACCCTCAGACGGACGGGCAGACCGAGCGCACCAACCGGACCTTGGAGGATTTACTACGGCTGTGTATACTGGACCGAGGGGAGCCGTGGGAGAAGATGTTACCGTTGGTCGAGTTCTCCTATAATAATAGCTACCAGTCCAGCATCAGGATGGCACCTTATGAAGCCCTGTATGGAAGAAAATGTAGGACCCCGCTTTCTTGGGTTCAAGACGAGGATCCGAAGCTGTTGGGATCGAATTTTGTGGAAGATACCGAGGCTCAGGTGAGACTGATCAGAGATAGGATGTTGGAGGCGCAGAGCAGACAGGCTAAATACTATGACGCCCGGCATCGTCAGGTGGAGTTTTCGGGTAGGGGATCGAGTGTTCTTGAAGATCCGACCCAAGCACGGAGTCTCACGGGTGCGCGGTCGGAGGAAGAAACTCAGCCCTAGGTATATGGGCCCTTACCGGATCCTGGAGCGGATCGGACCCCTAGCCTACAGGCTAGAGTTGCCACCAGAGCTGGCAGCTCTACACGACGTCTTCCACATCTCTTCGCTGAGAAGGGCTCTGCTACGCCCGGAGCAGTGGATTTTGACCACCGAAGGGCCGGTAGCTTCAGACCGATCGGTTCACTTGGAGCCGGTTCGGATCGATGACAAAGGAGTGCGGATCTTGCGCCGCAAGAAGAACCCCTTAGTCAAGGTTCTGTGGAGAAATCACGGTCAGGAGGAGCACACCTGGGAACCGCAGGATCTGATGAGGCAAAGATACCCGGAGTTGTTCAGTCAGGTACATCTCACCACCTCTCGGTATACTATAAATTGCCTTCTTGTTTTGGAATGTTAAGACTAGATACGGAAAATTCAGGACCTAGGCATGCGCACTTAATCAGAAAGGTAGGGGCTAATCTTTTGTTTATTGGGGAGATTGTATTCGTTATCAAACGAACAGTCGCCTGAACCCAATAAAAAGACCGTATGGGATGTTACAAGTTTAATTTATTCCGATAGGAATCCCCGTAGGCTCAACCTCAATTTCGGGGACGAAATTTTTGTTTTGTTTATTGGGATTTGTAACATCCCATTTCCGGCTAGACCCCTAGGAGTCGGTTGGTCGAGTCAGAACCCCAGGGAGCACAAAAAGTTAAAATAAATCGACCGAGTTTTCGGGTCAAGGGTTGGTCACGCCCGTGACCGACCCGTCACGCCCGTGACTTGGGCGTGACTACTTCGACGATCGTCGATCTCCACGAGACGATCGTCGAACGTGCTGTCTGGGCATGTCACGCCCGTGACCAAGGTGTCACGCCCGTGACTATGGGCGTGACCCCATCGACGATCGTCGATCGCCGTGAGACGATCGTCGACCTTGCGGCCCGGGCATGTCACGCCCGTGACATGAGTGTCACGCCCGTGACCTAGGGCGTGACCAGCCTTCGACGATCGTCGATCTCAATTCGACGATCGTCGACCTCGAAATTTGCCGTTCGGGCATGTCACGCCCGTGACCTAGGGCGTGACCAGCCTTCGACGATCGTCGATCTCAATTCGACGATCGTCGACCCAAAATCTGCCGTTCGGGCCTGTCACGCCCGTGACCCAAGGTGTCACGCCCGTGACCATCCATCGACGATCGTCGATCTCAGTTCGACGATCGTCGAACCCAGAATTGGCTATTCGGGCCTGTCACGCCCGTGACCTATGTGTCACGCCCGTGACATTGGCCGAAACGACGGTTCAGGCCCGAAATTATTCTAACACGCGTGGTAATAAATGCTGGTGTGGGAAGTTACACCAGGAGTAACTTCCGGCCGTTTTCCTTCTGTAATTATATATTAAATGAGGAAGATATGGTCCAATAGGAAGCCGCCAGCTGGACACACCTATTCAGTTTCCACCGTTTCTTATCCCTTCACTGTAACCAAAACGTTAAGGGGAGAACCGTCATGGCCATAATGGTTTTACCCATTCACCTTCCCACTTCCTGATTTATAAAAGCCCACCTGGGCAAGAGGAGAAGGTTACACGCTCAAGTAATCGGATCAGACCTTTGTTCTTGCTGTAGGAGAAGTTCAGCAAACGCCACCACCGCGCCATGGCACCCCGACGTTCTTCTCGCCTTCAAACCGCGAACAAGGTCCTCCTCTGCTCCTTCTCTTTCATGGGTAGATCTTAGGATTCTTAGAAAGGAGGTTCGCGCTCAACGGAGCCGGACCCGTCTCTCGTTTTCATGGAAAAAACATGAAAAAGGTAATTTGAGTTCGCCAGAAACCGCCACCTCCGGCGGCCAAACCACCGCCGACCGATAGCCATCGCCTCAACGGAGGTTGTGGTGGTGGTGGCTGGCCAGGGAAGTGACCGAACAGCCGGCGACGGATCACGGAATGCTTACAGGAAAAATGATTTTTCTGTGCCTGGTTTTCGGGTTCATGTAGAAGATGAACAGTAGAAATAATTTTATAATATATAGATTATTATATATTACATATGGAAAAATAGATTATTTGGATATATGTTGAGGCTGCGAAACGAGGCACGTAGAGGCCGTTTTAGGAAAAATGACCAGACACAAAAGTTGTAGCCCTCGGGGTCTACTTTAATTTAAAATTGATTTTATTCAATTTGGGTGAGTGGTTTGAACACAGCACTCATTTTGGTGGGATCAAGACCTAGGCTAACCAGAAATTAAAATGGTTGCCCACGGTTCATAACATGTCTAAATGACTTGAAATTTGGACTGGAGGTCTATAATATGTATATCGAGAGGCTATCCAAAAATGAGAATTTTTGGAGAACTTTTGCCTAAAGTTTTTGTAAAAATTTAATAAATAATATAAAATTAATTAGGAGATGAAATTAAGTCCAAACTCCCCCAAATTTTGGGTGGTGGTCCCTGGCATCAATATTAAGATCTGTACAAAATTTCAACTCGATTGGTCGAGTTTTGAATAGGGAAGTATCAAGTCCTAGATAGGTCTTGGTGATGGGTACTTTGGGGAAAAGTACGATTGGAGATGGAGTGGACAAATCTCCTCAAAAGAGGCTGAAGTTGTTGGCCACTGATTTGTTGAGTCTATGTCTACCCTCTTGGGTAACATGGTGTGGCTTAGGGTGGATTTTACCCTAAGAGATTGGCTCAAATCCAACGGGTGGGAGTTTGAGGTTTGTGAAGGACATAGGAGCAAAAGCTCTTGTATGCCCTTGAAATTTGGAGGAGAGGGGGATGATATGATGAAAACCCTCTGGTTGAAATAGTGAAGGAATTGGAGGTAGTTAGGTACCTCGAAAGTTGAGATGTCGGATTAGGATAAAAATGTAATTTAGTTATTTTAAGTACTAAATCTAATCCAAAAATTGTGAAACTCGGGAGGAGGGAGTTTTAGGATGTTTTAGACTTAAAGTAAATCTTCTAGAATTTTATGATTAATAAATGTTATACTTCATGTGTTAAAGGAATAATTGCCCGATTTATTGTTTCAATTATTTGGAGATTTTAAATTAATTATAATCTGTTGAAATTCTGGATTTAGATCTTGATTAGTAGCACAATGATCCCTGGATTTTTATAGAATTTTATGTTGAGTAAATCTAGTACCTTATTCACAGATGATAGAAAGGGCTTTTATGTTTAAAAATTAATTATGGATAAAATACTTGCTGGAAAATTATGAAACTTGGCCAGTGCTAATTTTAGGCCTTTATCTGCATGTCATGAATTATTTATAATTTTTGGAATAATATTTTCTGTACTTGCTTCATAAACAATAGAAGTTAGAGATTATTTCTAAAATAGCTTTCATGCCATTTTGATGATAGAAAAATTATGATACTTAGGATTTAACCTTCTGAGATAACCTACTATTTATCATAAATTTGCTGGACATCTTGCATGAATAATTAGGGTAGTTCATGTTCAAACCGATAGCCCTTGGGATTTTCGAGGAATTTAATTAAATGCCAAATAAATTAGGAAAATTTCCATTTTCTGGATTTAGGACATTCATATCATGGTAAGTCTCCAGTAAATAATTTAGGGCATTTGGATGAGTAATGGATCATTGCATAACCAGTTCGACATGTAGCCTAGGTCGGTCTGCATATAGCAATTTGAGAAATGCAATAGGACTTGATCTGAGGAAGTTTTTGGAGTTAAACATTTTGTCTGGGTGGACATTTGTGGAGGAAATTACAATAGGAAAATATGAAGAGTAGAGAGTAGTAGTGATAGCTAGAGTTAAGAGGTGCTCGGGTTTGGCGAAAGATCGTCTTCCCCGAAGAGTGGAAGGTTTAAAAAATCACCCTAGGATAGTCTATCGTAATGTGAGAAAGGAATGAGTTAAGGGAAATAAACCAATAATATTAAGTGCCTTGCGAAAGGGAACTTCGGGCCGTAATGCCGCCGTCTTGGTTCCTAGTGTCCCTTGAGAGCCCTTCACGGGGTATACCGGGGGCAGTCCTGGGCTAACGTAAACTGTAATAATAAACTGGCAAGAGTAACTTAGTAACTAGGGTTGCATCTTTCACAAACACTATTGGCACGGGAAGATTTATGAGAGCTTCGGCTCGGTTGGTTGGGAGACGGACGTTTTGGTCCGGGGAGCTTCGGCTCGGTTGGTTTAGAGACGGACGGGATGGTCCGGGGAGCTTCGGCTCGGTTGGTTTGGAGACGGACGGGATGGTCCGGGGAGCTTCGGCTCGGTTGGTTGGGAGACGGACGTTTTGGTCCGGGGAGCTTCGGCTCGGTTTTTTGTGTGCTTACGATTAAACTTGCATGTGCATAAAATAGGAAAAGTTAAGGTGGTGGGTCTTTCGATATCGGGGAGTTTGATTGCACCGACACCGATATCGTTGACTCGGCGGGGTGATTAGCACTCCGCCAACTGAAGTCCGGTGCGCCAGCCGGCAAGAGTACGCAGGCGTCCGCTTAGTGCACCAAGCGTTGAGGCGTACGATAGGTCAGACCAGTGGTGCTTTTACTGGTTTTGGAGGTGGGCGAGGCCCAACCCACCGCTTCCGTCTGCCACTACGGAGGTATCCTGGGAGGTAACGGCTCTGAAAGGGGGAACTAAAGGTCTGTGTGCACAGAGTCGGGTGTGTGCGTTGCACTTGCATGTTTCATCATACCCACTAGCATGTCATAGCATAATCGATTCATTTAACCCTGACACCTAAAGTATAAGTGGTATGGGACGCTTATACATTAGGACCTGCAAAACGACCCCTTGGTCTATAAGCTTGTGTGGGCAAGTTTATAAATCAAAGGTTAATTTCAATATATAACAACCATTGCTGTTTGATAACCGACACCCCAACGTATAAGTGGTATGGGACACTCTATACGATGGGAGCCTTGCAAAAGATCCCTTTTGCTTATGTGTTCTCGCATAAGTGAAGGTTTAAATTCATATAATTGCTTTTCTTACTGCTAGACCTATTATAACAATTTATTAACTGCTCACCTAATACAACTTGCTAGATTAGTTTCCGTTGCCATCTGTTTCATGTTTAATCTCTACCTTCATGTCCTTCCCTTTCTTCCTCTCCGCTCGGTACCTAGGAGCCATGGGGGAAGGGGTAGGGGATGATAGGGCTTAGTCTTTATGACTAACGGTTTTCGAACCGCATCAATTAGGGGATCGTGGAGCCCAGCATGGAGGAGCAGCCCCAGAGATCGGTGCGCCTAGAGATGGGGCAGTCTAGCTCCGGAGTTCACACAGCCGGGACCGTGAGTCTCGACCCTGAGTAGTTTCTTGTGTTTGCTTCCGCATGAGTGATATTGTAGTGAGGACTCTGATGTACAGGGCTTATGCCCTTATTTCTAGTTTTACATTATGCTGCACTCTGATGTTTCTATGGACACTTCCTTCGTGGAGCTTTATTATATATATGTGATTTTATTATTGTGGACTGCATTGCTCTTACTGTTATATTGTGCTACCTTTCTGCGATCGAATTGGCCGGCAGAATCGGCGGCTTGTGGTGATGACCCTTCAGGACGTGAAGGTGTCACCACAAAGCGGCGATTCTGGGCCTAAGACCCCGGGTTTGAAAAAGAAAGAAAAAAAAAGGGGGGGGGTCTTACATATCATGTCATTTTTCTTCACCGCCATTATGGTGTGCTGAAGAACAGGAAGCTCAAGTCAGCAAGACGAAGAGCAAGTTAGTTGTTGTCTTCTTCATCGACTTCAGCAAGTTCAGAGTTAAACTCTGAGGAAAAGAAAGCAGCCAAGGCCTAACCCCAGCTGCAGGATCTGTGATCTCAAGAAAGATAGTTGGTGTCATTCTCACCTACACCAGCAGGCAAGTTTAGAGTATTTCTCTGAGGAAAGAGGAAGCAGCCAAGGGTCTACCCTTGTTGCAGGTCCTTCACAATTCCAACTATACAAGCAATAACCTGAAGATCTTTATCTATAAGCTGTGAAGAGAAGAAAGCTTGAAGAAGCAAAAATATGAAAGAAGGCTCATGGGACTATTCCTCAGGAGTTAAATTTAGGGTTGAATCACCTCTGCCTAGTAAAGAAAGAAGGGGTAGAACAGGGTTCTGCTAGTTGCTTCCAGCACAAGTATCCTTATTGTGCTGAAGAAGTTGAGCTGAGAAACCTCCAGCTCAGTTGCAGCTAGTATTGTTGAAGTAACTTCACAGATCCAGCTAGAAATATCCCTAGTATTGTGAAGAAGAAGTTAGGACTAAGTATTTGTTAGTTCAGTAAAGGTAGACTTAGGAAATAATTTCTTATAGTCATAGTTGGGCTGAGTTAATCTCAGTCAAGAAGCTTGACACAGAGAAACGTCTCTTGTGTCAAGAGTAACCACATAACCCACTTCCATCATGTAGGATCCTATTGGATCTGAGCTGTAGGGCATAACAGCCTGAGGTAGGTGATTAATTAATCACTGAGCTGTAGGTGTCTGGAAGGGCACTGAGGTAGGTACCTGCTGGGTACTGAGATGTAGGAGTGCTGCAGCACTCTGAGAGTAGGGTTGTGTGCCTGAATCTTTAAGGCTGATAAGCCTGAGCTGTAGGCCTTTGTGTAAGGCTAAGGTAGGTGGCTTGAGGGTCACTGAGTGTAGGAGCACTGCAGAGTTCTGATGTAGGAACCTGTTGGTTCTGAGGTAGGTGTCCTAAAAAGGATACTGAGTGTAGGAACTTACTGAAGTTTTGAGTGTAAGTCTGAGGGCCTGAGGTTTAAGCTCTTAGGAGCATATTTGGAGTAGTTTGGTTTTGTCTAACAAGAGTTAGAAATGTGGGAGGGAAAGTGGATGTACCCTTTTTAGGGGAACCACTATAAATCTGTGTGTATTGTTCTGTGTTGTTTTCTTTATTGCAGGTTGCATGTCTTGAAAGTAGAATTGAATCAACTAATAAAGCACCTACAGTAAGGAAAATAAAGATAGTCACTAAGGACTAATAAAACTATTCACCGACCCCCCCCCCCCCTCCTATAAGTGTTTTAGCTATCCTTTAAAACAAAGACTTTCAGACTCTACACACACTACGCCCTGCTCCTAGTAACGCGCCCCTTATTCCAGACACCTCCTCTAGCAACCGGAGACAAGTCGCATATATCAAATCGCATCGAGCGCACGACTCCACCTTCTGAGCATCAACAGAAGACTCATATGCACAACGAGTGCATTGCTCCCGACTGTGTAAGTATACAATACTTTGCTT
Organism: Platanthera zijinensis; assembly: GCA_039513925.1. NCBI lineage: Eukaryota > Viridiplantae > Streptophyta > Magnoliopsida > Asparagales > Orchidaceae > Platanthera > Platanthera zijinensis. The sequence goes on from CM077082.1 coordinate 190,080,787, forward strand.
CACAAGCGGTGTCCTGTCACCCTCAGATCCTCTCTCTCTCTACAACTGTAACGAATGGCGACCTGTCACCCTCGAGATCTCATCGATCATCGCTTGTAACAACACCAAGACAGTGAAAGGTTGTTCGACATGGTTTTGGCCACGTGATTTTTTATCCCTCTTCGTGATTTTCTACGTTAAAAAACTTTCTTGGCAGCTATCTCATTCTACTTTGATTGTTTACACGTTCGACCACTCTAGAGCTAAGGTGATTCGATTTTCGACCAATCTCCCAGAGCATCAAGTTGACCCGCAACATGTTCATGTACCCTACTTTAAGTCTTCCTCTTTCTATCTTGGACTCAAACATTCTAATTTTATCAAGATATCTTATAAAAATATATTAACTAAATATATTAGCTAATTATATTAGTTCGGTAACCTCTTCCTTAGGTTCACCCTAATTTTTGTTCAATAACTTTAGGGTTTAGTGTTTAGTGTTTAGAATTTAGGGCTCACCCTCATCTTCGTTCACCTTTGGCTGCGGCAGTATGTTTTTACTCCGGTGCATTCGGACAAAAACACCACCGTCAAAAAATGTTTGCTTGGCATAACAATGCTTATGACTATCACCAACAAAAAAACCTAGTCTTGAACATAAATTGTAATGAAATTCATTAGATGAGGCCGGACATTCACAAACAATGGTTTTAACCACCAAATTCACGGCCACTGTCACCGTGCCAAATGGAGCCTTAAATTTAGGATTTGCAAACAATAAATTACCAAAGAGTAGCACTTTGCTTTGCAAGAGCACAATCATTCAGCACTGATAGGGCCCCCTCAGTGAGTTTGAGCGATATCCTGTATCTCCACAAACCATTTATTAATCTGCATGGGAGTTTAAGTGGGAAAAAATGAAATAAAAGGATGCAACTGGCTATATACTAATATCATAAATTATTTAGGTAAAATTTAATGCCTTTCCCTTTTCCTTCAGTGCATATTAAAGGAGGTTTAGTGATTTTCAACATGATATATATACTAATAAAACTTAGTTTATATATTTATATATAAAGTGCAATTTTTTCTTAATGGAAGAATATTTAATATTTTCCTTGTAAATTAAATATAGATTGTAATAGTCTGATGAAAATATATCGTTTTCAAAGAGGAACTAATTATAATTTAGATATCCTGGCCCGTGCCTTTTTTGGACTCCCTGGTGGTCAAACGCTCTCCATGAAAACAAAAAGCACACAGTCCACATCCATTTCTCTCTTCCGTTTATAATAGCTAGCTTGCTTCCTTTACATATATAGTGATAATATTCGCACAGTGCTTCGTTGCTTTTGGTTGCAAATGGGCTCCGATTGTTCATGGGTTGCTTTGGATGCTCGTTGTTTACTCCCCAAAACAGGAGAAATAATTTGGTGCGTATAATGCACGTAATTTACTTCATGCGCGGAGGAAATCAAGCCGTATGATCCGGGATTTCAACGGTTGTGATTTTTTGCTGAAACATGCGTGATCATATACACCGTTGAAATAACGATCGTGCGGTCGATTTTCCTCCTGCATGTGCATTATGTTGGAAAACGTGAATGAGTCCCCGCTGTAGACTAACACCACCAAAACAGGCCGGCGAGACCAACTCGGCGAGACCGCCCAGTCCGCACGGTTAGCCCGGCGAGTTCACCTCCTCGCTGGCGAGACCAAACGCACACCGGCAAGTTCACCCCCTAACCGCTCGCCGCGAGCACCACACCTGCCGGCGAGAACAATCCAGCGCGAGCTCACTACTCGCCCGTCCACCTCACTCGCCCACTACCTTCTTGCTCCCTCGACTTCCTACTCGCACGGCGAGTGCGACTAGGTGGACAACCCGCTCAGTAAACTTCTTCTCGCGGTTAACACCACCCGCCCCTTCTACTCGCGCGGCTACACCACCGGCGAGATGAGTAGTCCTCTCGGCAAGGTGTCACTCGCCCAAACCGGCGAGTATACCAACTCGCCCGGTTAACCTCTCTAACCGCCCGGTGATGGAGCCGACTTCCCACGACATGGGGCCAAGGAGCGTCCTCCCTCTGACGATGATGGTGACCCGGTAGATTTGAATGGAGACGTTGTTGATGCGGTCGCCATTGATCCCCATCGGAGAGAGTTTGTGGATTGGGACGATCGCTGCCGCAAGCTCGAGGATGGCTTTTCTTCCGCGACGCCACCGCCACCTTCGCCACATGTTTTGCTCGACGTCCGCCGCCATTTTATAAAAATATATAATTATAAATTAAATAATTATAATTATATATTTTTAATAATTTATTATTTTAAGCAATTTTATTTCAAGCATTTTTATGTTTATTGCATTTAGATAAGTCATGTAATGATGGGGTGCTTATAACCATCATAGGTTGTTTTTATTATTTCATTTCTTGTATTATGATGGGTGCTTATAACCATCATAATTTTTATTTTGAATTTTGAATGTTGATTGGAGGGAGATTGAGTGGTGTAGGCTATATATAGTCATGTTATGAAGGATTAATTAGTGAATGAATGAAAATTTAAAACCTAATTCCTCTCTAAGAGAAATTTTGGCCAAAGAGAACTCCTCCTTGCCGCCGCCCCTTGGCTTGTGGTGTGAAGCCGCCGCCCCCCCTTGCTCCCTCCATCCGTTCAGTGCGACTCCAGCGCGGCTTCCTTCGGTGCGACTCCTTGGAAGAAGGTTGCAAACCCCTCGGTGTGACGCCGGCGGATCCGTGGAGAGAGTGATTCTCCCACAGTTATCTTGTGTAAAAGCTTTCCGGTTGGCGTGACACAAAGAAGGAGACGAATTTCTCTCCCTCCGGCGTATCTCCGGTGGTGTCGTTAAGGAACGATTCTAGTCAAGTAAAACCGGATTCATCCCATCCGTTTGGGTAACGAAAATTTCTACTTTATGTGTTTCTCTTCCCTAGATAATTCTTGTGGCATTGGCAAATTGCGTGGCTTGTGTAACGCTTAATTTTTCGTGGTTTAATTTATTTTAGTTATTGTCTTGTTTACCGTATTTTCGTTTAAGTTCGTCAGGCGTGGCGGCCCTCGTATGTATTTTGTTGGGAGAGAACCATCCTTGCCCGAATCGTTTGTTTTCGGTGGTTTCTCTTTTGGTACAACACGCTCGATCGAACCGTGTCGGTTCTTTTCGCTTGAGAGGACCTTGGCCTATCGCCTTGGTATTATCTTAAGAGCTTTGCGAACCCCACGTAATTGTTAATCTAATAATAATTTTAATCGATCCGCTGCTACGTTAAATGCTTGAGTGTGACGTGAGTGTTATCAGAGAGCGTCGCGTAAATTTGTCGGCCACCAAAACGCTCGAAAGAGCGGGCCTACATCAATTTGGTATCAGAGGGAGGTTCTCGTCAATTTCCTAATTGGCACTCCTCCCCCTCTTATGTGGCACGTACGTACGCACTTACCCGTTTCGTTGCAGATCAATATTTAGAAGATTAGCTTTCATGAAATGCATTGAAATTCAAAATTCAAAATTCAAAATTCAAAATTCAAAATTTCAAATTTCAAATTTCAAAATTCGAAATTCAAAATTCAAAATTCAAAATTCAAAATTCAAATTTCAAATTTCAAAATTTCAAATTTCAAATTTCAAAATTCAAAATTTAAAATTCAAAATTCAAAATTCAAAATTCAAAATTCAAAATTCAAAATTTCAAATTTCAAATTTCCAATTTCTAATTCCAAAATTTCAAATTTTTCTCAAAATTACAAAAAAAAAAAATAGTGGTCTGCAAATAGCGGCCTAAAAATTTTATTTTTTTCTCAAAATCTAAAATTTTAAATTTCTGGTATTTCTCCATCTAATTATTAGTAAAAAAACAAAAAAAAATTATTTTTCATTCAGTAATTATTTTTATTAATTAATTTGAAAATTAAGTATTTGGTGTGCCAATAGCCGGCTAAATTTGTTTTTCTGGAATAAAAAAATCTGAAAAAATTTAATTAATAATCCTTATAAATTTCTTGCTCAGAAAATAAAAAAATATGCATATATTATTTTTTGAAATTAACGGAAACAATTAAATCTTTAAGATTTAATTAGGGCCAGTTTACTTTTCTTTGCATGTGCACAAGTATCGGATCGAGTTTCCTCTCCGGTTCTCACTAAATGGCATATGACGTATATGCTTCTCGGTTAGACTATTCCTATGCTAAGGATTTGGCTAAGCACACCCCTAGGGCACACCACATTTATCATACTTATGACGGTTTAGAGTATCCCCAAAATTTTAAAGACTGGCTTAAGGGAACAATATCTTAATTATCACTTATGGGATGACTACGAAAAGGTTAGCTTTGCCCGAGAGCGATTAGTAGGTCGGGCCCGATTATTTTGGTTAAACGAAGAGCGTCGTGTTGGTAGCTATCGTTATGCTTGGCCGCACATGCATAACCTCCCCTCGGATCAATTTGATCTCGCCTACCTGCGCACTAATAGCACCACACCCGTTAGTAAGAATAGTTACAGCACTAGACCCGTATCTGTTTATAGGAGTGTCCCTACGCCTCAGGATAGATCCTATCCTAAGAGAGGTCGTATTACCCAGAGTGTGCCTAGTCCCACCTATAGGAAACATAAGCCATTCCGACCCTAAAATTTGAACTCGAAAGAGGTTACTATTAGGGTGCTTGCTTCCTTAGCCTCGACATCTATGCCCTCTGATATAGTGGCAGATACCTCTGAGGATGCTTATGTGGATATGGAATCTCTGGAAGATGAAGTTAATCAGCTAGGTGAGAGTCTTCCTTCACTTACGATAGTGCCTGACTCTCCTGTTGAACCTGAGGATGTGATTAGGACTGAGCCCGTCACTGAGGACGAGGTAAGTTTCACTGACGCTTTTAGTGACGTTGAGGAGATGGGTTACCCTAGTGACCTGGAAGAGGATTTCTCCCCTGAGGAATCATCTCCAATCCCCTTCGACGATAATTTAGTCATGGAATCTTCTGTTGACCCTGAGCCAGTAGACATTCCGGTTGAGTCGGTAGAGTCATCCGATGCTGAGAGCTTACATGTTACTGATTTAGGTGAAGACTTGCTAGGATCCGACATTATATTGGTTGACCCAGGATTATTAGAGGTTTCTACGGTATTGGTAGAGTCACCTTGGGATGGATGTTCAGTTTGGGATAAGCTTAGTGTGATACATCCGGGAGTTAGTCCTTTGACGTTATTATCGCCGCTTGGAACTAAAGCTAATTATTATACTCCCCTGGATTCGATTTGCCCATCCCCCTATTCTGACATAGACGATGTCCCAACCTCATGGGAAAATTAAGTTTGGATGACGATAGCACTGAGGGCCCAACTGACTTTTCTTTGATGATAGCCCCTTCGCCTGAGGCCCAAGTTAGTTTGGAAATCTTATCGGATACGAATTTGCCTACTATTGAGACGATCATTGTTTCTGACTTAAGTAAAATTTCTAATGATTTGGTGGATTCATTCTGGGGCGAAACGTTAACTGAGGATGAGTTTTCAGTGAGGACGAATCCACTATTCGAGTTTACTTTTGATTTTAAAGGCTTGCAATCGGAGGCGTTCTCTTGGACGCGTAATGCATGCTTTGACGTTGAGTGTGACTTGGTTCCCCCTACAGAGTCAACCCTGTCGACTCTCCCTCCAGTTCCTTTAGCTCGAGTAGATGATTTAGTCATTTCTAGCCCTTCATATTTAGAGAAGTTTATTTTTCCCGTCATTCCATTAAACTTACTTAGAAGGTCGTGGGCGAACGTAGTTGATGACGAATGTTTTCCGCTGACTATTTATTATGATATTTTTAAATCAAGATTTAATTTTAAATTTAAAACAAAAACGTTAGAACCCACTACATTATTTTTGAATTTAAAGCACATGTGCCACCGGACATAATTCCGTTATTTTATACTATTAATTCAAGTCATGTGGCACATGGGTTCTCCCCTCATGGTTTTAATTTAATTAGGCGCATTTTTAATTCCTTGACCCTTCTAAATGCGTCCTTTAAATTACTTGCGAGGTTGTTTTGAATAGTCTTCCACCGTTATGTGAATGGTTTGGTTTTGGTTTGTCTCACCCCTAAACGGATGCCCCCGGGCACTTTAGAAATATTAAAGAATAGGCTAGTCCATTTTTTACGAATTTTACGGAAGTTTGGTGACATGACATTCCTGATAAAATTTTCCACCGATTGGGGCATAGCTCCAATTTTCATCGTTACATACTTTACGCTTTATGCTTTAATGCCACCTGAAATGTCTACCTCTCCGTATATATTTTTCACAATGCTTTCTATTGGGTTGGGTGGTGATAGTTTTCTAGGATCGTTCCCCTTCTCGGTCTCCATCGGAGGTACGTTGGTGGATGTTGTTGAAATTCTTTTTCCTTCTTTGGATAACGCGTATTTGAGGTCCCTCCAAGACCACCTTTTGCCATGCAGGTTCTTCTTCCCCGCTGACGACCTTCTAGGCGAGTATAAACAGGCATACTCATCAGTGGTGAGTATTTTTAAGAGGGGGAGGATTGATGGAGCCGACTTCCCATGACATGTGGCCAAGGAGCGTCCTCCCTCTGACGATGATGGTGACCCGGTAGATTTGAATAGAGACGTTGCTAATGCGGCCGCCATTGATCCCCATCGGAGAGAGTTTGTGGATTGGGACGATCGCTGCCGCAAGCTCGAGGATGGCTTTTCTTCCACGACGCCACCGCCACTCCGCCACATGTTTTGCTCGACGTCCGCCGCCATTTTATAAAAATATATAATTATAAATTAAATAATTATATTTATATATTTTTAATAATTTATTATTTTAAGCAATTTTATTTCAAGCATTTTTATGTTTATTGCATTTAGATAAGTCATGTAAAGATGGGGTGCTTATAACCATCATATGTTATTTTTATTATTTCATTTCTTGTATTATGATGGGTGCTTATAACCATCATAATTTTCATTTTGAATTTTGAATTTTGAATGTTGATTGGAGGGAGATTGAGTGGTGTAGGCTATATATAGCCATGTTATGAAGGATTAATTAGTGAATGAATGAAAATTTAAAACTTAATTCCTCTCTAAGAGAAATTTCGTCCAAAGAGAACTCCTCCTTGCCGCCGCCCCTTGGCTTGTGGTGTGAAGCCGCCGCCCCCCCTTACTCCCTCCATCCGTTCAGTGCGACTCCAGCACGGCTTCCTTTGGTGCGACTCCTTGGAAGAAGGTTGCAAACCCCTCGGTGTGACGCCGGCGGATCCGTGGAGAGATTGATTCTCCCACAGTTATCTTATATAAAAGCTTTCCGGTTGGCGTGACACGAAGAAGGCGATGAATTTCTCTCCCTCCGGCGTATCTCTGGTGGTGCCGTTAAGGAACGATTCTAGTCGAGTGAAACAGGACTCATTCCATCCGGTTGGGTAACAAAAATTTCTACTTTATGTGTTTCTCTTCCCTAGATAATTCTTGTGGCATTGGCAAATTGCGTGGCTTGTGTAACGCTTGATTTTTCGTGGTTTAATTTAGTTTAGTTATTGTCTTGTTTACCGTATTTTCGTTTAAGTTCGTGAGGCGTGGAGGCCCTTATATGTATTTTGTTGGGAGTGAACCATCCTTGCCAGGATCGTTTGTTTTCGGTGGTTTCTCTTTTGGTACAACACGCTCGATCGAACCGTGTGGGTTCTTTTCGCTTGAGAGGACCTTGGCCTATCGCCTTAGTATTATCTTAAGGGGCTTTGCGAACCCCACGTAATTGTTAATCTAATAATAATTTTTTATCGATCCGCTGCTACGTTAAATGCTTGAGTGTGACGTGAGAGTTATCAGAGAGCGTCGCGTAAATTTGTCGGCCACCAAAACGCTCAAAAGAGCGGGCCTACATCACCCAGCCCGAACTCTCTTAGCGCTGCAGCGCACTCCCTCTCTCACAAGGCCGAAAAACACAAACTTGGGAGGATTTTTCTTCTCTTCTATTTCAGCAACAATCAAAAGAACACATACATGCCTTTATATAGGCTTACAAGACCAATAGTAAATGGACAAGTGTCCAACACTTAATGACATCATAAAATCTATCAAATTAAACTCTCATCTACCAACCTCTCAACTCCCTACATTAATTACATTCACTCCCCCTTGCTTTTAAAACACAAAAAATATATAACCCCCCAAACAATGTGGGCCCGGTCAATATGTCAAGATCCAACAAACTCCCCCTCAAACTTGGCAGCACATGCCAAGTTTGCCTTTGAGCTTCAGAAACGTGTCCACCTTCAACGCCTTGGTAATGATGTCCGCGACTTGCTCTCTGGTCGGGCAATACTTGACCTCCACGGTCTTCAGCTCCACCTATTCCCTGAGGAAGTGATACCTCGTCTCAATGTGTTTGCTACGTCCATGTAGCACAGGGTTCTTCGCGAGCTGGATGGCCGACATGTTGTCCACCAACATGGTCGTTGGCCCATCTACTCCATGATGCAGACTCTCCAGGAGGTTCCTTAGCCAGATAGCTTGGCAGGTGCCAGCCGCTGCTGCAATGTACTCTGCCTCGCAAGATGACAGCGCTATCGTGGCCTGCTTATTCGAGCTCCAAGAGAACACTCCCGTTCCCATGTTGAAAGCATATCCAGAAGTGCTCTTCCGGTCATTCACATCCCCGCCGTAGTCACTGTCCGAGTAACCTACCAGCGTCAGCTCCTCTCCCGTTGATATACCTTAGTATCCTCTTCGCCGCTATGAAGTGATCTTCCTTTAGCTCTTCCATGTGCCTACTCACCACCCTGAACGCATACATGATGTCTGGTCAGGTAAAGGTCAGGTAGCGTAGACTACCCACCAAGCTATTGAAAAAGGTAGAGTCCACTGCTCCTTCCTTAGAATCTTTGCTCAGCTTTAGCCCTGGGTCAACAGGAGTGGAGATAGGCTTACTATCCTCCATCCTAAACTTCTTCAAGATATCCTCCGCGTACTTCTTTTGGGAGATGAAGATCCCATCTTCTCCTTGCTTCACCTCCACTCCCAAAAAGTAGCTCAACTCTCCCAAGTCTGTCATCTCGAACTCCCTCTTCATCATACTCCGGAACTCCTCATACATCACCGTATTGTTCCCTGTGAAGATCATGTCATACACATAGAGGCACACTATCATCATGTTGCCCTCCTTGTCCACCTTGGTGTAGAGTGAATACTCATGTGGACTCTTCTGATAGCCATGCTTCAGCAGGTAAGCATCTATCCTTTCGTTCCAAGCTCTTTCTCCTTGCTTTAGTCCATACAATGCCTTGTCTAGCTTGCAGACCTTTCTCTCCTGCCCTTTCACAACGTACCCTGGAGGCTGCTCGATGTACACCTCTTCCTCCAGGTACCCATTCAAGTAAGCAGAAACCACGTCCATCTGCATAATCCTCCAGCCATGATGAGCCGCTAGCGCGATGATCAACCGGATGGTGTCTATCCGCGCTAGGGGGGCGAACACCTCATCATAGTTGACTCCTTGGACTTGGCGGTAGCCCTTCACAACAAGCCTAGCTTTGTGCTTCTCCACGCCACCGTCCTTGTTCTTTTTAACCTTGTAAACCCACTTCACCCCGAGGGGTTTGTGGCCAGCAGGAGGGTCGACCCGCTTCCAGGTCTCATTCTTCTTGATGGAGGAGATCTCCACATCCATCGCCTTCCTCCAACTTTTCACCTTTGCAGCTTCATTATAGGAGCACGACTCGACATCTGCCAAAAGACAATATAGTCAAAAATTGTTAAGGGCCGGTGCCGTCTCCTCATAGATCTCATCCAGCCTCCTCATCCTGGGCTGAGGGCGATTGTCCTTGCTCCCACTGGTGCTCGCTCCGCCAGAGCCGCCTCCACTTGTGCTTGCACCACTAGAGTAAGGGGTGAGAGCTCCCCCTGAACCTCTGCTAGGTGGTGATGGTGACTCTGCTCCACCCATCTCGGCTTCAGCCTCTTCTCAACCTTCCTCCTCATCATCCTCGTAGAACATCCCCCTTGATGCCTCTTGTTGCTTCATCCCAGCTCCAGCTGTTTCCTTCTTCAAACACCACATCTCGTGAGATTATGGCCTTCTCCGTCACCGGATTGTATAACTTGTAAGCCTTGCTCATCGGAGCGTAGCCTACGAAGATACACCTCTCGCTTCTGTCGTCCAGCTTCTTCCTCCTTTTATCCGGGACGTGGGCATAAGCCACACACCCGAAGACCCTTAGGTGCTTCACACTGGGCTTCCACCAACTCCAAGCTTCAAAAGGAGTCTTGAACTTCACACTCTTTGTTGGACAACGGTTCGGCACGTACACTGCCACCTGCACCGCTTCGGCCCAGAACTTCTTCGGCAACCCCTTACCCTTCATTATACTCCTCGCCATGTTCATGATAGTAAGGTTTTTCCTCTCTGCCACGCCATTCTGCTGAGGCGAGTATGCCGCCGTCAGCTGATGGGAGATCCCCCATTGCTTACAGTACTCGTCAAACAACCTAGAGGTGTACTCCCCACCCCTATCCGTTCTGAGCACCTTCAGCGGTTGACCACTCTCCTTCTCAGACATCACCCTGAACTCCTTGAACTTGTCAAGTGCCTCAGCCTTCTCCCTTAGAAAGTACACCCAACACTTCCTACTGAAGTCGTCGGTGAATGTCATGTAGTATCTGCTTCCACCTATTGAAGTAGTCTCAAACGGACCAGCGATGTCCGAGTGGACTAACTCCAACGGCCTTGTTTCTCTCCGGGACTTGCCACCCTCAAAGGTTTCTCTCCTCTGCTTCCCCTTCGTGCATGCCTCACAGACCCTTTGAGGAGGTGTGATCATTGGCAGCCCATCCACCATCTTGGAACCTGACAGCAGCTTCAGGCCTGTGAACCCCAGATGGCCCATCCGGTGGTGCCACAGCCAAGCCTCTTCCTCCTCTTCTGTCCTCGCGAGACACGCCGTCTCCTTGACATCCATGCTCAACATAAATAGACGATTCGTCGCCATCTGCACCCTCAAAACTTCCATTCCTTGAACATCCTTCATGGCTAGGGTGTCATCCCGCAATAGGACTTGATAGCCCTTTTCCACCAGTTGCCCAAGACTTAGGATGTTACTCCTCAAGCCTGGCACGTAGAAGACATCGTTGATGAGCACCTCCTTCCCATTCAACATGACTGTCACTACTCCGCTTCCTTCAACTGAGATCTTTGAAGCGTCACCGAAACTGACCTCACCACCATTTGGTTCAAGGCTCGTAAATAGCTCCTTCTCTCCGCACATATGGTTACTTGCTCCCGTGTCCAAGTACCATACTCCGTTCCTTCCACCTCCAGTCCCTTGGACGGTAAGGAACATCATCGGGTCGCCTCCCGTATTACTAGCTTCCGCATAGTGGTTGGCTTCTCCTCCCTTCCTAGGAGCCCAACAGTCGTAGCTCATGTGCCCAAACTTGCTACAGTTGAAGCATTGGATTTGGGACATGTCTCCTCTTCCTCCTCTTCCTTGACCTCTGCCTTGGTCCCTTCCCTGTCCTCTGGCTTGGCCTCTCCCTTGGCCTCTTCCTCTTCCTCCTGCGTCGTGTTTCCAACCCTGAGGTTGCTCCACCTCACGCTGGTTGTACTGATTCCTTGCAAAGTCTCTTCCACCTCTTCCTCCTCTTCCTCTGCCTTTGTAGCCTCGGCCGCACTGGCCTCCTCCTCTTCCTGAGCTCTCTCCAAAATTGAGCTGAGTCTGGAGTGCTTTCCCCAAGTCACTCGCTTCCTCATCATCCTGCACCATGCTGTACTCATGGGCTTGCAACGAGCCTATAAGTTCATCAGTTGTCATCACGGTGAGATCCTTCGATTCCTCAATAGCCACTACCACGTGCCTGAACTTCTTGGACATAGATCGCAGGAGCTTCTCCATAAAGCTGACCTCATCTATCGTCTCCCCGTTTCTCTTCATCTCATTCGTGAGCGTCCGCAGACGTGTCACGTAGTCGCCAACCTTCTCCGAGCCTTGCATCCTCATCACCTCATATTGGGCTCGGAGGGATTGCAACTTCACCTTCTTTGCCTTGTCCACTCCTTGCATGGAGCGCTGTAGAATCTCCCAAACTTCTTTTGAAGTCTCGGCATCCGAGATCTTCTCAAATGTTGCTTCATCCACACCTTGGTACAAGATGAACAATGCCTTCTTGTCTCTCTTCTTGGCTTCTCTCAACGCCACCCTCTGAGCATTCGTCATCGCAGCTTCTGCTTCGGCAGTAAACTCCTCAACACCATCCTCTACTACCTCCCACAACTCCTTGGAGGCTAGTAGTACTCTCATCTGAATGCTCCAATTCCCGTAGTTCGTCTTGCTCAACTTGGGGACCTGCCCCGGCATCCCACTACCTGTCTCCGTCACTTCACTTCACAAACTTCCGAGTACAACTTCCAGGGGTCCAAAGCTCGCTTTGATACCACTTGTTAGAAAACGTGAATGGATCTCCGCTGTAGACTAACACCACCAAAACAGGCCGGCGAGACCAACTCGGCGAGACCGCCCAGTCCGCGCGATTAGCCCGACGAGTTCACCTCCTCGCTGGCGAGACCAAACGCACACCGGCGAGTTCACCCCCTAACCGCTCGCCGCGAGCACCACACCTGCCGGCGAGAACAATCCAGCGCGAGCTCACTACTCGCCCGTCCACCTCACTCGCCCACTACCTTCTTGCTCCCTCGACTTCCTACTCGCACGGCGAGTGCGACTAGGTGGACAACCCGCTCGGTAAACTTCTTCTCGCGGTTAACACCACCCGCCGCTTCTACTCGCGCGGCTACACCACCGGCGAGATGAGTAGTCCTCTCGGCAAGGTGTCACTCGCCCAAACCGGCGAGTATACCAACTCGCCCGGTTAATCTCTCTAACCGCCCGGCCAGAACTCTCTTAGCGCTGCAGCGCACTCCCTCTCTCACAAGGCCGAAAAACACAAACTTGGGAGGATTTTTCTTCTCTTCTATTTCAGCAGAAATCAAAAGAACGCATACATGCCTTTATATAGGCTTTCAAGACCAATAGTAAATGGACAAGTGTGCAACACTTAATGACACCATAAAAGCTATCAAATAAAACTCTCATCTACCAACCTCTCAACTCCCTACATTAATTACATTCACTCCCCCTTGCTTTTAAAACACAAAAAATATATAACCCCACAAACAATGTGGGCCCGGTCAATATGTCAAGATCCAACACATTAAACGTACCAAATATTTTCTAAAATAGGGAGCAGTACAGGTTTTCTTGTGCACGATTGGTGCGGGCTACGTATGAATTGAATTGGACTAAAAGATAACATCAATTGCTCCATTTCATTTTTTGCTAATAGACTAATCAGCCTCAGAAAGTTACCTTAAATCTATTAAACAAATAACACAAGGGGATTAAAATTGATGATGCTAAGACTGCAGATCAAACGTTTCACGGTAAGTAAAGTCACGAAAATCATTTTATCAGATCTTCAAATAAAACATAGCCATGAGAATCATGCATAAGTGATTTGGGTAAATGTAAAGTTGTTAACGATTTATAGATGATGGGTACCCCCACCCTATTTATAAGTGCATGATTTGGGTTGCGGTTAGAAAAACCAATTCATTTTGGGCATGAAAATATCAAAATAGCAGGTTTTTCAATCCTCAAAAACTTTTAAAGTTATATAGGTTTGACCGTTTGACCCTCTATTTATAGGTGAGAGAGAGAAAAACAACAACAAACGATATGAGACTAATTTACAACAGACGAACTCTGCGAATAGACATTTTCAAACCACGGCGAACTGTGCGGTTTGATAAGCTAACTGCCCAGTAACAACGACAACCAGTAAAGAATCCACTGGCTACTTGTCCACATACCGCAGTTGATTGTCATGAGCAATAGAGGCAGTCAAACACACTCTAACCACAAGACCGCATCGACTTGTCTCTTGATCGACAGACTGCAACACCGTGTCTCTAGACCACCAGACCACAGTGGCTTGTCTCTGGATCGCCAGACGGAAAAACCTTGTCTATAGACTGCCAGACCGCAACAGCGACTATCCACCACCATGCTTTTTATGCAGGCTACGTCTCCCGACAAACCGCAATGGACAAAACGACACCGAATTGTTCTCACTCGTTATAATTCTACACTCGCACAGTTTAAACGCAGCACACGATTTGCAATAAAATCAATCTAATGCTAATGCACAGGTTCGATACACCCTTAGAGATCAAATTGAGGCGATGAACCAATATTTTCTCAAGCGAAATGGATCGACCCGATCCGTTCGAGCATGTGTTGTACCAAAATAGATCCACCGAAAATAAATGATTCGGAATGTGGTAGATCTCTCCCAACAAAAGAAAATGAGGTCCGCCAATCCTCACGAATATAAATAGATCAAAATAAAATAACAAAATCCTTCGGATCAAAACCACGACGAATTCAAAGTTCGTAGGATACGCCAAAGAAAACCACCACAAGAAATTAATCTAGGAGGGAAACACTCAAAGGTAGAGATTTTGTTACCCCAATCAGAATGGATAATTTCGATTAAAAATGATTCGCTCTTCTATGGCTCCGTCGGAGTTACGCCGAATGGAGAGAAAACTCGTCTGCCTTCCTTGCTTCACGCCGGGGTAGATTCATCGTCGCCGGGGTTGTTGTCTTTGGCCGAAATCACCAAGGGTGGAGGATTTGGTTGGTGGTCGAACCCTAGGGGGAGATCAAGGACTTGGCCGTAATCTTCAAGGGAGAAACTTCTGTTTTTTGTTTGCTCGAAGGGGAGAGGAGGAATGATCTCGTGGAGGAAAAGAGAGGAGGAAGGAGGGGAGAAGTGGCCGAATTCCACAAAGAGGGAGAGAGGGGGGCCGGCGGCTTGGAGAGAGAGGGGAGAGAGGGGCCGAAATTAGCAAGAGAGAAAGGAGGGGGAAAATCTCAATTTGAGTTTAGATTTTCAATTTCTTATTCATCAATACATAATATCTACATCACATGACCTTTTATACGCTACACCACTCAATCTCCTTCATTCATGAAATTGAAATACAAAAGATGGTTATAAGCACCCATCATAACATAAAATAAAAATACAAATAGGATAATGCATAAAAATAAAATGCATGAAAATAAAATGCTTAAAAATAATAATACTTAAAAATATATAATTATTAATATTTAATTTATAATCATATATTTTTATATAAGGGTAACGGCGACGGCGGACGACGTGCAAAACATGTAGTGGCGTTGGCGTTGAATGTCGCGGTAGCATCCCATCTTCAAGTTTGCGGTAACGATCGTCCCAATCAACAAACTCTCTATGTCGGGAATCAAAGGCCGCTTTAACAACGTCATCATGAACTAGTGGCTGGACAGCGTCGCCATCAATCCTCCCCCGCTCAAAATTACTCACCACCGATGAGTGACCCGTGAGGAGAAAATAGTCGAAAGAAGCAGCAACAGGGGGTAAATCTAGCCCCATAATCCAAGCCGTAGTAGCGTGATCATCCCACATCAAATAGCACCTGTCAGGCAAAAAGAAGGTTTTGGGGAACCTTGGAAAAGCATTAGTCAAAGAAGGAGAAAAAATTTCAACATCAACATTCAACATACCTCAAGTGGAAACCGTAAGAGATAGCGATCCAGGACCCAGCTCACCCCTCAACCCATTAGAAAACATAATGGGCGGAATAAACAAAGAGGCAGATAATTCAAGTGGTGGAGAAACATAAGGCGTTAAATACGAAATATTGAAAATAGGGGATATACCCAAATCAGTGGGTATCTCTAAAAGATATGCATTTTCTCCTAACCTCTTTAAAATTCGGAAAGGACCGGCTCGCCGATTCACTAACTTTTTTATGGAGCTCGAAGGCAACCGTTCCGGGATGATACGCACCAAGATCAAATCATCAACATTAAAGTGAGACACTCTTCCATGAACGTTAGCATGAGATTTATAAAACGCAAATTGGACGACTAACATTTCAGGAATATGCTTATGTAAATTGTGAATATGAAGAGCGAATTCTTGTGCAAAATCACTTGATTTATACGTTGGAGGTAACAGAACTAAATTAGGTGGCACCGATGCTAAATGGTTTAATAGATTTAATTTATATTTAATGTTTAGCGGATGCAAACCAAAGGGCACACCGTCACAAAATCCAAAGTGGGTATAATAGACGACCTCATCATAAACGTATAATCAGATAATTGATTATTCATTGGAAGTCTGGAGGATACAGAACAACAAAAACTTGTGATGATACCGAACACGAATTCTAACAACTCACTATTATCTATCATACAAGACATGTCCAACGGAGGGATTACTAATGTAGACAACACAAAATGGCTTGGACTAGTTACAACAAATTTGTGTCCTAACATAGGTGCTAGTCGGGTCAATGGAGCGGGAGGGAGGGTCGGTAAAATCAAACCCGGGAGAGAATCAAAATCATCTTGAATTTCATGCAACGAAGAAAACATCAAAGGACGATCATTCAGGTCTACATCAATAACGTCATCCGAAAGCACAACTCCCATCACTTGGAAATTCTTCCAACACACTGGATACATCATCAAAATCAGAATCAGTAAAGGTCTCAGAAATGGACAAAATCGAACCCGACAAAATTTCTAATTCATCTGGAGCTTCAGACAATAGTGATAATATCAAAGAAATATCTTTCGGATTCTCAGCGCTAAAGTCATCCAAAAATAATCTCCCCTCAAAAGGTAAATCATCCACAATAATAATAGGAACATCCTCACTCTCAGGCTCCTAAGATGACTCATATACACTCTTAACTGGTGCAATCGTAGGCTCTATCATGACGGGGACCGTAGCCTTGAGAGGACATTCAAGAATAGGGTGATCAGACACAACACTAGTAGAGCATGTAATAGGCAATGGGAGACTCTCACAGATCGGAATACCATCATCCCATGCATCATCTTCCAAATCACTAGGTATCCCATCAATGTCAGAATCATTATAACGTCGAGCACTATTGTACATGATGGAATACTCTCATCTAGTTGGTCATCCTCAGAATCAAGAGATACCACATCTACATTAGAATCCTCATGGGTATCATACACAATCTTAGGAGGCTCATACGTCGAAGCTAAAGAAGCCAAAACCCTAAGAGTAACATCTTTTGAGTTCAAAACATAGGGTCTAAACTGTTTATTTTTCCTAAAGGTGGAGATTGACACACTTTGGGTAGTCCTACCTTTGGGGGAAGGGAACTAGCCTGAGGCATATAGTCACTCCTATAAGCAGATACGGTTCTAGCACCATAACTATACTCGCTCACGGCTGGGTTGCGATTAGTACGGAGGTAGGCGAGGTCAAATTGATAAGTGAGAAGGCTACACATTTGCGACCAAGCATATTGATAACCACCTACACGACGCTCTTCGTTTAGCCAAAACACCTGGGCTTGACCTACTAATCTTTCTCGGGCGACGATAATCTTTTGGTGGTCGTCCCATTCGTGACAATCAAAATAAATTTTCAGTCCCTTAAGCCAGTCCCTAAAAATTTGAGAATTCTCATAACCATCATAAGCGGGTGCCTCAATCTTAGTGTGAGGAAAAACGTGGGGACGGTTGGGCTTCCTAAGGCCGGGCATTGGGGAAATGTTGGATTGTGATTAGCCATATCTCTAGACCATAAATAATCGAATCGGGAACCATATACGTCATGAGCCATTTTTTAGTGGGGACGGGATAGAAAAACCTACTCGAATCTTGTGCGCATATAATGAATAATGATCCTGAACCAATAAAATTATAACAGATGAATTTATTCCCGCTTAATAACTAAGGCAATAAATATATTTTTTTGGATTTTCTTGCGGAAAATAAATAGGAGATAATTAAAAAAATAATTTGATTTTTTGCAGAAAAATAATGATTTTAGGCCGATATTTGCAGACCAAAAATAAAAAATTTATTTTATAGTTTTGGACAACAGATAATGCAAGTGCGTATCGGCGTTCTAAGGAAAGAGGGAGGGTGACAATTATGAAATTGACACGAACCTCCCTCTGATACTAAATTGATGCAGGCTACATCTCCCGACGAACCGCAACGGACAAAACGACACCGAATTGTTCTCACTCGTTCCAATTCTACACTCGCACAGTTTAAACGCAGCACACCCGATTCGCAATAAAATCAATCTAATGCTAACGCACGGGTTCGCTACACTCTTAGAGATCAAATATAGGCGATGAACCAATATTTTCTCAAGCGAAATGGATCGACCCGATCCGTTCGAGCGTGTGTTGTACCAAAAGAGATCCACAAAAAATAAACGATTCGGAAAGTGGTAAATCTCTCCCAACAAAAGAAAATGAGGTCCGTCAATCCTCACGAATATAAATAGATAAAAAGAAAATAACAAAATCGTTCGGATCAAAACCACGACGAATTCAAAGTTCGTAGGCAACGCCAAAGAAAACCACCACAAGAAATTAATCTAGGAGGAAAAGACTCAAAGATAGAGATTTCGTTACCCCAATCGGAATGGATGATTCTGATTAAAAATGGTTCGCTCTTCTATGGCTCCGCCGGAGTTACGCTGAATGGAGAGAAAACTCGTCTGTCTTCCTTGCTTCACGCCGGGGTAGATTTGTCGTTGCCAGGGTTGTTGCCTTTGGTAAAAATTGCCAAAGATGGAGGATTTGGTTGGTGGCCGAACCCTAGGGGGAGATCAAGGACTTGATCGAAATCTTCAAGGGACAAACTCCTGTTTTTTGTTTGCTCGAAGGGAAGAGGAGGAAGGATCTCCTGGAGGAGAAGAGAGGAGGAAGGAGGGGAGAAGTGGCCGAATTCCACAAAGAGGGAGAGAGGGAGGCCGACGGCTTGGAGGGAGAGAGGGGAGAGAGGGGCCGAAACTAGCAAGAGAGAAAGGAGGGGGAAAATCTCAATTTGTGTTTAGGTTTTCAATTTCTTATTCATCAATACATAATTCCTACATCACATGACCTTTTATAGGCTACACCACTCAATCTCCATCATTCATGAAATTGAAATACAAAAGATGGTTATAAGCACCCATCATAACATAAAATAAAAAATAAAAATAGGATAATGCATAAAAATAAAATGCATGAAAATAAAATGCATGAAAATAAAATGCTTACAATAAAAATGCTAACTATATTTCCCCTACGAAGGTACAAAAATCAGATGTAGATATCCTAATTTTTTTATTATTTTTTTCATAACTGACATCAGAGTAAGCTTTAATTCTCAAGTGGTTGCGCTTCTGAAACAGTAACCCTTTCATTGAGACCCTTTTACATACTTCAGGATTTTCAAGGTTGAATGAAAATGACACTCTTTGGGCGCCTGCATTAACTGGCTCACCCTGTCTATTACATTGCAGATATTTGATCTTTTGATAGTCTGATAGATGAGTTTTCCTACCAATCGTCTGTACCTAGTACAATCTGGAAGAAGAGGTGACTCCTCAGTCCAACACTTGTTATCACCAACATTCATCGGACAACAAATAGGTCTTTCCCTAAGAAGACCAATATCTTTCAAAAGGTCCAATGTTGGGATTTGTCTCCACAATACCTCAGATTTGTAGGAGGTCAGACCTTGAACTAAGATGAATTAAGGTGTATTTGATGCTGTGTTTAAGTTGTATGTGTGCAGGTCCTTAATGCCAAGTGTAGACCAATGTCAGTCTATAATGGATCACCAAACACAGGACCATATAATGTAATCCCTCATTGTGTGATCCAAAGTGTTGGCCCCATGTATAGCCTCTCTATTGGGATACACTTCCTATATGCACTTGGATTGATGGACAGAAGCATTGGAGCTAATTTCCTCAGAAAAAATTTCTAAGTCCAAAATACTCGAGTAACCCCTTTGTTATACTCGAGTATCAGACTTAATACTCGAGTAGCTAGTTAGACATACTCGAGTAGTTAGTTAGACATACTCGAGTAATCAGTTAGACTTACTCGAGTAGGGTCTGAATACTCGTGTATATATTTCTATACTCGAGTAGTTAGTTAGTCACTCGAGTAAGTTGTTTTCATACTCGAGTAAGTAACTTAATCACTCGAGTAAATCATGTATCATACTCGAGTAGATCTTTTTTTTTCTTCTCTTTTCTGCAAGTTCAAGTAGTCATACTCGAGTAAGTATTCTGATACTCGAGTAAGTTGTTTTAATACTCGAGTAAGTATTCTGATACTCGAGTAAGTTGTTTTAATACTCGAGTAAGTATTTCCATACTCGAGTAATTGACCTTGATACTCGAGTAAGTGAATGTTTCCCGGATACATATTATGATACTCGAGTAACTTCCCCTTTCACTCGAGTATATCTTTCTTTCACTCGAGTATATATTTCTGATACTCGAGTATATATTTCTGATACTCGAGTATATATTTCTGATACTCGAGTATACCTCTTCTGATACTCGAGTAGTTCATCTTTCACTCAGTAAATTTCTCTTCCCTTACTCGAGTATATTTCTCTTTGTCACTCGAGTATCTAAATTCCCATACTCGAGTATATCTTCTCTTACTCGAGTATAGCAGTTCTCTATTCCAGAATTCTTCTAAGTTCGAATTCGCCTTAAGTATTTTTGAATCCGTCATTTCTGATTGGTCCACGTGTCATCCTTAATTAAGATTATGACCGTTGGAGTCCACCTATAAAAAGGTCATTTCAGAATTGACTTATTAACAAGATTACAGAGATATTCTTTTTTAAGAAAGAGAAAATTCCGTGAACCCTAATTCTCACGCCGCCGCCGCCATTGTTGTTCACGGAAGAAATTCTGGATCGTCGATCTCCGTCTTCAACGACTATTTCTCCAGTGATCCAGACAAAAGTGAATCACTCGATCTCGCCGAGCCTCAAAGATTTCAGATCTATCTTCTCGATCGAGGTGGTTCTAGTTTTCAGATTCGTGGATCTCTCTCAAGTCATCTTCAACCTTTTCTGATCAAGCCGAAGTTCCTAAAGAAGAAGACTGTCAAAGATCAAGATCTGAAATTTGTTCTCAAACCCAAAATTTCCTTGTAGGAGTTTTTCTCCGAGATTTGTAGGAAGATCTTTCTTCCGAGTTTTGTAGATCCAGTTGGATCGAGTTTTGTAGGAACGTGGTTCCGAGGTGTAGGATTGTTTTCAATCCGAGATAGTGGAGTAGCCGAGTCTAGTGATTTGCTAGATCGGTGAGGAAAGTGGACGTACCCAAGGTTGGGGAACCACTATAAATCTCTTGTCGCCTGTGATTGCTTGATGTGTGCTGTGTTAATTTTTAATTCCGCATTTGACACGCATTTCACCTATTCACCCCCCTCTAGGTGATTTAGGCTAACAACTTAGACCTCTCAATTGGTATCAGAGGGAGGTTGATCGTTAAAAGGTTAACACCTTGATCTTATCCTTCTAAGTTGTTTCTTGAAAAGTATCAAGCATGAGTAAGACCAAGGATTTTGCTAAACTCCCTATCTGCACCAAGAACAACTTTCCTATGTGGAAGGAAAGAGTAAAGTTCTTCATGGAAGCAGTAGATCCCCGGATTTTCATGATTGTTGAAGAAGGTCCCCACACTCCTATGACTACTTCCACCATAGATCCTAATAAGCAAGTTCCCAAGAAGTTGATGGATCTAGACAAGGATGAGATTGCACTTGTCTCTCTGGACAAGAAAGCAAAGAATATCATAGCAAGTGCAGTCGATGACTCAATGCTGCAAAATCTGATTCATTGTCAATCTGCCAAGGAGATGTGGCAATCCCTAGTGACTCTAATGGAAGGTACAGAGGAAGTGAGGGATGATCGTAGATCCCTTCTGAATCAAAAGTATGAAGCCTTCCGGCAAGGTCACAAGGAAGCCATAGCTGACACATTCGAGAACTTTTTCAAGATAGTGAACGGCCTAAGAGTTTATGGCCGAGTCTTCACCAACGGGGAACTCAATGACAAATTCTTAAGATCCCTAACCAAGGAATGGGACAATAAGGTATGTGCCATTCGGGAGTTTGGAAGGTTAGCTGAGACGGACCCGCAGAATCTGTTTGGAAAGCTTATGTCTTACGAGCTGCAAATCAACTCAAGAAAAGCTGAAGAAGAGACAAGCAGGTCTGCATCCAAGGAGAAATCTGTCGCTCTAAAGGCAGATAGCTCAAGGAAGATAAAGGCTAGCTCTCCTGCCCCAGTTCCTGAGGCTGATGAGGAAGAATCATCTGAGCCTAGCTCATCTGGCTCAGAACTATCTGATGGAGAGTTCTCCCTACTCTCAAGGCAGTTCAAGAAGTTCTTGAACAAGAAGAAGCAATGGAGAGACAAGGATGCCTCATATAGAAGATCACGACATGACGGTGATCATCGGAAGAAAGGCTCAAGCAGCCATGACAGGTATAATTCTAAACAGAACAAACAGATCTCAACTGACATCATTTGTTATTGTTGCAATAAGCCAGGTCACGTCATCGCCGATTGCCCTCACAAAAAGAAAGAGGGTGGAAGAAGAGAGGAAAAGAAATCTTCACACCATAAGAGCAGGAAAGAGAAAAGCTTAGTAGCCAAGAAGAGCAAAACTCTCAGCAACTCTGACTCATCTAAGTCGAGTGAAGAAGAGGAAGCTTACTTTGGGCTCATGGCTCATTCAGATGATGAACAAGTCCCCCAGTTTACTGGGGAGGTAAAATCTCACACTCCTCTCTCTGATTCTGATGATGACAATGAGCAAGAGGGATATTCCTCTGAAGATGAATCTGAGCTCATGGGTCAGTATAAGGAGTTACTCACTGCCTACGAAAAATGTCGTAGATTAATGAAAACTCAAGCCAAAGAGATAAATACTCTACGAGCTAGTGAGAGCAGCTTGAGAGAAGAAGTCGATAAGACTAACTCTCTTCAAGAGAACCTCAATGCAGTTATGGAGGGATACAATAAAGCTCTCAAGCACATCGACCTTAAAGAGGAAATCATCAAAGAATTGGAACGACAACTCAAGGCTGAAAAGAAGCTTGTTGAGAGTTTCTCCAAGCCTAAGACAGTTCTTCCAATCGTTGCTGAATTCTCTGCTAAGGCCAAGGGTGCTGGTTTAGGCCACATTGCCTCTTCTAGTAAATCCTCTAGGAGAAACAAGGCCAAGAGAAAGAATAAGGCTGCTCGGAAGGCTCTAGCTGAAGAAAAAGGGAAAGCTCCCTTGGAACCTGTTGTGTTCAAGAAAGTTATCTTTCTCACGAACGAACTCGATTATGAGTCCACCTACGGACACTTTTCTAGGCCGATCCCTGAGAAGCCTAAGTCAAGATACCAAGGTTGGACTCGTCCTCGTAACTTTGGCGAGAGTGTCTTCAAGGCACCTTATGAGGAGATTCAGCTTCAAAGCTATGGACCTTATGCTCATGGTCATAATTTCAAAAAGACACCAAAAGTAAAACCCATTGTAGAAAAGCCTATGAAGGAGAAGACCTCATGTAACTGCCATCATCATGAAGCCTCTTCCTCCAAGAGTAAAGCTCCTGCTGGACCTTCATTCCAGAAAGTCAAGCAGGACCACACAAGGCAAAGATACAACAGGTTCAACTGTTGGTGCTGTGGCAGAATTGGTCATTTTGCCAGTGATTGTTGGTTCAATCCTGAAAATGCTGCAACCCCTAAAGTTAGCAACGTGAGAGTGACCACTCATGAGGCTAATACTCGCAGGGGGAGTATTCTAACTCGAGACCAAGGACCCAAACTTGTTTGGGTTCCTAAGGCTAAATGATTATAATTGCAGGTATGTCCAAAGGCCACCAAAACGCCAATCTGGTATTTGGACAGTGGATGCTCTCGACATATGACCGGGACAAGGAGCCTACTACAGAATTACACCCCAGTCTGCAACGGACCAAAGGTCATCTTTGGAGGTTCAGATCGAGGAATCACTAAAGGCCATGGTATGATTTCTAATGGTAGCGTATCCTTTTCGGATGTAGCCTATGTTGAAGGATTGGAACACAATCTCATCAGCATAAGCCAACTATGCGACAAAGGATATGTAGTTGAATTTCATGCTGACAAGTGTTTGATAAAATCGGTTAACAATATGGAAACTATTTTATCAGGCACTCGAAGCAGAAATATTTTCTGTCTGAATTTCATTTGTATAGACTCTTCGACACCAGTGTGTCTTTTGGCAAAAAGTAGTGCATCTCTTGCTGACCAATGGCACAAGAGACTAGCACATATTAATTTCAAAACTATTAATAAACTATTCTCTCAAAACTTAGTGCGGGATGCACCTAATGTCAAGTGCGTTACGGACAGTCCTTGTCACGCTTGTATCAAAGGCAAGCAAACAAGAAGTTCGTTTAAAAGCATAATAGGCAAGGATTCCAATAGAAGTTTGCAGCTTCTCCATATGGACTTGTTTGGTCCACTGCAGGTTAGAAGTTTGGGAGGTAAGGAATATACGTTGGTTATTGTGGATGATTACTCGCGCTTTGCGTGGGTGTTCTTTCTGAAACACAAGTCAGATACCTTCGGTATTTTCACTAATTTTGTGAGGCAAATCCAGAATGAATACAACTGTTCCGTAGTCAAAATCAGAAGTGACAATGGAACGGAATTCAAATCTGGAGCCATGACAGAATTTTGTGAAAGTCAAGGTATCTTTCATGAGTTTTCCTCTCCTCGCACCCCACAGCAAAATGGAGTAGCTGAGAGAAGGAACAGAACACTCATAGAGGCTTGTCGGACCATGTTGAGTGATGCCTCACTTCCGGAGTATTTCTGGGCTGAAGCCGTCAACACCGCTTGTCACGTGCAAAATCGAGCACTAATCAACAAGAACCATGATAAGACTCCTTACGAACTTCTAAAAGGCAGGCAACCAACCATTTCATACTTTAGGATCTTTGGCTGTAAATACTTCGTGCTTAACAACGGGAAGTATCACTCTACCAAGTTTAGCGAGAAAAGCTTTGAAGGTACTTTTGTAGGATATAGTAGCCATAGTAAGGCTTATAGATATTCAATAGAAAAACTCTGGTGGTGGAAGAGTCGATACATCTTGTATTTGATGAGACGAGTCTGTTGCAAAGCAACTCGTCTAGTGTGCCTATTGTAGATGCAGGTACAAAGTTGAAAGAACTTAGCTTGGATGAACCTAGTGAAGATAAAGATGAGACATTCATCAAGGTCCCCTCTACAACCACCATTGGAGAGGAGGATGATCAAGATGAAGAAGACATCCCAGCTGAAGATGCAACTCCAGTGGCTGAAGAGATCCCAGATGCAAGGACTTTAGAGTTCCGACACTTGAAGGATCATCCTGTTGACCAAATAATAGGAGATCCTCGGGATGGCGTCAGAACTCGTCGAGGTACAACTAACGAGAATTTACACTTAAGTTTTCTCTCACAGGTTGAACCAAAGAAATTTGAGGAAGCCAACTCCGACGCATCCTGGATTCTAGCCATGGAAGAAGAATTGAATCAGTTCAAACGATGCAAGGTTTGGACACTTGTTCCTAGACCCAAAGGTAAGAATGTCATTGGGACAAAATGGGTCTACCGGAACAAGATGGATGAAGATGGGATAATCGTGAAGAATAAGGCCAGACTTGTCGCCAAGGGATATCGTCAAGAAGAAGGAATCGACTTCGACCAGACTTACGCTCCAGTGGCAAGACTGGAAGCGATCAGGTTATTTCTTGCCTACGCTGCACTCAAGGGCTTTACCGTCTATCAGATGGACGTAAAGTCCGCCTTCCTGAATGGTGACATAAAGGAAGAAGTGTACGTAGAGCAACCGCCAGGTTTTGTTGATTCAACCCATCCTAATTATGTATATTTATTACAGAAAGCACTATATGGTCTTAAACAAGCTCCTCGAGCTTGGTATGAGACTCTGTCTAGCTTCCTTCTTGAAAACAAGTTCACAAGAGGAAAGATAGACAAAACATTATTTCTTAGGGAAATAAAAGGCAAGATTTTGCTAGTGCAGATCTATGTCGACGATATTATTTTCGGCTCTACGGATAACAACCTCTGCAAGAAGTTTTCTAAACTTATGCAAGGGAAGTTTGAAATGAGCAGTATGGGAGAGCTAAAGTATTTCTTAGGGCTTCAGGTGAAACAATCTGAAGATGGGATTTTCATCTCACAGACCAAGTTCACCAAAGAGCTACGTAAGAAATTCGGAATGGAGAATGCAACCTCTATGAGGACTCCAATGGCCTCAGCTATGTCTCTGGACAAGGATGAGAAAGGGAAACCTTTTGATGAAACCAAGTACAGAAGCATAATTGGGTCCTTGCTCTATCTTACTGCGAGTAGACCAGATATAATGTTCTCAACATGTGTATGTGCTAGATTTCAGGTGAACTCTAAGGAATCTCACTACATCGCTGTGTAAGAAATGAACTAGAAACAAGCCGGAACGGGTATAACTGAAATTTTATTATCAGAAAAAGGTATCTATTACAAAGGTATGGCCTCCCTTATATAGAATGGAGGAGATGGGAGAGAATACAAATACCCAATGTGGGACTAAAATACAAAAGACATCATCTACAATGTTAACCGCCAAACCGCCAAGGAGACCGCCTAACCGTGCGGTTAGTAGGAACTAACCGCCCGGTCTCTACCAGAGAACACGCAGCCGACCACCGAGATCCCAGAGATTAGCCGGCAGACCGCCCGGCTACCAAACCGCCAGACCGCCAGACCGCCAGACTGCCCGGCTACCAAACCGCCAGATTAGCCGGGCTGACCGCCCGGCTACCAGACCGCCAGTCCTAGCCGCCTGTCCGCCCAGGTCTATACAGCAACACTCCCCCTCAAGCTGGAGCATAGATGTCAATCATGCCTAGCTTGCTGCAAATGTGGAAGAAAGAGGCGGACACAGGTTTTGTGAATATATCTGCCAGCTCTTTCTCCGAGGTAACAAACGGAGTGCAAATCTGGTTCTTCAACACTTCTTCTCGAATGAAGTGACAATCAACCTCTATGTGCTTTGTTCGCTCATGGAATACCGGATTTTTGGAAATGTAGATTGCAGCCTTGTTGTCGCAGAACATGGGAAGAGGATAGTTATAGACCTCTCCTAGATCCAGCATGAGAGCCCGCAACCATTTTAACTCACACGTGGTTGATGCCATGCTACGATATTCTGCTTCCGCACTAGACCTGGAGACGACTGACTGCTTCTTGCTCTTCCAGCTAACCAAGTTTCCTCCAACAAACGTGCAAAATCCGGAAGTCGACTTGCGATCTCCTTTGTCGTCCGCATAGCTAGCGTCGGAGTACGCTTCGACTCTTAGATGACCGTTTTTCTGAAAGAGAAGACCTTTCCCAGGTGCGGACTTCACATACTCCAATATCCTTAGAGCAGATTGAAGATGACATTCCCTAGGCGACTGCATAAACTGGCTGACCTTTCCCACTGCATAGGAGATGTCTGGTCTGGTCACCGTAAGGTAGATGAGTTTGCCAACAAGACGCCGATACCTCGTAGTATCCAATAGAGGAGGTGATTCGTCTGTCCATGTCTTGTCTTCTCCAGGAGCCATGGGACACCGGGCAGGTTTAGCACCCGTCAACCCTGCCTCTTTCAACAAATCAAGAGCATACTTCCGTTGGGAGAGAACCAAGGAACCCGGTTTCCGAGAGATTTCAATTCCCAAGAAGTATTTTGGAGAGCCCATATCCTTCGTGACTAGGTGTTGGCGGAGATGGACCTTCGTCAAGGCTACACCAGCTTGATCGTCGCCAGTAAGAAGAATATCGTCCACGTAAACAGCTAGCACAACCAGACCCGAAGATGTCTTGCGAATGAACAAGGAGTGATCAGCTGAACTCCTGGTGAAACCGATAGCCCCAACGATGCTACTGAACTTATCGAACCACGCCCTGGGACTTTGCTTTAGGCCATAGATGGCCTTGTTCAACCGGCATACGTGAGTCTCCCCCTGAGCAACATACCCAGGAGGTTGCTCCATGTAGACGTCCTCGTGAAGGTCACCATAAAGGAAGGCATTCTTGACGTCCAACTGCGAAATAGGCCAATCCTTGTTGACCGCCACCGATAACAGGACCCGAATGGTGCTGAGGCGAGCAACTGGCGAGAACGTGTCGAAGTAATCAACACCATAGGTCTGAGTAAACCCTTTTGCAACAAGACGGGCTTTGTACCGGTCCACACTGCCATCAGGACGAAACTTGACAACAAACACCCAGCGACAACCAACCACATCCGTGCCAAAGGGAGGAGGCACAAGGGTCCAAGTGCCCCGGTCAGAGAGAGTAGCAATCTCGTCATCCATGGCAGCCTTCCAGTGAGGAATATCAAGGGATTCCTGGTAGGTGCGAGGTGTGGTAGTCGCGGAGATGGCTAGGGCGAAGTCCCTGTGAGAAGGTGTTAGCCGATCATAAGAAATAACAGCTGCCAGCGAGTGCTGGGTGCACGTCCGAACCCCTTTGCGAAGCGCAATGGGCAGCTCCAGGTCCTCGATTGCCTCAGTCGCCGGTGCATCCGTGGCGGAGATAGCTGGCCCGGGAGAAGAGAGAGACGGCCGAGGGGACGAGGGAGAAGGAGCATGATCAAGGGAAGGAGCGGCTGGAGGAGGTGAGGATGGAGGAATCTCAAGAGGAGTGGATATGGTGGAGAGAATGGGTGGAGAGGTCGAGTCGGTAGGAGAAAGAGGGAGGTTCGATCCATCGACCTGTGGGAGAGCAGAAGAGAAGTAGGCGGCATTCTCAAAGAATGTCACATCCGCCGAGACGAACTGCTTGCGATGAACAGGGTCAAAGCAGCAGTAACCTTTTTGAGTTGTGGAGTAACCTAAAAAGATACACTTCGTAGCACGAGGGGACAATTTGTCGCGAGTTGCGGCAGGGCTATGAACAAAGGCAGTGCACCCAAAAATGCGGAGTGGTAAGGGAAAGGGGTCCTTGGAGGGATAGAGGATGGAAAAAGGGGTTTTGCCTTTGAGGACGGTAGAGGGAATGCGATTGATGAGGTAGCAGGAGATGAGGACCGCGTAGCCCCAATAGCTACGTGGAACCTGCATCTGCGTCATGAGAGTGCGAGCGACATCGAGGAGGTGACGGTTTTTACGTTCCGCCACCCCATTTTGCTGGGAGGTATAGACGCAGCTAGTTTGATGAATGATGCCATGTTGCGTACAGAAAGAAGCGAAATCACTACTCAGATACTCTTTTGCATTATCAGAGCGAAAAATTTTGACAGAGACATCAAATTGATTTCTAATCATATAATAAAATGAAGTCCATACAGAAAAAAGTTCGGAGCGATCCTTTAATAGATACACCCACGTACAGCGAGAATAATCATCAATAAAGGTTACAAAATAGGAACTTCCACGCCCGATGGTGAGGGTAGGGGAAGGTCCCCAAACATCCGAGTGAATAAGGTCGAAGGGCTTGGAAGAGCCACGACCTTGCTTAGGAGGAAAGGGGGAACGGTGATGCTTGCCCAGTTGACAGGCATCACAGCTGAGAGGAGAGTCCGGCTGAGGGAGGTGAGGAAACAGCTGGTGGATGAGACGCGAGGGAGGATGCCCCAGGCGAAGGTGCCACTGAAGAAGATCTATAGAAGCGGGAGAGAAGACGGTAAGAGCAGATACATCATCAAGGAAGTAGAGACCGCCCCTCTCAGTCCCAGTAGCAAACGTCCGCTTGGAGTCCGGGTCCTGAAACGAACAAGAAGAAGGAGTAAATGTTACCGAACACTGAAGTTGCTTGCAAAGAGAAGTAACCGACAATAAATTGCACGGAAACTTGGGCACATAAAGAGTATCCGCCAGGCGAAGGGACGGAGTAACTTGAACCATGCCCGTTCCATGCACCGGAGAGGGAGAACCATCCGCAACGAGAACAGGGGGCAACCGATCATGTGTTTCTAGGAGAGAAAAGCACTGAGGATTGCCCGTCATATGATTAGTGGCGCCAGAGTCGATTAGCCATTTACCTTGGGTAACCACGTGGGCACTACCTGAAGTCGTGGCCACGGAGGCAGATGGCTTGGAAGGAGGAGTATCACCAGCGGGACGAAGATGCGGATGCTTTGTCCAGCAGCGGTCAACCAAGTGTCCTGGGCGGCCACAATGAGTACAGAGGTAGCGAGAAGGGCCACGCCCGCCAGAGTGAGTACCACGACCACTAAATCCACCACGATGAGCCTGGTGGGCATAGGCATCCGGAGTCGGAGGAGCGGCAAGCACGGGGCGTTGGAGCAGAGAGGTAACAGCGGCAATGCGGGCAGCAGTAGCATCCAGGGTAGGAGACTCAGCCTCTCCAAGAATTTGCTGCCGGATCATATCGTATGAGTTCGGAAGCCGCAGAAGGTAACAGACCACTAGGAGTTCCTGGAAGTGCTTCAGCTGAGTGGCCACATCTGCCGAGAGAGGACGATTTTGTAGAATCTCAGCTCCAAGGGCTTGGACTTGTTGGTAAGCTGCAGGAGGGGACATGGACTGGCGAGCAAAGAGATCCGCATAAAGGGTATAGATGCGAGATGTTTGGCCCCCCTTGGAGTAGAGAGCGGCCAAGTGATTCCAAGCTTGTTTGACCGTCTCATCGTGACGGATGACAGGAAGACATTCATCAGACAAGCTGTTCGCCAGCCAAGTACGAACCAGCGCATCATTCGCATCCCAGTCAGGAAACTGGGCAGAGTCCGCAGGCGGAGGGTCATCGGTAAGATGATGACGCTTGCGCTGAGAGCGGAGAAGAAAAGTGAATGAAACACTCCAGTCGGGATAATTGGGCCCCAATAGCTTGGAGACGGTGCCAAGATTCCCGGAAGCAGGAGGAGGAGGAGGAGGCGGTGGAACAACGACAGTAGACGAGGTGGAGCCATCATCAGTGGTCATCCTGGAAGAGAGGTCGTGCGGTTAAGAAGATAGACCGCAGCGGTCAGAGAGGGAAGAGAAGAGGTCGCAGCGGTCACAAGAAGACCAGCGGCAAGCAATGCCACGACCAAGCTGCGAAGCACAAGAAGAGAAGCCGCACGGGTAACAAGGAAAACCGGGCGGGAAGAAGAAGAAGAAGCCGCGCGGATAGAGAGAGCGAGAAGACCGCGCGAACAAAGGGCAAACCGTGGCGGGCAGAGAGGCCGCCTAAACAAGGGAGAACTCGCGCGAACAGAGAGAAATCGCGCGGATAGGAAGAAAAAGATCTGCAGCGGTCACGATGGCAGACACCAGCGGCCAGAGAAGCCACGACCAAGCCGCAGAACCAAACAGAGGGAGAGAAGTCGGGCGGCTAGCAGACAGACCACGCGAACAGAAGAGGAGGATAGAAGAATCCACTGGAGAAAGAAGGTAGCCGCGCGAACAGAAGAGAGCTCGCGCGAGCTGAAAGACAGGCCGCGAAGAGAGGCAGAGGTCGCACGGACAGAAGAAAACAGAATCAGGAGGACAAGATCGGGTCCTCTGATACCATGTAAGAAATGAACTAGAAACAAGCCGGAACGGGTATAACTGAAATTTTATTATCAGAAAAAGGTATCTATTACAAAGGTATGGCCTCCCTTATATAGAATGGAGGAGATGGGAGAGAATACAAATACCCAATGTGGGACTAAAATACAAAAGACATCATCTACAATGTTAACCGCCAAACCGCCAAGGAGACCGCCTAACCGTGCGGTTAGTAGGAACTAACCGCCCGGTCTCTACCAGAGAACACGCAGCCGACCACCGAGATCCCAGAGATTAGCCGGCAGACCGCCCGGCTACCAAACCGCCAGACCGCCAGACTGCCCGGCTACCAAACCGCCAGATTAGCCGGGCTGACCGCCCGGCTACCAGGCCGCCAGTCCTAGCCGCCTGTCCGCCCAGGTCTATACAGCAACACGCTGCAAAGCGAATCTTGAGATACCTCAAAGGTACACCAAATCTTGGCTTATGGTACCCAAGAAGTAATGATAGTGAACTAATTGGTTTTTCAGATGCAGATTTTGCAGGTAGCAAAGACGACAGGAAAAGCACTTCCGGGACTTGCCAATTTCTCGGAAGGAGACTTATTTCCTGGAGCAGTAAGAAGCAGAATTGTGTAGCCATCTCAACGGCTGAATCAGAGTACATCTCTGCAGGCAGCTGTTGTGCACAGCTCTTATGGATCAAGAATCAGTTTGAAGACTACAACATGCAGTACCAGAACATTCCCCTGTTCTGTGACTCTTCCAGCGCCATAGCAATAGCCAACAACCCAGTCTCTCACAGCCGGACCAAGCACATAGAGCTTCGCTATCATTTCATCCGGGAGCATGTGGAGAATGGAGACATAGATCTACAGTATGTCTCCACAGACAAGCAAGTTGCAGATATTTTTACCAAGCCGCTGGACGAGTCCAAGTTCTCGTTCTTCAAAACTGAGCTTGGACTGCTCAACAAAGAAGACCAGTGATGGACTCTCAAATTAAGAAGATATCAATAATGTTGGCTGCTCAGAGGTACAATTTTTCAGTGGAAATAATCATCTACCAGGGAAATTCCTTCAAGTATTAGAGACTCGAGCATCGTTACACTTACACGAGTAAACGGCTAATACTCGAGTAAAAAGCTTCATGTACTCGAGTAATCCAACAGTTACTCGTGTATGAACTTCTAATACTCGAGTATGAAAACTCGTCAAGAACTTGATACTCGTGTATACTGATTACATACTCGAGTATGAATTCTTGATTACTCGTGTATGTTGTGACCTACTCGAGTATACTAAACCCTATACTCGTGTATGATGTTATCCTCTACTCGAATACTCGGATTTGTTCTGAATTTTCAAACTCTCTACTCGCACCTAGCAAATTGCCGCCACATTCAGGTATGTCATTATAGTTAATCCTTTTTAAACCTAATTAGGATTATTTATATATATATTCAAAACGAAAAAGTCCTTTCCACTTCTCATTCACTCGAGTAGCCGCCGACTTTTCGTATTCCCGACTCCTGCTCTTCGTCCTCCTTCGCCGCAAGTTTTCCGAATCGCTGATGGCTCCTCCCTCCTCCAAGTTTGGAATCGGCTCTGAATTAGTGACTGATGGCATTGAAGATATCTCGGATGACTTCAAGAACCTACTGATTCTCCTGGACACGGCCGGATTGACCTTCGTTCTTCAAGAACCCTGCCGCCTCTTGCTTCCTGATGTTGAAGAGTTGTACAAAAATCTGAAGGTTAGACACACCGTTCTGAAATCCAAGGTAAGGGGAGTTGAAATTCGGTTAGATAAAACTTCAGTCGCCACTCTGCTCCGGATGCCAGTGGTCGACGAAGAAGATGACCTAGACAAGGCAGATGCCGACCGCACCTCTCTGTTCTGCGGTCGAGATCCTGAAGGTGGAGGTGAAACCCTGAATCGATCCTTGTTCAATTCAGAAGGGAAGTTTCTCGTTGACATCATTGCCAAAATCCTATGGTGCAAGACTTACTCCATTCGAGATGTATCCCAAAATCTATTCGATGTTATGCAAGCTATTGTCTACAGGAAGAAATTCCAATTCGGAATGATGATACTGGATAAGATCCGAGAAAGCGTCAAACATCCCAGTTTTGCTAGGATTATCTCCCTCCTCCTCCATGAGATCACTCCTACAGTGTTTGACTTCTCTAAAGGGACTCCTCTTCACCACATGAAGAAAGTTTCTATCTCTTCCATTCAGAGGTATGACCTCAAGATCCTGAACCCTGCCCAAGCCTCAAAGGCTGATGCCATCTCAGAACTACAACAAGACAGCAGCTTACCTGAAGACAGGATCCCATCTCCTCCTCTACATCAAACTATTGCTACCTCTGGTGCTTTGGTTGAGGGGGAGCCTGCCTCTTCTCTTTCTCAGCTTAAAGTTTCTTCTGAATCAGTGATTCCAGCACAAGAAGAAGTCAGAGTTGCTACTCCTCCAGTTTCTCCTACTCCAGCTCATCTTCAATCAGCAATTCCTGAATCTGAAATTTCAAATACAGCTCACCTACTGTCTACAGCTGAAGACATCAACAGATTCATTGATGAGCTAAGCTCAGATGATCCTCTTTTTCAGAATGTTTCAGCTGCCAAGTCTCCTGCCAAATCTCCTGTACAGTCTCCAGCTCAGACTCCATTACAGTCTCCTGCCAAGTCTGCAGATAGTGAGCCAACCAAATCTGATCATGTTATCTTGTCTGATGATGAGGAAATGTCTCCAGATCCTGTGGAGGCACCTCTGAGGACTTTGGATTTCTCCCTGCCATCCTTCCTCAATCCAGAAGAAGCTGTTGTATTAGAACCCTTCAAAAGGGCTGTCAGCTCAGTGGTCCTAACAGAAATTCCTCCTTGGACTGCTCCTCCTCCTGCTCCTTCAATTACTGCACCAACCTCAGCCCCCTCTTCTTCAGATTTAGTAAGTCAGATTGCACAGTTGCTCCTTGCACAGAGAAACTATTTTGATGAATCTCTAGCATCAGTCAATAACAAAGTCACTACTCTTGAACAAGAGATGAGTAGAGGCTTTGCAGAAATCCAGGCAAATACTGATGAACTAAAAAGATTGTTCCAGCTAGGTGGCAAGGCCATAGATCACACTATCTCAAGCATAGGAGAACTGAGAAATCAGCAAGAAACTGTTGCATATAATCAGATCCATTTGGACAAGAATGCTGATGCCAATCTTATGAAAATTTGTGAAGAGGTTGGCAAGTTCAGAGATGAAGCTATAGCTCAACTATCTGTAGATATCACCAAGGGGGAGAAGACAGTAAAAGAACAAGTGGACAAACTATCTGAACAAGCTCAAGCAGTTATAAAAGAACAAGTTGACAAACTATCTCTCCATGCTCAAGCTACTGTGGATGGTCTGGTAAAAGAAATGAAAGCAGAAATTCTCTCCCAGCTCCAGTCTGTAAAATTCTATACCTATGACACTGCTGTCTGGCTGCATAATCAAAACTTTCCTGAGTTTCAACTGGACCCTACCATTATACCTCAGCATCTAAATCCTCTTGCAGAACAGCCTCCAGCAGATGTCTCAGCTCAAGCAACCTTTCAAGGAGTTGTGCCAGTCTTCTCACCCAGACCTGAGGGTGATGTGACTGAGCCTCCCCTATCCTATACTGAAGCATGGCAAGATGATTTTCCTTCCAGTTCTCAAGGCCCTTCTAAGAGGAAAAGAAAATATGGTGACGGCGCTTCTGCCAGCCGTTCTGCACCAAGGAAAGAGCCAGCTCCTGAAGGTAGACCACCTATTGTTCATTCTGAAGTATGGAGTCCTACCTCTAAGTCCCTAATTCTTGATACTTTGAGGTTAGTGACTGATCTTGGGGAGAATAGAGATAATTACTACAGTTATTCAGAGTGGAAAGCCT
Source organism: Platanthera zijinensis (assembly GCA_039513925.1). Lineage (NCBI taxonomy): Eukaryota > Viridiplantae > Streptophyta > Magnoliopsida > Asparagales > Orchidaceae > Platanthera > Platanthera zijinensis. The sequence continues at coordinate 190,116,130 of CM077082.1, forward strand.
ATGAAGCATCTCAGATAAAGATCAGGCTACATGACAGAAATTGGGGGCATAACAACCCAGCTGCTCCTCCTAGGCCCAGGACTTACTTTCCAAAACCTTTCAGCTACCTAGAGAGGCAAGACCTGAAAAGAGAAAGGATGCACAAGGATGCCCCATCTTGAGTTGAACTGAGAATGTGAAATTGGACTTTTGTTTCTGTGCTTAAAACATTTCTATATATATATATTTAATTCTGGTTATGGCTATTTCATTAATTAACCTGCTTTAGCTTATGTCTTGCTTTTCAAGTATATGTGCATTGTTCTTTTTACTCTGTATAATTCACCTTAGTATAGAGGATGCTGACATCTACAAATAGGGGGAGATTGTTGGGATTTGTCTCCACAATACCTCAGATTTGTAGGAGGTCAGACCTTGAACTAAGATGAATTAAGGTGTATTTGATGCTGTGTTTAAGTTGTGTGTGCAGGTCCTTAATGCCAAGTGTAGACCAATGTCAGTCTATAATGGGTCACCAAACACAGGACCATACAATGTAATCCCTCATTGTGTGATCCAAAGTGTTGGCCCATGTATAGCCTCTCTATTGTGATACACTTCCTATATGCACTTGGATTGATGGACAGAAGCATTGGAGCTAATTTCCTCAGAAAAAATTTCTAAGTCCAAAATACTCGAGTAACCCCTTTGTTATACTCGAGTATCAGACTTAATACTCGAGTAGCTAGTTAGACATACTCGAGTTGTTAGTTAGACATACTCGAGTAATCAGTTAGACTTACTCGAGTAGGGTCTGAATACTCGTGTATATATTTCTATACTCGAGTAGTTAGTTAGTCACTCGAGTAAGTTGTTTTCATACTCGAGTAAGTAACTTAATCACTCGAGTAAATCATGTATCATACTCGAGTAGATCTTTTTTTTTCTTCTCTTTTCTGCAAGTTCAAGTAGTCATACTCGAGTAGGTATTCTGATACTCGAGTAAGTTGTTTTAATACTCGAGTAAGTATTCTGATACTCGAGTAAGTTGTTTTAATACTCGAGTAAGTATTTCCATACTCGAGTAATTGACCTTGATACTCGAGTAAGTGAATGTTTCCCGGATACATATTATGATACTCGAGTAACTTCCCCTTTCACTCGAGTATATCTTTCTTTCACTCGAGTATATATTTCTGATACTCGAGTATATATTTCTGATACTCGAGTATATATTTCTGATACTCGAGTATACCTCTTCTGATACTCGAGTAGTTCATCTTTCACTCAGTAAATTTCTCTTCCCTTACTCGAGTATATTTCTCTTTGTCACTCGAGTATCTAAATTCCCATACTCGAGTATATCTTCTCTTACTCGAGTATAGCAGTTCTCTATTCCAGAATTCTTCTAAGTTCGAATTCGCCTTAAGTATTTTTGAATCCGTCATTTCTGATTGGTCCACGTGTCATCCTTAATTAAGATTATGACCGTTGGAGTCCACCTATAAAAAGGTCATTTCAGAATTGACTTATTAACAAGATTACAGAGATATTCTTTTTTAAGAAAGAGAAAATTCCGTGAACCCTAATTCTCACGCCGCCGCCGCCATTGTTGTTCACGGAAGAAATTCTGGATCGTCAATCTTCGTCTTCAACGACTATTTCTCCAGTGATCCAGACAAAAGTGAATCACTCGATCTCGCCGAGCCTCAAAGATTTCAGATCTATCTTCTCGATCGAGGTGGTTCTAGTTTTCAGATTCGTGGATCTCTCTCAAGTCATCTTCAACCTTTTCTAATCAAGCCGAAGTTCCTAAAGAAGAAGACTGTCAAAGATAAAGATCTGAAATTTGTTGTTTTGATTTTTCTTTATTCTCAAACCCAAAATTTCCTTGTAGGAGTTTTTCTCCGAGATTTGTAGGAAGATCTTTCTTCCGAGTTTTGTAGATCCAGTTGGATCGAGTTTTGTAGGAATGTGGTTCCGAGGTGTAGGATTGTTTTTAATCCGAGATAGTGGAGTAGCCGAGTCTAGTGATTTGCTAGATCGGTGAGGAAAGTGGACGTACCCAAGGTTGGGGAACCACTATAAATCTCTTGTCGTCTGTGATTGCTTGATGTGTGCTGTGTTAATTTTTAATTCCGCATTTGACACGCATTTCACCTATTCACCCCCCTCTAGGTGATTTAGGCTAACAACTTAGACCTCTCATCCAACGAACACTTCCGTTGTGAGAGAACTACATAATCCTATTTTCGTGAGATTTCTATTCCCAGAAAGTACCTCGGATACCCCATATATTTTGTAACAAAATGTAGCCGAAGATGCTATTTTACTAAATCAATTCTCTCCTTATCATCACCTGTAATAAAGATGTCATCCACATAGACAACAAGAAAAACTAACCATTTATAATTCGTGTGCGTATGAAAAAAGAATTAACTACAGAACTTTGAACAAAGCCAATAACTAAGATAACTTTGCAAAACTTGTCAAAGCAGGCATATTGTCTTTGCTTTAGGCCATATAATGTCTTCTGCAACTTACATTCCTTAGACTCTCTCTGAGCAACATACCAAAAAGGTTGCTCCATATAAACAAATTCTTAGAGATCGCTATAAATGAAGGCATTTTTGACATCTAATTGAGACATCTCCCAGTCCTTATTAATAGTCACTGAGAAAAGAACTCGGATTGTGCTAATGCGAGCAATTGGGGGGAAGGTATCAAATAAGTCCACACTATATGTCTAAGTAAAGTCTTTGGCAACTAGACTAGCCTTATAACGAGAGATAAAGCCATCGGGGGTGAAACATGATGATAAAACCCACTGACAACCAATCACATCCTCCCCTAGAAGGGGAGGGACGAGAGTCCAAGTACCACTTTCGGTCAATGTCTTCTTTTCTTCGTCCATAGCCTATTTCCAATGAGGAATAATAAGAGCTTCTTGATAGGTAGCCGGGGTAACATTTGTAAGACCCCCCCCCCTCCCGGAACACAGAACACGGCTCGAGAGGGGTCTTATGCCCAAAACAGCCGCCTTGCGGTAGCACTAACACTCGGGCTAGTCTGTACCACAAGACGCCTATTCTGTCGGCTACAACTAATATCATTCATTGCCAACCTAACCAGAATATAACATAGAAGTCAAATCCACACCAAGCATATAGTCCATAATATAACAACAGCAGAGAAGATACATCAAGCTTCTAATATCATAGTACGAAAATAGTTTTCCCAAAAAGGGTACAACAAATGGCTCTCACACTCACATTAGTAACCGACGGTAGCGACGGTACCGTCCCCTCAGGCCCAGTCATCCTGGCCTGGCTGTTTGGCTGCATAACCAGCTACTCCACCTATGCGGTTTCCTCCTAAAAAGGAAGACGTAGCAACCGTTAGTCATAAAGACTAAGTGGCTTCACATCCGCTCCCCCGACAACTCCTCGGCATCGGGCAGAGAAAGGAACATGGTACAATATATATAAACATAGGTACAAGCAGGTGGTATATTACTATGTATGTAAAGTAGTGTATAAACAAGTAACATATAGTTCTAGCATTTCTACCATCTACCACAGCATATGATAAAAGATATAACAGAAGGTAACTCAACTTATATGAATGCTCATACAAACTTATAAGTTGAGGATCGTTCATCAATAAGTAACTCATCGTATAGGAGTGCCCATACAAACTTATTCGATGAGGATCTTGTGTATGTAATGAGGTGTAATGGTATGTATGCAATGCAATGACTCACCAATGATCACGCACATGCAAATGCTATGTCGATACAGACTTGAGTTCCCACTTTTCGAGCAGGTAGCTAACCTCTCAGGTGTCATCCGTTGTGGCCAGACGGTGATAGTAGAGCGGGCATCTTAACTACTAGGCTGGTCTCCACACTACTTGGCCTAGGCCTTTGTACGTATCAATGCTAAGAACATAACAGCGGAGCTCACATGCGTACTACGGCTCAGCGGGTGTCTCAGGTAGATGTGCACCGAGATCCTAGCCCCGAACTGGCATAAGGTGTGATACGAAAGGAGCCTCGAAAATGAGCACGAGGACCAAGCCCAACCGTTCACTTGGCACGGAAGGAGCCTCGGGACGTGAACACTGAGGACCAAGCCCAACCTCCCAAGGTCTAGCTATCAACTCCCATTGGTGTGACGATTGGCGAGCCCGTAGACCTGCCACACTATCTTTAACCCGGGATTGCGATACCGCGTGTCAACTCACACTACATGCATCATATCCACATCGTGATATAGAAGGATCCTCGGAAACGAGCACGAGGACCAAGCCCAACAGACCACTTGGCACGAAAGGAGCCTTGGGACATGAACATCGAGGACCAAGCCCAACCGTCCAATTTATGACTCTTCTCATGTCACCAACAACATTTATTCTACCAACCTAATCACTCGTGAGCACATGAGTTACTCATCCGATAATCAACACACAAGTTCATTTCAATCAACACTGAGCAATTACCCAAGCTCTAGTAATCATTGTTGTTAAATGACTAAATAGCATTCGTTCACTAATCCCCACCAAGTTGTTTCTCTCAACCGCATATCATTCACCCTTTGTTTACGCGGGGTCTATTCCAATACTATCATCATGCATTGAATTATCACAGTGTACATATAATGATTCGCCTATAGCTTAATGTCAGATTATTACAAGACCTCCTCCGAGTCCTAATTCATTTATGTAACTGACCCAGGAATTCAGGTGCAGAATCATGCTGGACAGCAACTTCAACCGAAGGTTCCCGTGGCTACAGGAATCCGGTGAGTGCGTGTAATACCTAGATGGAAAGGTATTTCCATGGGCTACAAATTTCATGTTCAGTCCGCAACCCATATCGGACTGTATCCCACATGAAATTGGCTGCAAATCCTACTGCGTACAGAATACAATTTCTGCACGCTTAGTCCAACACCCTCCACTTCGATCAAACATTCCCGTGGCTACAGTCTTCACCCGAAGGCGTGTAACCACTCGTAGGAAAGGTAATTCCAAGGGTTACGACCCTTGTGTTTAGTCAAAATCCTAGATCTGACCATATCTTGCCTGAAGATAGCCAAGAAGGTCGCTGCGTGCAGAACATAGATTTCTGCACGCATCTTGATGCGAAATGAATGACATCAGTTCATCTTCCTCCTCAAGCCAATACTCCAAAATCACAACCAGAAGTTCCTCCACCCTTATTCACCCTCTGAAGTACATTCCTCTTCACGAATCCACCCCCATCATCACTTTGAAGAAGGGGAGGTTGAAGATGACTAAACATTAGAACACAAGTTCTAGAAAGGCCCTCCTAAAAACCTTCACGTCACACATCAAGATTCTTTTGAGTCGATGTCTCGCCTAAGAATAACTATGGATCTAGCACCAAGGGAGAGGGGGGGAAGATCACCTCATTTCCAGCAGTTCCGCCATTTCCGGCCATTGATCTTGTTGTCCTTCTCGTTGGCATCATTTTTCCCTTGACGACGGTGGCGTTTCCTCATGAGGTTGGTTGGATCTAGCAAGATCTATCTCCTTCAGAAGTTCCTCTCCAGAAAATAGGGTTTGGAAGAGAATAAGACGGCTAGGGTTTCATTTTTCTCTTTTATACAGAAGTGACACGGGTAGGGACACGGCCGTGTCCTTACCCGTGTTCTGCTCTGGCAAAACGTCATCAACGGTTTGACTTCCATTTCGTGCTCATACACGGGTACTGACATGCCTGTGTCTATACCCGTGTCCAGGTGACATGCCCGTGTCTGTACCCGTGTCTTGCTCTGGGAACTTCTCATTTTGCATGCCTCGGAGCACACGGGTAGAGACACGCCCGTGTCTCTACCCGTGTCCATCTCTGGTCAGCCATTTCTGCCACTCAAATCCATGCCACTCAAAGCCATGCCACTCAATGCCATGGCACACGGGTAGGGACACGCCCGTGTCCCTACCCATGTCCTTCTCGGGACAAGCCACTCAACGCCATGCCAAAATCACTCAACACCACGGTCATTCAATGCCACGGAACATGGGTAGGGACACGCCCGTGTCCCTACCCGTGTCATACTCAACACAGGTACTCAACTTATTTCTTTTTTCCCACTAGTGCGTGCCTGATCTCCTGCACTCTCTGAGCCTAAATAAGCTCTCCTGACTCAGAAGCACGCACAAGGGGCCTAGCACGAATCGGGTCGTTACAAATCCTATAAACAAAATAAAAGATTTCATCCCCGAAATCAGGTTAAGGCTACGGGGAGAGAAATGCATAAAATAAACAAGAATTAAAACATGCTTTTAATGGTTACCTTGATGAAATTGCTCCGGGTAGCGCTTTTGCATCAAGTCTACCGACTCCCACGTAAACTCCTCTTTCCCATGATTGGACCACATCACTTTCACTAGAGGAACACTTTTGCGGCGCAAGGTCCTTGTTTCACTGTCCACTATCCGCACAGGCTCCAGTCGCACCGACCGATCAGTCGCAACTGTTCCATAAGTGGTTGAGACATATTGTTCGGGCCGCAATAATGCCTTTCGGAGTGACGACACATGGAACAAGTCATGCAGATTCTCTAGCTCCGGCGGTAACTCCAACTGATAGGCCAAAGGGACAATCCTTTCCAATATGATGTAGGGCTCAACATACCTTGGGCTGAGCTTCTTTGTACCATGTACCCGAGATACTCCATGCATCGGCCTGATCTTTAAAAATACCTTGTCTCCCACTTTAAATTCCACCATCCGGTGCTTTGCATCATAGTATTTTGCTTGGCGACATTGAGCCTCGAGCATGTGGTCCCATATTAGTCTCACAACCGCATTAGTATCATCTATGTATTCAACTCCAAAAGCCTTCGGATCTTCATCCTGCACCCAAGATAAGGGTGTTCTACACCTTCTTCTGTAAAGGGCTTCATGGGGTGCCATCCCGATGCTAGCTTGATGGTTGTTGTTGTATGAAAATTCTACCAAGGGTAGGAGACTTTCCCACGGCTCTCCTCTATCCAACACACATAACCTCAATAAGTCTTCCAATGTCCGAATAGTCCTTTCAGATTGCCCATCGGTCTGAGGGTGAAATGTTATGCTAAAGGTGAGGTGTGAACCCAAATATGCCTGCACATCCTTCCATTCTCTAGAGGTAAACCGAACATCCCGGTCAGAAACAATCGTCTTTGGCATGCCATGATACCGTACGAATTGTTCCACAAAAAGGCGTACCAAAACGTCCACGTGCGCTTCCTTCTTCATAGGTATGAAACGGGCTACCTTCGTCAAGCGATCAACGATTACCCATATCGAATCATTCCCTGAGCGGGAGCGAGGCAAACCGTGGACGAAGTCCATGAAGACATCCTCGAACTTCCACTCGGGGATGGGCAATTACTGCAACAATCCACTGGGGCTCATGCATTCTACCTTCACTCTTTGATAGGCCTCGCAATGCGTAACAAAACACCTGACGTCTTTCTTCATCCCCTGCCAACACCTTGTCTTCCACAAGTCGGCGTACATCTTAGCAATTCCATGATGCACAGAATACTGAGAGTAGCGTGCCTCTTTCAAGATATCTTCCCAAATTTTATCGCCCTTGGGAATGTAAAGCCGGCCACGGAAATGAACAAGGCTGTCCTTTAAAGAGTACTCGTTGGTTGTCCCATCTTCAATTGACTTTATTGTCGGGGCCAGAGTTTCATCCCTTCCTTGCTCCGCCCGGATCCGGTCTCAAACATCGCACACTATGCTCATCGTGGTCAAGTACTCCGTATACCCGTCCGGTTGATCCTTATACACCAAAGTGATCTCCATCTCCTCAATCATCCGAGGTAACTCCATATGCATCAATTGGGACTCGGGGCTTATTTCTGGTACCTTCCTGCTCAAAGCATTGGCTACGGAATTTACTTTTCCGGGGTGGTAGTTCAGGGTGTATTCATAATCGCACAAAAACTCCAACCAACGCCGCTGTCTTAGATTCAATTCCTTCTGGGTATGGACGTACTTTTAGTTCTTATGATCCAAGAAGATTTCACAGTGTACGCCGTATAGGTAGTGCCTCCAAATCTTCAAGGCGAACACTACTACTCCCAGCTCCAAATCATGTACTGGATAGTTGATTTAACGCTTCTTCAGTTTTCTTGAAGCATAGGCGATCACATGCCCGTGCTGCATCAATACCGCTCTCATTCCTTGATATGATGCGTCTGTGTAAACTTGAAATCCATCCTTCCCGGATGGAAGGGATAGAATGGGTGCGTATTTAAGTCTGTCCTTTAGTTCTTGGAACGCAGCTTCACATTGAGGTGTCCACTCATACGACACACCTTTATTTGTTATGGAAGTAAGAGGAAGATCAATCTTTGAGAATCCCTTTACTAACTTGCCGTAGTACCCGGCAAGTCCAAGGAAGATCCGCACGTCGGCCGCTGACTTCAAAGGCGACCACTCCTTCACGACACGCACTTTGGCCGGATCCACAGCTAATCCAGCCCCATTGATCACGTGACACAAAAAAGCAACCTCGTTAAGCTAGAATTCGCACTTGGTGAACTTGGCGAACAGGGCGTGCTCTTTTAACTTCTTCAGTACTAAGGCCAGATGCCCGACATGTTCTTCCTCCTTCTTCGAGTAGACCAAGATGTCGTCGATGAAAACAATGATGAAGACATCTAGATAGGGCTCGAACACTATGTTCATCAAGCTCATGAAAGCTGATGGTGCATTTGTGAGCCCAAACGGCATCACTGTGAACTCATACAAGCCGTACCTTGAGCTGAAAGCCGTTTTCTGAATATCATCCTCTTGTATTCTCAATTGATAATACCACGAGCGCAAATTTAGCTTGGAAAACCAATGCGCTCCCACCAGTTGATCGAACTACTCATCGATCCGAGGAAACAGATAGGTGTTCCGTACCGTGAGTCGGTTGAGCTCCCGACAGTCTATGCATAATCGTAGGGTTCCATCTTTCTTCTTAACAAATAGAACAGGGGCTCCCCAAGGTGATGTGCTGTGGCGAACAATCCCTGATTCTACCAACTCTTGCAGCTAAACTCTAAACTCGGCAAGTTCCTTCGGGGCCATTCGGTAAGGAGTCCTGGAGACAGGCTTGGCACCCAGTACTAACATGATTTGAAAATCAACTTCTTTGTGTGGGGGTAATCCTGGCAATTTCTCCGGAAATACTTCGGGGAAATCGTGCACCACCCGCACATCCTTGATATCCAATGCCAACTCCTTCAGCTCGAAGTAAATCATGAAAACTTCATCCCCCTTCATGTGGGTGTTTAAAGCCTGGACCTAAGATAACATCATACAGGGCGCGAAGTTAATACGTTGAAAGATGACCTCCGAATCTCCATGTCTCAACGAGATCATCTTCTGTGCGCAGTCAATCTTCGCATAGTGTTGATCCAGCCATACCATGCCCAAAATGAGGTCGAACTCTGGCATTCCCAAGACTATGGCAGGGGTGTCGAAGAGCTTTCCTTCAAGGAGAACCTCAAACTCGCACTTTGCGGTTGCCTTCATCTCCGATCCGTCTAGAAGGCGCACCCTTCGAGCAATACCAGTGAAGTATTGCACTCCATCTATATCTTTGATGAAGTCTTCAGACACAAAAGAGTGCGAGGCACCGGTGTCGAATAACGTATAGGCCAGTTTCCCACCGACCATTACGGTGCCTAAGTGTCAATAATAATTCTCAAGCTAGGCCTCTAGTATATCTTAAGCAACTTGAGGGTATTAATGAAAATAAAATGACTAACTATAATCATACCTACAATCACCTCCTGAGGGTTCCGCTCTTGAGTCATGTCCAATGCATACATCTGATCCCGAGCGGGCCCGGGGTTTCCTCTTCGTGGTCCTCGTCCTCGACCACGCATGTGCCCCCACCCTTGAGGAGTTGCTGGAGGGAAAGCGAGAGGCGCATTTCCAAATAGTTGCGGGCAGTAGCGTCGAATGTCTCCCGGTTGGTTGCATTCGAAGCACACTCGCTCCTGCCGCCCACCGGGTTGTTGAAATTGTTGAGGTGGAGGCAATACTGGCTGTTGTGGAACCGAGCGCTCCATTCTAAAATTCTGGGGGAAACGTCCGCCACCTCTTTGATATCCTCTTCCTCCTCTATTATAAAATCTCCTTCTATTGCTGGGGTCGGCTTCCATCATGCCTTCAGCTGGCCTCGTACCACTTTTCAAGTGGTCCACTTCCAACCTCTTTGCCATGTCAATAATCTTGGCTAGACTAGAGCCCGCTATAAATAAAAGGGCTTGTCTCAGGGAGTCTCACAAGCCTTTGTAGTATCGTTTTGCGTATCCTTTATCATCCAACTCATAAGAGTCAACAAATCTAGCCAAGTGCTAAAACTCCCGTTGGTATTCTGTCACCGACTTGGACCCTTTCTTCAGTTGCAAAAATCTCTCTTCAAGATTATCCCGAGCGGCCGAGGGGATGAAATGCTCTAAAAAGGCTTCAGATAATTCGCTCCAACTGATATCCGTGTACACCGGTCCTTGAAAAATGGAGCCCATAAGGGACTTCCAACACCTTTTGGCTTGCAGCTCTAAGAGTGTCACTACAAGGGTCACCGCCATGTTGTTTGGGCACCTTATTCCTTCCAACAGTTCTTATATAGTGTCAATCCATTTTTTCGTAAACACTGTCGACTCCGTTCCAAGGTAAGCAGGAGGGGAGAGAGCTCGGAAAGTGCTTAACCAAGTGGATCCCGGACCCTGCTGTTGCACAGGGGCTTGCTGGGACAAGGACCTGAAGGCATCCAAGATAGCTGTGAGCGTCTGCCCCAGCTCGGATTGTTGGAATTGTGTAGGTACAGATGGGGCGGGGGTGCCCCTCACCGGCTCAACATGTACCGGGATCTACACATAAGGTACAAACTTAAGGTTAGGTTGGCTAATCTAAGGTCAAAGATGGACAAACTAAGTGTGAATTACATATGGGCACACCACTGCTTCCGCTAAGTCAGTTTGTCCCCAAGCTGACTAATCGAACGGGGGTGGCACCATTGTTAAATGACTTATTCAGTTCAGGATCAAAGCAAGTTGATACCATTTGTAAGACCCCCCCCCCCCTCCGAGAACACAAAACACGGCTCGAGAGGGGTCTTATGCCCAGAACAGCCACCTTGCGATAGTACTAACACTCGGGCTAGTATGTACCACAAGACGCCTATTTTGCTGGCTACAACCAATATCATTCATTGCCAACCTAACAAGAATATAACATAGAAGTTAAATTCACACCAAACATATAGTCCATAATATAACAACAGTAGAGAAGCTACATCAAGCTTCTAATATCAGAGTACAAAAATAGTTTTCCAAAAAAGGGTACAATAAAAGGCTCTCACACTCACATCAGTAACCGACGGTAGCGACGGTACCGTCCCCTCAGGCCCTGTCGTCCTAGCCTGGCTTTCTGGCGGCATAACCAGCTGCTCCACCTACGGGATTTCCTCCTAAAAAGGAAGATGTAGCAACTGTTAGTCATAAAGACAAAGTGGCTTTACATCCGCTCCCCCAGCGACTCCTCGGTACCGGGCGGAGAAAGGAACAGGGTACAATATATATAAATATAAGTACAAGCAGGTGGTATATTACTATGTATGAAAAGCAGTGTATAAACAAGTAACATGTAGTTCTAGCATTTCTACCATCTACCACAGCATATGATTAAAGATATAACAGAAGGTAACTCAACTTATATGAATGCCAATAAAACTTATAAGTTGAGGATCGTTCAGCAATAAGTAACTCATCGTATAGGAGTGCCCATACAAACTTATATGATGAGTATCTTGTGTTCGTAATGAGGTGTAATGGTATGTATGCAATGACTCACCCATGATCACGCACATGCAAACGCTATGTCGACACAGACTTGAGTTCCCACTTTTCGAGCAGGTTGCTAACCTCTCAGTCGTCATCCTTCGTGGCCAGATAGTGACAGTAGAGCGGGCATCTTCACTACTAGGCTAGTCTCCACACTACATGTCCTATGCCTTTATACGCCTCAACACTAAGAACACAACAGCGGAGCTCACATGCATACTATGGCTAAGAGGGTATCTCGAGTAGATGTGCACCGAGATCCTAGCCCCGAACTGGCCTAAGGTGTGATACGGGAGGAGCCTCGGAAATGAGCATGAGGATAAAGCCCAACAGTTCACTTGGCATGGAAGGAGCCTCGGGACGTGAACACCGAGGACCAAGCCCAACCGCCCAAGGTGTAGCTATCAACTCCCATCGGTGTGATGATTGGCGAGCTCGTAGACCTTCCACACTATCCTTAACCCGAGATTTCGACACCGCGTGTCAACTCACACCACATGTATCATATCCACATCGTGATACGAAAGGAGCCTCGAAAATGAGCACGAGGACCAAGCCAAACTGACCACTTGACACGGAAGGAGCCTCGGGATATGAACACCGAGGACCAAGCCTAACCATCCAATTTATGACTCTTCTCACGTTACCAACAATATTTATTCTACCAACCTAATCACTCATGAGCACATGAGTTACTCATCCGATAATCAACACACAAGTTCATATCAATCAACACTGAGCAATTACCCAAGCTCTAATAATCATTGTTGTTAAATGACTAAATAGCATTCGTTCACTAATCCCCACCAAGTTGTTTCGCTCAACTGCATATCATTCACCCTTTGTTTACGTGGTGTCTATTACAATACTATCATCATGCATTGAATTATCACAGTGTACATATAATGATTCTCCTACAGCTTAATGTCGGATTATTACAAGACCTCCTCCGAGTCCCAATTAATTTATATAACTGACCCAGGAATTCAGGTGCAGAATCCTGCTGGATAGCAACTTCAACCAAAGGTTACCGTGGATATAGGAATCCGGTGAGTGCGTGTAACACCTTAATGGAAATGTCTTTCCGTGGGCTACAACTTTTATGTTCAGTCCACAAACCAGATCGGACAGTATCCCATATGAAATTGGCTCCAAAGCCTACTGCGTACAAAATACAATTTCTGCACGCTTAATCCGACAACCCTCCACTTCGATCAGACATTCCCGTGGCTACAGACTTCACCCAAAGGCGTGTAACCACTCGTCGGAAATATAATTCTAAGGGATACGACTCTCGTGTTTCGTCGAAAGCCCAGATCTGACCATATCTTGCCTGAAGATAGAAAATAAGGTCGCTGCGTGCAGAATAAAAATTTCTGCACGCATCTTGAGGCAAAATGAATGGCATCGATTCATCTTCCTCCTCAAGACAATCCTCCCAAATCACAACCAGAAGTTCCTCCACCCTTATTCACCCTCTTAAGGTCATTCCTCTTAATGAATCCACCCCCATCATCACTTTGAAGAAGGTGAGGTTGAAGATGACTAAACATTAGAACACAAGTTCTAGAAAGGCCCTCCTAAAAACCTTCACCTCACACATCAAGACTCATTTGAGTCAATATCTCGCCTAAGAATAACTATGGATCTAGCTCCAAGGGAGAGGGGGGGAAGCTCACCTCATTTCCAGCGGTTCTGCCATTTCCGGCCATGGATCTTGTCATCCTTCTCGTTGGCATCGTTTTCCCCTTGACGGCGGTGGCGTTTCCTCACAGGGTTAGTTGGCTCCAACAAGATCTATCTCCTTCAGAAGTTCCTCTCCAGAAAATAGGGTTTGGAAGAGAATAATACGGCTAGGGTTTAATTTTTCTCTTTTATACAGAAGTGACACGGGTAGGGACACGGTTGTGTCCTTACCCGTGTTCTGCTTTGCAAAAGGTCATCAACGGTTTGATTGCCATTTCGTACTCATACACGGGTACTGACACGCTCGTGTCTGTACCCGTGTCCAGGTGACACGCCCGTGTCTGTACCCGTGTCAATACCCGTGTCCTGCTCGGGGCACTTCTCATTTTGCTTGCCTTGGAGCACACGGGTAGGTACACGCCCGTGTCTCTACCCGTATCCTTCTCTGGTCAGCCGTGTCTGCCACTCAAAGCCATGCCACTCAAAGCCATGGCACTCAATGCCACGACACACGGGTAGGGACACGCCCGTATCCCTACCTGTGTCCTTCTCGGTACAAGCCACTCAACGCCATTCCAAAATCACTCAACACCACGATCATTCAACACCACAGAACACAGGTAGGGACACACCCATGTCCCTACCCTTGTCATACTCAACACAGGTACTCAACTTATTTCCTTTTTCCCACAAGTACGCGCCTGATCTCCTGCACTCTCTGAGCCTAAATCAGCTTTCCTGACTCAAAAACACGCACAAGGGGCCTAGCGTGAATCGGGTCATTACAACAATAGCCCAGAGAGCGAGAGCAAACTGCCTCCCATCTAGGGAAGGACAAGCATGGGAGAAAACTTCTTGAATAGAATGCTAAGTGTAGGTCTGAATCCTTTTATGTTGAGCAATGGGAAGATCACTATCCGACCTACCTTTTGTATCAAACCAACTTGTTAGAGAGATTTTTGGCTCAGAAATTGTAAGTAACGGCTCCAACGAAGGAGTGGTATTAGGAGTAGGATTGTAACACCCCAAATTTCTGTAGGAAGGAAAAGAGGGTACCGTGCGGCGGTAGACTTATACCACAGGGTAGTAGTGTCAGGCATCGAGAGCTTTGAGTTGACTCAACTGGCGTCGAGTGTTATCGCATGGCATAACGGGATATCGTGTGGCGATAACAGGCATTGAGAGTGTCGAGAGCGGCTAGTTGAGCTACTGCCCGGTAGTAGTATTATCGCTGGCGGTAGCAGGGTCAATTTAATTGACAGAGCTCTCGGGTTATTACCGCACAACGTTAGCAGCTAACGCGCGGTGATAACGTGGGTGTTTATTTTTTAACCGGCACCAGTTACCGCTTGGTCGTATTTACCTAAAGCGTGCCATTTGCGATTTTGTAACCGCGTAGCCACGTGTCGGCCTGTGATTGGTTGGCATGGGTGGTTACACACGAAACGAGGCGTTGTATAACGGAATTGCACGACAGTAGCTAGTTACCGTGCGGCGGTAGCTCAGCATATAATATATGTTCGGCTGTTTCACTTCATTACTTTGGAGTTTGAAAACTTGGTGATGCATTGGATGGTAAGTGTACCGGTCGCACAAGTAATATAAAATGGGTGGCTTTCCCAAGTATCGCTCTCTTCAAGGAACACAGTAAGGGGGGAGTTAATATCGAGGAGGACTTGAGATTGAAGTCCTTAGGTCGGCGTTAAATAATGGGGTTTTGGTATTTGCGATAAAAGAAAATAAAACTCTAACAACCACTCCTATGCAATGCCGCTATGCATCGCTTTTCCAGGCAGGATGGAAGACTACACGGGCCGCTATGCACCGAATCATTGGGCGGATGGACGAGTAGGCAAGCCTAAGAACCAAACATACCAAGGAATATGAGGGTTTTAAGCACATCTTCGCCACACACGCTTCTAGCAATTGCTAGAACGGCAAGAACGGGTGGATGGCGGATGGAAATAAAGGCGCAACTTAAGCATAAACAATACAAGTTCACATAGACATGAAACTAATAATGTTTACAATTAAGAGCACATCAACAACACAAAATAGTTCTGACAGCACATAAACAGCAATAAAGGAAGAACAAGTCAAGAGATCGACCGAATCCGAAGGCTCGTCGAGGGGTCGCGGAAGGAATCGTCGGGTTGTCAATCCGAGTCCAAGCTCGGTCCTCAACTACGTCCGGGGTAGAGAAGGGTTATCACTACCTTCCAATAGACCCGTCTTCTTCGTGTCACGATCTAGAAGAAAGTCTCAAGCTTCCCTTTGCTTGATGGCTATGGCGTCGAAGCTTGAAATAGAGCTTAAAAGATGAAGGAGAAGGCTGAGAGCAAGAACCGGCAAGGTATAGGCTTCACGAGCATGGACAAAGCTTCTCCCCTTGTTGGAAGATGAAGGGCGGAGGTGGAATGGCGGAGCTTTGACCTAAAAACACGGCTGGATAGGCTGAAAATGAAGCTCCTCTGTTCATAGTGAAAATCTGCACTTTAAATAGAAAAGGATCAGAAAAATGGTCACGCACGGTCCCGCGCACGACCGTGCGCTCACTGTGCATTACTAACTTGCAGATCTTGATCGCAAAGAAGAGGCGTTGACCCGTGCATTTTACTCGCGCACGGGCGCTTCCACCCGTGCGTGAAGGAAATCGTACGGGTAAACACAGAACGCAGAAAATAGGGTAAAACAGGTGAACCGTGTTTTTTACTCGCGCACATGTGTGTTTGCCCATGCGTGAAGGAAACACACAATTTACCCCGGAATGCAGGAATAAAGAGAAAATGTGCAGACCGTGTGATTCCTTCTCGCACGGTTTGGCCGAAACCGTGCGGGAACAAAACGCACGAGTAGAAACAGAATTCCCCAGAAGTGCTGTGTGAAACGCACGATTGAACTGGAATCGTGTGCGAAGAAATGCGCAAGACCGTGCATTTTACACAGAATTGGAAATGGAATTTGGGACATCCCGACTACCTGCACAACAAAGAATCCAACTAGAGCACAAGCTCCCAGTAACACATAGCAATCCATAACCACAAAAAGAGCCATGGGGAGCACAATGTGCATACCCGCAACAAAAGAATGTGCAATCGCACACCCATGGGATAAAACAATGCACGAAATGGTCAACGACCGAATGATGCAAATATAACCTAAATCTCATTGAAATGCAGTGCACGAGTGAGAAAACAAGCCCAGATGATCCCGAAAAACCCTATATAAATCGTACTCATCACACCCCCATACTTACCTATTTGCGCGTCTCGAGCAAACAAAATCTAAGCAGATTGGGAAAATGATTTAGCTAACAAAGAAATTGTGATATGGAGTAACATGCAAAGTCGCATGCTCGTACGCATACAAATATAATAGAAGAAATTTCTAAGTATGCAAAAATAGTTTATACTTTTTACAATACGTATCAAAATTTTATTACTACTCAAAAATGGAATCACGGTGAATCAACCGGTCACATATAGGAAGAAAGTAGGCAGGACACTAAGGTGAGCTTTGCCAAAGATCAGGGCTTAGGATCACCTCCAAAGTTATCCACCAATGTCGGGGATCATACACTTGCCCATTCACACTCTCTCCACGGCACTAGTTCGACGCAAGCATGAATCCGTAGGACTTTAGGATATGAGATGAGGCTTGGGTTACGGTGAGGTAAACAAAGATAAATAGGAAGGCTACGCACCTAACCCAAATGAGCTATCATAAAAAGAATCCAACAGCTAACCAAAATATATCCAGGTGCACCACACCCCCAAACTTAACTTTTAACTTATGGGTGTGTGCACCGCCTACTCTAAATACAATCACATCTCTAAAAAGATTTTCAATTATTCTTTTCACTTTTCATTTTAACATATTTTATTATTATTATTTTTATCTTTTTATTTTCACAATTTCAGCAAATATAAAACTTGGAGCACTTCCACATATTCATATGTAAAATTACCACATCAACACCCCAACATGAAAACTATAAAACACTAAAGCTCTACTTGGGTGTGTGACTAGGATCGGCTATGAGGCTTTGGTGAATGAAGGTGGAGCTGAATTAAAAGAAGGGTAGGCACAATGGGGCTAGCGAGGATACGACGTTAGGAACAATACAAAGCTCAATTGGGCCAAAATGATGGCCTACATCACACTCACGCTAGACTAACCAAGCACCAATGCTTCGAGAGTAGCTTGGGGCAAGTTCTTAGCCACCGAGAAAGACGATCCTTCCTCCCAACTCGACCAAAATGAGTCTAGTTACGGCTACCCACATCCC
This sequence comes from Platanthera zijinensis, assembly GCA_039513925.1. Taxonomy (NCBI): domain Eukaryota; kingdom Viridiplantae; phylum Streptophyta; class Magnoliopsida; order Asparagales; family Orchidaceae; genus Platanthera; species Platanthera zijinensis. Next base: position 190,133,947 of record CM077082.1, read on the forward strand.
TACACTACCGTTTGATTCACACAGGATTCACCAATTTTTGAGTAGAATAAAAAGTATTTACGCAAATAGAAAAACAAAAAATTAATTCTACTCCAATTTCTACACGAGACTAGAGCACTCGACTAGAAGCACAACAAGGTAAACATTTTACTCCGTCTCACAATCCTATGCCACCATAAAAATTTTCCACATCAAACAAAAGAAACGAGTTTAACTCGCAGCACGCTAATAGCTAAGCACGCGCTCATGTGGGTGCAGTGGAGTGTGATGCAATGAACTAATCAAAATAAAATGATAAAAGCTTCTAGTATGCACATAAATCGTGTGTGTGCAAAAGGTAACAATACTGCTCTCCCCCAGACTTATACTAGACTACACAGCATATGATAATGAAATTAAAATCTGATAGAGCTAAGGGAAGAAATTACCCAATACTCAGCTAGTGAGCATACCAGAAGACGCTTGAAAAACTGAGGCAGGCTCGCCATACGAAGAATAACAACCCCGCCAATACGGAGTTGCCAAGAATACCTGCAGGGGTGAGCTCCGCAAAAACAAAAGAGAAATATACAATATACAAAGAAATACTAAAACTAATCTAGACATGAAAAAATAAAAATACAGGAAATGAAAGATAAGTATTGGGGTTATTGTCATCCCAGCACAACTTATTCGATTCTATAGAGTTCTTGCTAATGGGCTTATGAAATAAGAAATGCACAGGTAACTGACATAATATCCGTTGCGGTAACGGGTACTGATACGGAGATAAAGCAGTTAAACCACTGCCTAAATAATCATACCTGCTCCTCGCAGGCAAAGGAAATAAGAAGTAAAAAGAGGAGGAGCATTGGTCCTCGCTCATCTCACCACAAAATAAATTTTTGCCCAGCAAGATATCGTCTACAGGGAGACTGCAGGAGGAGAAAGCGATGAATGGAGCTTCCTCAACGGAGGAGGAAACAACCTCCTCATGAAAGTGGATGCAATCATCAAAGACTGGAGCAGAAAGCTCGAATTCCTCCTGAGGCACCTCCGAAGACTCAACCGGCATGGGCTCAGATATAGAAAGGGGGTCAAGAATTAAAGAAGATGAAGAACTAAAATTATCAACAAAAGGGGGGGGGGTGTCCCGGTATCAATCCTAGCAGGATCCAAGCACAGGTCATTGTCGGTGTCAAATGAGTCATAGTGAGGGGAATCCGAGAGCTCAAGGTCCTTAGTGGTGGTTTGGACCTCCTCATCTAACAAGGAAGTGGAAACTTCCTCATCAGAAAGGATCTCCTCATCAATACACCTCGGCGCATCATCATGTTCCAAGACGTAATACTCTCCATTGATGAGAATAACGTCCTCGTCACACCATGATGCAACCTAAGACTCCTAATCACCCTCGGGCATAATAACATCAACCGACTCACTACAAAGAGGAGTAGCACAATTCAGCAAAAACTGTGTCGGGGCAAAGCTGCTCTCTAAATCAAGCACTGAATGAGCAGGCCCCAATGCAACCTCATTCGCAGACGCCACCCCGTCTACAGGAATAATCCCTGCGAGAAAAGAATGAGCAGGGTGTGCTATGTTAGTGTATGGGCCAGGCAACACCCTAGTAGGCATGTCTACAGTAGTCTTTCACGAACGGGAGGTTGTTGCAGGCACACCCACAGAGGGATAAGGCTCGCACAAGCGAGGCCAGTCCTTCACCATGTGGCCTACACCTTGGCATAGTAGGCATCTAAAGCAATTTTAGGCATTAAAATCATCCATGGCATCAATGCCTCAGCGCAAAGTGTTAATAAGACGACACTCAGCAGCAGAAAACATCGCGAACAACAAATATTTACCAAAAAGTGCTACACAGCAAAAATAAAAATAACACGAATGTGCTATCGAAATCAAAAATCAGAGAAGGGCAAAAAGAAATAAGCAAATTGAAAATTCTAAAAACTAAAATAAATAAGAAAATGATATGCACGAATGGAAAAGGGCTTAAATTTATTATCTCTCTCTCCAAAAACTCACACGACTGTGTTCCCCGACAACGGTGCCAAAAACATGATGCATTGGACGACAAGTGTACTTGTCGCACAAGTACACTTGTCCTTAGGTCTCTTCAAGGAACACAGTAAGGGGGGAGTTAATATCGAGGAGGACTTGAGATTTTAGTCCTTAGGTCGGCATTAACTAAGAGGGTTTTGGTAATTGCGATAAAAGAAAATAAAACTCTAACAACTACGCCTATGCAATGCCGCTATACATCGCTTACCCAGTCGGGATGGAAGACTACACGGGCCGCTATGCACTGAATCACTTGGCGGATGGACAAGTAGGCAAGCGTAAGAACCAAATGAACCAAGGAATATGAGGTTCGTAAGCACCTCTTCGCCACGCATGCTTCTAGCAATTGCTAGAACGGCAAGAATGGATGGATGGCGGATGGAAATAAAGGCGCAACTCAAGCAACTTAAGCATAAACAATACAAGTTCACATAGACATGAAACTGATAATGTTTACAACTAAGAGCACATAGTCAACACAAAATAGTTCTAACAGCACATAAACAACAATAAAGGAAGAACAAGTCAAGAGATCGACCGAATCCGAAGGCTCGTTGAGGGGTCGCGGAAGAAATCGTTGGGTTGTCAATTTGCGTCCAAGCTCGGTCCTCAACTATGTCCGGGGTAAAGAAGGGCTGTCACTACCTTCCAATTGACCCGTCTTCTTTGTTCCACGATCCAGAACAAAGTCGCAAGCTTCGCTTCACTTGATGGCTATGGCGTCAAAGTTTGAAATAGAACTTAGAAGATGAAGGAGAAGGCCGAGAGCAAGCACCGGCAAGGTATAGGCTTCGCGAGCATGGCCGGAGCTTCTCCCCTTGGTGGAAGATGAAGGGCAGAGGTGGAAGGGCGGAGCTTTGCCCTAAAAACGCGGCTAGATCGGCTGAAACGAAGCTTCTCTGTTCATGGTGAAAATCTACGCTTTAAATAGAAAAAGATCAGAAAAATGTTCACGCACGGTCCCGCGCACGACCGTGCGCTGACCGTGCGTTATTAACTTGCAGATCTTGATCGCAAAGAAGATGCGTTGACCCGTGCATTTTACTCGCGCACGGGCGCTTCTACCCATATGTGAAGGAAATCGCACGGGTAAACACAGAATGCAGAAAACAGGGTAAAACAGGGGAACCAAGTGTTTTACTCGCGCACGGGTGAGTTTGCCCGTGTGTGAAGGAAACACACAATATACCCCAAAATGCAGGAATAAAGAGAAAATGTGCAGACCGTGCGATTCCTTCTCGTACTGTTTGGTCGAAACCGTGCGGGAACAAAACGCACGGGTAGAAACAGAAGTCCCCAGAAGTGTTGTGTGAAATGCACGATTGAACTGGAACCATGCGCGAAGAAATGCACACGACCATGCATTTTACATAGAATTGGAAATGGAATTCGGCACATCCCGACTACCTGCACAACAAATAATCCAACTAGTGCACAAGCTCCCAGCAACACATAACAATCCATAACCACAAAAAGAGCCATGGGGAGCACCATTTGCATACCCCCAACAAAAGAATATGCAATCGCACACCCATGGGCTAAAACAATGAACAAAATGGTCAACGACAGAACGATGGAAATATAACCGAAATCTGGTTGAAATGCAGTGCACGAGTGAGAAAATAAGCCTAGATGAGTCCGAAAAACCCTATATAAATCGGACTCATCACTTGGACTTAATTTCTGGAGGAGGAACAACAGCACCGTAAAGTGGAGTTTAATATGTCTTTCGAGATTAGGAGTTTGAATTCGCAAAGCAAGTTCGGATCTATGGAAGAAAGGCCGGAGCGGTCGACATCAACCGTCTAAATCCCTTCCATGGCGCCGAAGCGGACTTCTAGGGTAATGATCCTCTTCCTTGGACATGTGAAATCCTTTCTTTTTTGCATTAGAGGGTAGAGACTCTGCGAATACGTGGATGTGGTTCTCTCAACGGGTAGATTCATGTATCCCCATTAGTTTGCATTTAGAACTAGAATCAAAGTATGGAATAGGGATGTTGTGTGAAGTCCATCCGGACAGGTTGGTCTGGATTGATGATGTTTGTATGTTTCGTATGCAAGAGAAGACTCCGTGGTTATTGCGTAGATTTTGGAGTCGCGAGATGTGTAGATGACTGCATTGAGAGTACTGGATGTAGACTCTAGGAAAACACTCGATTTGGGGAATGAATTGATAGTCATTTCCCCTACTGCGCGATAGTAGCGCAACCGCCGGTGTTAACACCTTATGAGTGTTGTATTGTTTGTTGAGGCCTATTTCTTGGAAACTTTGTTGCCGTTTGTTGAAGCCTGTCTGAAACATCCCATTTCCGGCTAGACCCCTAGGAGTCGGTTGGTCGTGATAGAACCCTAGGAAGCCCAAAAACTGAAATAAATCGACCGAGATTTTGGGTCACGGGTTGGTCACGCCCGTGACCGACCCGTCGCGCCCGTGACCTAGGGCGTGACTCCTTCGACGATCGTCGATCTCAGTGAGACGATCGTCGGGCGCAGAATTTTCAACCCGGGCCTGTCACGCCCGTGACTTATATGTTACTCCCGTGACCTAGGGCGTGACACCTTCGACGGTCATCGATCCCAGCGGGACGATCGTCAAAACGGAGAATTTGCGTCATGGCCATGTCACGCCCGTGACCCAGGTGTCACGCCCGTGACCAAGGGCGTGACCCCTTCGGCGATCGTCTATCTCAGCGCGACGATCGCCGAGCGCGAATTTCGCCTCATGACCTTGTCACGCCCGTGACCCATGTGTCACGCCCGTGACCAAGGGCGTGACCACCCTTCGACGATCGTCGATCTCAGTTCGATAATCGTCGAACCCAGAATTGGTCACCCGGGCTTGTCACGCCCGTGACCTATGTGTCACGCCCGTGACCAAGGGCGTGAACACCCTTCGACGATCGTCGATCTCAGTACGATGATCGTCGAACCCAGAATTGGTCACCCGGGCTTGTCACGCCCGTGACCCATGTGTCACGCCCGTGACCAAGGGCGTGACCACCCTTCGACAATCGTCGATCTCAATTCGACGATCGTCGAGCCCAAAATTGGCCACCTGGGCCTTCACGTCCGTGACCTATGTGTCACGCCCGTGATCAAGGCCGAAACGTCAGCCAGACTGGAAATTTCGGTAACCAACGTTGTAATCAATTCTGATTATGAGAAGTTACACCAGGAGTATTTAAGGGCCGTTTCCTACTCTGATTATTTAATAAATTAAGGAAATGATGGCACAATAGGAAATCGCCACCTGGATCAGCCAGTTCATCTTCCACCTTTTCTTCTTCCCTGCATCATAACCGAAACGTTATTAAGAAGAAACATTCATGGCCATGAATGTTTCATCCCTTCCCCTCACTCCTTTTTGTTGCTTTAAAAAGGCCCCTGAGGCTCAAGGATGAAGTTTCCCAGCTCTTACCTGGAGTTTCGAGCCTCCTACCTTGCTGTAGAAGAATTCCGACGATGCCACCACCGCGCCATGACAGTCCGACGTTCATCTCACCGTCAAACCATGAATAAGGTCCTCCTCTACTCTTTCTTCTATGGACAGATCTTAGAAATCATTAGGAGAGATATCGGCCTCAAAAGAGCCGGATCGGGTGAGCGTTTCCACGGTTTTCCGAAAATTTCATGGTGGCGGGTTCGCCGGAAACCACCTCTCCGACGGCCGTGCCGCCGCCCAATGGTAGCCCTCACCTCAACAGAGGTGGTGGTGGTGGTGGCTGGCCAGGGAGATGGTTGGGTGTCCGGGAAATAGCTTTAGAAAAGCTACAGGTTTTAAGCATTTTAAGTGCTGGTTCGGGCTGAAGGAGAAGATGAACAGTAACATTTTATTATACTATATATTAATTAATTCCCTTTACTATGCACTAGGTTTAAACTAAAAATTATTTCCCTTAGGGGCTGAAACATAAGAAGTGGTCAACAAAGAGAATGTAGCCCTTGAAGTCTAGTTTATTTTAAAATTGGTTTCACTCGATTTGGAGTCCTGGTTGGACCACAACACCCTTTTTGGTGAGGTCTATCCATAGGGCTGTCTTGACCTTAGAAAAATTCCCCACTCCAATCCAGTCATCAAAATGACTTGAAATTTGGGGCGTGGCCTAATATTACCTATATCTAGGTGCTATCCAAAAATGAGAATTTTTGGAGTATGTTTTTCTATAGTTTTTAGAAAAATTTCATAATCCTATCATAATTTAATTAGATGGTTAATGACTTCCAAACCCTCCCAAATTTTGGTGAGTGGTCCCTGGATTTATTATAAGGTTCTGGTAAAAATTTCATCTCTTTTGGAGATGTTTTGATTAGGTTGGTGTCCAACCCTAGGTTGATCCTTATAGGATAATTTAGGATCAAACACCCCCTTGGCATTTGAGTGGCCATATCACCTCAACAGAGGCTGATATTTTGGTCACTGACTTTTTAGGGCATGACACACCCTCCAAGGTAGTTTGGAGTGGTTTAGTGTAGGGTAGCCCTGGACCCCTAGGGTAGGTCCCTTAATGGGGATTTGTAGGGTTGTGAAGGTCATGGGGTCAAATGACCTTGGACTGACTTGAAATTTGGTGGAGAGGACCATAGGACCATGAAAGTCCTCTAGTAAAATTATTAAGGTATTTGGAGACCTTTGGCCTACCTAAAACCCTAACCCTAGTTTAGGTCACCAACATTAATTTGAATTATTAAGCTATCAACTGAACTACAAATCAAGTAAAATTTGGGTAGACTGATTTTATGGTCCAAGTAGACATAGTATAATTTTGTGGAGATTTTTGGACAAATTTATACAGTACTTCATTTACAACTCTAATTATGCCCTAGATATTTGTTTTGATGATTCTGGAATTTCTGTTCACTGGAATGTTATGAAATCTTGGATTAGTGCATATTATAGCATGATATTCCTTCTGCAATTTTTTTTGGAAATTTTATCTGATTAGTTTGGGTACTTTATTCTTTGATGTATTAATTGTGATATGTAGTCAAAAATACAAATGATGTCAAATTACTATTTGGAAAGTTACTAAATTGGGTCAGTGGGTGTTTAAAATTATGGTAGTGACCCTGTAATTTTCTATAGAATTTTAAATGGCTAAAAACAGTACCTCCTTCATTAAGTTAAGAAAATTAGTACCTTGCATTAAAATAAATTCAGAGTTCAAATGTTGGAGAAAAATTATGGTACTTGGTTTATGATGGTTTTAGGTCACTATATAGCTTCTATAATTTTCTTGGAATTTTTGGATATATATTTACAGTACTTCCTTCATAATATAGTAAAAGTGGCCTAAAATGGTAAATTAGGAAATGTAGGCCTAAACACCTCTGAAGTTTCTCAAAACTTGGATTTACTAAATAAATGTCTCATAGGATATTTACTGATTTTATGATGATTTATTGTTAGCTCATTAGTGCACTTCATGTTCATACTAGGGCATTTGGAATCTTAGAATAAATAAATTAAATGCCAAATGAAATAGGAAAATTATTATTTTATGGATTTAGACTAATTAGGTCATGGTAGACCTCCAGTAAATATTATCTGGGATTTGGAAGATAGTTGGGAGTACCATCCCTTGCATACCTCATAAAGCTTAGGATGGTTTGCGTTTAGTAAAACTGCAGAAGCTGAACTAGAGTGGGTAATGAACTTGGGAGATGGAATTTTGGTAGTTTGCTGGTTTGGATAGGGTGAGTTGAATCAAGTTCATTATTGGAAGTTAGGGTGGGTAGGGTGTGAGATTGACTTCCGATAAGTAGTGTTCGGGTTCGACGGAAGACCATCCTCCCCGAGAAGAGGAAGAGTCAAAGTCACCCAAGGATTAGCCTACTATAACATGAGAAGAGAATGGGTTTAAGGGAACCAATCAATTATAATAAGTGCCTTGGAAAGGGAGCTTTGGGATTCACCCCATCATAGCTCCTAGTACCGATGCGAGCCCTTCACCGGGTAACCCTCGGGAAGTCCAAGGTTAACCTTAAATGTTGGGAATAAAATGATCAAGAGTAACCCTAATAATAGTTGTACCTCACACCTACACTTGTATACTTAGGAAGAAGAATTGGAATGGAATGGGTAGAGTAGGTCCATGGTCTAAGGGCCTACTAGTAATGACTATGGTTTGGTTGGTAATTTGGAAGTCCAGGGAGCGGGATGCTCGGGGACTTGGTATATGCTTGGTAGCCTAGCGAGCTGGAGGCTCGGTAACATGAGAACTTGTACAAATATAACTGTCATAATTGCATGTGCATATAAGTGGTGTGTCTCGGTACTAGGCGATCGATCACACCGACAGCGGTACGTTGACTCGGCGGTGTGGGACACTTAGCCAAAGAAAGCCTGGTGTGTACAACCAGCACTAGTACGCGGATACTCTAGGTTGTGTTCTTCTAGGGGCGTACGGAAGGGCTAGGCCTGGTAGTGTGGTTACCCGCCTAGGAGTGGGGGGCCCGACTCACTGTCTCCGTTTGCCACAACGGAGGTTCCTGGGGGTGAAGCTAGCCGCCCGAACAGGGGGAACTAAAGGTCTGTGCGTATAGAGTCGTGTGGGTGTGTTGCACTTGCTTGTGCATTTCATAGCATAATTGTGTTTCATAGCATAAACATGCCACCTAACGTATAAAATGGTATGGGACGTTTTATACAATAGGCCCTGCAAAATGACCCCTTGGTCTATAGGGGTAATCCCTATAAATCAATGGTTATATTTCTTGTGCTTTTACTTACTTGCTACTCTTAGCTGTTTGATAACCGACACCCCAACGTATAAGTGGTATGAGACACTTTATACGATGGGAGCCCTGCTAAAGATCCCTTGGCTTATGCGCTTTCGCATATAAGTTAAGGTTACATTTCCTACTTTCTGTTATTACCGTTTTTATTATATAACTACTAGATTAGTTCCACTGCCATCTGTTCTCTTGATTTAATCTCCACCATCATGTCCTTCCCTTTCTTCCTCTCCGCTCGGTACCTAGGAGCCATGGGGGAAGGGGTAGGGGTGATAGGGCTTAGTCTTTATGACTAACGGTTTTCGAACCACAACATTTTAGGTGTACCATATGGAAGGGTTACGGGTTTTGCAGCTTCTGGCAGAGTTAACCCCGCGACCGTGTTACCATTGTCACCAGTCGGGACATACACGGGTCAAATGCCCCTTGATGGGTGGGATCCCACCAGCTCAGCAGCCAGGAGGCCGAAGACGTAGACACAGACGTGGATTGCGAGGCGGTGACGACAGGCCAAAAAGGAAGAAGCACCCAGAGATGCAGCACCAGCAGAGCATGGAGTCAGTGGAGATGGGCCAGTCTAGCTTGGGTTCTCTCGGTTCAGTGACAGTTACGGTGACGCTTAGTTTTAGTTTTGCTTCCGCGAGTGACTTGTAGTGAAGATATGATGTACCGGGCATAAGCCCTCCTTTGTATTCTGATATATTATTACCGTGGACACTCCCTTCGTGGAGATTTATTTATATACATGTGGTTATGTGGACTTGCTTTTACTTCATCATGCTACTATTCTGCGATCGAAAAGGGCCGACAGAATTGGCGTTTTGTAGTGGCGGCCTTCCCGTGAGTCAGTGCCACCGCAAAGCGGCAGTTCTGGGCTAAGACCCCGGTGTTCGAAAAAAAAGGGGGTCTTACAAGTGGTATCAGAGCAGACCTCGATCGAAAAAGTAGCAGTCCACTAACCCTGGGTCACCCCCGCTCGAGTTTAGTTTGGGAACAAACTAAGCAGCGGAAGTAGTGGTGTGCCCATAAGGGAAATCACATGTGAAAGTCCACTTCATCATTAAGACGGAAATCCTTCTTTGTAGCCTGTGGCCAACCCTGCCGCCAGCAGGGAACACCTCCAGCTGCGAAGATCTCATCTTATCATCCTCTAACCAACGATTTAGACTCAACCAACTAGGACTCGTGGCTAACCATGACAATCTATAGTATGTCCTAGTTCAAAATAGACATTTGGTATGAATTTGGTTAAGGTAAGGAGATACACAAAGAGAATAAGGGAGGAGTTTAGCACGAGAATGACTACCTAAGACGTAAACTAAGGTGTCCCTACTATCCCAATCAAGGATTATTCAAAGCGGTAGACTACTTTACAGAGAATTGAGACCAATAATACATTAGCAGAATGGTAAAAGACAACTAGTCTTAACCCTCAATACCGGCAATAAAATTACCTGGAAGCAACCACCGAGACAAACACTGAGGGTCGGATAGGAATTCGAGTTCGGAAGATACCCATTTGGGATTGGGAATATTTTGACCCGGATAAGGCTGTCATAGATGTGACTCAGAGAGTTTAAAGTTTGGAGTATATTAACGAGTTTCAGGGTGGAACCCCAAGTCGAAGATTGAAGCCCTAGGGATTGTGCACCCAGTTAGGACAGATGTAATAGGGTAATGTCAAGATACTTAGCCCAAGATAGGCAGGGGCTGATCTTTTGTTTATTGGGGGCTAAACTTTTGTTTATTGGGCAAACTAGTATTGGCTTGGGTTCCCTTAGACCTAGTTTAGGGAAAGTGGCGTAACAAACATGGTTGGAATGATGACCCATAGTGTTACCGAGACAATGGTAATAAGACGGAATAATTACGAGAATTAACTATTATCACATGAAATTAGGTGACGGGTAACAAGATTTGGGATATCTGAGAAGGTAAAGATTTAATCGCTAGGTTGTATCATCAGAAGGATGATGTATCTCAGAACATGTACCCCCGGGGTGGAAATTTGAGGACATCGCGATGGATTTTATTCATGGACTTCCCCGATCACGGACGGGAATGACTCGACTTGGGTCATCGTTGATCGGTTGACAAAGGTGGTCAGGTTCATTCCGATCAAGAAGGATGACTCTGTGGGGGGGTGGGGGGGGTGGGGTACTAGTGCGGAGATTTGTGGAGCAGTTCGTTCGATACCACGGGGTGCCCAAGACAATCGTGTTAGATCGGGATGGCCGGTTCACTTCCAGGGAGTGGAGATCCGTGCATGCTCATTTAGACACACGATTGACCTTCAGCACCGCATTCCATCCCCAGACGGATGGGCAGATAGAACGCACCAATCGGACACTGGAAGATCTTCTGAGACTATGCATTTTGGGCCACGGGGAACCATGGGAGAAGCTCCTACCCTTGATCAAGTTCTCTTATAACAACAGCTACCAGTCCAGCATCAGGATGGCACCTTACGAAGCCTGGTATGGAAGGAGATGAAGGACCCCACTTTCTTGGATTCAGGACGAGGATCCGAAGGCATTGGGATCGGATTTTGTCAAAGATGCCGAGGTTCAGGTGAGACTAATCGGATACAGGATGTTAGAAGCGCAGAGCAGACAGGCTAAGTATTATGACGCCCGACATCGTCAGGTGGAGTTCAGGTGGGGAACCGAGGTTTTTGAGGATCCAACCCATGCATGGAGTTTCACAGGTGCGTGGTCGGAGGAAGAAGCTCAGCCCCCAGGCATATGGGCATTTACAGGATCCTAGAGAGGATCGGGGCCCTAGCTTACAGGCTGGAGTTTCCACCAGAGCTGGCAGCTCTGTACGTCATATTCCACGTTTCTTCACTTAGGAGATCTTTACTGCGCCCGGAGCAGCAGATTTTGACCACAGATCGACCGGTAGCTTCCGACCGGTCAGTCAACTTGGGGCCTATCAGGATTGACGATACAGAAGTGCGGGTCTTGCGACGGAAGAAGGTTCCGTTAGTCAAGGTTCTGTGGAACAATCATGGGCAGGAGGAGCATACATGGGAGCCACAGGACTTGATGCGGCAAAAATACCGGAACTTTTTCGTCAGGTAAACCTCACAACCCCTCTGGACAATCAATTTGCCTTCCTATCTTAAACCAATGGGACTGAAATTTCAAGAATAGGGGCTAATCTTTTGTTTATTGGGGTGTACATACCTGGTTAATTGGGCGAATTAATCTTAAATTTGAAACCGCACAAAGCAAACATGACGTAGAGATGTAATTTTTTTTTTCAATTCTCATGGGATGTTACAAGCTTCTTTTTACCGACTAGAGTTCCGTAGGCTTAACCTTGATTTCGGGGACGAAATCTTTGTTTTGTTTATTGGGATTTGTAACATCCCATTTCCGGCTAGACCCCTAGGAGTCGGTTGGTCGTGATAAAACCCTAGGAAGCCCAAAAACTGAAATAAATCGACCGAGATTTCGGGTCACGGGTTAGTCACGCCCGTGACCGACCCGTCACGCCCGTGACCCAGGGCGTGACTCCTTCGACGATCGTCGATCTCAATGAGACGATCGTCGGGCACAGAATTTTCAACCCGGGCCTGTCACGCCCGTGACTTATGTGCCACGCCCGTGACCTAGGGCGTGACACCTTCGACGGTCGTCGATCCCAGCGGGACGATCGTCGAAACGGAGAATTTGCGTCATGGCCATGTCACGCTCGTGACCCAGGTGTCACGCCCGTGACCAAGGGCGTGACCCCTTCAGCGATCGTCGATCTCAGCGCGACGATTGCCGAGCGCGGATTTTGCCTCATGACCTTGTCACGCCCGTGACCCATGTGTCATGCCCGTGACCAAGGGCGTGACCACCCTTCGACGATCGTCGATCTCAGTTCGACGATCGTCGAACCCAGAATTGGTCACTCGGGCTTGTCACGCCTGTGACCCATGTGTCACGCCCGTGACCAAGGGCGTGACCACCCTTCGACGATCGTCGATCTCAGTTCGACAATCGTCGAACCCAGAATTGGTCACCCGGGCTTGTCACGCCCGTGACCCATGTGTCACGCCCGTGACCCATGTGTCACGCCCGTGACCAAGGGCGTGACCACCCTTCGACGATCATCGATCTCAGTTCGACGATCGTCGAGCCCAGAATTGGCCACCCGGGCCTGTCACGCCCGTGACCTATGTGTCACGCCCGTGATCAAGGCCGAAACGTCAGCCAGACTGGAAATTTCGGTAACCGACGTTGTAATCAATTCTGATTATGGGAAGTTACACCGGGAGTATTTATGGGCTGTTTCCTACTTTGATTATTTAATAAATTAAGGAAATGATGGCCCAATAGGAAATCGCCACCTAAATCAGCCAGTTCATCTTCCACCTTTTCTTCTTCCCTGCATCATAACCGAAACGTTATTAAGAAGAAACATTCATGGCCATGAATGTTTCATCCCTTCCCCTCCCTCCTTTTTACTGCTTTAAAAAGGCCCTGAGGCTCAAGGATGAAGTTTCCCAGCTCTTACCTAGAGTTTCGAGCCTCCTACCTTGCTGTAGAAGAATTCCGACGATGCCACCACCGCGCCATGACAGTCCGACATTCATCTTGCCGTCAAACCATGAATAAGGTCCTCCTCTACTCTTTCCTCTATGGACAGATCTTAGAAATCATTAGGAGAGATATCGGGCTCAAAAGAGCTTGATCGGGTGAGCGTTTCCACGGTTTTCCGAAAATTTCATGGTGGCGGGTCCGGCGAAAACAGCCTCTCCGGCAGCCGTGCCGCCGCCCGACGGTAGCCCTCACCTCAACAGAGGTGGTGGTGGTGGTGGCCGGCCAGGGAGATGGTTGGGTGGCCGGGAAATTGATTTAGAAAAGCTACCGGTTTTAAGAATTTTAAGTGCTGGTTCGGGCTGAAGGAGAAGATGAACAGTAACATTTATTATACTATATATTAATTAATTCCCTTTACTATGCACTAGGTTTAAACTAAAAATTATTGCCCGTAAGGGCTGAAACATAAGAAGTGGTCAACATAGAGAATGTAGCCCTTAAAGTCTAGTTTAATTCAAAATTAGTTTCACTCGATTTGGAGTCCTGGTTGGACCACAGCACCCTTTTTGGTGAGGTCTATCCATAGGGCTGTCTTGACCTTAGAAAAATTCCCCACTCCAATCCAGTCATCAAAATGACTTGAAATTTAGGGTGTGGCCTAATCTTACTTATATCTAGGTGCTATCCAAAAATGAGAATTTTTGGAGTATGTTTTTCTATAGTTTTAGAAAAATTTCATAATCCTAGCATAATTTAATTAGATGGTTAATGACTTCCAAACCCTCCCAAATTTTGGTGAGTGGTCCCTGGGTTTATCATAAGGTTCTGGTAAAAATTTCATCTCTTTTAGAGATGTTTTGATTAGGTTGGTGTCCAACCCTAGGTTGATCCTTATAGGATAATTTAGGATCACACACCCCCTTGGCATTTGAGTGGCCATATCACCTCAACAGAGGCTGATATTTTGGTCACTGACTTTTTAGGGCATGACACACCCTCCAAGGGTGTTTGGAGTGGTTTGGTGTAGGGTAGCCCTGGAACCCTAGGGTAGGTCCCTTAATGGGGATTTGTAGGGTTGTGAAGGTCATGGGGTCAAATGACCTTGGACTGACTTGAAATTTGGTGGAGAGGACCATAGGACCATTAAAGTCCTCTAGTAAAATTATTAGGGTATTTGGAGACCTTTAGCCTACCTAAAACCCTAACCCTAATTTAGGTCACCAACATTAATTTGAATTATTAAGCTATCAACTGAACTACAAATCAAGTAAAATTTGGGTAGAGTGATTTTATGGTCCAAGTAGACATAGTATAATTTTGTGGAGATTTTTGGGCAAATTTATACAGTACTTCATTCACAACTCTAATTGTGCCCTAGATATTTGTTTTGATGATTCTGGAATTTTTGTTCACTGGAATGTTACGAAATCTTGAATTAGTGCGTATTATAGCATAATATTCCTTCTGCAATTTTCTTGGAAATTTTATCTGATTATTTTGGGTACTTTATTCTTTGATGTATTAATTGTGATATGTAGTCAAAAAGACAAATTATGTCCAATTACTATTTGGAAAATTATGGAATCTGGTCAATGGGTGTTTCAAATTATGGTAGTGACCCTGTAATTTTCTCTGGAATTTTAGATGGCTAAAAACAGTACCTCCTTCATTAAGTTAAGAAAATTAGTACCTTGCATTAAAATAAATTCAGAGTTCAAATGTTGGAGAAAAATTATGGTACTTGGTTTATAATGGTTTTAGGTCACTATATAGCTTCTATAATTTTCTTGGAATTTTTGGATATATATTTACAGTACTTCCTTCATAATTTAGTAAAAGTAGCCTAAAATGGTAAATTAGGAAATGTAGGCCTAAACACCTCTGAAGTTTCTCAAAACTTGGATTTACTGATTAAATGTCTCATAGGATATTTACTGATTTTATGATGATTTATTGTTGGCTCATTAGTGCACTTCATGTTCATACTAGGGCATTTGGAATCTTAGAATAAATAAATTAAATGCCAAATGAAATAGGAAAATTATTATTTTCTGGATTTAGACTAATTAGGTCATGGTAGACCTCCAGTAAATATTATATAGGATTTGGAAGATAGTTGGGAGTACCATCCCTTGCATACCTCATAAAGCTTAGGATGGTTTGCGTTTAGTAAAACTGCAGAAGCTGAACTATAGTGGGTAATGAACTTGGGAGATGGAATTTTGGTAGTTTGCTGGTTTGGATAGGGTGAGTTGAATCAAGTTCATTATTAGAAGTCAGGATGGGTAGGGTGTGAGATTGACTTACGATAAGTAGTGTTCGGGTTCGACGGAAGACCGTCCTCCCCGAGAAGAGGAAGAGTCAAAGTCACCCAAGGATTAGCCTACTGTAACATGAGAATAGAATGGGTTTAAGGGAAATAATCAATTATAATAAGTGCCTTGGAAAGGGAGCTTTGGGATTCACCCCATCATAGCTCCTAGTACCGCTGCGAGCCCTTCACCGGGTAACCCTCGAGAAGTCCAAGGTTAACCTTAAATGTTGGGAATAAAATGATCAAGAGTAACCCTAATAATAGTTGTACCTCACACCTACACTTGTACACTTAGGAAAAAGAATTGGCATGGAATGGGTAGAGTAGGTCCATGGTCTAAGGGCCTACTAGTAATGACTATGGTTTGGTTGGTAATTTGGAAGTCCAGGGAGCGGGATGCTCGGGGACTTGGTATATGCTTGGTAGCCTAGCGAGCTGGAGGCTCGGTAACATGAGAACTTGTACAAATATAACTGTCATAATTGCATGTGCATAAAAGTGGTGTGTCATCGGTACCAGGCGATCGATCACACTGACAGCGGTACGTTGACTCGGCGGTGTGGGATACTTAGCCAAAGAAAGCTTGGTGTGTACAACCAGCACTAGTACGCGGATACTCTAGGTTGTGTTCTTCTAGGGGCGTACGGAAGGGCTAGGCCTGGTAGTGTGGTTACCCGCCTAGGAGTGGGGGGCCCGACTCACTGTCTCCGTTTGCCACAACGGAGGTTCCTGGGGGTGAAGCTAGCCGCCCGAACAGGGGGAACTAAAGGTCTGTGCGTATAGAGTCGTGTGGGTGTGTTGCACTTGCTTGTGCATTTCATAGCATAATTGTGTGTCATAGCATAAACATGCCACCTAACGTATAAAATGGTATGGGACGTTTTATACGATAGGCCCTGCAAAACGACCCCTTGGTCTATAGGGGTAATCCCTATAAATCAATGGTTATATTTCTTGTGCTTTTACTTACTTGCTACTCTTAGCTGTTTGATAACCGACACCCCAACGTATAAGTGGTATGGGACATTTTATACGATGGGAGCCCTGCTAAAGATCCCTTGGCTTATGCGCTTTCGCATATAAGTTAAGGTTACATTTCCTACTTTCTGTTATTACCGTTTTTATTATATAACTGCTAGATTAGTTCCGCTGCCATCTGTTCTCTTGATTTAATCTCCACCATCATGTCCTTCCCTTTCTTCCTCTCCGCTCGGTACCTAGGAGCCATGGGGGAAGGGGTAGGGGGTGATAGGGCTTAGTCTTTATGACTAACGGTTTTCGAACCACAACATTTTAGGTGTACCATATGGAAGGGTTACGGGTTTTGCAGGTTCTGGCAGAGTTAACCCCGCGACCGTGTTACCATTGTCACCAGCCGGGACATACACAAGTCAAATGCCCCTTGATGGGTGGGATCCCACAAGCTCCGCAGCCAGGAGGCCGAAGACGTAGACACAGACGTGGATTGCGAGGCGGTGACGGCAGGCCAAAAAGGAAGAAGCACCCAGAGATGCAGCACCAGCAGAGCATGGAGTCGGTGGAGATGGGCCAGTCTAGCTTGGGTGCTCTCGATTCAGTGACAGTTACGGTGACGCTTAGTTTTAGTTTTGCTTCTGCGAGTGACTTGTAGTGAGGATATGATGTACCGGGCATAAGCCCTCCTTTGTACTCTGATATATTATTACTGTGGACACTCCCTTCGTGGAGATTTATTTATATACATGTGGTTATGTGGACTTGCTTTTACTTTATCATGCTACTATTCTGCGATCGAAAAGGACTGGCAGAATTGGCGTTTTGTAGTGGCGGCCTTCCCGTGAGTCGGTGCCACCGCAAAGCGGCAGTTCTGGGCTAAGACCCCGGTGTTCGAAAAAAAAGGGTGTCTTACACTGTCTCTGGGAGACCTATGGGATGTTTTTATATGACATGTCTTGTGATACCTAGAGGCCACGAGTGCCTGTCTCTCTAAGACCTAGGGGATAATTTATGGAGCGTGAGCTTAAGTTGCTTAGCTTTGGTAGCCATGAGTGCTAGCCTAGGATCCTTACCGATTTATGGATCATACGGAAAAGGGAAAGGGGATGCTGACCTGTATCGGGCCTGCAAGTCGGACAGTTTGAGCACAGGATATGGCTCAATTGTACCCTCCCCTATGTCAGTCGACTTGGAGTGGTCAAAATGTAAATAACATGACTTATTGTAGCACTGGGGCATTGTCTCTGGCCTTAGCCCTTGTTAGACTGAAAGCTCACATGTTGTTTACCATCATAGAGAATGGTAGTGCGACCCTTGTGGTCTTATGCACAAAAAATGTGCCCTAAGAGTACGGGGTGTTGGGCGTTTGCGTCAATGTATGTGGCGAATGTTGCTTAAGTTGTATGTTTTGACTGCCAATATATGATTATACTAATGCTTTCAGGGAAGGAGAACCGCTGTAAACCCCCCATCCCGGAACACAAGGCACGACTGTTGGGTATTGCATCCACAGTAACCCAGATTTGCATGAAGTCACCCTTGAACTAAGATGAATTAAGTTGTATTTGATATCGTTGTTCTAGTTGAATGTTTGCAGATTCTCACTGCTAAGTGTAGACCAATGTCAGTCTACAGTAGGTCAGGAACACAGGACCATACAGTGTAATCCCTCACTATGTTATCTAAAGTGTTGACTCATGTGTAGCCTCTCAATTGGGATACACTTCATGTTCAAACATTGGGAGCATGGGATGAAGACAGGACCAAAAGATAACATTCTTTAAAAGTCTTGAAAATTATCTAAGTCAAGTTTTCGAGAAGCTGCTTCAGAGTTCTCGAGAAGTGTAGTTTAGTTCTCGAGAAGCTCTCTTAGTTCTCTAGAAGCTTAACTACATAGTTCATGAAAAGTCTGGACAGATTTCAGAAATTTTCTAAGTTATAGTTCTCGAGAAGTCCTCTTTGTTCTCGAGAAGTCTTGGTCAGTTTTCGAGAAGCCTAAGGTATAGTTCTCGAGAAGTCTTATTTGTTCTCGAGAGGCTTGGCTTCAGTTCTTGAGAACTGCCAGCTCAATTTCTTGAATAGTCAGGATTTGCCTCAGAAATTTTTCTAAGTTAACTTCTCGAGAAGTCATATTTAGTTCTCGAGAAGTCATATTTAGTTCTCGAGAAGTCATATTTAGTTCTCGAGAAGTCCTCCCTCAGTTCTTGAGAAGTCTTCCTCTTTGTTCTTGAGAACTTCAGAAAAAATTGTCTAAGTGCTGGTTCTCGAGAAGTTCATGAATTTTTTCTAAGACAAGTTCTCGATAAGTCAATTAGTTCTCGAGAACTAAACCTTGTGTTCTCGAGAAGTCCAAATCATTTCTAAAGAACTTAGTTCCCGAGAAGTCTTGATAGTTCTTGAGAACTCAGTTCCTAGTTCTCGAGAACTATAGCCACTTCTCGAGAACTAAGTTGATTTTCTAGAAATTTTTGTTCTAAGTCCATAACGGCCGAAATTTCAAATACCTTGACGTGATTGGTCCACGTGTAGTAATTAATATCCTTTTTAGACATTAAGGGTAGTCCTATATATAGTCTTTTCCCTAAAACATAACCCTAAGCAGAAAAGAAAAAGAAGAATCTCTTAAGAGCGGATTCCGTACTTTCCTAATTTACTGGTTCGGCCGACTTGTCTCAAGAATGACATCTGAAGCTGCTGCTCACGTCAAGATCGATCTCTCTGCATTCGATCTAGAAGATCTGCTGATTAAGGAATCGTTTTTCTCTCCTTGATCGAGTAGATTAAAGTTTTCTCAGGTCAGACTTTTAAAGGATCTTCTTCTGCAAATTCTGAAAGAGCCGCAACGATTCAAGAAGAAGACCTAGAGACAAATTCTTTCAGATCTGAGAATATTTTTGTTTTGTATTTTCAATCCCTATTTGTAAATCTTGTAGGAGATTATTCTCCGAGTGTAGGAGCATTGTGGTCCGAGTGGTAGGAAAGTTTTATCTTCCGAGTGTAGATCCGTTTGGATCGAGTTTTGTAGGAACGTAGTTCCGAGGTGTAGGATTGGTTTGCAATCCGAGATAGTGGAGTAGCCGAGTCTAGTGATTTGCTAGATCGGTTGGGAAAGTGGACGTACCCAAGATCGGGGAACCATTATAAATCTCTTATCGTCTGTGTGATTGCTTGCTTACTTATTTGTGCTAGTCGCTAATTTTTTTATTATTCCGCATTAGACGCACATCTCACCTATTCACCCCCCTCTAGGTGATTTAGGTAGACAACTTACATCTTTCAATTGGTATCATTGGGAGGTTGATCGTTAAAAGGTTAACACCTTGATTTGATCCTTCCCAAGTTGTCTTTAGAGAAGTATCAAGCATGAGTAAGACCAAGGATTTTGCTAAGCTCCCTATATGCACCAAGAACAATTTTCCTATGTGGAAGGAAAGAGTTAAACTCTTCATGGAAGCAGTGGACCCTCAGATCTTCATGATTGTTGAAGAAGGTCCGTATGTTCCTATGATTGCATCTACAATAGATCCAACCAGACAAGTCCCAAAGAAGTTGATGGACTTGGATAAGGACGAGATAGCACTTGTCTCCCTGGACAAGAAAGCTAAAAATATTATAGCAAGTGCAGTCGATGACTCAATGCTGCAAAAATGACTCATTTACAGTCTGCCAAGGAGATGTGATAATACCTGGTGACTCTGATGGAAGGCACTGAAGAGGTTAGGGATGATCGGAGATCCCTTCTAAATGAGATGTAGGAAGCCTTCAGACAAGATCACAAGGAAGCCATAGTTGATACCTTTGAGAACTTCTTCAAGATAGTCAATGACTAAGAGTTTATGGCCGAGTCTTCACAAATGGGGAACTGAATGACAAATTCTTAAGATCCCTGACCAAGGAATGGGATAATAAGGTATGCGTCATTTGGGAGTTCGGAAGGTTAGCCGAGACGGACCCGCAGAATCTATTCGGAAAGCTTATGTCTTATGAGCTCCAAATCAACTCAAGTCAGAGGGATCAAGATAAAGTTGAACAAGACGAGAGTTTCCAGCTTCTGAGAATGCCCGTTGTAGATGAGGAAGATGACCTTACATTGGATGACTATGACAGAACCTACTCCTTTTGTGGAGTATCTGAGGAATTTCACTCCTTCAGGAGAAACCTTTTAAATTATGTAGGGAAATTTCTTGTAGACATTATTGGAAAAATCCTATGGTGCAAAATAGGGTCAATTAGTTTCATTACTAATGATCTATTTGGAGTAATGACAGCCATTGTCTCAAGGAAGAAATTTCAGTTTGGCAGGATGGTGTTTTAGTTGATCAGGGACAGCATCCAAGCTCCCAAATTTGCAAGGATAATCTCATTGATTTTGCGAGAGATTGATCATGTTATCTTCAAAACCTCCAAAGGTACCACAATTCATCACCTTAAGAAGATTTTCTTAGCCTCCATCAAGAGATGGGAGTTAAAGCTGAAGAACCAAAGGCAGATAGCTAAAGAAGTTGGAGCTTCTGTCTCAGAGGTGAGGACCCCATCTCCTCCTCTACATCATGTTGCTGAACCATATGGTGCAGCAACTGAGGGGGAGCCTGTACTCTCTGTCTCAGATATTAGAATTCCTACTCCTCTAGCCAGATATCCTCTAAGAAGCCCAGTGATATCTCCAGTCAGGAGCCCTGTGGCAGTCTCTCCAGTGCCAAACCTATCAGATGTTCCAGCCCAAGAAATTCTCAAAGACACAAATGAAGCTATAGACAAGATGATAGAAGAGCTTACCTCAGAAGAACCTCCTCCCCCTTTCCAAAGATCTCCCTGAAGACCCTTCTAGAGATCCCTCACCCAAGCTACTCCTTCTCCTCTCCAAGAAAAGAATCAACTCCACTAGAGACCACCCTTCTATCTGAAGAGGATGTACAAGCCCCTGAGGAGGTGGAAGCCCCTCTCGGGAATCTTGATTTCTCCCTTCCTAGATTTGTTGATGAGGAGGAGATATACAGTTTCTCATACTGTAGAAGCCCAGAGCTCTATAATTCTGGAAGAAATCCCCCATGGAAAGCTCCTACACCACCTCAGATTGATTCTACCACCCCTGCTCCTGCTGTTGCTACTGTAATTGCAAAATCAGATATTCTGTCTAAGATTACAGAAATGTTAGCTAACCAGAGGAAATATTTTGATGAATCTCTTCAGACTGTCAAATATCAGTAAATGCCCTTGAATAGAAAGAAATGAGCAGAGGCTTTGCAGAGATTCAAGCCAACACTGATTCTCTCAAAGGATTGTTCAGAATTGGAGGAAAAGCCATAGATCACACCATCACAAGCATTGGTCAAGTCATGGACCAATGTATCACCCTGGCAAATAATCAAATTCAGTTGGACAAGAGAGCTGAAGAGAATGTCATGAAGGTATGCAATGAAGTTGGTATTTTCAAAGAAGACTCCATAGAACAGCTATCTGTATAAATCAGAAAGGGGGAGACCATAGTGAAAGAATAGGTAGAAAATCTTACTGCAAATGCCAAAACTATCTGGTATGAGAAACTAACTACAATCAGTAAGGATGTCTTAGAACAGATTCAATCAGTAAAATTCCATACATATGCTACAACTGTCTGGATGCACAACCAGATCTTACCAGATTTTCAGGCTGACCCCAACATTATTCCTCATCACTTAAATCCTCTTGCTCAAGGTGAGTCTAGCCAAGTGCCTCAACCTCAAATGCCTATATTTTCTCCTAGACCAGAAGATAAGGCACCTCCTCCAGCTTCCTATTCCAAGTTTGGGATGACATTATTCCTCAAGATCTACCAGAGGTTCATATCCCCAAGAAAAGGAAGTATGGGGAAGGTCCTTCTGCTAGCAAATCTATTCCCCAGCTAGAGGCAGAAAGAAGGAATGCAAAAGAATTTGCTAAAGTTTGGAGCCCAACTTCCAAAGCTCTAATTCTGGACACTCTTAAACTAGTCATGGACTTTAATGAGAACAGACATCTTCACTACAGCTCAGTTGAGTGGGAGTTATATGAAAAGTCCATGACCAAAAAGAGGATATATGATAGAGAATATGGAAAGAATAATCCGAAAGCTCCTCCCAAGCCCCCAAGGTACTACCCTAAGCCTTTCAGTTATCAGAGGAGGCAGTAGGAAAAGCAAGACAGGCAACAACAAAGCAAAGATTTATTCATGATGTTTTGTTTTGATAATTTTTGAGGAAATGGATGTTAATTGATTCTAAAACATTACTATATATAAAATTCCTAGATTTGCATATTGTGCCTTTAATTAATCTGTCTTTGCATTTATATTCAATTTCCTTTCTTCCAGTTCTTTCTTTATTATAAATATTCACCTTAGTATAGAGGGTTCTGACTTCTACAAATAGGGGGAGATTATTGGGTATTGCATCCACAATAACCCAGATTTGCATGAAGTAACCCTTGAACTAAGATGAATTAAGTTGTATTTGATATCCTTATTCTAGTTGAATGTTTGCAGATTCTCAGTGCTAAGTGTAGACAAATATCAGTCTATAGTGGGTCAGGAATACAGGACTATAAAGTGTAATCCCTCACTGTTTGATCCAAAGTGTTGACTCATGTGTAGCCTCTCAATTGGGATACACTTCATGTTCAAACATTGGGAGCATGGGATGAAGATAGGACCAAAAGATAACATTACCTAAAAGTCTTGAAAATTATCTAAGTCAAGTTCTCGAGAAGCAGCTTCAGAGTTCTCGAGAAGTGTAGTTTAGTTCTCGAGAAGCTCTCTTAGTTCTCGAGAAGCTTAACTACATAGTTCATGAAAAGTGTGGACAGATTTTAGAAATTTTCTAAGTTATAGTTCTCGAGAAGTCCTCTTTGTTCTCGAGAAGTCTTGGTCAGTTTTCGAGAAGCCTAAGGTATAGTACTCGAGAAGTCTTATTTGTTCTCGAGAGGCTTGGCTTCAGTTCTCGAGAACTGCCAGCTCAATTTCTTGAATAGTCAGGATTTGCCTAAGAAATTTTTCTAAGTTAAGTTATCGAGAAGTCTTATTTAGTTCTCGAGAAGTCCTCCCTCAGTTCTCGAGAAGTCTTCCTCTTTGTTCTCGAGAAGTTCAGAAAAATTGTCTAAGTGCTGGTTCTCGAGAAGTTCAGGAATTTTTTCTAAGATAAGTTCTCGAGAAGTCAATTAGTTCTCGAGAACTAAACCTTGTGTTCTAGAGAAGTCCAAATCTTTTCTAAAGAACTTAGTTCCCGAGAAGTCTTGACAGTTCTTGAGAACTCAGTTCCTAGTTCTCGAGAACTATAGCCACTTCACGAGAACTAAGTTGATTTTCCAGAAATTTTGTTCTAAGTCCAGAACGGCCGAAATTTCAAATACCTCGACGTGATTGGTCCACGTGTCGTAATTAATATCTTTTCTAGCCGTTATGGGAAATCCTATATAAATTCTTTTCCGTAATACATAACCCTAAGCAGAAAAGAAAAATAAGAATCTCTTAAGAGCGGATTCCGTACTTTCCTAATTTATTGGTTCGGCCGACTTGTCTCAAGAACTACATCTGAAGTCGCTCACGTGAAGATCGATCTCTCTGCATTCGATCTAGAAGATCTGCTGATTAAGGAATCATTTTTCTTCTTGATCGAGTAGATTCAGTTTTCTCAGGTCAGATTTTCAAAGGATCTTCTTCTTCAAATTCGGAAAGTGCAGCAACAATTCAAGAAGAAGACCTAGAGACAAATTCTTTCAGATCTGAGAATATTTCTGTTTGTATTTTCAATCTCTATTTGTAAATCTTGTAGGAGATTATTCTCCGAGTGTAGGAGCGTTGTGCTCCGAGTGGTAGGAAGGTTTTATCTTCTGAGTGTAGATCCGTTTGGATCGAGTTTTGTAGGAACGTGGTTCCGAGGTGTAGGATTGGTTTGCAATCCGAGATAGTGGAGTAGCCGAGTCTAGTGATTTGCTAGATCGGTGACGAAAGTGGACGTACCCAGATTGGGGAACCACTATAAATCTCTTGTCATCTGTGTGATTGCTTGCTTACTTATTTGTGCTAGTCGCTAATTTTTTTTTATTATTCCGCATTAGACGCACATCTCACCTATTCACCCCCCTCTAGTTTATTTAGATAGACAACTTACATCTTTCAAAGACACGAGGGGAGTCTTATACCTAGAACAATTGCCTTGTGGTAGCGTTAGAACACAGGCTAACCTATACTACAAGACACCTATCCTGCCGGATAAACATATCTTTTATGCCAACCCAACATAAAGAATATAAAACAGAAGTAAAAATAGCACACTGGTATATGAGTCCAAAACAAATACATCAAATAAGAGAAGCAACAAGACTTCTACAATATCAGAGTACAAGCCAAAAAGGCTACAAGATGTGTCTCTTAGAACTCACATCAGTCACTGATGGTAATGATGGTATCGTCACTTCAGGCCCTGTCATCGTGGCCTTGCTGCCCTGCTGCGTAACCTGCTACTGCTTTGTATGCGGGGTTTCCTCTTAAAAAGGAAGACGTAGCAACCATTAGTCATAAATACTAAGTGGCTATCACAACCGCTCCCCCGACAACTCCTCGACACGGGCGGAGAAAGCAACAGGTACAATATATATAAGTGGTTGTTCAAATAGGTGGTAAAGAATTAATCAATATCAGTGAATATCAGAGTAAGTACATCAAATGAGTGTAGCAATTTACTCTAGCAATTCTACCATCAACAGCAGTATAAAATATTAATCTATGACAAGAAGTAACTTAACTTATATGAGAGCCCATACAGACATATAAGTTAAGGATCGGTTCAACAGTAAAGTAACTCATCATATAAGAGTGCCCATAAAAACTTATACTATGAAGGTTTTGTGTATGTAATGTAATGTAATAAATGTATGCAATGCAATGACTCCACCCATAATCATGCACATGCAACTGCTATGTCGATACAGGCTTATAGTTCCCACTTTTTGAGCAGGTAGCTAACCTCTCATGCGTCATCCATCATGGCCAGATGGGGACAGTAGAGCGGCCTTCTCCACTACTAGGCGGGCATCCACACTACTAAGCCTAGGCTCCGTACACCTCAATGCTAAGAACATAACAGCGGAGCTCACATGCATACTATGGCTCAGAGGGGTCTCGGGTAGATGTGCACCAAAAACACAGCCCAAACTAGCCTATCATCGTTGAACGGAAGGTGCCTCTATGAACACATCACCAAAGGACCAAGGCCAACCGTCCACTAGTACGGAGGGTGCCTCGGGAAGTAAACACCGAGGACCAAGGCCCAACCGTGCAAGTCAATCTGTCAGCTCCCGTCGGTGTGATGACTGGCGAGCCCGTATACCTGCCACACTATCCTTAACCCAGGATTATTACACCGTGTGTCAACTTAGACCACATGCATTTCATATATAGGACTCCAGAGTGAGTCCCTTATTTTATTTCATAACCCGTGCTCAACAACACGCAAGGGCTCCATACTGAGTCCCTTATTGATTGTTTGTTGTAGTTAAGCTATTAGGGTATTTTTAGGTCTTTATTGTACAAGTCTTGCTTATTAGCTTATATGTCCCCCCCCCTCTTGTATTTATTTATGCCACTAATGTTTTTTTTCTCTTTTGCAGGTTTTCTCAATTTTCATCCAAAATGACCTGATACGGCCACCAACACGGCTGTGTCATGGGGCGTGTCACTTGATCCAAAGCAAGTCAGCCACCAGAGGAAAGTATAGAGTTCATCCCGAGTAGGACAGGGCCTCAAACACGGCCGTGTCACTGGCCGTGTCAAGCTGGTCGTATCAACATGAGGCGTGTCACCAGAAGCCGATGACTTTCTAGAGAAGGACACAGCCACCAATATGGCCGTGTCACCGGGCGTGTCGCCACCTCTTCGAAGCATGCAGCCCGCCATTAATGCGCCCCCATCAAAGCCCATCTACTGCACAGGACACGGCCACCAACACGGCCGTGTCATTCGCCGTGTCAGCATGGGCGTGCTCGCTAATTCGGCACTGCAATGATCATTCCCTCCAGAACCAGAGCCCGAGGTCAACCAGCACAAGACACGACCACCAACATGGCCGTGTCGCCGGCCGTGTCAGTCCCTCAAGATTTTCTATAAATTCAGTCCTTCCCCCTTGTTTCCTAGAGAGTCTTGGATTGTGTAAGGAGGTGCTGCCCTTTTGTTTTCTGAAGTTTTTCATGCATTTTCTTAAGTGTTCTTTCTCTCCTTTTTCATTTTAAGTTTTTCTTAACCCTAGCTTAGTGCTTTCCTTGTAATAGTTTCTAGTTTATTTTAGTAGCTTAATGTTAATGCTAGCCTAGTTTTACTTTTCATGCACTAGTAATCTCTAATTTTCAAGTTGTAAGCTCCTTGTGTTCATTAATAAAGAAGTGTTGTTTTCTCTTTCCTTTATACTTTATTTTCATTATGTTCTTCTACCCATCTCTTTTCCTCCACTTCACCATGAGTAACTAATCCTCCTTGTACTCGATCTTGATGATCCGAGGTTCAAGTTGATTAAGTTATGATGCGTTAATTTTACTTCTTCTTTTTAGGGTTTAGACCTTGAATTACTCTTAATTAACCTTTGCTTGGAGATATATCATCGATATATATTTTCCATCTAAGCTTTCATTCTTGGCTAGCCGAGAGGCCGATATTTTGAAGTGAGCACTAAAGAGTACAGAGATTTGCACGCACCCCTCGAGAGAGGCAGACATTAAATCTCCCGGATTGGAGTGAAATCCAATAGCGGGGTTCACATCGTAAGGCGAGCTTTAGGCCTCCGATTTAGACGAGAGTTGGTCGGACCTTCCTTAACTCAGGTGGGCACGTCTTCGAGAGAAGCGTGTTCATGCTTTAGGAACCTCCGCAGTCAAGGTACTTTACCTTATTAAGCTAAAGTGTTTTTATCGCATTTGTTTATTCAATTTTTGCCGGGGTGATTTTCGATCGAGTACTTCTTTTCTAATCGTTCAACCCCTTGTTTTAATCGATAGTTGTGGTCTTTCTAGTTTAGTGCCAGTAGTGCTTTCATTTTATGCAAGTGTTTTCCTTTATGCTAGTAGTCTTTCCTTTTTAGTTATTAAACAACCCTAGTTTTCCTTCGATAAGATACTAGCATTCGTGTGAGTAAGATCACTCATCGTTTCTCGGATTTAAATATGACAATTGTGTCCCGTAGCTACAATTCAATAGGTTTACTTGCCTAGATTGATTGTTAGTTCGGTTGCTTTTTTTTCTTAACGAATAGAAGGCCACCAAGTTTTTGACGTCGTTGTCGGGGAGCAACTTTTGTTGATAATTTGAAATCACGAACCTATTACTTTTATCACTTCTTTCTCACCCTCTTTCTTAAAACTTAAAAATCCAAAAAAATTAATGCTCTTAATAGAACCACATCATAATTTTTCTACGCCACCTAACTCTCTCGAAAAGGGCAAGGCGGCTTTAGTGCTGCTATTCTTGTCTAGTACCATGCGAAACCTTTGTGGGGTAGCCTTGGAAGTTCGGGAGCTAAGCTATTAAAAAATATTTAAAAAAAAATGTTTGCCCTTTCACTTTCTCTTTTGTCTTTCTAGTTCTTCTTTTGTTTCTTCTTCCCTATCATACTTTCTTTTCTAGTGCATGACACGCGGAAATCCGTCAGTTATTTTGGACTTTTCGGAGAAGATCACGATTTCAAGGCCCTACTCTTCAAATACGGTTGAGGATTCCAGGTCATTTTCTAGCATAAGAATGGATGAACTCAATGCGGAGGGAATCCTGCCCCAAGTAGATGAAGCCTTGCAAAGAACTATGTCATATTATGCAAGGCAGAATCTCGAGGGTGCAGAATCAAGCTTAGTTCTCCCTGCGATAGCTAATAACAATTTTGAACTTAAGCCTAGCATAATTCAAATGGTGCAGTAGTATGTGCAATATGACGGACTTCAAGATGAAGACCCGAACGCACATATAGCAAGCTTTCTTGAGATTTGTGACACGTTTAAAATCAATGGTGTTACGAATGATGTTATTAGGTTAAGAATCTTTCCTTTTTCTCTTAAAACTAAGGCTAAGCAGTGGTTTGAACACTCTACCTAAAAAAGCATCACAACCTGGAATTAATTAACTGAAAAATTTATGGCAAAGTTTTTTCGCAGCTAAAACTGCAAAACTTAGGAACAATATTTTTGGCTTTTGGAAAAAATGAGATTCTTAAACCTTATATGAAATTGGGAAAGATTTAAAGAACTTTTAAGATGATTCCCACATCATGCGCTGCCTGTATGGTTACAAGTGCAGACGTTTTATACAGGCTAAATCAAAACACAAAGCAAATGATAGACGCAGTCTTGGTGGTACCTTAAACAACAAAACCCCGAAAGCAGCTTGATATTTTCGAGACATGGTCATGAACACCTATCAGTGGAATTGCCTAGATCCTGCCCGAACAAACATGCAGGTATCTTTGAAGTGGACAATGTCTCCCAGCTAGCTCTACAAGTGGAACTTCTAAGAAAAAAGATAACGGAGATGGCTGCTGCCTCGCCCCTCAGGTATGGGAATCTGCAACTCCTGCTCCCGAAGATTAGATTATGTTAATAATATACCTAGAATGCTTTTCATAATTTTTCTACTGCGAATTTTTCCTGCTGCTATTTGCTTTTCCAATAGTTATAATCCTGCTTTAGAAATCACCCGAATTTTTCATGGAGTAATCCCTCGAATGCACTACGCCCGCACAAAAATTTTTTTCCCCACCCACTCCCAAATATTCCCCAACAAATTTTTCATAAAACACCCAAAATACATAAGAAATACAAACAACTCCATAACTTATTTCTGAACC